>JAWRVZ010000030.1:4137500-4872500 GCA_037043235.1 Rhodeus uyekii | reverse complement strand
TCAAACTCCAAATTTACGCAGGTTTGTCACATTACACTGATTGTAAGTCACGGGGTTCTTCAATACTTATTCATCAATACAATAGATATATTTTATTTGTTTAAATGAGGATGAGAAATTGAAAATGATTCCTTCATTTGCTGATATGAGGAGATGTGGTGTTCTGTCTTATTTCAGGATGGCCATAAGTGGGTTCTTTTTTCTAACACTTTTTATTGGACTGTGCATCTCTGATTCCAAAGGTAAGTGAAATATGGAAAATGAAAGCTTGTGATTTATTTATTTGTGTTGCTTTGTGTGGCAAGCAGGGTGGGGCCGAGAGCAGTGGGAACGGAATGAGGCTGGTGGCGCGATTGCGAATGCAGCAGTCGTCTGTCGTTTATTGATTGTTTCTTTTTATTATTAAAGTTTGTTTAAAAGTTTGCCGGTTCCCTCCTCCTTCTCGGACAGCAGCCGCCCCTCCACAACCCAGCAAGATAGTCCATCCGCCGACAAAACCCTCCGGCTCGAGCGTTGATAGATTGCGTTAAGTTGGACTGCGAATTTCCCTTGCGTTAACATAAACAAAAATTTAAAATCCAGGCCTGGTCATTCTCTCCTCCATGAGACTCGGGGCTGGTGTGGTTTCAGTTGACGCTCATTAATTCCATTCCCACGACTCTCTGCCCTGTCCTACTTGCCACACTTTGAACCTGTCTTATCCTTTATTTGTTTTCATGTCATCTTGAACAGGGAATCTTGCTCTTAATGCCTTGGCTGTGCAGTCCTCCTTAGGCAACACACAGGGTGATGCTGGTCATGCAGTAGATGGAAACACAAACTCAGATTTCAACAAGAACTCATGCACTATGACTAATGCTGAGTTTAATCCATGGTGGAGAGTTGACCTTGGAAATGTCTACAGTATAAGCAATGTTACCATCACTAATCGTGGAGACTGTTGCAAAGATCGGCTTAAAGGAGCTCAGATTCGTATCGGTAAAAGTCTGGACAACAACGGAAACAACAATAAGCTGTAAGAAATGTCTCAGCTCAGCTATTCCTTCAGTAATTCCATCTGTTTCAAAAAACTTTTTGCACTTCATTCACAAACCAACCACTCAGCCACAGCCATGGAGATGTACTTTAATTAAACTTATTTTATTAAGATTTTGATTAGACATTTGTATGTTTGGACAATTGTTTCTTATAGCAATGCAATATAAAACATGAACAATAATTTGTATTGTGAAGAGTGCCATACAAAACCATTTGAACTTGATAAAGGTGTGCATAGTGCTGCGAGACCTCTGCTTTTTAATTTAACACTGCTCTTTATGTATTTTCAGGGCTGCAACTATTCTCACTGGTTTTAGTGGCAACCAAACATTTTCATTTGATCATATTAATGGCCGATATGTCAACATTGTTCTACCTGGGAAAGGTGGTCAAATCCTTACTCTGTGTGAGGTCAAGGTGTTTGGAGGTAAGAGAAAGACAGAGAGAGGACACAATTGTTTATATATTTATTAATGTATGTATAACTGCTGTTATTTTATTAACAGATGAGAAAACACCATTGTACACGTTTGTTCCAAGTAAGTGTTCTTTATTCATTAGAATGTTGTTGTCACTAACACATTTACAATATTCTTACTGAACGTTTGGTAACCAATAAGGCACATTGAGACAGTTATCACAAAATAAATCATTATTGTGGTCTTTATATTAAACCTTTAGCACATTGAAATGAAAAATAAGTGGTTTATTGTTTATCGTAAAACAGGGAATCTTGCTCTTGGTGGCAAAGCTGTCCAGTCTTCCACATACCCTTTAATACCATCAGGAGCTCAAAATGCTGTCGATGGCAACAGGAATTCAGTTTTCAATCTTGGGTCATGTAGTGCGACTAATGTGGACCAGAACCCCTGGTGGAGAGTTGACCTGTTGGATGCCTACAAGATAGTCAGGGTTAGCATCACTAATCGTGGAGATTGTTGTGCAGAGAGAATAAATGGTGCTCAGATCCGTATCGGCAACAGCCTGCAAAATAATGGCAACAATAATACGCTGTAAGTATTGTGTCTCTTTTGATACATTAGAAAATGATTAAATAAAAAAATTACTTTAATAAAAATCTTTTAAATGAATAAATTGAATAAGCTTTATGCCATTTTGATACGCCCCTCTCCATTTCTCTGTTATGATGTGTCTTCACAGGGCTGCAACTGTTGAAACCATCTCACTTGGAGAAAGAAAAACATTTGTGTTTGAACCTATTAATGGGCGATATGTCAACATTTTTATACCTGGGAACAGCGAGTCTCTCACAATGTGTGAGGTTGAGGTGTTTGCAGGTGAGCAATACAAAGAGAGACATTTGCACTATATGTATTGTTTATACTATGTGTATATTGAGTAATTTTTTTTCTGATTTCATTGCCAGATTGAGTGGAACAAGATGATGTTACACCACAGTCTGCTGATCCAATAAGCAAAATACCAAACTGTTTTTAGTTTACCTATACACATTTTATCCTTAAGACAAAAGATAGGTTTCAGTAAACATTCAGGTTTTTAAAATGCACCTGAATCTTAAGCCAGTTTGATTGTGTTTGAATCCATCTTTGTTCCTTTTCTTTATACATGAATAAATTTTTACAGCATTGAATTTTGTGTTGTTAATTAGTTGTTAAAACTAATATTAAAGAGGTGTGTGAACTCACAAGTACGATGTCAGGCACTGTAATTTGCTCTGGCCCTCTTCCTATGCGCAGGAGTGATGAGATGCTTAGCAGATTATCCTCACTCAATGGCTGGATGTCTAAGTCAAGTCACTTTTACTCATATAGCGCTTTTTACAATACAGATTGTTTCAAAGCAGCTTTACAGTGGTCACATGAAAACATTATAAACAAAGTTTGTTTGGCTGAACAGCAGCCTTAAAAGAGCAGGCAAATTAATACAATTGATGAATATTAAGTGTTAAGTTTTGATTATTGAATGATTTGATTGATTGGTAGTTTAATTAATTATTGATAATTCTAGTCTATTATTACGACTAATTTGGTCCGATTGGAGATGGGTTCATGATCTATACAGAGGAGGGTTTAGTCACGGTCTCCGACAAGAGATACAAGAGATACAACCACGATCGGATGATAAAAGCAAATAATTTGTAACTATACTGAGAGCAGTCTCAGTACTATGATATGGTCTAAATCAGGGGTGTCAAACTCATTTTGGTCGGGGGGCCGCATACTGCTTAATCTGATGTAAAGGGGGCCAGACCTATGAACTCATAGCAAAATTACATAGAACTAACAATAAGTCTACTTTTTTGTATTAGTGCATTATATTAGAAATTATATTAAATTATATAAATCTTTAAATTAAATGAATGGTCCTTTTACAAAATATGTTATGAACAACCTACGTAGTATGTGCAATTTCAAAAACACCATTACTCAGTTTAACATTTATTTAAGTGCATTATGCATAAAAACATTGTCAGTTATTTTACAATGATGCAAAGCATTTAGTCTAATTTAACTTAAAAACACTGTCCTGCATGTTAACATAAATCAAATATCAATTATTTAAAATAAATTTTCCAACTCTGAACACATTGATTCTGAACACATTGATTCTGAACACATTGAACGAATTGACTTCACACACTTAAAATTTTAAGTGGCAGCTGTTTTAAAAAATATTTTTTTTGTAAAATTTGCAATTTGAAAGCTGCAATTTTCTAAAGACCTGAAATCGTTTCTCAAACTCCCTCAGCAACTCTGAAATCATGTGTTTGTACTGCCTCACGTCAGGATGAAAGCTTGCAGCACGTAACTGGCTTTCACTGCAGCCTCACTGAATTCTCAGCTTCGGGTGAAAACATATCGCTTTTTCCTCAGACCCACCAACATTTCATTTACCTTCTGTATTCTCAGTTTCCCAGTCACCTCCGTGGATAGGAAGAGGTCAATTTTCCTTGAAAAATCCGACACTTTGTGTCCACTTTTCTCTTTTTTTGACAAAGAAATTTTGACGACGATGTTGCCAGGGCCAACAGGAAAGCGCGTAAACTGACGGAACTAAACGGCACTCAGATCCTGAAGCTCAGTGCTGCCATCTGCTGTTAGTTCCGCCGAAAATGAAAATATTTTTTTCCATATTGCAGATTTATCTCCCGGGCCGGACTGAACCCCCTTGCGGGCTGGATCCGGCCCGCGGGCCGTACGTTTGACACCCCTGGTCTAAATACTGACTGGAAATCCTCGTAGATGCTGTTTCTTTCTAGAAAGGAACATAGTTGTGAAGATATTGCCTTTTCTAGAATTTTTGACAAAAAAGGTAGATTCGATATTGGCCTGTAATTAACTAATTCTGTAGGATCAAGTTGTGTTTTTTTAATAAGCGGTTTAATTACGGCTAGTTTAAAGGTTTTTGGTACGTATCCTAATGAAAAAGATGAATTAACAATATTAAGAAGAGGATCTATGATTTCTGGAAGCATCTCTTTCAGTAGCTTAGTTGGTATTGGGTCTAGCATACATGTTGTTGATTTTGATGATTTAACGAGTTTAGACAATTCTTCCTCCCCAATAGCAATGAAGGAGTGGAATTTTTCTTAAGGGACACTAAAATTCACTGTATTTTGTGATATTGTAGTAGACAGTTGTATGGTTATAATTGTCTCTCTAATATTATGAATTTTGCAAGTAAAGAAGTCCATGAAGTCATTACTGCTGTGCTGTTTTAAAGCATCTGGGGTTGAGGCTTTATTTCTTGTTAGTTTAGTCACTGTATTAAATAAATACCTAGGGTTGTATTTGTTTTACTCTAAGAGGGTAGAAAAGTAAGCAGATCTAGCTGATTTTAAGGCCTTTCTGAATGCAATAGAGCTGTCTTTCCATGAAATGTGCTTAGTTTTACATTTCTAGGTCAAGAACCTGAACAATATAACATTTCAACTTTAATTGTGAGGTTTTTTTGTACAGATTTGCACATTTTTAACAAAATACATTTTATATTTATTATATATATACTATTTTCTTTAATCTTCTTTAAGCACAACGGAGCAACAGTGTCTAAAGTGCTGGAAAAGAGAGAGTGAATATTTTCTGTTGCAACATCAAGTTCTTCTAGGCAATCTGGGATGTTAAGTAGATGAAACTGATCAGGAAGATTATTATTATTATCTTTTGTGTTAGGGGTGATAGTTCTACTATATTTATAACAGGGAGTTTGTTTTTCGACTTTGGCTAAAGGTAATCTACACGCAACTAAGTAATGATCTGAGATGTCATCGCTCTGCTGCAGAATTTGAACAGTATCAACATTGATCCCTTCACGAGTTCACACTTACAAATGATTCAGGAGCAATAAATGGTAAGCATATTTGGCGTGCTGTCCGAGGAGAGGGCTCCGAGCTCAGTATTTAGCCCGAACCTGGAGCAGTCCCCCCAGTTAGAGAGAGCTTGCTCCTGCGGGAGCGTCACTGCTGCGGCAGTGGAAGATTAGAGAGAGCTTGCTCCTGCGGGATCGTCACTGCTGCGGCAGTGGAAGATTAGAGAGAGCTTGCTCCTGCGGGAGCGTCACTGCTGCGGCAGTGGAAGTTAGAGAGAGCTTGCTCCTGCGGGAGCGTCACTGCTGCGGCAGTGGAAGTTAGAGAGAGCTTGCTCCTGCGGGAGCGTCACTGCTGCGGCAGTGGAAGTTAGAGAGAGCTTGCTCCTGCGGGAGCGTCACTGCTGCGGCAGTGGATAGTTTGGGAAGGGGTGAAGGAAGATTTAGTTTGGGAAAGGAAATTAGGAGAAAAAGAAGCCGGGGCCTCGTGCGGAGCAGCCTCACGCTTAGGTCGGCCCCTGGGGCTTGGGGGGGAACGGAAGGATTAGAAAGAGGGAAGGTTTGGGAAAGGACATTGGGAGGAAAGAAGCCATAAGGGCAGGCCAGACGTAAGGGAGAGGGTTAGGAATGGGTATGTTATGAGCATCTGAGGAAATTGCAGCGAAAAACCCCTCTGGGCTGCCGCAGGACCAAAGAGGTACGTCGCTGCCGCGGTGGTGGAAACTGATTTGAAAGATTGGCTCCCTTGGGAGTATGAAAGCACATCAACCCTGTAACTGGACTCCTGCGGAAGCGTCACTGCTGCGGCAGTGGAAGTTAGAGAGAGCTTGCTCCTGCGGGAGCGTCACTGCTGCGGCAGTGGAAGTTAGAGAGAGCTTGCTCCTGCGGGTGCGTCACTGCTGCGGCAGTGGAAGTTAGAAAGAAGCCGTAAGGGCAGGCCAGACATAAGGGAGAGGGTTAGGAATGGGTATGTTATGAGCATCTGAGGAAATTGCAGCGAAAAACCCCTCTGGGCTGCCGCAGGACCAAAGAGGTACGTCGCTGCCACGGTGGTGGAAACTGATTTGAAAGATTGGCTCCCTTGGGAGTATGAAAGCACATCAACCCTGTAACTGGACTCCTGCGGAAGCGTCACTACTGCGGCAGTGGAAGTTAGAGAGAGCTTGCTCCTGCGGGAGCGTCACTGCTGCGGCAGTGGAAGTTAGAGAGAGCTTGCTCCTGCGGGTGCGTCACTGCTGCGGCAGTGGAAGTTAGAAAGAAGCCGTAAGGGCAGGCCAGACGTAAGGGAGAGGGTTAGGAATGGGTATGTTATGAGCATCTGAGGAAACCGAAAATTTCCCCTTGGCTGACTCCAGCGGGAGTGTCACTTCTGCGGCAGTGGATAATTAGAGAGAACTGGCTGAGCATTGCTGCTGTGGCAGTGGAGGATTGAGAGACCTGGCTCCTGCGGGAGTGTCAGTGCTGCGGCAATGGAAAGCAGTGGCCATGAAGTTATAAGTGGGGAGGAGCTGATGCTTAACAGAAGACCTTGTTTGATGTGCGATCTGTTTGGTCTGATGTGGCTCTTGAAAGCTTCTGGAGACCAGCGGCGCAATGCTTGTATTTACTGTTGGGAAAGGCCTTTGCGCAGCCGTGGTTGCTGCACCTATGCGAAATGAATGGCTGGATGAATGGTCTGTTGGGAATCCGGTTTGGGGTAGCGTAGCTTTAAGAAGTTTGGAACCGGAACTTGTAATGGGGTGGAATCGTCTATAGAGAGTGGGAAGGATGGGAGTTTAGCCTGCGAGTTTCTGAAATGAAAGTAGGCTGAGTGGATGTGATGGTGAGTTATGAGCATCTGAGGAAACCAAAAGCCAGTATGAACATGGCTTCACTGCTGCGGCAGTGGGAAAATTCCCCCTTGGCTGACTCCTGTAGGAGTGTGGGGGAACATCATTGCTGCGGCAATGGAGGCGGCAGAGGAATAATTTCCATTTGAACTGAGCTCATGCGAGAGTGTGGAGGTGCATCACTACTGCGGAAATGGAGAACTTCCTCTGAACTAATCGCGTGTTGGAGAATGGAGATTGTCTATTTCCTCGACTTCTGTTGTCTCTTGTGGCGGTGAAAGCCATTTCTGGAGAGACTGATTTGATCGAATGTAACTCCTGAAAGCTTCCGATGACCTGCGGCCCAGTGCTTGGATCTGCTGGTTTTGGGACACAACATGTGGTGGGGTGATTTAAGTCTTCTGTGAAATGTGGGTCGGATGGGAGTTTGGCCTGATCTCTTAAATGAAGGTTGGCTACGAAGGATTGTTGCTGTTGGAGTAAGAAAAAGCCTTATGGTTTGGTCTCTCTTACTTTCGTTGTGCAGCGCTGACGAGTCAGAATATGGATGGATTTGGATTAAGGTTGGATGTGATGGAATCAGAGGAACTGGAATCTATATGGCTCGACCATGGCGTTGAGTGGTCGGACAACATTTGGGTGGAATCCTTGGCGGAGAGTAGGGATACGGATTTCCAACATAATTGGTTGTCTGGTGTCTGAGCTGGTGGGTTGCATTCTTGATATACCTTTGATGAGCAGAGGATTAGGTTTCGGCAGTGAGAAGTAGATTTCACCTAGGTAACCCATGGTGAAGCTGGCTTGGAAGTTCTTGGTGTTATTGGAATGCAATACGAGTCGGTGGTAGTGGGTAGAGACCATGTGGAGCAGACCACTTGTGGAGTGGAAAGTCTTGAACTTTTCCACTCCACATGTAATCTTCCAAGGGAGTGGTGTAAAGCGAAAAGCTTGAAGAATGGACATTTAGCGTCGATAAATATCAACTCTGAATATTGATATACTGGTTGGGAATAGGTCCACCTCTGGTGGCAGCAGCCTTAACTTCAGTTGGGATTTGTGTTCAACTGTTGTTGGCGACAGAGGTGGTTCCAAGCAGCAGTGTTTGTGGAATGGCATAGCAGAGAACAGGATGAAAGGAGAATTAGCATGGTGGAGAGAATTAGGTGGGAAAAGGCCAGGGGCGAAGCCACTTGCGGAGGAGGCCTCACGCTTGGGTTGACACTTGGAGCCCGGAGAGAGACAGAAAGGGTAGAAAGGGAAGATAAGACGGTGTCTGGGCCTGTGCCGCCAGCGGAGGCAGCCTCACGCTACAATCGGAAGGCCGGGCTGCAGGCCAAACGTAGGGGAAAGGTTAGGTACGTGCTGCCGTTGCTAAGCCTGCACCGCTGGCGGAGGCAAGCTCGCACTTAAAGGGCGGCGTTTGTCGCTAGATGCTGGCATGTGAGGTGCAGTGCTGGAAAACTGCAGTGTGCTGCTGCGTCTTAACGCTTGGAGATCTGGTTTTGCAAGGGAGAGATATGAAGATTTAAGGAACGTATGTTTGAGGCATTTTGAAGGTAGAGTTGGCGAAAGGCGGGGCATCACATGATCGCCTGCTAAATTTGAACACATTGGCTGGCACTGAGCCAGAGAAAGCGCTCAAAGCTTGTTGCTGTTTAGTGTTTCAATCTCTTGAATTATTTTGGTTACAGACGTCTAAATACACACAAGAAACAACAAAATCAATATGGTTTGTAAAAAACATTGATTTCCATAAGTAAAACCTTTCAATTATAAAATTTACAGTTGAATTTATATCAGATGCATGTTGCATATTTAATTTCAAAACAGACTTACCTGTTGGAAATCGAAATATCAAAGTTTATGAAAGTTAACAAACTTATTGGCTTTGAATAAACCCTGAGCAGGGGTTCATCCAAATATCATAGACTTATAAAGCTTATCATGGACTTAAAGGATTGAAACAGTGAAGGCAAAGAATTACTTTGAAATAGGAAGTGCATATGGTTTCTTTCCAGCGAGTCCACTTAATAGCCAATTAAGTTGAAACAACAAGGCAGCGTTGGCAATAAGTACTTGATTCTTGTGTGGGCGGCTGACCACGCGATCGACTGTAATGAGCGCGATCTGAAGCGGCGCGTGCGATTGGACAGTACTGCGCGCGATCTGACTTCGGTACGCGCTACTGCTTGAGTTGCGAGGAAGCAGCGCGTTACTTTAAAACAATCACATCTCAGACGTGGGTTCCCCGGAACAGTAGTATTGAGATGGCACAACTGCTCGTGATTTAGCGATGCAGAAATAAAAGCGCCGGGAAGGATTACAGCTGCTCTTGTTTGTGTGAGCTGACGGACAGAGAGAGTGTGATCTGAAACTGCAGCGCGGTCTGCTGAGGCTCGCGGCGGAGGCGGCCTGGCTAGCAGGAAGAAAGCGGCATTGCCTGAGAGTCGAGCTTGCAGCTCAACCAGCTTTATTATCCTTTCTCAATGGCAAGAGCGATTAAAGCCGATTTAGAGCTGCTGGATACGGATGTTTGCTTGGTGGCGAGAACAGGCCTCAAGTCTTACTGTGCGTTTGCTTGTTGTTGCTTAGGACCCGTTTGTTTGGTCTGGCACCCGTGATGTATTGCTGAGGGTGATATAATATAGTTAGCATGGTGTTAAGCGGATGAGGATCGCTACTGGGTCCGGAGGCTTTCGTAGAGAATCCATCTAACAAGCTAATCCATCTGTCGAGCTGCCGAAAAATGTCAAAGAGCTGTAGGTGAGTCAAACATGTCTATAAATACATGCTTCCTCTCCTGCTGATAGGATGAGGTGTAATTGATGATGATGTGTTGATTGTGTTAATCATTTGAACGTGCTCCTCCCGAACTTTGTTAATAAAACATCATATATGACAATATTAGATCTAAAGTATGATTACGAGAATGAGTGGGTCCTGATAAATGTTGTGTAACTCCAATAGAGGAGAAAGGTAAAGGAGGTGGTGTTGCTGTAATTTATAGTAACACGATCTGTACTGCTCAAAGCTCTAATTTGAAATACAGTAATACCTCGGTTGACTAGCGACTTGGTATATGAGCAAATCGGTGTATGAGCATGGAGGGTTGAATCGGTGTAAGAGCATTGTATCGGTGTACGAGAAAAAATGTCCCTCACCCATGCACAGTTTTGTGTGGAAAAAGTCCTAACGCTCAGCATCCTTGTGTTCATTTTTACATGAAATATCCTAATGACAGCCTCTTATAACACAGTCAGGAGGTTCCAACCCATTTATAACCCCTTAACTCATTCATTGGCTGCATCATTCACCACAGTGATACTTTTATAAGTGATTTACAGAAGTTTTTACCTCATATTCTAAACATTAATTAATTGTGATCGCTATTGTTCACGTAGTGAAATATACACGGTTTTAGCCAAATAATAAACAAAGTAATAGGGTTAGACAAACCATATCTTTATACAAACAACATATACGCCTCTCCTACAAATGAGCACTGTTTTCATGTTCGTCGGACCTGCCGTTTCTCTGCAGTATCGGCAAAAGCGCAAGGAGTAAAATGTGACTTCTTACCCCTTTTAACAGACAGCGGGTTGGTTGTAACACCATGTTATCCAATGCAAGTTCATTCACGTATTTTTATTTGTTTAAAAAAGTTGCGTCTTGATGATCATAAGCATAACTTATGAATTAATTTTTTTTTCCTTTATTTTTTACATTTGTTGTGTTTTGAACAATGTAATGTCATGAAAAACGTTTTAATAGGTTAATACAATGCAAAATATATGATCATTGATGCAACTTGTTCAATGCGGCTTAGTGTTACAACTAACCCCGCACTGTCTTGTTTACTTCAGGACCGGATAGCAGTCACTATGTGTTTTTCACGTCTTTCAAAATGGTACCATCTTTTAGCCAAGAAGATGTTAATCATAACAATATAAGATTAGACTAACAATCTTTCACACATTCTTTGAAAATCGAAAAACAATTACTATCACAAAAAATATTCACATGCTGCCAAGAGTTTTTCCTGTGGTTCTCATTCAAACTTCGATGAAATTTCTCGAAAAATGGCCAGAAGACGTGTGCAAACAGTGTGATGAAAAGCCCTTTAGCATGTCACATTTATGCCCGTGCAACTATCTAAAAAAAAAATCGCTGTTACTATTTACCCCACGTTACTTTGTGCCCTGCGCTCCCATAGTTCTCTCGTGGCTCCCGCAAATTTGTTCTCTCGCGGCTCCCGCGAATTCGTTCGTTCGCGGCTCCGGCGAATTCGTTTGTTGGAGGCTACCGCAAATTCATTCTCTCCCGGCTCCCGCGAATTCGTTCGTTTGCAGCTCCCAAGAATTTGTACGTTCGCGGCTGTTCCACGACTTTAACTCTGGATTATCACTTCATTTGGTTTCTGCACTATTATAATAATTTGCTTTCATCCTTGCTTTCCCCGCTCCCCCCTCCTCCCTCCTCTCTCTCCTCCAAGCAGGCTGCTCAAGCCTTAAGTGCATTACAGTAAATTGTCAAGTATTTTTAGAGTTTAATTGTCAATTATTAATTAGTATTTATATGAGATCTTAATGGTTACAATTTTAACTGCAATTAATAGTGTAAAACCAAAAAAATATTTAAAATTGGCATTTGTGGTCATGTGGAACGAATTAATTGATTTTTAGTGCATTCTTATGGGGAAATTTGTTTTGGTGTATGAGCAACATACAGACTTTATCAAAGAATTTGCTGATTTTCTCTCAGAATTAGTAATGTCTGCAAATAAAGTCATAATTGTTGGTGATTTTAATATCCATGTAGATAATGAAAAAGACGCATTGGGATTGGCATTTAGAGACATTTTAAACTCTATTGGAGTTACACAACATGTATCTGTTACGGTTCTGTCAGCTTCAGTCTCTGTTTCAAGTGTTATTAGTGTTCTAGTGGACAGAACCGTGGCACTGCTCTCTCTCTCCTGTGTGTGTGTCTCATTAGTGTCTGCCCCGCCTCCTTGTTTCCCTTAATCATCCCAGCTGTGTCTCATCACTACCTTCCCTCATTTTCCCTATATATAGCCCTTGTGTTTGCAGTCTGGTGTGGTCTCGTTGTCAACCCATGTGTTTTCCTAGATGTGCTTTGTTCCCTGTTCCAGATCTGTGGTCCCTACCGTGCCTCCCGGTTTGTTTATAGTCTTGTGTTATTATCTGGTTTATGTTATGGTTTCCCCCTCGTGGGCATTTCTTTTGTACTATGTTCTTTTGTTAATAAATATTCTAATTTCCCTTGCACTTGAGTCCTCCCCATATCAGTTCGTGACAGTATCAGGACCCACTCATTCTCGTAATCATACTTATATTGATATGATCTAATATTGTCATATGGGATCAATGTTGATACTGTTCAAATTCTGCAGCAGAGCGACGACATCTCAGATCATTACTTAATTGCTGTCATGACAGACTGGAGGACACAGAGGTTATTGCACAATAACAGGTTTTATTGAAGTCAGGACGCAAAACAGTGAACAGGTGAAAACACAGGAACTGGTGAGTGGCTTAACTGAAGCAGTGAACACGGTGAACAGTCTTGTGGAAGCTTGGAATCTTGTAAACTCGGGAGCATTGAGTAGCCTGGAGAATGAGCAGAGTCACAATGCAGTCTGTGTAGCATAATGCTAAGACCAGACAATGAGTGCAGGGTGAGGGCTTGTGATATAGGGCTCCAGTGATGGGAAACAGGTGCGGGTGCTCAGTATTCAGGTGATTGGGAACGAATGGGCGGAGCGTGGGAGTCTGGTGCAGGGGTCGTGGCTGAGTCCGTGACAGTACCCCCCCTCTCACGGGCAGCTCCAGAGGACCGCGGTGGATGACGGCGAGGACGGCCTCGGCCCCGAGGTGCTGGGCGATCTGAGTGTGCAGCGTGGAAGTCGGCTAGGAGCGAGGGGTCCAGAATATCGTCCCGCACGACCCAAGAACGTTCCTCAGGGCTGAATCCTTCCCAGTCCACGAGATATTGCAGAACGCCGCCTCGCCGTCGGGAATCGAGGATGGCAGTAACCCGGTAGATGTTTTGGTCCGCCGGGTCCACCGGAGGGGGAGGCACTGCATCTGTACCAGACTGTGGAGGAAGGGAGAACAGGGTCAGTGTAAGGTTTGAGGAGGGATACATGAAAGGAGGGTGAGATGCGATACTGTGGGGGCAACTGTAACCTGTAGGTGACCTCGTTGATCTGCCTCAGAATTTTGAATGGACCTATGTAGCGGGGACTCAGCTTGCGGCTGGGCAGCCGTAGGCGGATGTCCCGGGTTGAGAGCCATACCAACTGGCCGGGATGATATCTGGGGGTTGGACCTCGCCGACGGTCAGCCTGAATCTTCTGCCTACGGACTGCCCGTTGCAGATGGATGTGTGCTGAGTCCCACACCCTTTCGCTCTCCTGAAAGCTGACAGCTGGAACGTCCGTGGGCTCTCCAAACCAGGGGAACAGTGGGGGGTTGGAAACCTAGAACACATTGGAAAGGGGTGAGGTGAGTGGATTCTTGACGTTGTGAGTTCTGTGCATACTCAGCCCACGGAAGCCAGTGGTTCCGCTCAGTCTGTCCATTTGATTGGGGGTGATAACCGGAAGAGAGACTGACTGTGACACCCAGGAGTGAGAAGAAGGATTTCCAGACCCGTGAAATGAACTGTGGGCCCCTGTCAGAGACTATGTCCTCGGGGAGGCCGTAGTGTCGGAAGACATGGTGGAATAGGGCTTCCGCCATTTCCATGGCTGTGGGTAGTCCTGACAGGGGAATGAGTTTGCACCCTTTGGAGAAGCTATCAACAACAACAAGGATGCAGGTGTGTCCATCGGAAGGAGGGAGGTCGGTGAGGAAATCAATGCCCAAATGTGACCAGGGACGACGAGGGTGGGGTAAGGGAACCAGCTTGCCTTCAGGGAGGTGACGGGGTGTGTTGGTGGTGGCACAGACTGAGCATCCACGAACAAAGCGGGAGACGTCACGAGCCATACTGGGCCACCAGTAGCGTCCTTGCAGGAGCGAGAGGGTACGCTGGCTGCCTGGGTGTCCAGAGCCCGGAGATGAGTGTGCTTGGTCCACGAGGGACGGTCGGAGACTTGTTGGAACATAGCTCCGTCCTTCAGGACACCCCGGCGGAACTGGGTCATTGTGAGTTGCTTCGGCGATGCTTTGATCTAAGGACCAATGGATGGGGCTGATGATAACGGCTGGAGGGAGTATGGGTTCTGGTTGAGCTGTGGGTTGGTCAGGAAGAAACTAGCGGGATACGGCATCTGCTTTAGAGTTTTTCTCTCCGGGGCGGTAGGTCACTGAGAAGTTGAACTGGGTAAAAAACAGGGCCCATCTGGCCTGACGTGGTTTGAGTCTTTTGGCTTCCCTCAAGTATTTCAAGTTACGGTGGTCAGTGATAACCTGAAATGGGTGTTTTGCTCCCTCCAGCCGATGCCGCCATTCTTCCAACGCCAGTTTTATGGCAAGCAACTCACGATTCTCGATGTCGTAGTTGCGTTCCGCTGGAGACAGCTTTCTGGAGAAGTAGGCACATGAATGGAGTTGTGGAGGCTCACCCTGCCGCTGGGACAGTACGGCTCCTACCCCCACACTTGAAGCGTCCACTTCCACGACGAACGGGATCTCAGGATCAGGATGAACGAGGGCAGGACCCATACTGAAGGCTTCCTTGAGGTGGTGAAAAGCTTGTTGGGCTTCCGGGGTCCAGGACAGGGACTTGGGGCCTCCTCGGAGCAGTGCGGAGAGGGGTGCGGCAATGGTGCTGAATTGACGAATGAACCGGCGATAGAAATTTGCGAATCCCAGGAAACGTTGAAGGTCTTTGACTGACTTGGGTTTGGGCCAACTCCGCACTGCTCGAACCTTCCCCTGGTCCATCTTGACGCCGCTCTGGTCCACGATGTATCCAAGGAATTAGGTGGAGCTGCGGTGGAACTCGCATTTTTCAAGCTTCAGGAAGAGGTGGTTTTCTCTGAGTCGTTGGAGGACCTGCGCAACATGATGGTGGTAATCTGACATGTTATGGGAATAAACCAGGATATCGTCGATGTAGACTATGACAAATTTGTTGAGGAAATCTTGGAGAATCTCATTCATGAATCCTTGGAAGATTGCTGGGACGTTAGACAGTCCGAATGGCATTACTCTGTACTCATAGTGACCGGCGGGGGTGATGAAAGCTGTTTTCCACTCATCGCCCTCCCGTATTCTGATGAGGTTGTAGGGGCTGCGCAGGTCCAACTTGGTAAAACAGCGAGCTCCCCGCAGCTGCTCCAGAGCAGCGGGAACCAAGGAAAGTGGGTACCTGATCTTGATGGTGTGTTTGTTGAGTTTCCGGTAATCTATGCATGGCCTCAAGCCCCCGTCCTTCTTGTCTACGAAGAAAAAGCTGGAAGCGGCAGGGGAATTGGATGCTTGAACGAAGCTGGTAGGTCAACGGGCCGAGGTGGAGAGAAGGGGTCTGAGGCTGGAGGTGAAGTTAGGGATTCCCCGACTGCTGATGAGGCTGGAGGCGGTAGGACCTGTGGCGGTACAATCCAGCAGGATGCATCCAGCGATGGCGCAGGACTGACAATCTCCGGTGGAGACAGGGCAGGAGGGCTGGCAGACACAGATAGGGACAGAGATGATAATGGGTGGGATAGGGTGGGAAGCGGTACCTCAGGTTCTGGTTGACGGGTCGTTGCGGGCTCTGGGGTGACAGACCCGTGCAACCTCCAGGCTCGCACGGCTGCCACAACATAAAACAAATTCACCGCCCTCTTGGCCATGGTTGGAGTGACTTGCACTGACTGGGTCACAAGGTTCGGGGGAGCTGGTTCGGTCGCCTCGCTCGGGAGTGTGGGTTCGGTCGCGGCGTTCGTGAACGAGGATTCAGTCACTTCCTCCACCTCGAATTCTACCCCGTTTAGCCATAACACCAGGTTAATATAGGCCACGAGGGAGGGTTCCTGGTACTCCACTGCCCGGATAACCCCAGCATCCAAACCCCACTCAAATATAGAAATAACGAATGCATCGCTCCAACTCACTCTGTGAGAAAGTCCAATTAATTCAGCTATGTAGTCCAACAGGTCCCGGCCACCTTGCCGGAGAGAGACCAGGCAAAGCTCAGCCTGTATTGAATAGTCCATGATGAAAAGACAGTTGGATCTTGTGGTGGCGAAGTCTTCTGTAATGATTCATTACTCAGACTAGGATCCATTTGCGTGCTTTATTAAGATTTCAAGGCTGGTCGTACAGGCAAGGTCAAACAGGAGCGGGCAGAATTGGAGACGAAGTAAAAGGCAGGCAGGTCAGAACAGGCAGATAACACTCACAGATAATTCCAGGCAGGGGTCAATAGACAGAATAGGCAGACAGGCAGACAGATTCAATAACGGGTAGACAGCAGTAACAGATAAACAGGCAAGGGGAATACCGCTCAGAAATGTTCACCAGGGCTCAACAAGACTTCGCCGTGTGTGAAACGGTACTGGAGTATTTTATAGTTCATGTGATGAGTAACAGCTGGTGAGAACAAACAATCATAATTGGGTCCAGCTGGTGTGTGTGATCAGTCCAGTGTACTGCATGATTGGAAATGTAGTGTGTAGTGTAGTGTCAGTATATGTGTGAGCTCCCTCTGGTGGCCGTGGAGGGGAGCGCAGAGCTCATATTCATAACACATATATAAGCCATGAACATATTTAAACACTACACAGTTGTATTTAGAACATTTAATCATGGACATTAATATTCTTTAAACATACATATACAAGCCATGAACATATTCACACACATATTACACAATTGTATTTAGAAAATGTAATTGTAAACATGAATTTTTAAACAATATTTACACAAAAAGAAAAGTGAAAAAAAGACTTAATTTCCCTATCATCTGCAAATCAAAAACAAAGAAACATACAAGAGTCAGACAGAAATTATATAAACAATTAATTATGTAGAAAAATAAGCAAGGTAGTTAGTGCGGGATTTATGCACGCGTGTAATCACGCGTTGTAATCAACTGTACATAAATCGGCACAAAGGGGAATTTGGATATAAACAGTTAATTATAACGGATTATAACAATTATTAATATATGGCTTGATTCACTTGTAGAATTTCTTTTAATTCTAGAATTGAGTTCAAAGGACAAACAGTGGTCCAGCAACAATTCTCCTTATAAGAACTCTTGGAAAAGACTTATTTTGGCCACAAAGAAGAATCTTTCCTTGGTAAATTCCACAATCTGGTCCGTGTTTGAATGCTTGCAGGGCGGGTCCGTTAGAATCCGCGGGAAGTTCAAATTTGGTTATTTTGTCTTGTAAGGTCCTTTAGAAAATGGCGCACTGGAGGAGATCCGAGAATCCGCACCGAAGAAGAGTCGGAAGGGGAGAAGTGTCACGGTTCTGTCTCTGTTTCTTGTGTTATTAGTGTTCTAGTGGACAGAACCGCGGCATATTGTGTCTCGTTAGTGTCTGCCCCACCTTCTCGTTTCCTGTATCATTCCCAGCTGTGTCTCATCACTACCTTCCCTCATGTGCCCTATTTAATCCTGGTGTGTTTGCTGTCCTCTGTCGTATTGTTGTCTTATGTTCCTGTGTGTCTGATGTCGGCTTCCGTTTTATCCGGTTGGTTGTTTTGTGCACTAGTTCATGTCTGTTATGTTTTCCCCCTCGTGGGTGTTTCTTTTGTTATGTTCAGTGTTTATTTCTTTGTTTAATAAATATCCTTCACCTGCACATGAGTCCTCCTTTGTACCACTCGTGACAAGAAGAGGCAAGAGAGAGCGATCATATAAACATAAAGGGCACACGAGGGTGCAAAATTCTTAACTTGCGGAGACATGGGAGGAACAATTACCAACAAAGACAAAGGAACAGAGGAGGGTATTTATGGACAGAGGAGGGTATTTATGGACAAACATGGGATTGGGACTAGGTGACACAACTTGGTACGTGATTAAACTCAGACGGTAGTGTGCAGGACTGGGAAGATACACAAGGGAACCCGGATGTTATACACGCGACAAGACTGTGACAATGTTATACTGTCAGAGTCTTGTCACGTCTGTCACATCCGTGTTCCTTTATGTATCTTCAAGGTCCTGCATGCTCCCGTCTGTGTCTAATCACTGCCCGTCTCGTCAGCTGTTCATAATCCCATGTTTGTCTATTTATACCTTCCTGTGGTCCCATGTCTTTGTCTCTAGTTGACGTTTTTATGTGGATGTTTCTCGGGTGTGGATGTCATTCTCCGTGTTCCCAAGTATCCTGAGTTTTGCACTGTTATGCATAATTTTGGTTTGTTCTAAGTCTTTTGTTTAGTGTTCTGTTAAAGAATCTTCAGCAGTGAATCCTAGTCTCCTCGTGGCTCCACATCGCACAAGTTATTATTTGAAAAATACACAATGATGTTATGATATTCGCTGCTAAAACACATTAAGTCAATTAATGTGTAGTGCTGATACTTACGGCTAAAACTGTAGTTTTACAGATATAAATTATCGGCTCAGAAACACCCTTGTGCCGCTCTTTGAGAGCTTTGCCAAAGGTACCTGCAGGATGGCCATGGCATGCGGGGGAGAGGCAGCCTGTCCAGCGGCACTGTAAGCCTTAGTGACTGGGGCTGGCGTTGTCTTACTCGAACGGGCTATACCAACAATTCTGCCAACACGCCGCCCCCAGAAACCAATCATGCTAGCACTCAGGACATGGTGGAGAAATCCACTCCAGCCTGATGCTCACGGCAGCCCGGAAAAGCATGACATTCAACTCCAAATCCGATTCCACACGAGCAACCATCCCGGAGAAGGAAGGCAACCCGGGTTCCTCTTCTTCTCTGGATGACAAAAGCCCACTCTCTGTTGCAGCGATCGACATCCCATCCTCACCCAGAGCACCGAACGAGATGTAATGTACACTGCGTGAAGGACCTGCATGATCATCGAAGCAAAAGTGTGAATGAAGTGATTAATGCCGTCCTATTTATGCCGGGTGGGTGGGACTCGGCATGCAAATCTCACTAGCACTGTTCATTGCCGTGTTTTGTTAAACTTGGAGGTGATTGGGCTCCCAGATGAGACCCCATGACGTCAGTCCGACGTGACGTCAAACGTGACTGACTGCTAGGGAACCAAAGTTTCTGCTCAAGACCCTATAGTTCACAAATACCTAATTTTGTGTAAAATCTGTATATCAAGACAGTGCCCCTGTAGGTGGGTCTCTGGTAGGTGGGTACTGCATCGTCTCATGCATATGCACACATGTATCACAGCTTTTGATTGGCTGACAGCCTGAAGTCCTCATAATTTAGTTTTTGTCACACCGTTGTCAAGGTTTAAGTGGAAAAAATGACATTGCTTGAAAAATAACAATAAAACAACAAAAATCTCAAATAAATAATAAAAAAGTAATAATGATAACATCATGCATATTTTGATGACCCTGGTCTCCAACCTGAGACGCACATTCTCTGTTGCTGAGACTGACTGCGCATGCTCAGAAATCACAGACGTGATAAGCGATCAAGTAAGAATAATTATAACTAAACATTTTATGTGTAATTATAATTTCAAATTGTAATTTGAAATATTCTACAGCTAATTTGACGATTGTGAAATAGTTAATCAAACTTGTTTTTGTGATGAATATACATGTATATTGCATCTCTTTTACATGTATATTGCATGGAACCAATCTCGTCATTTGTCTACCTTGGCAGTCGTATTTAACCTGATGGAGAGCCCGAGGAGGAAGTGGCAATAAGAATAGCGAGAGCGTCGTAAATTTTGGCAGCTCTACGATGCTTCTGGGCTAGACCCGATGTGCGAATCAAGACCAAAACCCGAATCTACTGAGCAACCGTCAGAGCTAAATAAAATAAATTTTTCCAAAGCTAAATAAAGTTTAGCTAAAAAGTGTCAGCTGAGGATCAGGTGTTGAGATCTTGTGGGAGAGAGAGAGAGAGGAAGGAGTTTACATATTGAACAGTAATTCATCACAATAAACAACCTTAGGTTCATTATATCTTCTGTCTAGATTGCTCCTGTTTTTGGCATAAAACCTGCTATGATAAACACGTGAAGCCTATACCTGACCTGACCGTTAAGTGTATTTTATCAATTTTTCTTTAAAGGATGGACGTAACCCAGTCAATCTGGGACTTAACCCAGGTTTCCTCCAAGAGCCTTTCCTGGAAGAGCCACTGTCCTGCAGTGTTTAGCTCAAACCCTGATCAAACTCATCTGCCTCATGAATTTTATTTTTATTTTTCAATTTTGGGTGAACTTGTACTTCCTTTAAGTATTTCTGTTTAAGATGTTATTTCCTCCTATATATCAGAATTCTGAAGAACAGTTTTCCAGTGAGGACTCATCAGATCAGGACTATATAGTACTGTACTTTCCGCCCCATAAGGTGCACCGGATTATAAGGCGCGGCCTCAATTATGTGTCTATTTTGTACTTAGTCCATATATAGGGCGCACCGCATTATAGGGCGCCTGCTAAAACATATGGTTTACCAAAAAAGGTAATGGAAGCAAAACAGTGAGTTTTATTGAACTTTATTCTACTATATAACGATACACTCACATTATGTTTTAATCAATCCATCAAAGTCATCATCTTCTGTGTCTGAATTGAACAGCTGGGCAATTTCACAATCAAACATGCAGGTGTTGAACCGAAATCGGACTCCTCTGAAAAATCTGACTCCCCCGTGTGCATTCATTAATACACACTTCCTTGAGCATATTCGCTGATCAATCAATATTTTTTTGTCTATGTGTGTGCATCTGTGTCTGATCCTAAATCTCCTCAGCTGTTTGTGCTGCTTTGTCAGTTATGAACGTTTCTAGGTTCATGTTGCTTGATGAGTGTTGATGTTCCTTCTTTCCACTAAGAAGTGCCGGTTTCTGTTGTATTTCAGGTATTTTGGTTTTCGTGTTTCCTTGAATAAAGCTCTTGCGTTTGGAATTTATTCTCCTAGTCCTGCTTCTGTATTGCACTCATTGGATGACACCTTTATACATATTTCATTAATTTAAGTGTATTCAAAACTTCTGTTCCCTTTTCTGGGTGTTTACCGTGTTAAAAAAATCGATTGATAAGGGAATATGCCTAAGGATTAATGAATGCACGCGACGGGAGTCAGGAATTATGTTATGAAATCAACAGTTCTGCTGGTGTCTTTATCTCTCATCCTCAGGAAGTTTACAGTTTTAATCCATCTCACATCCTTTATACACATTATTTCATTTTCTTTGTATAAATTTACATGTAGGGGAGCGCGGGGACAAACGTAACACTTTTTGGTTTTAGCCAAATAGTGAACAAAGTAATTGGGTTATACAAACTATATTTTTATACAAACAACACACAAGCCTCTCCAACAAATGAGCACTGGTTTGATGTTCGTCGCACCTACAGTTTCTGCGCAGTATCACCAAAAGCGCAAGGAGTGAAATGTGACAACTTACCCCGTGAGCGGGGCTCGTTGTAACACCATGTTATCCAATGGGTGTTCATTGGCGTATTTTTATTTCTTAATAAAAGTTGAGTCTTAATGATTATAAGCATAACTTATGAATGGAATATATTTTCTTCTTTTATTTATTACATTGTTATGCTTTGAACAATGTAATGACATGAAAAACGTTTTAATAGGTTAATACAATGCAAAATATATGATTATTGATACAGCCTATTCAATGCGGCTTAGTTGTAACACCGCGTTACAAGGGTCAATATATAATTGAAGGAGTTTTCATGTCCATGAGATTTATCTCGGAAACATGCGTATTAAAATAAAATTTTAAAAGTCTTCAGTGTTCTTCATGATCTTGTCTTTACAAATGACATAGTTAATTATCATGGAAATAATCATTTTTTCATAAAAATTTACTAGATATCCCTAAAATGTCAACTAAATAACTGTCCGAAATTAATTACAACCACAATCTCATTACCTAAAAAAACATTTAAAAAACTTATTCAAAAACAGTTTTAATTATATTATTTACATTAAGTTAAGGTAATTGTGAACAATGTGTCTTTTTGGGCAATATGTCACATTTTCAGTAGAAATTGACAAATTGAATATGTGTCCGAGAAGTCACTATCATCTAAGTTATCGATAGCAAATACACCCCTCAAGGAAGAATGTGTTTTCCAAATCACAAAACCTGCTCCACATGATGACATTTCCTCCTGAAGAGAAAACTAGAAAGACTCCAACGGATGTTCTCCCTCCACATTTTCAGTTATTTCACCTAAAGTAGTGCTTGGGGCAAATGTGTACTTCTCATATGTCAACAACGTTACTACAATTAATTCATAAATAACTTTAAATTTTAATTTTACACAGTTGTAAATATAATATTTAGAAGAACCTCTCCGTAAAATGGCATATGGTGTCTGGTGCTAGGCTAACCGATTTGATTTTATCCTTAAAAACAGCAAAAATGTCAGCTAGGTTACCAGTCACCTATGTTACTCTGCAAAGGTAACTTAGTTGACCAAGAGTAACATAGTTGACATTCATCACATGTTCTTATAGTTTTTACAGGAGTTAATTTAATATTCTAATTGTACAGTAACTATAAAATACTTTGCAATAAATATTATAAAAGTAAACATGTTTTCAGGCAAATGCCACGATTAACTGCTGCAGAAAAGCCATGCATGTATGTGGAATGCGAGAACTGCAAGATTCAGTCTGGCTCTGATGGTCAAACCCAAGTTTCTTGTGTGCAGTGGACAACTGAAACTGTCCTTAGAGAGAAGAAAAGTGGTGACAGCAAAGAAAAGTTGCCTGTGAATATCACTGTGAAGAGGGAAATGGAGAGTTCTTTGGAGATCCTGATTGAGACTTTCCAGAAACAGCTCAAAAAGTTCAAAAGACACTTTTTCAACATCAAGACCCAGTTTAACTACTACATGGAGCTGAAAAGGAACATGGAGAGTAATGAATGCCTCATACACATTGATTTCTCTGAAAACTACTCTTGCAAGTTTCACTAAGAGATTCAAGCTGTCCATTTTGCCTCTTCTCATCAACAAGCAACTTTTCATACAGGGGTCCTCTATATTTGTGGTGGGGAAGACCACTTGAGCTTCACAACAATTTCGCCATGCAAAAAAAGGGTCCACCTGCCATGTGGGCACACCTTTCCCCAGTACTTAACCATCTCAAGGAAACATGCCCAACAGTGTCAATTATCCACTTTTTCAGTGATGGTCCCTGCTCAAAATACAGGCAGAAGGGCAACTTTTACATGTTGACAACTGAATTGTTCAACCAGGGCTTCACTGCGAGCACTTGGAACTTTTTTGAGGCCAGCCATGCAAAGGGTGCCCCCGATGGTGCAGGAGGCCTTCTGAAGATCACAGCTGACAGATTGGTGAGCCAAGGTGAAGACATTTCCACTGCTAAACATCTTTTCAGTGCATTGGTAAACGCCAATACAGCTGTCAAGATCTTCTACATTGAGGAGGCTACAGTGGAAAAGTCCATACAGCAGATGCCACAACGACTCCCCATTCTACCATGCACTATGCGGATTCACCAGGTCATCTAGAATAGGTGTTTTCACTAGCAAGCTCATCTACCTGGTAGAGGAGCTGGTTTAGTGATGGTTGGAACAGCTGCTAGACAGGATTTCTATTTTCTGGCACCTGGACTATACACCTCTGATGTACAAACACGCACAGATAAATACACACACACATACACACACACATGCACACACACACACTCAAAGATTACTTGAATGAGCTTGACAACGTAATTGAAAAACAAACCATAATAATTGGCCATGTTCTTGGGTTAGAAAATGGGGAGTGTGTTCTGTCTCCGCCGGTTTCATGGGTGCCTGGAAGTTGTAGGGTATGCCAATGTTTTACTTGGGTTCTGATATGAATGTTTTTGAGATACAACTGTTTGCACCATTACAATTTTGATCCAATGCAGCACAGTTATTCTGTTAACCAATAGAATAAAACACTATTTGTTTATTGTTACTTATTGCAGTGCACTATTATTTTTTTGTTCAATACAATGCACTACTGTATTTTATTCCACAAACAAGATTTTCAAAATGTTTACATTGTGGAATTTTTGTGTAAGTGCTGTTTTTGATACTTTTGTTGTTGTTGTTGTGATTGATCCTTGTAAACTGATGTGCGTCTGCATTTCTCCTTAATGTCATGAAATATTCAACAGGTCTTGATTAAATGCAATTAATTAGCTAACATATAATAATTGATATATTTTAGGATTGTTTTTGTTAAATACATCATCCTACTTTGTCATGTCCTGTCAACTATGTTACTTTTGTCAACTATGATACTGGGCTGTCAGTTAAGTTACCATTATGTTTTTTTAAAATATATATTAGATATTAAATTTAGCAGCTGTCAAATATATACCTCAGCATAATTTAATCAAGAAAAAATCATGAATCAAGCAGTTTGGAAACAAAATATACAGACTGGTTACTTCAGTACTTGAAATTTGGGGTTTCAATTGAACAAAATGTATATTTTCGTAATTAATTGGGTATTTTAATTGAAAATGTAGGTAAATAGACACATTTTCTTCTTTTAAATGTCTGCCATTTACTTAAAGTTACACCTTATAGGTTTTGTCCGTAACATAGTTGACCAAATAATGAGTAAACTTCTTGTTTTTAAAACTAAATATCTGAAATAAATTATGCCTGAGCTTGGCAATGACTAAAAATAAAATATTTCAGGGGTGATTTATCAGGTAAGATAATAATATTTTGTAAATAAATATATTTTTTCCCAGAATTTTTCAAACTCAAAATCTCCCAAAATTATATATTGACCCATGGGTTTTGCGGCTCAGTGCTCGTTATATCCAGCGAAAATAACGAAAAAGAAGCTTGTGAAACATTAAGACATATGTATCTATGAGTATACATTGTTAAGAATTTTTTTTGAGTGAATCGTTTTAGAGTTATTGCTATTTTATGCTGAATGTGTGATGAATATCAAAAACAAAACTAACTTTACCCTGCTTGCACATTCTGGGTGTTTGCTGTGTGAAAACAATATCGATTGATAAGGGAATATGCTCCAGGAAGCGCAGAGCAAAGGGGAGTCAGATTTCAGCTCAATCTCTCAGGTTTCTCCTCTCAGCAGCACAATGGCGGAAGTAAGCATGGTATTAAGCATGGTATTAAGTAATGTTCTGTGATTGGTTTATCACTGCCAGCGTCCTACTGCCCCTGTGTCAGTGTGAAATTGTCCGACAGTCAATCAAGCTGAGCGCTTGTCAAAATCACACACAAACAATTGTATAGATCGGGGAACTAGCCACATATAAGGTGCACCGGACTATAAGGTGCACGGCCATTTTCAAAAAAATTAAGTCTTTTGTGTGCGCCTTATAGTGCGGAAAATACGGTATATAACTGATTCCTGTTTAGATGTTACAGAAGTACCGTTTTTAGAATGTGACCATTGTCTGTCACATCCGGGTTTCCTTGTGTGTGTGTGTGTGTGTGTGTGTGTGTGTGTGTACAGTGGAAGTCAATGGCTACTGTCAAATGCTTGGATACTTTATTCAGAATATCATCTTTTGTGTTGAACAGATGAAAGGGAATCATAAAGGTTTGGAACAACATAGTGAGGAAATAACGACAATTTTCACTTTTGGGTGAACTATCTCTTTTATTTGTTTTCAGCTATTTTATTACAATTTGTTTATGAAATGTTTTTAACTTTTCTTTAGTTGTTACACAAGAAAATGTATGTGTAACTTGATTCATGTAATTGTATAGTTGTAATATTAATAACTACATTAATAAACTTTGCTCTTTGTCCTCTGAAGGCACGTTCTGTTATGCACGTTCTGAAGGCTCATGTCTGTTAAATGGTCATACATGGATATCATAACACAAATAGCAGGTCCTTGAAATGTATAAAACACATAGTTGCATATATACCTAATCATACAAAATATTGAAAAATATCATAATTTTAAATGGTTGTGTCTGTGAGTATGATCCCACAGGTGAGGGATGTGTTTGCACTGAAAAATACTGTGTGTGACCTAATCGTATGTCCTCATAATCAGGTGTGTCCACTTAATGCACAACGTATTAGTTGTGTATGTGTTTACTGTGTCCCTTTACTTCATTTTTGTCCCTCTAATACACTTTAAGACATTTATGTGTGTTGTACAGGAACTGTCCTCATAATTCCAGTTAGTCCTTATAAAATAGTTTTGTGTCATGTGTGGAGCTTGTGCATCTAATTTTCAGTTGTCCTCGTAAGTATATGAAAACTGCACAGTACAGAACTGTAAAACAAACTCAATCAAGAATTATTTACATTTATTCATTTAGCAGGCACTTTTATCCAAAGCGACTTACAATTTGAGTAATACAGAAAGCGATTTGTCCTGAAGATACAAAACTACATAAGAGTGCTTACAATACAATGTTTCGAACATACACAAGTAGTACAAGCATAGAGGGAGTAAGTTTTTTTTTTACATTTTTGGGGGGGATTGAGGTGAGGTGGTGTGTGTGTGTGTCATGTTATGACTGCAAGGAGCTGTGAATGAAAATGTTCTTGTGAGTGATCTTTTACCTCTCTGTGATGGAACCACGAGTTGTCGCTCATTGATCGATCAAAGGTTTCAAGTCAAAGTGGTCAAAGTCAAAGTGGAGTTTATTGTCATTTCAGCCATATACTAGTACATAGTGAAACGAAACAACGTTTCCCAGGAAACAAGGTGCTATAAACAAAAAAAGACCTATATACATAAAGTGCACAAGGTGCAAACAGACAGCACAAGACAGTGACACATACAACAGTACACAGAATAAGTACAAAAGAATTAAGTAAAAAAGTAAACATAAACTTCTATATATACATAAAGTGCACAGAGTGCAAACAGACAGCACAAGACAGTAACGTAGACCAGTACAAGTGATTATGCAAGTGACAGTGCAATATTTAAAAAGATAAATAATAGAGATGAATGATAGTAAAAACAGTCTGTTGGAAACAGTCCAAAGTAGTGCAGTTTGTGTGGGTTATATAGAGTTGAGCAGCCTGATGGCATGGGGGAAAAAACTGTTACAAAGTCTGGTTGTGAGAGAACGAATACTACGATACCGTTTTCCAGACGGCAGGAGGGTAAAAAATGTGTGTGAGGGGTGTGTGGGGTCGTCCACAATGCTGGTGGCTTTGCGGATGCAACGAGATGTGTAAATGTCTGTGACAGAGGGAAGAGAGACCCCGATGATCTTTTCAGCAGTTCTGACTATCCGCTGCAGGGTCCTGCGGTCCGAGACGGTGCAGTTCCCAAACCAGGCAGTGATGCAGCTGCTCAAGATACTCTCAATTGTCCCTCTGTAGAACACTGTGAGGATGGAGGGTGGGAGGTGTGCTTTCCTCAGCCTTCTCAGAAAGTACAGGCGCTACTGGGCTTTCTTTGCTGTGTGACTGGTGTTGAGCGACCAGGTGAGGATCTCTGTCAGGTGAACGCCAAGAAACTTGGTGCTCTGTACGATCTCCACAGGGGAGCCGCCGATGTTCAACGGAGAGTGGACTCTCTGTGCTCTTCTGAAGTCAACAACCATTTCTTTGGTTTTGTCCACGTTCAGAGACAGGTTGTTGACTCTACACCAGTCTGTTAGCTGTTTCACCTCTTCTCTGTATGCCGACTCGTCATTCTTGCTGATGAGACCCACCACGGTTGTGTCATCGGCGAACTTGATGATATGGTTCGAGCTGTGCATTGCTACACAGTCGTGAGTCAGCAGAGTGAACAGCAGTGGACTGAGAACACAGCCCTGAGGGGCCCCAGTGCTCAGTGTGGTGGTGCTGGAGATGTTATTCCCGATCCGGACTGACTGAGGTCTCCCAGTCAGGAAGTCCTGGATCCAGTTGCAGAGGGAGGTGTTCAGGCCCAGCAGGTTCAGCTTATCAGTCAGGTGCTGGGGAATGATGGTGTTGAATGCTGAACTGAAGTCAATGAAGAGCATTCTAACATACGTGTTTTTCTTGTCCAGGTGGGTGAGGGCCAGATGGAGGGTGGTACTGATGGCATCATCTGTTGAGCGGTTGGGGCGGTAAGCAAATTGCAGGGGGTCTAGTGAGGGGGGCAGCAGGGTCTTAATGTGCCTCAAGACGAGCCTCTCGAAGCACTTCATGATGACAGGTGTAAGTGCAACGGGACGGTAGTCGTTGAGGCAGGACACAGTGGACTTCTTTGGCACGGGGACGATAGTGGTGGTCTTGAAGCACGTTGGAACTACAGTGCTGCTCAGAGAGATGTTGAAGATGTCTGTGAAAACATCTGCCAGTTCGTTTGCACATCCTCTGAGCACCCTACCAGGGATGTTGTCTGGTCCAGCCGCCTTCCGTGGGTTGACTCTGTGGAGGGTCTTCCTCACGTCAGCTGTGGTTAGACACAGCACCTGGTCATTGGGGGCGGGGGTGGTCTTCCTTGCCGTTACACTGTTTTGTGCCTCAAACCGAGCGTAGAAGTCGTTCAGCACATCTGGGAGGGAGACATCACTGTCACAAGTAGGTGGAGTTGACCTGTAGTTAGTGATACTCTGGATGCCCTTCCACATGCGCCGTGTGTCTCTGCTGGTCGTGAAGTGGCTGTGGATTTTCTGAGCGTGTGCGCGCTTTGCTTCTCTGATGGCCCGGGACAGTTTGGCCCTCGCTATTCTAAGGCCCACTTCGTCGCCTGCCCTGAAAGCGGAGTCACGGGTTCTCAGTAGCGCACGCACTTCTGCAGTCATCCACGGCTTCTGGTTGGAGCGTGTGGTGATGGTCTTGGAGGTAGTGACATCATCAATGCACTTGCTAATAAAGCTGGTCACTGATGTTGCATATTCCTCCAAGTTGGTGGAGTCGCCGTCAGTTGCCTAAACATGTGCCAGTCAGTGCATTCAAAACAGTCCTGAAGAGCAGAGATGGCTCCTGCTGGCCAGGTTTTCACCTGCTTCAGAACCGGTTTTGATCGTCTGACGAGCGGTCTGTATGCCGGGATTAGCATAACAGAGATGTGGTCTGAGTAGCCGAGGTGGCGGCGGGGCTCCGCCCTGTACGCGCCGGGAATGTTTGTGTAAACAAGATCCAGCGTGTTTTTCCCCCTCGTTGCAAAGTCCACATACTGATGGAATTTAGGGAGCACTGACTTGAGATTTGCATGATTAAAATCTCCAGCAACAATAAACAGTCCATCGGGGTTAAAGTTCTGCAATTCACTTATAGCCCCATACAGTTCATAGAGCGCGTCGCCGGCATTAGCGCTGGGTGGAATGTAAACAGCGATAATGAGCACGGTAGTGAATTCCCGTGGCAAATAAAAAGGTCTGCATCTAACAGTCACAAACTCCAGCTGCGATGAGCAGTAACTAGAGACTAGCACTGAGTTCTTGCACCATTCCGTGTTGATGTAAACACACAAGCCACCACCGCGAGTCTTACCGCACAGAGCTGCATTTCTGTCGGCGCGAAACGAGGTTAGCCCGTCTAACTGAATGGCGGCGTCCGGAACTCTTTCGCTGAGCCATGTCTCCGTGAAAACAAAGACACAGCAGTCTCTAAACTCACGCCGAGTAGTTTGCTGGAGTCGGATGTAGTCCAATTTGTTGTCCAGGGAGCAGACATTGGAGAGCAGGATGGACGGGAAAGCTGGCCGGCTAGGGTTTGTTCTTAGCCTGGCACGGACTCCCGCACTCTTGCCGCGCTTCTGCTTTCTCGCACACCGCTTGCGACGCCGATGACTGAAGGCCTGGACTCCGCAGCACGCCGAGATCGCGTAGCTTCTCCAATAGATCGTGTTGTAGAACGGCTGTAGTGTTGTTGTTTAGATTAAGTAGTGTGTGGCGGTGAAATACATGTACACCGGTTGCGCCGATGTCCATATCTGTTGTGAAGTCGCGTTAAAAAGACGAAATAGCACCGTTTTGTATCCGGAGTGGCCGCTGCGTACTACTGCCGCGCCGCCATCTTGACACAATCAAGATGTGCGCCATCTTGACACAATCAAGATTCTGGTGTGTAGATTTGTAGCAGTGAGTGGAAGTACAGCGGCAAAAATAAGTATTGAACACGTCACCGTTTTCTCAGTAAATATATTTCTAAAGGCTTTGATGACATGAAATTTTCACCAGATGTTGGTAACAACCCATTCAAACCACACATGCAAAGAAATCAAACTTTAGATGTCCGTAAATTATGTTATGTTTAATAATGTTAAATAACACAGGGAAAAAGTATTGAACACATGAAGAAAGGGAGGTGCAAAAAGGCATGGAAAGCCAAGACAATCAGTATTTAGAAAGCAATCGTGCCCCTTGTCAATGCAAATTAATATCAGCTGGTTCAAACTGATGACCTATAAAAAGGACTCGTTACAAAGGTATCGCACAAGAAACCTCTCATGATGGGTTAAAAAGCATCAAATTCTCTCATGACCTTTGCAACCTGATTATTATGTAAAACATTCTGCATTGGTTACAGAAGGATTTCAAAACGTCTGAGTGTTCCAGTGAGCACTGTTGGGGCCATCATCCATGAGTGGAAAAAACATCACTTCACCATAAACAGGCCACGACCAGGTGCTCCTCGGAAGATTTCTGACAGAGGAGTGAAAAGAATTATCAGAAGTGTTGTCCAAGAGCCAAGGATCACTTGTGGACAGCTTCAGAAAGACCTGGAATCAGCAGGTACAGTTGTTTCAAAGAAAACATTAAGTAATGCACTCAACCGCCATGGCCTGTATAAACGCTCACCACGCAAGACTCCACTGCTGAAGAAAAGACACGTTGAAGCTCGTTTAAAGTTTGCTACACAACATTTGGACAAGCCTGTGGAATACTGGGAGAATATAGTCTGGTCAGGTGAGGCCAAAATTGAACTCTTTGGATGCCATAATACACACCATGTTTGGAGGAGAAATGGCACTGTACATCACCCCAAAAACACCATATCGGCAGTAAAGTTTGGAGGTGGGAACATCATGGTGTGACGCTGTTTTCCAGCATATGGTACTTGCAAACTTCATATAATTGAAGGAAGGATGAATGGGAAAATGTACAGAGACATTCTTGATAAAATTCTGCTGCCATTTACCAGGATGATGATGCTGAAACGAGGGTGGACATTTCAGCAAGACAATGATCCCAAACATACAGCCAAGGAAACTCAATTGTTTTCAGTGAACGAAAATAAAGCTGCTAGAATGGCCCAGCCAATCACCTGACGTGAATCCAATTGAAAATCTATGGAAACAACTAAAGATCAGAGTTCATAGAAGACGCCCACATAACCTTCAAGATTTGAAGACTGTTTGTGTGGAAGAATGGGCCAAAATCACACCTCAGCAAGGCATGTAACTCGTTTCTCCATACAGGAGGCGTCTTGAAGCTGTCGTTACCAACAAAGGCTTTTGTACAAAGTATTATTACGGACATCTATGCTATGATTTCTTTGCATGTGTGGTTTGAATGGGTTGTTACCAACATCTGGTGAAAATTTCATGTCAACAGCACCTTTAGAAATAGATTTACTAAGAAAAATGGTGAGGTGTTCAAAACTTACTTTCGCCGCTGTATATTCAGCTGTAATGTCTTTATTTTTCTTTTGATTTGTTCTTGTATATCATGAACAGACACTCATGAAACACAAACTTTTTCGGCTGTCCAGCATTGTGTTCTTTTTCAGAATACCTAATCGCTCATAGATATTTGTTTACTCGTCACTTATAAAGGAATTTCAGTTCACACATTTCTAGGTGTAAAGCTTTCACTGGAGAAGTACTAAAAGCCTCACAACACATCTATTTTCTTCTGGACTGTATCACATGCCGTTCCATATACCATGCATCCATAATCAACTGGTGACCTTGTAAGTGAGGATTACATGTTACTGAGTGAACTGCGTTTAAGGCTGGTTTCACAGAAAGGGCTTAGACTGAGCCACGAGTAGGCCTTAGCTAAATTAGCACATTTAAGTAGCTTTTGCAAACGTGTCTTAGAAAAAAAACATTACTTGTGTGCTTATTGAGACAAAGCAATAGCACTGACATTTTAAGAGAGATCAGTGCAAGCTGCTTTCAGTTAAAACGGCTCAAAAATGCTGTTTAGTGTGGGGCTTAAGCTTTTAAGCGGTCTGTGAAACCAGGCATTAGTGCTCTTTAGCATTACATAATACATTTTTCAATATGCATTTCTTGCGCCTCTTTGACTCAACCAGCCTTCAAAGGATGCTTGCACTGAATTGATAGTCCACATCTACTTGCTTAAGAATATGACCATATAGTTTAGCATTTTTCTTCTGTATTTTTCTTTTGAAAAACACATTATCTGGAATTTAGCTATAGACAAACAAAATCCCAATTTATTTCCAATCAAAATTATAAACTTTGCGGTGTACATAATATTTCTTCCTCTTTTCCACATTGACCCACCGTTAGCATAAAGTGATTTTCCCATACCTGACCCAACAGTCAAACATTGAATTTGAAGAGGGCTGCATACACTTCCTTGAGGTGTTCCAGTTCCAATTACGTATGTATGTTAGATATATGTAGCTACCCTAGATTATATAAAAATCACCCAATTATACATCCTACCCCTACACCCAATCAGAAGCCCCTCTTTCCAAAATACCATAACCTTTATCTAGATCAAAGAACACTGCTACAACAGATTTGCATATTTGAGTCCATTGTAGTTCAACTTTGGCAAAAACTACATTGATGTGGTCATGGAATTCTTCTTCTTCTTTAGTTCTTTAGTAGCACCAACATTAAGGTACACTGTCGCCTCCTACTGTGTTGGAGGATCGACCAGAGCTTCATAACCCAGAGAGAATATTCATAATAATGGGAAAACAGAAAGAAAATGTATTTTATCTCTTAGCTCCTTTACTGTATTATTACATAATTGAAGATTGCATTTTAGTGTGTCTGACAGAATTCAGTTCTGGAATAAATGTAAGTTTTTACTACAAAAAAGAAGAAAAAAAGAAGAAAGAAATGGAGACAAAGCCTGCTCCCTTACATGGTTCATTAGCTGAGACCTTTGTCTACAAATACACCCATTCAAAACAATGTATTGTTAAAAAACAAACAAATATGTTTTGAATCAGTGTCCTCTTCACTTGCTCCGCAGTAACACTTTAAATTGAATTATCAATATGAACAAATTCTAACAGTTCCCAGATTTCGTGAACCAACTGTAATATTAGGAAAAATTATGAATTTTCAAATATCTATTCATTAACTGTTTAATAAACATCACTGTATCTAGCTGAAGACTGTTATTAGCTTCTCAGCTAATGCTATATATATATATATATATATAATGTATCCTTTTTAATCATGTTGGTACAACCTCTGCTTTAAACATTATTCATTAAAGTTTGAAGTAGCAGCACAATACAAAGAAAACAATTCAGCAATATTAAGTATTTAAGAATGAATTATTCAATTGAGATCATATTTGAGATACAGCAGGTTTATATTTATTTTTCCAAGCCAGTTGTAACTGGCCTTTATGAATTTGCTGCAAATTCAATTTGATTAGGAAGTGGTCTTCTACAATGCAAATATATTAATGATCCTATTACTTGACTTGTATACATCTTCCTTAAACAAAAAGATAGCTGGTAGATTTATAGAGATCTGAATTGTGATGTAAAACTTTAAAACAAAAGTCATTAATATACAAAACCTGCAAAATGTAATATATGTGTAGTATATTTAAAAGAAAGTGAGTCAAATAAGTGCCATATTTGTATTCAAAAGCAAATGCAGTTTTATATTAAAGATAGAAAAAAGCAAAGTAAACCACTGTCACACACAGCATGTTAGTATCGCAAAGAACTACATATACAGCATCTTCATATTTACATACAAGTTACAACCAAAGAAAATTATAAATATATCTTAGTTAACTTACAGCAGTTACATGAGACAGAGCACTCGGTTAAATAACTGGCACCAACCCTACGAACAAATGAAGTGGTTATATAACTTAAATGAATCAAATTAATGCATGTTTGTTCAAAAGACTTTGTATACATTATCCATTTTTGACTCTGTTGTGAAAATCTGACTTTGTTTCTGAAAAAGGAGTGGAGGGAAGGAAACTAAACGGCAATCATATCTGGTTGCCTTCTCAGCCAACAATTAGAGCTGCCAAGACCAATAAATTCCTATGTGGCCTAAATGCGGCATGTGTTTTAGCAGCAAAAACATAGTCCTGAACCTCGGAGAACTGACTCCAAGGTGGTTGTGAGAATACATGTGGGTTTATAACAATCCTCAAATAATCCTTATATAAAATAAACATGTAAACACCAAATTTAAAAGCATCAAACATTTCCATATATATATATATATATATGAGAGAAATCCTTTTTAATCATTTTCAATATAGGGTGAATCTCACAAAACCATGTCAGAGTAAAAATTAAACCCAATATGAAAAAAAATATTGGCTGGAGATAGAACATAATAAAACAGTTTAATGCACAGGTAATTAAAATGTAATCACTGTTCGATAGACACTGCTTTATTAATGAAATCACTTTGCTGCTGAATTGGTACATTATATTTTTTAGCAACTAGGGCAGGGGTGTCAAACTCAATTGCACAGTGGGCCAAAATCCAAAACACACTTTAGGTCGCGGGCAGTGTTGCCAGATTGTACTGAAGATTTCCAGCGCGAAACTAGATTGTTGACGGGGGGATGAGCGCGATACTAGATTGTTGACGGGGTGAGCGAGATACTAGATTGTTAAAGAGCTGAGCGCGATACTAGATTGTTGAAGGGGGGGAGCACGAAGCATCATAAGCCATAAGCTAGACTTGATTAACACGGGAAGTGTTCGGCAAGGCAGCTGAATGAAGCGTTGCATTTTGGGATCTGTAGTTTATTGTGTTGCCAGCGCTTCATATCGCTGGGCCATTAATAAAATGATCTCGCGGGCCATTAATAAAATGATCTCACAGGCCGGACATAATTATTATTGCCGGGCCGGATGTGGCCCGCGGGCCTTGAGTTTGACACTTATGAACTAGGGAGTTATGTTGCTGTTTTTGAAGGAATTAAACTCACAGTTGCACAGGTAACCACCATCCCTCTCGAAAAAAAAAAGTAATACAAATAAAATGCTATAGTTCATTCTTCTAAAATAATTACACATGACTTCATATGTGTGTCTGATTTAAAGTGGTCAGAATGTTACATCTGTCTTCCTCCATCTACCAGTGAAAATAACAGCTTTAACTTTTCAATCCTGGAAAATGACCATGGAAAGCTGTGCATTAAATGATTGGAATGCAAAATTTGCTTCGTTTCAGTTGGTTCTTTGCCTCCAAGACTTTTGCAATATGAGATTCTTTCCATGACAGTTCACCATTTTCCACATTGTCCTCAAGCACATTATTCTCAAATAGTATTCTCATTAATTCAATATATTATTTTTACAGTGTTACAGAAAAGTTACTTTTTTACAATCAGCATAAAAGGCAATACAAAAAATACTACCACATAGTATAAATACTTTACAATTTAAACATATTACAATAATGAGAATCTATTATAGTACTGTATTGCATTAAAGTAATGAGAAAATGGAACAAAAAAAATGGAGAAACTGTGACCTGGACTTGATCCTGACAGGTTTTGTGACATTCACCCAGTCGGTTGCATTCACTTACACAATTAGCACAGCCCTATAATTTCATAAGATGGATAAATAATGTACAAGTGCAAGGTGCTTTACAGATTCTGGCTGGCTGTTTTATTGTTTTGGTTGTTCTATTAATTCTGAACATATCAAACAAAAAATGCCAGCATTATTTATATTTATATATAATTCTAGCATTTCTTGTATACATAAACTGGCTCCACCTTTGACAAAATAAGTATAATACTCTTTAAAATGGACTGGAATTTATTCAGTGTTGCTGAAAAAAACAGATTCTTCATGAGTGTGTAAATTCTGTCCTTTGGCACCATCACAAGTTTTTGTGAACGAGTCTTTCAACAGTCCTAATGCTTTTAAAACTACTTCAAAAGAATAAAACATTTAAAACCCAATCCAAAGTACAGAAAGTTCATAAATACATATTTTTATCATGACAAGATGAGAGCCGATGCTGCGCATTTCCTAAACCGAAATAATGTAAGCTTGCATTAGAAACAAAAAGCAGTTACTTTCAAAGAATTTCTCTTGTATACAAAAAGGCTCAAAATATCAGTCAGTGTTTCTTTTTTCCTTCTCACAAGGTCCGTTCTTTGATTCCAGCATCTCCATAGTTCAAAGGACACAAAAAAAGGGTTGCGCAGTCCAAAGCAAGAGGGCAGAAGATATTAGAGGCAATCCAGATGAACTGAGCAAAGGGTTTGTGTGCATGAATGTCACGTACCATTTTTATATATGTATTATTGACGTTTAGAGTAATGCAAAGGAAACTTTCAAGTATGAGGTCTGTCTCGAATCTATTTACAGTTCATTTGGCTGTTGGTGTATTTATGCATTAGCTTTCCTCTGTACCAGCTGCTTACGTGTATATATGGTCCATATGACTGTACCTACCTGTTTTACTTCTAATAACAGTGCGTATTCAAGCCTTTTTCAGGCAGATTTTGAAGTGAAACCGCCAATGACGTTTCCGTTTTCCCGTATATATGTCTGCCTCCATGTTGACCGCATCGGTTTGTACATTTTCACACTTCGCTCTCAGTAGAGGCTTTACGGTTCTGGACCCAGCCGGTGTCGGGATGCGCACTATGATGTTGAGCCGTTATGGCATGGGTGGTGTTGATACTCGAGCACTCTGATTGGTCACCCTGCAGCAGTTGTTCAGTTTCTCCATCGTTCAGAGAGGCGGAGCTTGCCTGTAGCGAGACGGTATCTGTGCGCATGCAGGTGTGAAGCCCAGCTCCTCGACATACCTTCAATTGTCTCAAGTCTTCCCAGTAAAGATCCTCTCCTGAGAGCAGACACACGCCTTCCACAATGCGGATCTTCTCTTTAGTGTAGCCTCCATCCCCAACGCCCTGGACCTACAGATGACATTCAACTGCCATTAGAGGTGACTTTAAACTCAATTTGACTTTAAATATTACTGTAATTTGGAGATACTATTGTGAAAAAGTAGCATACTTTTAAAAAGTACTTTAAACAATATACCATATACTTTAAAAGAAAGTCTTGGGTGTGATCTTAATGTAATCAGACACTTGATTGCACTTAAATGAAAATGTAATGGAGTTTAAATTTATATTAAATGTAACTTAGTTCTTTTTTTGATCCACCTAAGTAGGACTTAAGTACATCTTTATATGCGATTTCATCATTGTTTTTATTATCTCCGAAATATGGTTAAAGTGTTCTGCTGAATGAACTAACCAGCATTTACGGTAAACTAAAATATACTTTGATGTAATTTATATTGAAACTTGTGTCATGAATTTAAATACATTCGTACCTATACATATATACCATATTTTCCTGCATATAACCCGCGGGTTATACCAGATTTTACAAACCCCGCAGGGGTTGTGTGGGTTAAATATGGGTGCGGGCTATATCACAAATTTTTTACACATAATAATATTTCAATATATTTGTTACGTCCCTAAAGATGGGAGATTTTTTTTTGCAGTATTTCATTCTGTTTTTCTTTCGTGCGAGGGTTGTTGTCTCTGGCGCTTGCACTATAACTCTGACAGCTGGCACTGATAGGCTGTCTGACCTGTCAATCATGCAAGACGACGTGATTGGCTGTGCTGCCATGAGGGCGGGCTCTTCTCTCATCCGATGATCAACACCTGTAGAATACGCTTTTGAAGGGACGTGCTGCTGCACACCAGGAGAGACTGCTTTTTCTTTTTCTTCTGCTTCGGATTTGTGTGTTTTCTTATTGTGTGAATTGTGTGCCAAGCTAACAGTTATGGGTAATTGACGTCATGCGAGCAACATTCGAAATTTGAAATGTGAACTTACACAAAAAAGTTCATCAATCTATGGGTGCGGGTTATATAAGGGTGCGGGTTACACAGAAAACCCCAAAACCCACAGGCTATATGAGGGTGAGGATTATCTGCGTCTGCAGGGTATTTGTGGGAAAATACGGTAATGATGAAGTTGAAACTTTCTGTATTTAAAATATATGTACATGTAATACTGAATAACACACTACATTTCAAATATTTTAGTCAACACATCAAGATAAGCGTTTACTTTAATACTTGACAAAAAATTATTCAAGCGTAACTAATAAAACGTATTTTAAAGTAAGACTTAATTTGACATTATTATGAAGTCCACTTTAAAAGTGTACTTAAGTGTGTTAAAAATAGTCATGAAAGTGTATTTCCTTTAAATACAATTAAGTGTACAGGCTTTGAAGCACAAGATTTGAAGTACAAGATTTGAAGTGCACATTCATCTAAATAAAAGTGTACTACTTTTTCATAAGGATATGTTGTTATTAGTATATTACAACCCATTTTACTTCTATAATGTGACATTCTCTGGTTCGGGGCTTCATGTTGATTTTAAACCTTACAGCATTTCTATGGCATTAAAATCACAGACTTCAGTATTGTGACGTACTATATCAGAGTGAAATGGATATTTTATGAGAAAAACAGAAGCTTGGCTTGTTTTTTCCCCACTGGGAATTGATTAGCTCTAGAAAAGTGGTGTTCCATTCAGCTCTCTGTCAAAGCTCGCAGTAGACTGACAGTGGAGAGTTTTCTAACCAAGCCACCAAACCGACATCATCAGAGAAGCAAGGCCATTCCAGACATTACATGAAAGTACATTTTCAGATTTTGAACAATGATTACAAAGAATAGCATAATGGATTAATTGTTCACCACAAGACTAGTAATGTGCACTAACAAAGTAAATAGAGTCAATTTTGATTACATGCCGACTTTAAGAATAATGAAGAAAAAAAAACACCACTGCACTTCAAAACAAAAGATTCATAATTCATGCTACCTCAAGCAGTATAGGCTGAGAAATTACTTCTTTATAGCATTTTATCACCAACTGTAACATCTATAAATGCTATCTTGCTTGCACTTACATGCAGAAATTCTTTTCAAACTACATGCACAAATAAAAGATTTGAGATCGAACATAACTTTGGTCACAATCACAAGGCTGATTTAAAATTAGGCAAGCACAGATATTTCCCCAGTTTGTTTAACTACCTTGTTTGCCATTCTGAGGAAAATAAAAGGGGGATGTCAAAAGATGAAAGGAGAAAGGGAGTTGTAAGGATGATTGAGCTGCCGTGGAGAACATGGGGGAAAAAAGATGAGTGAGGATTCTGTAAAGAGATCCAAGTTCTGCTCACGAAAATGATGAGAACAATTATGTCAATCAGTGAAAAGGAAAGAACAATAAACAATACCTCTTTTTTATATCGTAGCTGGTTGTTTATTGCAGGTTTCTGAGTAGTTTCTATTTTAACCTCCTGTGTTGAAGTTCTATATGAAGGGTTGCTGTAAGTTAAGTTGCTCACTCCTGGATCTGCAAACTTGAATTTTTTGTGCCTGGAAAGCAAATAATTCTAGCATGAGTATTAGAGAAAAAATAATTCATAAAGTTCTGCATAAAACTTTGAGATCTACCTGTAAATGATGAATGCAGCTATGAGTATAAGGATCGCCAAAATTGACAGAGCTCCACCAATGACGTAGCTGATATGAGGGCTCTCATCTATAGAAATGGGTAAACATGTAAATGGTTAATTCACACTTGCTTTACAATGTTCATTATGCTTATCCGACAGAATTGTAATCCATTTACCACGAGGTGCAGACACCACATTGTTCTGAAAGCAGTCCTCTGGATCGAGAGTTGCATCTGTACAACTGAGGAGAATCGGAATTGGATTTGACTTCATTTGTCAAAGGAAACCTTTTTTTTGATAGTTGCAGTTGACTTACTTGACTACTGACAGGCCTTTGTGAGGTTTCTCTGTGGGGAGTTTTTTAGGGGCCTGAGTACCCATGGTGCCCTTCTCAGGTGCCGTGGGAATGTAACCAGAGACTAGTCCAGAGACAGAATCAGGATTATTATAGTTAACTAAAACCACAGACAAAAAAAAAACTTTTCACCTGCAAACTTGATGTACTAAAATACACTAAAATAATAGTTATTAAACACCATTTAGACACATTAAAATGTCTGAAATTTCTGTCTTTCTATGTTTTCACTGATATGTGGTAGGGGGCGCTATGACATCTTCTGAAAGAGTACAGATTCTCCTGATTAAAACACAGGCAAAACAAAAAAAAATATATATATGCATACATATACACACACATATAAATTAGAAATACTTAATTGAAAACTAACTGAAATAAGACAATATTCAGAACTAAATTACTAAAAATAGAAAAAATAAACTAAAATAGAAACAAATACATTTCTTACAACACCTTAAACTTGAAATTGAAGTGAACACTGAAAATAAAATAGCCATATAAATAAAAGCCAACTCAAAATATAAATGAATTATATAACAGTACATAAATAACATTGATGGTAATTTATATAATTATTCATTTGTGTAACATCTCAGTGTTCAGTAGTCATTCCGTGAAGAAGAAAAAAAAATCCTGTGCATGTTGAACTCACTTGTAGAACACTGTCTGCCGTCAGGCTCATCTGGACATGCGCACACAAAACTGTTGCTCTTTGCAAGACACAAGTGTGTGCAGCCTCCATTATTGACCCCGCAATAATTTGTACCTTGAAAGACAAGATAGCAAATGTTACTAATATATTCATGTCAACGGCAACTATGACATTTCTTCTTAAGTCATGTGCTCACCGTTCAAGCATCAATAAGTCTTGAAAATATAAAAAAAAAGACACACAAAAAAAATATATATATCACACAAAAGACTGTATATTAGACTAGTGTTTTCCAGCTCGTCTCCCTTATCTGACTCAGACATTTCAGGTCTTCCAACTGTTGAATCTTATTTGCATGAACAGGGAGATATACAAAATGTGCAGTCATGTTAGGACTGCAAGTAAAAGAAGCTTAAAAGAAGCTTTCTTTTGCTCAATCAGTAGAGCACTGGTGTTTACAACGGCAAGGTCATGGGTTCGATCCCAGGGAAAGCAAGACCTGATTCAATGGGTTTCTTGAATGCAATGTAAATCACTTCGGATAAAAGCGTCTGCCAAATGCATAAATGTAAATGACAAAGACCATCAAAAGCTTTATATATAACATTTCCTTGGAAAAATTCAGTTTACACATGGCATAACATTCATGTAAGAACATCCACCTGGAGGCCAAAACAAGGATTTCCTCAATTGCCTGCCAGTTATTTTTACGAGGTTTGTGCCAAGTACTAATGTAGTAAGACAGGGAAAGACCAAATTCAGTATACACTTTACTGATGATGCATATTATACAGGCAAGCAGATGAACCATTAGAAAGAAAACACTTAAATCAAAATGAAATCAAAATGTAAGTTAGCCTTAAAGTTATCTATAAGCTAGTGTGGTCCAAAACGATAAAACTTCAGCTTCTCATCAGATGTCCTGTCCAATCAAACGACCTCTATAATCTCAAGCATCCCACCTCCTACACTGTTAATAAACGCTGCAGCTGTGGCTGAAATCATTCATTTGTTCACACAATTACCATTTTTAAATATGGAGAATGGCACAAAGAGCACCATATAGGGGATAGAGAACATTTCAGACAGTGTAAATATGCTTTCCATTGGGGCAAATTAAGTCTGGTTTCACATAAGTGTCAAATGCTCCAGAGACACGGATCTTAAGTAAGAGTTGGCGCAGACCAGACACAAAACAAATCAGAATTGGACCCAGTTGAGTTTTACACAGAATGTTATATTTGAAAGTGATCTGGAGATCAGAAGGAGAAACATCGGTGCCATGCACCAACATAAATGACACACGTCCTCAGAATGACTGTACTTGCAGTCACAAAGCTTTCTGTGTCTGTAATGTTTATTTCCATTAGATGGCGCTTGTGTACTTCTATATTTCAGTACATTTTGATTAGTCTATTTTTTTTACATTTTGACCACTTCATAATGCTTATTGTGATTTCTAGCCTTAACTGTTGTTTGAGCAGGATTTATTCTTTCTGAGAGTTTTTAGTTAAATTTTATTTTTTCCCATCATGCTTTTGTAACTCACATCCTGTTTGTCATCTGCATGAAAAGATGGAACGATGTTATCATCACAAGTTTAAGGTGTTTCTCTCTATGATCATAAGCCATCCGATCAATAATCTTCATAATACAATACCTTTCTCAACTCACATTTAAACAAAGTTTAAAGTCATATGCGTTTTTTCCACATCACTGAATGTGTGAATGATGTTTGTTTGTATATTGATCTTTTTTTCAACTGTTCTACACTTTATGCATTTGGCAGACGCTTTCATCCAAAGCAACTTGCATTGCATTCAAGAAACATATTGATATTCTAACCAGTTCTTAAGTATTTAGTTAATAAATTGTAATTAAAATACTAAATTAGCATTTTTTAATTTAGAAAATTCTACCATAAAATCATGACAAATGAAAATTAATTTCTTATATAATATAATAAAAATGTTGAATGATAAAATAGAAATCATAATAAAATTGAAGAATAATAACAAACCTTAAACTTCTAAAGTGACTAAATTAACAGTGGATAATTAATGAATATTCAATTAGAATGGATATTCTGAATGAGTATGTAAACCATCTTATTCAAATTGATTGAATTTAAAAGAACTTGTATTAAAAACTTAAAATCTTGGCAACTAACTAATATATTACAATTAAAGCTAAAATAAATATATAAAAAACTAAAATGAATAAAAATGACAAAAAGTACACAAAATATCTAAAACTAAAAAAAAGTTAAAAAATAATTTAATATAAATGAATACTTCCATGCATTTTCAGTTAATAAAATAAGCTTGAAAACAAGCAGCTTTGTCATAACTCGCTGCTGTACAGGGACTTAAGTGAGGATGCTTCTTGCATAATACACACTTCACCTTAAAGGGATAGTTTTTAATAACACGTTTTGTTGAACACAAAAGAAGATATTTTGAAGAATGTTGGTATTCAAACAGTTGACGCTAGACATTTATTTCCATAGTTGGGAAAAAATACTATGAAAGTCAATGAGTGTCGTCAACTGTTTGGTTACCAACATTCTTCAAAATATCTTCTTTTGTGTTCAACAGGATTGGAAAAACTTGGAGTAGTCCATTTTTGGGTGAACTATCCCTTTAAAGATGAGGGATATCTCCCAAATGTCAAAATATGGTGTTCTATGCATAAGAATTGTATGCACAATAGTAAAAACAAAGAAATATCACAAAAATCCTTCAAAGTAAAATATGTAGACATGTTGTGCTCTTCAGTTCAGGCCAAACAAGTCAATCTTACCAGTCTGCCTTTGTGGTGACACCACTATGATGTCCATGAGGCCCTCTACATTAGCCAGCACAGTTTCCTTACTACGACCTGTATGCTTATCTACTCGCTGAATAGACTTGGTCTGCCAGTCCGTCCAGTAAATCCAATGGTCTTGCTGTGAGATTCGGGAAAAAGGAGTTAAAGGAGAGTATACCGGTTTCAACTGGAGACAAAAAAAGGGGTAAAAAAAAACAAGGGGAGAAAGAAAGATGGGAAGAAAAGGAGGGTCAGACAATGGAAAGATGCAGAGGAAGAGAACACCATGCTAAGGTTATAAATGCAGAGACATAAGTGAAAGAGTGGAGTGGTCAGTGGAGCGGGAGGTGATGGAGGTGCAGGTGTGTGAGACATTAATTTGATAAGTGAGGGTGAGGATCAGATATGGAAAGGTACCTGCGTGAGGGCAAACGGGTGTGAGACGGGGCTGATGAGAATTTGACGCAGTTTGCCATTCAAGTCAGAACTTTCTATGCGGTCCAAGTGTGCATCCACCCAAAAGATCCTATACATGAAATCACGTGATAATTCAGTTTTTTCTCCAAAATGTTTGAAGGTACTTGCCATGGTTATGGTACAAAATAGAGTCTGAAATGCTTAGTGGAAGACATTTTTCTAAGCAAACGAAGAAAGTGAAAAGTGTCAAAATAAATACTTTTATCAGCTGTTGCAATTGCGGTTATCAACATTTGGGACATGTCTAAATACCGTTAAAAATACTGATTTGTAATACAATGTTTGTCTTATTGTCAAAATGTAAATATATAAGGCAATCCTACTTGCATTTTATCCATCCAAATGCTTTGATAAATCGACAATTTTATTGAGATACAGTAATCCCCTCGCCATTTCGCGGTTTCGCGGCCTCAGTACATTGCGGAGAGCACAAGAGCGCAAATGGATGCATCTCGTGAGCTGATTGGCTGATCCTACTTTGCGTATTTTCACCTATCACAGGGGGTTCTGGTCCACATTAACCGCAATAAAAGAGGGATTATACTATAGTACTATTTTGAATATATTGATTTTGAAGTATGTTTGTTAGGTTTCCTGACATTCAAAATTTACAAAATTCAAACATTTTTGAACGCAGTTGTTCAGAAGACAGGCAGGGAGCTACAGATATGTAGCAATAAAGCTAATATGTAAAGCTAAAATAAAATGTACAGATATCCACAATAAAGCAACAAATATACAAAAAAATTTTTTTTCAGTAAATCTTTAAGCAACACAAACCATTATAAGTGTTATTAAAGGAGCAGTAAGATACCAGTGGAAAATACAAAAATGTACTATTTTCCAGTATTCCCAGCAGGGACTGTACGTTTCCATATATGCAAGTAGAGAACCCTAAATTTTATTATATTATATAGTATCTTTCTATATCTATATTTTCTGTCTTTATTTCAGTTTTACTTTTAGTTATTTTAGTATAAAGATAAATTAAAATGAGAAACATAGCTTGGCAAGGAAAAAAGGTTAGGGTTATTTTATGCTAAGTGATTCTTTTGAAATTATTCTAGTTTGAGGTAACTATAATAATAACTAATCTATTTTGAGTTGTCATGAATAATACAGTATATATACAAGCAAAATGATTACCTAAAAAAAGCTACAGTAGCTATTTTTCCTTATTTCAACCAGAAACGGGACACTAACTGTACCCTATTCATGGAAAGTACCTGAACAAATCAAAGCCAGTTGTTGTTAGTGGTAAAGTGGCACTGAACAAAGTATAGCTAGGTGTAAAACTGAAGAAAGAAAAGAGAACACTTTGAAATGAAAATGATTTTCAAAAACAGCAATAGTGTGTATGTATCATCTAAGGCCACATACACACTGCAGCCTTGTGACAGGAGTGTCTGCATGTGGTAGTGAATCACCAAAAATCATTCGGTGTGCATCGCCCTTGAAATTGCAATGATTGTCAGTGATAAACATGACTGTGAACAAGAAGCATGAATGCCAACCTGTTTGGATTGACAAAAGCAATAGAAGTAAATAAAAAGGTGTATCTTTGAGGAAACTGCCAAGGACAGAAACACTGTCTTGAATATGATCTTATGGTTTTGTTTTTGATAATGTTATAGCATGATTATGATAAAGCTGTTGTTTTCAAACAGCTTAATCGCTCTATGATCAAACTTTACATTTTTATGGATCTCACCATCTATGATAATTACTTCAGTTACGGTCACTACACAGTTACACAAGTGACATTCTTGGCTAGCATGAGAAGAATAAAGATAATTGTCATTAGTTGCATTTCCATCCACCTATTTTTTGTTAGAATTTTGTGAAACGCTACACGGAAACGCCAAAATGCGCATAAATTCTAAGGCGGCACATAAAAAAAAGGTAATTAATTACAATTACATCCACTTAATTGAGGCGGATCACTTTTATCCGATAAGAAGATTGACACAAACCATGATGGAAACACATTTAACGAATAAACACCTCAACTTGCTTGATTTTGAAAAGAAAGGGATGTGATTAGATAACTAGACAACCAATGGTGAAACCGCATCACACAGTATCTCAAATGTTTGTTCAGTCATTCTGAAATGCCTGAGCCGGTCATCAAAATGATTTGCCATAATGACCTCCCAGAACCGCCTCATGCAATTTCATTCCCAAACAGCAGCGCCTCCTTTTTGCATTTCATCTGCACTCTCTAAGGCACAAATCATTTATGATATATGATAAGAGCCATAGTGGCTTGATAGATTGCAGCAACTTCCATATTTATTCCATATATTTTACACCAATTTCCCAGCAAGTGTCGATTTTGCTCGATTGAAAACGAGATGGAAACTGTTTTACTGTTTTAATGCAATACTCCAATTTTGAGCATAAGTTAAATTAACAACCTTGGATGGAAACCTAGCTATTTAATAGAGACTAGAATATTGAGTGTCACACCCTTTTATAACATACAACTGTCAATCTCAAACCTTTAATGTGGATTTAATGTTAATGCAGCTTTCACCGCCTGCATTTTTCTAGTAATTTGATCATAGAATACAGTTGTCACTCCCATAAATGATCAAACTGCGTTTGTACAGAAAGGGATTATGCACTCAATGGGGAAAATTGTTTGGTGTATGTGGCCTAAAAGTGTATTAGGCTTGTGTATTTCAGGTCAACAAAATTATTGAAACTCTAATCTTTTTAATAAATCCTTCTCTTTTACCTGCGAGTGTCATAGTCGAGTGTCAAGCCATTTGGCCATCCCAGATCCGTGTTAATGAGGACTTTTCTGTCTGTGCCATCCAGGTATGCTCGTTCAATCTTTGCGATATGACCCCAATCTGTCCAGAACAAGAACCTGGCCAAAGAATAAAATGATGAAATGTATTCATTAGTAAAACTACAGTAACCTTTTCTCTCACCCTCTCTCATTTAAATAAATGCAATCTCACTGCTTCACTTTATGCTAATTCCAGAATTTTAGATTCAACAACCTGTAGATAAATTAACTATCCAATTTTCCTTAGACATGAATCAAGAAACATTCCAATTATAATAATCAGATTTTACAGATTTACACAGACATACACACACACATATATACACACATGTATATGTACACACACACACACACACACACACACACACACACACACACACACACACACACACACACAGCAAACTAGAATTACTGGGTAAAATAGTCCAACAAAATCTATAGACATTTCAGGATTGAATAATGTTGATTTATCATTTTCTCTTCCCAAACAGTAGAGCACAGTGCTAGCAACGCCAAGTTCATGGGTTTGATTTACAGGGAACGCATGAACTGATACATTTTATACCTTCAACATAATGTAAGTCACTTTAGCCAAATGCATAAAGGCCCCATTGTACTTCAAGTGTGAAGTTATGTCAAACTGGTGTGAATTTAGAACAAAAATCTTTGGAGTCAAAAAATAGCTTGCTCAAGAACTTCACTGACAACATACCTTAAATGGAAAAATAAAGAAACTCATAAATCAACACAACTGCAAGTAAATAATAATATGTTTGCCATTCTCACCCTTTGCTAGGAAACACAGCGATGGCTCTTGGTTCATCCAGACTGTTATTCACCAGAACTTTCCGAGACGTGCCATCTAAGTGAGCCACTTCAATGGTGTTACGACCAGTGTCCGTCCAGTACATGTTGCGGGCGACCCAGTCGACAGCAAGTCCATCGGTGGTCTTCAAACCATGACTGATCACAGTTTCCATATCGCTGCCATCTAAATTTACCCGCCTGAAAACAAAGAAATATTTTGTAAATAATATTAGCAAAACAATACATTTAAAATACAAGTAAATGCCAGAGTAGAGATTTTTAAAACTTTTCTAGAAAACTCTTGCAGTAGCAGACAAATGATAACATTGAATTTTTTTTTAAAGATTAATGATACCTGATAACATCCAGTGAGACATCTGTATAGTACAGTTTCCTCTCCACGCTGTCATAGTCCAAAGAAATAACATTATGCAACTCGGGCACAGGAACGTACACATCTGTATGGTCATTAGTGTCTAGAGAGATTCGTCGAACACTGATGCGATTCGAAAACAGAAGGTATGTTTCAGGCAAATTGTCACATGATCTTCCATCATTTTTCAGCAGAATACCCGTGGGACACGCACAAGACGTCACATTATGCCGAGGAAGGCACAGGTGAGTGCAGCCCCCATTTCTCCTGCCACATTTATTGAAGCCTGCAGAACCAGAAAGCACGATTATGCTAAAAAGTAACCTCATTTTTGTATCATTACATGCCAAGCTTTGCCAAGTCTTGAACTGTCCAACATTATTCACCAATTACATACTATTTAAGTACTACAAGCACATTGTTGTAATTATTTACTGGAAAAGCTTCAGGTGGTTAATGGTTCTTTTACATTTAGTGGACACTTTCTGTAACAAAAGTGAGTGTTCAGCACACTAGTGTTACTTTACTATATTACTTACTGCCCTGACAAAATAAAAAAGTGCCACTGTTTGGATCTAAATTGGCAAATGCTTAAGAGTCTATGATTGGATCATTATTGCAGTGATTATATATTATGTTTCTAGCATGTTATTTTTGGCAACAGTTCTTCTACGCATAAGTGATGGAGTGTGTAGTTTTTCATTTGTTAAAGAACCATGTTGGAAGAAACATCATGGCCATATTCCAGGATGACAATGTCAAGATTCATCAGGCTCAAATTGTGAGAATGGTAGGGAGGAGCATGAAGAATCAGTTTCACACATGAATTTGTAGCTCTAAGACCTTCTAGACCTTCAATTTATTGAAAGTCTTAGGGATGTGCTGGAGGAGGCTTTACAGAGCACTTGTCAATGCAAGATCTTGACCAAAAATGTATGCAACTCTTGATGGTAAAAAAATAGACCTTTTGCCTTTTTGATATCGGTTTATATTAATACTTCAAATTTTATTTTTATGCTTTCAGTTTTCTTTTTAATTTTAGTTAAATTATTAGTAACTTGAATGCTTCTCATTTTTAAGTGATTTATTTTAATTGCCAAAGCAACATTTCTAAGTTTTCTAACGTTATAATTTTTTAAAACGTATTTTTAATCTAATATTTAAATTTTATTTCAGCTTTATTTCAATTAGTGATCAAGATTTTTCTTAAATGGTTTTAGGTTGAAAATTCTTTTAAAACATGAAGGCTATTTTGCAAAATGCGAAAGAAAATATAACAAAAAATAAATAAAATCAACGATAGAGTACTACTTTATATCCTACCCAAAGGTGTTGCACGGTCAACAGCTTGGATGTCCATGAGACCAGGTAAGTTGGAGCGGACCGTGATGGTGTTTGCTCCTGTTCCTTTGTCAGCTCTATGAATACTGCGACTCTGCCAGTCGGTCCAGTACATATGCGGCCCCAACAGAGTGAGGCCGTATGGGTGCTGCACAGGAGACACCAGGGTCCTCCGGTTTGAACCATTAAGATCAGATGCCTCTATCCGCTAATGGTAAAAAAGAAGATCAGATTATTTTATTTTATTCAACCAGCAAGCATTTATATAAGTCTTATCATTCTTCTGTAGGGAATGGTGTTACACTAAAGGCTGGAATACACAACACAACCTTTAACCCTAAAGCCTACTGTAAAAGACTTTGTATGTAAATGTCCACGATTAACACTTAGTTTTTGGTGCTTATATATTTCTGTTTATATTTATGCATTTATGTCGCTTTTATGCATAAAAGGAATGCATTGATATTCTAAGCAGTTCTTGCTTTCCCTGGGAAAGTTTATAAACTGTTATCAAGATCTCATTGATTTATGTTAAAAGCATTACATCAGAATTTCATCTTAGTTTCTGTCCATATAAATCCCAGAAACGTCACCAAATTGCATATTTTTCGCCCACTTATTTTTTTTTTTTTTTGTGAAAAGGTTTGTATGCTTTTCCATTTTAAATAAATGGAGATCTCGGACTATTATTTCCTATATCATATATCATTATTTCAAAAATATAGGCAGATAAAAAAAATACTGGGCATCATACACTTAAATAAAACCCTGACAATCGAAATTTTCTGAACTCAACACACTTACACAGAAACATGTGTATCATTGCTAGACACTAACCTCAGTATGTGCATCAGCCCAGAGCAGTTGTGCACCATCTTTGTCTATGGCAAGTCCATTAGGCCAGCCGAGATTATTATTTATCAGAACTACACGATCTGAACCATCCATACTGGAGCGCTCCAGCTTGGCATGTTCACCCCAGTCAGTCCAGTACATATACCTAAAAAGCAGATTTGATGTTATTAATCATTACATACTCTACCCAGTTGCAAGACGCTCCTTATTTTACAAAAAACCCAGAAGTTATCAGTCAGGAGTTTACCGTACTTACTTAAGAGAGTTTTTGCAGATAGCTTAAAATGAACATTTTAGTTTGAATCTGTTGATTAGCTTGAAGGAATTACAAACATTTATAATAGAACGAGACAGATTTCAATAGAAATTACATTAAAGAATATTTTAGTTGACCATAAATAGAATTAGGAAAAAAGTTGGTATTAAGTATGAAGTTCAGCAAATTGCATTTAAAATAAATTAAAAAATAATGCACTTACATTTATTGGCAATTGAACATCACATTCGGTTTGCACACAAGTAAACTATTTTAAAATAGTAAGTGTGTGATGAGTACCCTTTTCAAAAGTATGCTTCTTTTTCACAACGGAACATAACGAATAATACATATATCACACTATATAAGGAATAGGATTTTTATCAAGTCTATCTTTGGGAAAAAAAGAAGATCTGCTCTGAAGCTAAACGATTTGAGTCAAAACGGTTACCCCATCTCATGGAACAGTGCGATTGCACGAGGGCTGTCCAGGTTCTGCCACACAAGCACTTTTCTCATAGAGCCATTGAGATTAGCAACCTCAATGCGGTTTGTCCCAGTGTCAGTCCAGTAGATTTTTCTGCCCACTGAATCCACTGCCAGACCATCTGTGGTCATTAGACCTGAAAGATAGGGTAAAAAAGTTGAGGGAATGGATAAAAGCAATTAAATACAATAACTGTAAGCAGTTTTGAGGTTAACTGTAATATAGTCCCTTACCAGTTGAAATAATGTCCTCATATTCTGTACCATTGATATTGGCGCGGCTGATTTTCTTTAATGTACTGTCTGACCAGTACACTTTACCTACAGGAGCATGAACATTTCCAAAATGATTTTCCCTAAATAAGCATTATATGCAATAGTGTCTATTAGAGCTGCACGGTTCGGGATAAATTGACAATTCAAATTTTTTTTGTTACAACTCGGAACCTGAACAGACAACTAAAAATAACATGCAATTTACTAGAGATTCTGACAAATGTTAATTACTGTAGTCTATTTAAAATGTTTAATGAATCTAATTGAATTGTTTAAAATAAAATTTGGTTGAATGATTCAATGACTCATAAATACTTCATTGTTTCATGAACGACTCTCTTGAATGAATAATTCAATTAATTTTTTTTAAACAGTCACAACCTGGTGGCATAATGTCGATACAATTGATACAATCATATTTTGAAGTGGCATCTGTTACTTTCAAAAGGTGATTTACTATTATTATCTCTTCCATACACATCCATGTTTATATCCAAACTCTAAATTTTAACCCGGTTCTTCTGTAATAATATGAATATTTGTAACAGAAATAGTGTTGCATGTATAATATACATGACAACTGCTCTCTGGCACGGCGGCAGTGCCGACACAAATTTTGTTAAAAAAAATGTTCTGGTGTGATTTTGTCAGCTTCAATAACCAGAGGCAAATCGCTGTCATTTAGGAATGAGATTGTGAGGGTGTTTGAATCGAGATCACAATATTTTAACAATTAACCGTGCAGCTCTAGCATCATATATAGAGAATTTCCTTGTACCTTCTACTGCATCCACTCCAATGGCAATAGTGTTCTTCATAGACACACTGACTGCCAGAACAACATCAGCAAAATAAGGTATGTCCAAAGAAATCATTCTGATGTCTGTTCGACGAGCAAAGATAAGAAAGCTGTTCATTGCTGTAAGACAAGAGAGAATAATAATGAAGGATTAATTTAATAAACAAGTTTAATTACTTTTATTAGAATGACAAAAATAACTTATTAATTGCATACACAAGAAAGGCAGGTGCCATTTACTGTACATGTATGTGTAAATAGAACAAGCCTACCCAATCAGTTCCCACTGAGCAATTAAGTTAAGCAAAAAGAGACAAATCCCCTACTGAAATCCATTGAAAACCAACCAAAATGGTTTTCATTTAGTGACTCTAGCCTTCAAAAATGCACCATGACATACTCACCACTGACACATCATTACGGTGACCCCTAAACCCCTAAGGCAACTTGAAATGAGCCTCAAATTTCAAAGATTTTTTTGCTCTTGCAACAAAAACCACGGACTGAACTGTCACCTGGAATCCCAAAAGCTAAGAACACCTGGAGCCATTTCATTAAATTTCAAGTCAATTGTGGAGTTATGTCTACTGAATGAGGAGTTATTGCTGGTTCCTTTAGATATTCGAGACGGGTAGAGCAGCATGGACTTATCGGTATTACCGTGAGTGCAAGTCTTCCCGTCCGCCTGTAGGTTGATGCCAGTGGGACATGCACAGCTTGAGGCTTTAGGAGCAGGAGCCAGGAGGCAAAGGTGACTGCAACCACCATTATTCACCGAACAGGGCGTCTGGACTTTAGACAGAAAGCCAAAATAGTGGAGACAGGTGAGAAAGAAAGGGGATGAAATTGCCGTTCAATCAGATGTAACAGATGCCTATCAGGCCTCTGGGTGTCCCGGTAGATCATAATACACAAATGAGACTCCAGACTGAAGATCAGCTATCACTGGCCGTAATCCACTGTCTGAAAACCCAAGACATTGGATACGGTAAAGACCCACATTCCTTTTTAACACATATCTGCTAGGCATGTGAGTGTGAATTTTAGTTGTCAACGGGAAAAAGTAGAAGAGATGCCAACTTAACAACGAATTATATTTAACTTATTTAATTTGAACTTATGGAATACAGTTAAAGGCATTGACCCAATTTAACTGGCTGAGTATACAACATAAAAAAATATTTACAGAAAACCTCAGAAAATTTGAGCCTTTATAAATAGCTTACAATGAAATATTTTCAAATATGCAATAACACAGATAAAGCACAAATTCAGATTTGTTAATACATCCCTAGTAAAACTTGCCTGAAATTAAACCACAATCTTAATGGAATCTGAAGAATATTATTTTCAATCTAACATTGTGTCATAAACAGCCAGTATGCAAGATTTTCCCAGCTGGGAAGCAATTTGTTTGCTCAAATGTGACGATTATTCATAAAACAGTAAATCGTAACTGGATATTTTTAAATAAAATTTTTTTTTTTTTTAAAGTATATACTTGTGTGAACTGAATTTTTCCATTTTAATTGAAAACGTATTAGTTTAAATTCACATTAAATGCAATTCACTGAATTTTTGTGCTTTTCTTTTTTCTTTAAGTACACTGATATCTTCATAAATGTTTTTGAAATATAGTTAAATAGTACTGAAAAGTGTACTGACAAGCATTTATGGTACACTAAAATATATTTGAATTTCATTTGAAACTTGTACATCATGCATTTAAAAATATTTGTAATAATGGAGCTGCAATTTAGTACATTTAAAATATTAACATTAAATTTAATATAAAATAACACACTATAGTTAAAATTTGAAACACATACTTCTGCTTTGAATGATTTAAAAAGTACTTTAAAGTAAAATGTAATTTGATTATTACAATGTGCACTTAAAAAAACACTAAGAAACAGTCATGAAAGTGTTTTCTCTTTAAATATACTTAAGTGGCCTTTTTTATTAAATAAATAAAATGATACAAGATTAAATAATATTCTTGGTTTGAAGTACAGTAGAAGTGTGCATTCAATACAATTAAGCACACTTTTTCTCAAGGGGTTGCAACAGGTTAGAACATGGTCTAAGGCTTAAGCTTAAAATGAGTTCACTTTAAAAGCTTTTTGGTTATATGTTATTTTAAGGTGTCTGAGTAATATTATTATTACTGAGTAATATTATTTAATTGCATGTGATTACGGTTTGATTTAGGGTTAGTTGCATGTAATTATATGTGTAATAATTATAGTAAGTACATGTCACAAAAAAAAGTAAAATAAAGTGTTGCAGCTTTTTTCCACTGGTGAAGGCAAAGCAACCAACAAGTGAACTCATTAAATATAATTTAAAAAGCAATTCATATGAACCTCATGATGTTGGTTGAGAACGTCCAAAGTGTGCAGAGCTATAATCTATATCAGGGGTGTCAAACTCAATTGCACAGGGGGCCAAAATCCCAAAAAACTTTAGGTCGCGGGCCGAACAGGATAAACATTTATTGAAAACACTAAAACTAAACTTTTAAAACTTACCTTTTTTTAAATTAGATGTGAATAAAAACAGACAGAAATATTATTCTGTAATAAATCAACTTATACCTTAAATAACTTAAAAATATAAAAATATTTAAAAAATACTTTAAAAAAATTAAAATATATCCTGTCTAAATTATACAAGTTAGAAATAAAGTAAACAAGTAAGTAAAGTAAAAGTAAGTAAAAGTTAAAAGAACAAACATTCAAATTTCTTTACTCTTATGTCATTTTATATAAAACTTAAAAAGATTTATATATAAAAGATTTTGCTCTCCATAAATATATATCCTGTCAAAATTATACAAATTCAAAATATGGACATGCTGCATAACAAAACCTGGGAATCTAAATACAATTTTTGCTTTTCAGCAATAACAAATCAAATCATTCAGTTGAATTTGCTCTTATGTCATTTGTCTTATAGTGCCGTGCTTATCTAGCTCCGCAAATGAGACACACGGGTATACCGGCAGTATGTCAGTAAACATATACCGTATTTTCCCGCATATTACCCATGGGTTATAGCAGATTTTACAAACTATATCACAATTTTTTTTACACGTAATAATATTTCAATATATTTGTTACGTCCCTAAGGACGTAATGTTTTTTTTTTTGCGCTGTATTTTCTTTCTGGCGCTTGTACTGTCACTCTGACAGCTGGCGCTGATATGCTGTCTGACCTGTCAATCATGCAAGAAGACGTTCTGCCATGAGGACGGGCTCTTCTCATCCGATGATCAACACCTGAATTTCGCGCACAAGCACTGTGTACCGAGCCTGAACAGTTATAAATAATTGACAATAACAATCGCGCGGTACTAGCGCGAGCGCGAAGCATCATTAGCCACTTCCTATTTAATACAGGAAGTGTTCGGCGAGTCACCTGGAGCGCGGGACATCTCGCGGGCCATTAATTAAATGCTCTCGCGGGCCGGACATAATTACACGCCTGGCCGGATGTGGCCCGCGGGCCTTGAGTTTGACACCTATGATCTATATGCAGAGTGGCTAATTTGACAAAGCTACAAAAACCTTTGAGTGAATTATTGTATATTTGGAACCAGTACTGTTGATGTATAATGACTCTACTGTGATTATGACAGCTGTGCATAACTCTACTGTGCCATTTTACCTGTAGTTCTATGATGGTGGAACATGTGAATGTCCATGAGGTTTTCAAGGTTTTCTGCCAGCGTTCTTCGGTCCAAACCAGTAAGCTTGTCTGCACTTTGAATGCTTTTGGACTGCCAGTCTGTCCAATAAATTCTGTCTTCATGGAGTGTCAACCCAAATGGATGAGGCAACTGACTGCCAATCAACACCTTCAATGAAGAAGAATGAGCGAGAAAGAATGTATTGCAACATTTAATCTATTTAAATAAAAAAAAACACACACACAGACTCATTTCTACCTGTCTGCCTGATCCATCAAAGTTACCATACTCAATGGTCTTAACACTAGCATCGGCCCAATACAGCCTTTCGGTGAGGTAGTCGATTGCCAACCCATTAGGCCAGGTCAAGTTTGAGGAGATGATAACCGTACGGTTGGATGCGTCCATTCCAGCACTTTCAATCTTGGGATTTGCACCCCAATCTGTCCAATACATGAATCTATGGTGAGACAAAACAAATAAGGTTATGTATCCTGTTTTTGGAGAAATTCTGTATAATTTAACATGCTAAGTCTAATTATATTCCAGTGGAACACACTTATCTCAAGCTCGGTTAACTCGCCAACCCTATTATGTCAACGTTTTTGAAGTGGAACCGCCAAACTCCCTATTATTTGTCTTAGCATTTTCTTATCGGTTATGTCGATTCTTTTGTGTCGCCAAACCCTGATATCTCGAGCACAAAAAAGGGACAAAGTCGCAACTTAACATCAGTTTTCTCGATCCCTGTGACTAATGATCGTACCGAGTTCACTGCGCATACGCTGAGTTTGCGTTGCACGTGCATCACGGTCTGTATGGTCGCTCACTCCAATGACGCTTCACTCACTCTTGCGGCGCAATGCTGTGCAGCCGCAGATGAACTTGTGCTAAAATCAAGCTTTACAGATGCTATCTTGGAAGAGGAGGAGCAAGAGTTCGCCATCACTGTCCAGGAATTCCCAGATTACATTGACATCGACAAAGACGTCGTTACTGAAAGAAGCTTAGAAATTTTTGTTTTCAAGCAGACCGTTAAGGGCAAAAAGCAACAGAGCATTTTAGACAGTGTGAAAAAAAAAACCATAGTAACCACGTGTGCAATACTTTCAGAACTGTGTCAGAGCGAAATGACTGTGTTATGAGCGAATGTGTTTGTGTGTTTTGACTGTTTACACTGAGCGAAATTGTGTTTGCAATGGAGAATATAATTAAAGGTTTGTATCGAGAATCGAAATAGTTTTTTTATCGTATACTGGTAAATCTTGAACCGGCTTTCAGAGTAGTCGACGACTGCCCAGATGTTAAATGGAAATGAAATAAGACTCAAGGATATTAAACTATATTACATGCTATATAACAGTCAGCGGTAGAGCGGCCATCTCTCTCCTCACTCAAAAACACTCTCCTCCCCGCAATATTCCAAACATAAACAAAGTAGCCGTTACAATCTCTTCTGTTAGTTGGTGCACATATGCCTTTTGTTGTTAGCAAACATATACTGTGCATGTACATTTTTATAGCATACCGATCGCTTCATCAAATAAATCACGATATTGGCTTTTGGTTATCTCAACGCTTTTGCAACCCCTGAGGTCGTCGACATAACCGGGTTCCACTGTATATATAAATATATTCGGTAAACCTTTACTTGATGCATTTATATTTACTGCATTAAAGTTAATGCGAACGTTTGTCCCTGTAATGCATCTTTTCGTTAAAATGCTTATCTATTCATTGCTACACCTTTAGATAGTATAATACTAACAACCATGTTTCTATGTACCAAGGAATCTGCAAAAATTATTATGCATTATAATATACGTTAAAAAAAAACTTTATAATGCATTATACATAAAGGCTTCAAGTAAAATGTTACTGTATATTCTAATTCATGTTGTTGTTTTTTTAAGCATTTCTGTAGTATATACGTTATACTAACCGTGTGTGCAATACTTTCAGAACAGTGTCCGAGCGAAATGACTGTGTTATGAGTGAATGTGTTTGTGTGTTTTGACTGTGTTTACACTTTAAGTCGTGTACACCAAGGTCATGTATCGATTTCCAGGGAAAGTATGAACTGATGAAAATGCTTTTATAAAAGCATCTACCAAATGCATAAACGTAAATGTTTTGTGTTCACCTGCCTAATAAAACCATGACTTCCTGTTTCACTGGGATACAAAAATTAGGTCATGCGCAGGGCAAATTCCTTTACTCATCCATTACTATGGGAAAGACCCAAAGTAATGATGTGTGACAAAAGGCTGTTGAGTTGGACAAATCAGGAAATGGCTATAGGAAAATGGCTCCGTTGTTAAAAAGGGCCATTTTCATTACCCAATCATTATCAATGTAAGTAGCTCATGCCAACTGTGAAATATGGTGTGTATCTTTGATGTACTGGAGTTGTTTTTCTCCAAAAGGCCCTAGAAAACTTTTTAAGATTCATGGTATAATGGTCTCCAAATATCAGCAAATAATAAATCAATGCGTGACGGACCCTGTCAGGATATTGAGTCTTCAATAATAATAATTTACATGGATTATTCATAAACAAACTTTGTATATTACCATATTTCAGATCTCCTGATTAAATATCAGTATGGAAGATGAGATTATCAACCCTAAAACATTCCGAGACCTAAACTATATCAAAGAGGGGATTGTGAAAAACTGCCTAATTAAATTAGACTGCCACTACTGTATACAACAAAAAATTCACAGCTTTAATTTTCTATGACTTTTAACCATTGACTGAATGTTTCATGTGTCTTACAGTGGCGTGATGCATGTTATTTGTGCTATACAAATTGAGTTACATTGATATTGTATAATGGTGGAGGCAATGGATTCGTTGCAGAATGGATATACGACTGTGTATATAAGTACAGTAATACCTCGGTATACAAGCAAATCGGTGTACGAGCATGGAGAGTCAAATCGGTGTACGAGCATTGTATCGGTGAACGAGAAAATTTTTCCCTCACCCACGCGCATTTTTGTGTGGAAAAGTCCTAATGCTCAGCATCGTCATGCGCATTTTTGCTGGAAATATCCTAAACACAGCCTCTCATAACAGTCACATGTTCCAACCCCTTTATCACCCCTTAACTTTCATTCTCTCAGCTTTGCTTGGTTTGGCTGCATCATTCACCACAGTGATACTTTTATAAGTGATGTACAGCGGTTTTACCTCCTGTTGTTAACATTAATTAATTGTGATCGCTATTGTTCACGTAGTGAAATATACACGTACAGTACCTCTAAGCAGTAACTGTCACGGAGGCCATGGTCACTGATCACTGACACACCTGATTCTCATATCATCTGCCTATCTCCCGTGCGTTCATTTTGCGGCTCCCGTGCGTTAATTTGCGGCTCCCGTGCATTCGTTCGCGGCTCCCGTGCGTTCGTTCGCGGCCGCAGCTCCCGTGCGTTTGTTCGCAGCTCCGGCGCGTTTGTTCGCCGCTCCGGCTCCCGTGCGTTTGTCCACGGCTCCCGTGCATTCATCTGCAGCTCCCGTGCATTATTTCGCGGCTCCGTGCGTTCGTTCGTGGCTCCCCGTCTCCTGTCTCCCATATTCCATGACCTTCACTCTGGATTATCACTTCGTTTGTTTTCTTTACTATTATAATAAATTCACTCATTTGCACTTGAATCCTTGATTTCCCCGCTCCCCCCTCCTCCCTCCTCTCGTCTCCTCCAAGCACGCTGCTCAAAGTTGAAGTACATTACAGTAAATTGTCAAGTATTAATTAGTATTTATATGAGATCTTAATGGTTATAATTGTAACTGCATTTAATAGGGTAAAATCAAAAAAATATTTAAAATGGGCATTTGTGATCGTGTGGAACGAATAGATTTGAATAGATTTTAGTGCATTCTTATGGGGAAATTTGTTTTGGTGTACGAGCATTTTGGTTTACGAGCTCGCTCTTGGAACGAATTATACTCGTAAAAACCGAGGTATTACTGTATATTTATAAAGGAACTTATCGCATCTTGAGATATAAAGCTCCTTTTCTTACTCAAGATTTCTGTGTTAAATCATTTGTTACTCAGAATCTACACACAATTTTGTTAATACACACGTTTCGTGCACAAAATAAACACAAAAATGGTTTTGCTGAGCATAAACAAGGACCTCTGAATTTGGAGATTCTGGAGAGATTCCCTATAAAGGAATGGTCTCAGATCACTGGTCATGAGTAAGGCATCAACCTTATTACAAATTACAGAAGAGGACTCAAAGCTGTTATGTTGACAAAAGGAGGTTACAAGTATTAAAATGGGTGGTGAGCAAAACAAGGGGAGAGCCTTCTTGACCTACCCGCCGATTGGGTCAACAACAATGTCCCGGGGACGATCAAGATTCTCCCAGATCAGAACTGTGCGCATGCTTCCATCAGTGTTTGAAACTTCAATCCGGTCTGTGCCTAAAAGTGTTATGAATGCAAAAAATATATATTTTCTTAACAACATTGGTTAAAATGAATATCTAAGTTTAGCTGAAAAAAAAAAAAACACTTTGGCAATTATTAAGAAAAAAGATAAAGATATACATTCAGTTTGGTCTGAAAGATGAACCAATGAAAGATCAGTACCTGCATCAGTCCAGTACAGTTTATGTGTGAGCCAATCAATGGCTAAACCTGCAGGGCTTTCCAAACTTGTGTCCACCACAACCTGCAACCAAATTACATGGAAATGCATTACAGCCATCAACTTTATAAAAGGAGGATTTATTGCTTCATTGTTTCTTGCTAGTTTGTTCTCCAGGGGTCAGTATTTTACACATCTCTCCCCATTATATATTAAAACATGCACAGTTCATAAAACCAACAGCAGTGCCATCCAAGAAACAAAGCAAAGGCTGGAGGATAGAGGAGTAACAAAGTGGCCACTAATTATATTCCCATAAACACACACACACACACACATTATGTATACATATATGTGTGTGTGTGTGTATATGGGTATATAATTAGAGTCCTCTTTGTCAATCCTCTATATAAATTTCATTTCTAATAACATTTCATACATATACTGCTATATATGTCCATGTATACTGTATACACACACACACACATATATATATATATATATATATATATATATATATATATATATACACAGATGTAACTGGAAATACAATAGAAGCAAAGTTTTATATTTTTAAGTAAAACATAACCACAGAGGACGGTACGTGTTCTACTCACCTGCTACTCAAATTATGCTAATCTCTGATATTTAAAAAAAAAATGCTTTAAACAGTTATAAAGTACGCGTCATTATTGCTAAATTGTTACCATTATGCATCTACAGTCGATTATCATGAGGTTGTGTTTTTATATTAGTCAAAACAATAAATCTGTTTCTGGGTCTCAGGCTAAATTCCTGCTAACCTCCTGTTTGGTGCCGTCCCATTTCGCTCTGTTGATGGAATCAGTGGTGACGTCAGTCCAGTATATATATCGCTCACTGGAATCCCAGTCCAGGGCCACTGCATTTCGAATATCAGCCAGTGGAATGACATCGTCCAACTTGTCTTCAGTGTCAAAGCTGATTCGACGGATGTCCGTCCTTCGGGCAAAAAGCAGGAACTTGTCAAGACCTGATCAAAGACCAAAGGTCTCCTGTCAGTTCTCCAGATTTGAAAAGTTCATCAGTATAGACAAGCATTTATTTCACAAAGTCAGAAATGAGATTATGAAAAGAAAATTGCAAATTTAGTATAGATTTATTGTTTGTGGCTGTATTATTCTTGATACTTGATAAAGAAGGCAGCAACAATTGACAGATTGATTATGGACCATTAACATTTATAAGTATTAGTATACATATTATTTCTAATATTACTGCACTATAAAAAGGCAACTGCATGTTTCAGTTTGTGAACCCTTTTGACTCTCAAATACAATGAAATGCAATTTTCTTGATACTACAACCCATGTTAGATAAACAATATCCCCCAAATAACCCAGCTGCAGTTTATTTAAAAAAATAGGCTTTGATATGCAACAATATTACTGAAATGTTAAGAATGTGTGAGTTCCCAGCATGCATTGGAGTATGAATATATTATGCAGCTACAGTACTATTGTTTTTGTCTTTATGTAAACTTTTTTTAAATGTTTTGATTATCACCATTGCTATACATCTCAAAATAATAAATCAGTTTATTATTACTAATTGAAAATTTGCTTATCTAAGAAATCTGTTGCCGTATTCATGAACTTCTTGGCTAAATGAGCGAACAAATTCAAATTTTCAAAAGAGACTGCGTTTTCTTTTTGTTCTGTTTCTGACTTGTGTTTGATTTCTTATTGTTTGAATTTCGCACACAAGCACTGTGTACCGAGCCTGAACAGTTATGGATAATTGATGTCATGTGAGCAATATTCGAAATGTGAATTTACACAAAACAGTTCATCAATCTATGGGTGCGGGTTATATAAAGGTGCGGGTTATTCCGGCATTGCACTTCTCACATAACTGTCCCCTTAGGGTAAAAGAGCTTATGTTGTAGCATGAATATGGATAAATAACTAAAACAAGCAGTACTTACTCTGGGCACAGTTATAGTGGTCCACCATTTTAAAGCCTGTAGGGCAAGCACAAATGTAGGTCTTATTGCTTGGAAGACACAGGTGACTGCAGCCCCCATTATTACTCCCACAGCGATTTCTCCCTCCTAAAAACAAGAGGAAAAAAATATATTAAAAGGAATATTATTTACTTAACCCAGGCTCACTGGAAAAATGTGACTGCTGTGAAAAATGCATGAAGCAACATGATATTATTTTGCAGAAATGTAGCCACTTTTGAGATGAAATGCCTAGGTTTTATCTAAAAAAAAGATCAATATAAATCTGGTATAAATACCAGATAAATAAATTCTGGTATAAATAAAGTGCTCAATTTCGCAATTACAATACCAAGCGAGCCTACTAAATTAGTTAAGCCTTAAATAACGAAGCCATTTATGTCATGCAATGTAAACATATATTATTTTCAACTCATGTGCTATGATAAAAGTGTTTTTAGGTCATAACAGACTATTGTGCAAAAAACGGACAGAAATAAGTCTATATCAATGGATAATCTGCCCTGTAATCATAATGCGTGTAAAAAAAGGATTAAAAGTTGTTGGTGTTTTACAGACACTATTGTTCATTTCAGCTAAAAACTGCAGTAAATTGTATGCAAAGGTATGTTTTTGAATTTTTCCAATGAGCCGATAATGCACTTTAACACAATTTTGGTTTATAAACACCGTATCCTGTAATAATTGTCTACTATGCTATAAGGAATAAGCACTGATGCTTGATTGACCTGCAGGTTGCCTCTGCGGGTGCAGCGTGTGGATGTCCATGGGAAAATGCAGCTTGTTCCGGATGACCTCTTGGTTCTTGCCAGTAAACTTGTTTGCACTGTTGATACTCTTGGTGTGCCAGTCGGTCCAGTAAAGACTGTCTTCAAACACTGTGATGGCAAAAGGATGTGGAAGACCTGGAAGAAAGAAATGAGGTTGAGAGTTTGAAATCATGAGTGAACTGTTGTCGTTAATGGTTACTGTATGCATATATACATAAAAAGAGAGGGAGAGAGTTTTTTATGACTCTCCACACGTTTTTTTACGGCTCAGCTGACTATTATTGAGAAACCGCTTAATTGTTCAATGGTTACGCTTTAACGGTTTGGAAAAAGAGTAATGCATTTTTCTGGATGCCATTTTACAATGTTTGACTTTTTAGCATCAGTTGAGTATTTTTTGCACATTTTTACGAGTAGTAAAAATCTGCCTAACAATTATGCACATATGATTTTAAAGTGTTTGCCAAATGGAATTGGGTTTGGAACTAGAAACGTTCTGTCCAATGACTAGTCCAAAGTTTAAGAACTGACATGAGTATTACAGAATGTTGACCGTCTTCCAGTAATCAATATACTCAGATGATTTGGTCAAATTATTTTGCATATGTAAAAATGTGTAAAAATATGCATATGTAAAAAAGGTTGCAGGCTTTATGGAAGGTGAAGCTTTTTGTCTATACTTTCTACTGTTAAATCCATAAGATCTAGTCAAATCAGACCCAGGGGTAAATAATGCTGGTTTTCAATGCAGTTGTGTTTTCTTGAGTGAAGAGTGTCACAAGACCTCTGTCGCTCTCTCCGCCTGTCTGTCTCTCTCTCTCTCTCTCTCTCACACACACACACACACACAAAAAGGTATTTGTATTCAGATCATATCAGAACATACTCTAGAATTCTTGATTCTGATTAGCTCAACGAATGCTTATTAAATTACTTATTAATTTTCATTATAACTCAGTTCCAGTCCTTGATTAGGATCGACTGAGCTGCATTCTAAGCCGTTGTAAAATACTCTTTAAACACACTAATTACATCTGTAATAATGCCAATTTAATAAATTTTCACTTTAAAGTGCATTTTACATTATGTTTTAATAATCTTTTGTCATGCTTCAAAATTAGTGCACTTACACTTATATTAAAGCACATGTAAAGTACTGTACTTGATTATTTTTTTAGCTGTGTTTTTTGATATTTTAAATGTACTAAATTGCAACTTTATTTCAAATACGTGATTACAAATGTAATAAATGCCATTCAAGTTTTAATATGAAATTCAATTATATTTCAGTTTAGCATAAATGCTAACCACATTTCCAACACAATATTATTATGAAGAAACATTTAAGTGGGTCAAACAAAACAAAAAAAACTCTAAATTTAATCAATTGCATATGGTTTAAATAAATATAAAAATGTAATGAATTTTTATTTAATTGTAATTACCATGCAATTCATTTTCAGAAAAAAAAAAAAAAATATCACACGAGTAGATTATTTATTTAATGAGTATGCTAAACTGTACTTTTTCGCAAGGTTTTATTGAAAATTTGGGACAAAATTAGACAATCTGGTGTATTGTAAAACTTTGAATTCAAAGAAGCTGTGCTAAACAACTTTAAAACTACTCTCCGGGGTTAGAAAATCCTTCCCTTCGAGCAAGTCAATCAGAGGTGAAAGCGAAAAAGTCCCTAAATTAATCTACAGATAAAGATATCGTCCACCACAAGTAAAAGGCACTTTCTACAACCTCCTATTTTTTTCTAAATACTTATAACGTCCTAATTTTTTGTTTTCTGTCTCTTCTCCATTGCACCTCTACTCTAACTGGTACAGTACTCTAGCTTATTCTTTAAACTTGGCATTCTGCCAAACTACAGGCATGTAACACGGCCTGCCTGTATCTCCCGCCTATTCTGTACCTTTCACCCTTCTCCAGGTGTACACACAGTGTGGAGTTGTTTTGTGATCTTATCTTTGTAGAGAAGCAAAGATAGGTTTGAGTTAGAAGGCTTGTTTGCCTTTTCAGTCTCTTTCTTCCTTTTGTTTCCAGCTCTGCTGCCATCTGCTATCCCTCCTTGCTGGTACCTTTCTCTTGTCATCTCAATCATCATTCACTTTTGATCTTGTTTTTTCCAGTCAGCATATCTTTTCTCGGTGTGTGTGCATTCTGATTTTTGTATAATGCTGGTGCCTCCCACCCTAGTAAATCTGTCATTAATGACCACTGTAAGCAAGCTGCACTGAATTTTTTTTTTCTTTCAGAGCTCAGTTTTCATGTCTAAATATTGCCCCACCGTTCCCAGGTGCACAGGTATTTTGTTCCTCCAAACCCCAAGGCTTAGTCTTCCTTTCTAGTGTGCTATTTAGAGGGAACATCGGTAGCACTATCACACATCAGAGAAACATCTGAACTTATCTACAAGACACGGCTTACCCTCAAATGAACAGAATACTCAATTTAAAAAAGCATAGCAGCCTAACAAAGCATTTTAAAAGAAAATCTGTAAACTTGACAGTTGAAACACTGAACTGACAACAGAATAGATATTTTTGGGGAGCAAACTACGTTTTAAAATAATTTGTCCATAAGACTTTTAAAAAGAGACATTATTGTTTTAGCCTGTTGAAAGTTTCAACAGACTAAATAAATAATGTCTCTTTTTAAAATGTTGTGTAAGTTGAGACTTGTTAAGACTTGACTTGCATTACACCAGTCTGTTTTTTTGTGAAATAAAACTAACAGACCTAGTTAATGCAATATTAATCATACTACACTGTTTTTGACTTGGTGCTCAATTATTACTATAGATTTTTATTATCAACAATGTTGGAAACAGTTGTGCTGCTTAATATTTTTGTGGAAACTGTGATACACTATCATTCAAAGGTTTGGGGTACCGTATTTTCCCACATATAACCTGCGGGTTATACCAGATTTTACAAACCCCGCAGTGGTTGTGTGGGTTATATAATATTTAAATATTTAAATATTTAATATACAAATATTTTACACGTAATATTTCAATATATTTGTTACGTCCCTAAGGACGTACTTTTTTGTTGTTGTTGCTGCACAGCGGGAGAGACTGCTTTTTCTTTTTGTTCTGATTCTGACTTGTTTGTTTTCTTATTGTTTGAATTTCGTGCACAAGCACTGTGTACCGAGCCTGAACAGTTATGGATAATTGACGTCATGCGAGCAACATTCGAAATGTGAACTTACATAAAAAAAGTTCATCAATCTATGGGTGCGGGTTATGCCAATGATTTTTTACACAAAACCCCACAACCCGTGGGCTATATGAGGATGCATTTTTTCCCCATTAAAAAAAGCAATGAATACTTTTACAATGTTACAAAGATGTTTCAGCTTTCCTGTAGCTCAATCAGAAGAGCATTGATGTTTACAACGCCAAGGTCATGGGTTCAGTCTCAGAGAAAGCAAGAACTGATTCAATGTGTTTCTTGAATGCAATGTAAGTCGCTTTGGATAAAAGTGTCTACCAAATGTATAAATGTAAAAATGTAAATGTACAAAGAATCCGGAAAGAAGGTGCATCAGTGTCCACAAAATGAATATGAATCAGCAAAACTGTTTTCAACATCAATAATAATAAGATATGTTCCCTGCGCACCAAATCATCATATTATAATGGTTTTTAAAGGATCACGTGACACTGAAAGGAATAAATTACATATTCAAATTCAATTATTCTAAATTGTAATCTTTTAAAATATTACTGTATTTTTGATTCACTAAATGCACACTTGGCAAACAGAAGAGACTACTTACAAAAATAAAAACCATACATTTAGTATATTACTTGTGAAACTGTACCCCATGTTTACCACTCTATATGGTACAGTCTAATATGTAAAGTATAAAAGCATCTAGAAATAAAATGTTTTTTTTTTTACCTTGGCTAATAACAGCCTTTCTATTCTTCCCATCCAGGTCAGCTCTTTCAATGACATGGTGTTTGGCATCCACCCAGTACATGCGGTGACTGGCATAGTCAATGGTAAGTCCATTGGGCCAGAATAGGTGTGTATCAGCAATAATTTTTCGATTAGAACCATCCATGTTGGCATATTCAATCCGTGGCATATTTCCCCAGTCGGTCCAGTAAATCTTCCTAAAAATAGAGCATAAGTGATGTTAGATATGTAGATGTATCTTAATGTGATAATATGCAGTTAAGACCCAATAAAGCAAACAACTAATGTCATTTTTGACAAGGGATAACATTGGAAACATCTTTTTTCAAATCAATTTGACTATGTAATTAACAAGGAACACTGTGCATAGGATTTTACCATATGGGTAAAAAAAAAGTGCCTTTAAAAAGGCCTATAAGTTTTCCCAAGTTAGTGGCACCAAATCGATCAAAGTATTCTGAGGTTTGTATGGGGTTGCTTTTTAAAACATGAAACCTTTTAGTAATGACCAAAACAAATTCTAATAAAAGTAGGCCTTTAAATAATCATTATTTAATTATTTTATTATTAAATTTTTCACCATGCATTTTGTCCCCCAGAAAAATAATGTAATGCTTTGGCTTTTCTCACAGCAAGATCTATATGCATCTGTGTATAAGAATCAGTAGACGCAAAGCCTGTTGAAACAAGGGCTAAATCTTGTTGGAGAGAGAGAATTCAAGCCAGATTTCATAAACCCCTTTGTCCTCCATAACAAAGAGCCACGATGAGCGTCGGCTGCAACTCAAGCCTTGTGACAATCTCTGAATTCAATTTCTGCACAGCCTTTGTGATTAGAAGCAAATTGAGTAAGGAAGTTTAGCCAGAAGTCACCAGAATGTTTTCATGCTCTGCTTACCGATGCTTATAACAGAACAACAACTTCTGGTGACAAAAGACGATTTTTTCCCCATGCAAAAGAACTAAGAGGAGACTTGTATGTACTGATGAAGTTGCAAGTTGTTACATTTAAAATAGATTTATTTCAAATGTAATACTGATAAACACGCCACAGTTCAAATTGTAGTCAAGTACTTCACATGTGCTTTAGTATGTTAGTCAACACTCCAAAAATAAGTGTAAAAAAAGTACAACAAAAGATTGTTAAAAAAAAAAAAAAAAGCTGTAAAATGTACTTCAACGTAAAACTTTCATTTGAGATAATTACAAATTGCACTTCTTAAAAGTGTACTTAAGTGTGTTAAATATTTGCATATTTATTCTGCAAAGCTTGTGACGAATATCATTTTAAAGGATCCAGCATTATTTTTAATAATTGCATTTCACAGTGTATGTTAAACACAACTACACATTTTAAAGTCTAAATATTTACCCTTCAATGGGGTGAAGAGCAATGGCTCGAGGTTTCTCCATTCTCTGCCATAAAAGCACTTTACGGTGTGTGCCGTCCAGATTGGACACTTCAATACGAGACGTTCCTGAGTCAGTCCAGTAGAGCTTATTATGAATCCAGTCTATGGCCAGACCACCTAAGATAGCAAAAAAAAATACATTTAATATTATTATTCAAATGTTACATATTATTTATTCTTATCCTTTGGGAAGCAGAGAATCAAACATTTTCAGAACATTAAACTCTTATCAACTGTAAAACTTCACATTGGTTTTCTAAGCAACACGAAGAGCAAAGTCTTTTTTTAAATTTTGAAATTATACACAAAGCAAGCAATATAATACTGGAATGCATACATTATCAATTAATGAAATTGCCACTAACTGCTTCATAAAGTTAAATGTAACTGCAGTTCTATTATAATAAACGCAGCTGTCTACACCACACAATAAATCTCCATTTACACCGTGTCTACACCTTAAGTGTAATGAGTGCTTTTGAGTTTTTTTGAATCTCCAAATTCTGCATTACTTATTCGGTTAATTCCCATACAGCATACACGCTAAAACAATTTCTCCTCAATAACAGCAAAAAACTATGTTCAACCAACAAACTACACTGAATAAGAGAACATAATTATTTGCACCTTACTCATATAACTATATAACTAAAATGTTTTTATGTTTATTCCTGGAATAACTAAGACCGTCTTAGTTAGATTAACTTACTCAGGATGTAATTTTAATAATTAAAACATTACTGGTCAGTGTAATGATACTTTCATGTCATCACCCATAACCACAAGCACAATGATAAAAAAGGTAAACATTTTTAAACAACGAATATAACAGCATTAAACACTAAGATGACTTCACCTTTGCTAAAAACAAATGAATACTTAAAAGGATAGTTCAGCTAACAATGATAATTCTGTCATAACTGCCAACCCTATATTAATTTTGTTCTTCTGCTGAACACACAAGAAAATATTTAGAATTTTGAATATGGGCCAAACCGTTGATGGCTTTAATTAACTTCCATAGTATGGGTAAAAATACTATGGAAGTCAATGGGGTCCTGATCAACTGTTTGCTTACAGACATTCCTCAAATCAAATCATCTTTTGTGCTCAGAAGAAGAAAGAATTTCAAACAGGTTTGGAACAATTTGAGGTCAAATAAATGACAACAGAATTTTTTATGTTTCCTACATTTACTCTCCACATCCACTCTTATGCAAAGCATGCTGGGAACTAGAAACCCACTACACAGTTTTCAGTTATTAAGATGATATGAATGAGTCTATACCTTCATAAAAGAAAAAAAAAACAATTAGTGCAGAAACTTGTAATAATCAAAATTATTGTCAGTAGAAAGGCTAAGTTAAAAAGTTTAATTAAATTAATATATTAGAATTTTTAACTTACAACCATGCATTTAAGTTGTGATAGTTGTGCACAAAATATGTTGTAATGTCCACAGTAAATACAGTGGAACCCGGTTATGTCGTCGGCCTCAGGAGTTGCAAAAAAACATTGAGATAAAAGAGGATTGAGATAACCAAAAGCCAATATGGTGATTTGTTTGAAGCGATCGGCATCCTATAAAAATGTACATACACTGTATATGTTTGCTAACAACAAAAAGCATATGTGCACCAACTAACAGCAGAGATTGTAACGGCTACTTTAAGTTGGGAATATACCTTTAAGACGGTGTATGTACGGTAGTTATGTGCACGCTGTTCTGGTGTGAGCGCACATGGGGAGGAGAGTGTTTTGAGTGAGGAGAAAGATGGCCGCTCTACCACTGACTGTTATGTAGCAATCAACTATTTCTATTTTCCTTCTTTTATTTGTGATGTTTGTTGGAGTGTTTTCTTTTTCCTGGTTTGTACTTGCGCTCTTTACATGTTTGAGAAGAGTGTGCTGGTACAAAACCCATCTATAAATCTAGTGTGATCAGTTTAATCGCCTCAAGTTTTCTTTCGTTTCCATTTAACGTCTAGACAGTGGTCAACCACTGACAGCCGGTGGAAGATTCACCAGTATACTTTTAAAAAAAACTTCGATTCTTGATACAAAACTTTAATTATATTGCAAACACAATCTCGCTCACGGAGTAAACAGTCACAACACATATAAACACATTCACTCATAACAGTCATTTCGCTCAGACACAGTTCTGAAAAGTATTGTTCACGTGGTAACTATGGTTTCTTTACAAAATCTAAAATGCTTTGTTGCTAAAACTACATTATACGAGTTAAGTAGAAATAGCTTTTTAAAGTGCTGTATAGTGGAAAGCAGTCCTAAAAAGACAGCAGTGCATATGTAGAATATATTGTAAAAATTTGCTAAACTGAAGAAATATTTACTGCTCACCTGGACTCTCAAGACCCGTGGACACAACCTCCTCCACATTGCTGCCATTGAGGCTGGCTCTCATGATACGGTCCAGTGTGACATCGGACCAAAATACCAGCTCTTTGTTATGATGAAAGTCCAAGGCAATGGCATTTTCCAGATTATTGAGTAACAATGTGTACTCGGCACGGTGCGGTAGAACCTGTCGAATGTCAATCCGATTTGCAAACAACAAAACCGGTTCTGGACCTGAGAATAGAAAACATGAAAATTATTAAACTATTAAATTGGACATCTCTGTTCTAAACCATTAATGTGCTGCAGCTTGTGTAATAGATAAAGCCTCACCCAAAGCCTTGCAACTGCGTTTGTCAGGTCGAAGCTCATAACCTTGAACACACCAACAATGGAATCCTCCTCCTATGTTGGTACAGCCTTGACTACAATAACCTTCATCCGCACACTCATCCACATCTGGGTTCAGACACATAAGCAGGAAAGATTAGAGAGGATGAAACGCATAATATGAATACAATTTATTAGTCAGTTTCCCCTTTAGTTTTAGTGACATGATGATTCAAGCAAAAAGAGATTGACTGCAAGACTACACATTTTTTAACTCGCATCAGTTTCTAACACTACATCGAATGAACATCCCTGGATTTCCAAATGAGCTGTAACGAGAGCAAGCATTGTACATTTACATTTTTGCATTTGGCAAACGCTTTTATCCAAAGTGATAAAAGCTCTAGTCAGTTTTCATCAATCAGATCTTTCCTTCCCTAGGAATCGAACCAATGACCTTGGCGTTGCAAATGCCAAGCTCTACTGTTTGAGCTACAGGAACAGACTAGTGGAAAACCTTATTAAATCACCTTGTATGATTCATTTAAATACACTCCAACCATAAATTTGTGTCTGAAAGGGAAACGCCTATCCTGTCTAGAAGATTGTCAAGTGTAACGTTGACTGATCCTGATGACTTTGTTTTATAAATCTTTTATCGAGGCTGGTTTAAAAGTTAAAAGTTATGGGTGGAGAGTATTTAAACGAATCATGCAAGGTGATTTACTAAGGTTTTGCACTAGTCTATTTAATGGTATTTGCACCGTTATTTAACGCCCTAAAAAAACATGTCTTAAACCAGGCACTAATTTGCACGGCTCTTGGTAGATTGTGTTGGTCATTATGGAAATTATCTGACTGCGTCTGGGTTCTTGAATTTGCGCACCGTCAGCAGATCATGTGTAGATCTTTCCACTCCCATCTGCACTTTTATGGGATTGTGCTCTCACGCTAATTTGCCGTGTTTAGTAAATCTCGCCCTTAGTATGAACGCAAAACTGCCCTTCAAAAGCAAGGTTTTAGGTGTCCAGCAGACTCACCCTACCAACCTGTATAATGGCCAGGTATTAGGAAAGCTTGATTTATTTTAACGGTTTGTTCCCAATATCTTTATTCTAAGTTTCAGCTTTGCCCTCAGGACCTTGGTTCAGGTTCTACTCTGTTAGGAGCAACAGGTACAGACACTCATTCATTACAACTGCTATTTTGGTAAAATTTGGATATGGGTGGAGCAGGGTGTAGTAGGTAGTGGGAATTTTGTCTGGGGCCGTTGTTTCTGTTGTGTATTGTACGTTACTTTTAAATCACGGTATTTTTAAATGGTGTTTCTAAAATATGTTATACTTTTCATTTGTATGCTGGCCTTGCTGCAAAACCATTATATTGTAAGTAGATATTTGCATTGTACTGTAACTGCCACACTTCTTACCCCATACACTTAGTATTTTAGGTGTTTACGCACTCTGCAGAAGCCTAAAGCATGTTCGATTCTTCAACCAAAAAAAGTATACTTTTTTATAAATAACATGTTTCATAAAAAGCATGCTAAACTTTTTCACAAGGTTATTTTTTGTTTTAGACAAACATTGTTCTTTTGCCATTCATTTTTGAATGCATAAGGAGTACGACAATAGACGGTCTGCTCCACAATATGATCTGATTTCATCATCCAGACGTTCCAGACGTGGGATTAGATGAAGAAACAGAATAAACTGAGGCAGAGTACATCTACAAGAACCGCTTTTGTCCTGATTTCTTTGAGGGGAGAGTCTATGGGTGTGTAAATGTATGGGCTTTTTCAGATCTTTCAATCTAATGGACAAAATAAGCTTTCGCAATTTATAGACGAACACGCCTGGAGACAATAGAAAAACGTACAGAGAGTAGCAGCTTCCGTTTCTGATCAAACAGCCACAAGACCACGTCAAAGGCTGTGAGTGCATGTTAAAAATCAGGAATGGTTAGAATCATACAGTGTTAGAATCACATTCACGTTTTTCCTATGAAGGCAGTCTGGTCAAATACGTTTTTCACTACCTCAGGAAGTGGTCGAAAATGAATAAGCTCAAAACGTTTTAGATTCAGGTTACAACTGTATTTATTATTATCCACTTATGATCCGATCTACTATAACACATCTTAATATTAGGTATAAACCGGGACAAAGAGAAAAAAAACATGTTAGATTTACCTTTACCGTAAGACTATAAGAACTAATTTACATTCCCTGTCTACTTATCAATCTCTTTTGCCATCTTCTCATTTAACTATCCTTTGTTTTTGTCCCCTTGTCTACAGCTCACCTTTGCATGTCTTCCCATCCTGTGTTAATGTGTAGCCAGTGTGACAAGTGCACTGCACCAGACCTCGAGACATCTGGCATTTCTGTGAGCAACCTCCATTGTTAACATTGCAATTTTCTTCACTTGACTTGGAGCCTATAAACACAGACAGGGCAACAATTGAATGCTAAAAAAAGGAGGAAATGTGACATTTTCAGGAGAACTACTGCTATTTGTTTTATGTAAGATTTCACTTGAGCTTATCGGTCTGCTTTTTGTATACTTACGGCAGTCCTGGTATGGATGTTCATCAGTCCCGTCCTCACAGTCTTTGACGTCATTACAAACCTTGCGTTGGCCAATACAGCGGCCATTCTTACAAAGGAACTGATCCGACGCACATGGAGGGGTTTCTAACAATGTGAAAAAATAAGACAGTAAAAAGTAAATATGTTTTCTAATATCTACATTTACACATTTGGCAGACGCTTTTATCCAAAGCGACTTACATTGCATTCAAGACACACATTGACATTCTAATGAGTTTTTGCTTTCATTGGAAATCAAATCGTGACCTTGGCATTGCAAGCGCCACGCTTTACCGTTTGAGCTACAGTAAAGCTAATTGAGAAGATATTAGAAAACATGTAGCATGTAAGTGCATTAATTACCAGATCTAAGAACAGATAAATAAAATGGATTTTATTTTTGAACGATTTATATTATCGATAAGGCAGATTTACTGACTTTATGATCAAATACAGAGCTGGTGACATCAAATTAATTGAAAAGAATCAGTCACACCTAGTATTGTTTGCATTGTCTTTAGGAAGGCAAGAATATTTTTTTTTAACATTTTTCTTCTTCTTAAACAATAATTTAAAAAATAATAATTTAAGGCAGAAAATGTAATAACTATATATAAAAAAGCACTTATACACATATACATACACACAAACGCACATATTATGCTATGCAGAATTAGACAGACTTCAGTCACCGAGCACAGCAGCCGAAACCATAACTACTGTAATCTGGAAAAGATGGAAATACCAATACTCGAAGCGTTTCGTGATTCAAATTTATGCGTTTCAAAGCCAACACTATCAACACCGAATTACTCTGCACCGGTCGGATGGTACAAGTCAGTACTCTTTAAAATATGTTCATTATTTTTATAATGTTATGTGATTTGAGAGATGAGGTAGTCTTGTGATGCTTGGTATGAGTTTGGAGACACTCTGAAGGAAGGGAAGGATCAAATTTAAAAGGTAACTTTTAAATTGATTAAAATCAATTTGAACCAGTAATGGCCTATGATATGACATCATATCTACATTATCATCACTTAAGTTCAGGGTTTACTTCCGTAGAAACCATGGAAACACCAAAGACTCTTTAAAATATTATGAGACTTATTATTATTATACTTTGCAGAAAGATAATCATTGTTATATAGCTCAACACGATCTTATAGTCTTACTATTAGAATCTTGTTTTCTTGATTTACTGCGAGTGTTTAAACCATGTCTTAAGAGACAATACTATTCTGTCAAGTGGCTAACAGCACAATAAAAAATATCTTTATTTGTAGTAACAGTAATACAGCATTTTCGCCACCATACAATACATGAGTCATGCAGTTATTAACATGATATTCTAATATCGATCTAGCAACTGCAATGAGTAGCGTGTTATACCAATTTTCAACAAACTCAGATGTATTTTTATTTTTTAAAGTAAAACAGCGCTGTGTAAACCCATAATTTTAATTGACCTGATTAAGGAGTAGTAACTCAGGTCTTGCTGACATTTTATTAGATAAAATAAATGAAATAATGTGAATTTAAGTGATTAAACGTAACTGTAACAAAGTTCAAGTTCAGGGAAGGAGGCTGTGGGGACCAGCAAATGTTCAACGCAACCATAATCGCTAAATAAACAGCAAAATGAAAGGAGCACATGGAGCATAATAAAAACAGCAACAGCTCTGGGGCCCCATCCAGCTTCATAAACTTTAATACATTAAATTATCCATGAACATGAGATTGTTTCACATTGGCTGTGGAGGTGACGACGACTCCAATGATTCCATGCTTATTCATGTCTATGCTTTTGTTGTGGTTTAAAATAAGCGACCTCTAGCTGTGAAATTTACATATTGTGCCCTTAAGAGACAGAAATTATATGTAGGGTTTTATATTTCTCACCTGTCTTTTCACAGCCTTCTTCATCACTGCCATCCGAACAGTCATTTTCTCCATCACAGCGCCATGACAACCGCACACATCGACCAGACATGCAGCGAAACTGATCAGCCATGCACATCGATGTACCTGGAAGTAAGAAAGAGGCATGTGACACATGTGAAATAGATTCATACACACAAATATTACAATAAAACAGTTACTCACTGCAGTTCTTTTCATCTGATTGGTCGTCACAATCGTATTCTCCGTCACACCTCCAGCCTAAATTGATACACATGCCACTGCTGCACATGAACTCTGCAGAACGGCAGGGTTGGTGGGAGGCTGCGTTCACACACAAAACAAACACCAAAGCAGATATACATACGCCCTTAAAACTCACTTAAACTTTTTTGTCAAGCATTCAAATATAGGCCTATTTGTTATTGCAATTAGAAATTTGTAAATATATTAACTTTAAATGTAGTCAAATAACACACTACGGTTAAAATTATAAATCAAATGCTTTGCATGTGCTTTAGTCTGTTAGTCAACATACTAAAAAGTGTACTTTAAAGCACAACAAAAGATTATTAAAATCCACATTGACTTCAAGAATGACTTCATTGAAGTACAAGTACACATTCAGAAAAAAATACTTATTTTTCACAAAGGTTACTTCATTTAAAATATTTTAGCATTCTAATTACCGTATTTTCCTCACTATAAGGCGCACCCAAGAGCCTTAAATTTTCACACACAAAAATCAGCCGTGCGCCTAATAGTCTTGTGCGCCTTATGTGTGCATTGAGTTCCAAAATCTGTAAAAACGTTGTCGTGCGACTTTGGTAAGCGCTCCGCTTGATTGAATGACTATTTCCTGCTGACACAGATGTAATACATACAGTATGTCTGCTGGCAGCGATAAACCAATCAGAGAACATTACGTAATACATACAGTATGTACTACTGCTGCTGAGAGGGAATCCTGTTTTGTACCGAAATCTGACTCCCGTCATGGGCATTCATTAACACGCGCTTCCATGAGCATTTTCGCTTAGCGATCAATATTTTTTTTCCACTCCGCAAACAACCAGAACGTTGTAACGGCCACTTTGTTCATGAGGAGAATGTGCCTTTAAGACGGCGTATGTTGGTGTGAGCGCCCACGCACGGGGAGGAGTTTTTGTTTTGAGCGAGAAGAGATGGCCGCTCTACCGCTATTATGGCATAATCTACTGTTTCTATTTTCCTTCTTTTATTTGTGATGTTTGTCTGAGTTTTGCATTTTTCCTGGTTTGTACTTACGCTCTTACATGTGTGAGAAAAGTGTGCTGGTACGAAACCCAACTATAAAGACTCATGTGACCAGTTTAATCGCCTCGAGTTTTCTTTCTGTTTTTACTCTCATCTGGACAGACTTCAACCACTCTGACAGCCATTACAACGTGCACAGAAGTTGAGTACACTTAAATTAATACATAGAAAATGAAATAATGTGTATAAAGGATGCAAAAAACGTGTCAGATGGATGGAAACTCTAAACTGCCTGAGCTTCGTCAGGATAAGCGATAAAGACAGCAGCAAAACTGTTGATTTCACTCTGAAATGATTTTCCTGCTGCATGAAGATCAGAAAGAATTATTACTCTCCTCCTCGTACTTGTGCATGAATTATATTAAATATAATCATATTAAAAAAAAATTCACATGATGGGTGGATGTTTGCACATTCTGGTTGTTTGATGTGTGGAAGAAAAAAAGAAAGAAAAAAAATCGATCGATAAGCGAATGTGCTCAAGGAAGCATGTATTAATGAATGCATGCGACGGGGAGTCAGATTTCAGTACACCTGTTTGCTCGATGTCGAAATTGACCAGCTGTTCAATTCAGACACAGAAGATGGGGACTTGGATGGATTGATTAAAAAATAATGCGAGTATTGTTAAATAGTAGAATAAATTTCAACTAAACTCACTGTTTTGCTTCTGTTACCTTTTTTTTAGACCGCATGCGCCTTATAATCTCGCCTTATAATTAAGAAGTATTAAAAGCCAAGTAAAAAAGCAGCAAATTGATTCAATTGATATAAATTTATTTACAATACATTTCACAATTAAGTGTCTGGGAAAATCAAATTCAGTTTGCAGATAAAAATATTACTTCAATAAGTATGCTAACAAGTACTTCTTTTTCACAAGGGAAAGTGAGAATTATTTCTAATAATTGTTAGTAGAGAGAGAAAAGAGGCATTTCAAACAAAAGTAAGTTACAACAGAGAAGTAAGAAAGAATGATCCTCACAACAGTCAGACTCATCAGACCAGTCACCACAGTCGTCATCTCCATCACAGTGGTAGATGTCCAGAATGCAACGACCATATGCACACTGAAACTCCTCAACACTGCATGTGGCTGTCATCACATCAGATGCTTGAGGGAGAAATTATGTAACACGAGTTACACACCCACACACATGCACCCTGAAACAGTCCAACAAATCCCTCTACACAGTTATTTGCAATAAAAAAAGAGATTAAGAAAAAAATACAGTCTCAAGCAACAATAATTGGGATCCAAGCATTTGAAAAAGAAATATACCACAATTTAGCAGCTGGTGTTGATTAACGTCAAATTTCTTGTGATCAACTCCAGTTAAGAGATTCTTTATTTAAACCTAAATTTAATAAATTCATTGCAGTTAACGCATACCTGATTTTGTGAAATTTTATTAACATCACGACTGATTTTTTTGTCTGGCTTACATGCAGTGTTTTTGATGGCAATTTCAATAATTGAAGAGATTTGACCGAAACGTATATTTTCTCTATTAGTGGTCTTACAAATCTACGGACGACGGACGGACTTACGGCAATTCTCTTCATCAGTTCCATCTTTGCAATCGGTGTCTCCATCACAGTACCAGTGTTCTGCAATGCAACTTCCATCAGTGCAGCGGAACTCTTTATCAGAGCACTTCCTCTTATCTGGACACATGCACAAAAAGGGCATGAGATGCACAGATGGGACTGTACAACAAAGAAGGTTTTTCAGAGCCAAAATTAAAGCAAGTAAAAACACAGAACCAACTGTAAAAATAGGCAAACCCATACCATATACATTGCAAGGTTATAAAGGGACGCTTGGCCATGGCTCTGGCCTTTTAGAGAAATGTAGATGCAACAAAATGGAAAATTATTTAGTGTTTGACAAATAAGGAGCTTCTGACAGATGTAGCTGTACACATGTAGCTTGAATATCAACAGCATATTTTTATTCTGTTTTCAAGGAAAAACAGTTGCCACCAGTTTCCTCTGGGAGACAAGGAAGGCAGTGCCTCCTCAATAAATTAAAATATGAAGTAGAATTGTATTTGGCTTCTCTTTTTTAAATAAAGATTACTTAACCAGGGAAAAAAAAACATTTAAAGAAAACAGGAATTTGCCTCCTCATTTCAGAACACCACTGACTTTGTGTCTGTTTGCCGTCCATATAGATTACATACAAATGGCAATGTTCTCAATTACTCCCTCCTAAAATTCTTGGTGTAATTTGTGCCTATTATTAAAGGCAATAATTAGCACAGTTTCCCAGAAATGATAAAAAACAAATTGAGCTGTATCTCTGACATACAGAGGACACATGGACAGCATGAAAACACAACGTGACCATGTTTGCTCACTCCCTGCTCATGGAGTGTGAAAAATCCTTTCATACCATTTACTGACATTCGGTTGAATATTTTAGGCAAACCTTTGGACAAACATGGCAGAAATAATAAATAAAATATAAAAAACATAAATTCAACATTTATGTTTAATATTGTAATAAAGTGACAAGAAGAAAGCGAGTTTGAAGAATACAGCATGAAAGTAAAATTAAAAAAAGTCATTTATATATGAACTACATTTAAAATACATTAAATTTCAACGTAATATTAAATCACACTACAGTTAAAATTATAAAGCCCTTCACATGTGGTTTAGCATGTTAGACAAAACATCAAAATAAATGCATTTCTTTAAAGCACAACAAAAAGATTAAAACGATTGATACATAGATACTTTTTAAAAGTGTACTTAAGTTTTCATGTAAAAATAAGGGGTCTTTCATTTCAGAATATATTCTCAGCAAGTACGTCTTTGTTTAAATATACTTGAAAGATCTGAAATACACCACAGATGCACATTTAACACACGTAATTCAGATGGAAGTCCACTGTCCCCTGGCAAGTAAGTGATTAAAACCAGCTGACCCCAATTACAATCAAGGACAACGTGTCTACTGTGATTGGTTAGGAGGAATAATGTCTGATAATGCCTAATAGGAGAAATGAATGCCTGACACACACCAAACTACTCTCCTGTGTATGACTTTCCCCCTGTACTCCAGATGTAGCAGGTCATCCAGGTACGTTTCGCCTACTGTTTTCTGAAATCTACGTATTCGGACAAACATTTGTGCATTCTATATAGGGAAGGGAAGTATTCAATTAAGGAAGCAGCACAAGTTTTACAAATCATCCTGGAAGAAGTATAAAGGTGCTCACCACACTGTTCGTCACTGTTGTCTCCACAGTCATTGTCTCCATCACAGTACCACAGGCTGCGGATACAGTATCCATTCTGACAATGGAACTCGTCTTCCTCACATTCTCGTGGGGCTGCTCAATAAAAACCATACAGACAGATATAAAATAAATGTCAGCAATGGGTTCATATAGTTAACGTATTTTTCATGTAAACTGCGAGATTTGTATATGTACATTTCTGAAACACATTGCATGGATCACCTGTGATAAAGAATAACTCTAAATTATAATGTAGACACTTGCATTTCCTGTTAAGCTGCTTTTCAAAGTATATATTGTGAAAGGTCGATTGGTCAAAATCAGTTGCAGTTAAAGTTTTTGTTTTTTTGTCGCTCAATCTGTCGATTGTTTTTAGATGAATTTAATGTAGTTGTTTTTATTAGCAGATTAATCCTTTAGCTATCTTTCCAAAAACCAAGTAGAACTTCTACCATTTGTATTTTAAACGTATTAAATTATTTAAAAAAAGAAATGGTTCAACCAAATTAAAACACAAACAACTACTTTAGACCATAACAAAAGGGTAATGCTCTACTAGGCGGTTGCCCTACATGCTTAATAAACAAATTCCAGCAGAGTTCTTACTAGAACCAAGAAATATGAGCATATTAGCCCAGTTCTGTCAAACCTGCACTGGCATCCTATTAATCACCGAATACATTTTAAAATCTTGCTAATGACTTACAAAGCATTAAATGGTTTAGCTCCACAGTACTTGAGCGATCTCTTAACACATTATAGTCCTTCACGTATATTGCGATCCCAAAATACTGACCAGCTTATAATAGCTAGAATATCAAAGTCAACTGCTGGCGGTCGATCTTTTTCCTATTTAGCTCCTAAACTCTGAAAAAGTCTTCCTAATACAGTTCGGGAAGCAGACACACTCTGTCAGTTTAAATCTAGACTAAAAACACATCTCTTCAACCTGGCATACGCATAACACACTATACATACATTTTTAATCTAAATCATGTAAAATGATTGTTAGGCTGCATAATTTAGGTCAGCCGGAACCGAGAACATTCCCATAACATCTGATGTACTCGATACATCAGAAGAAGAATGGCATCTACGCTGATATTATTCTCTGTTTATTCCGAGGTTACCGTGGTCAGCCGGATCCGGGCCATATCCAGATCAGATGAAGGACCTGGACACGAGCACAGCACTGCCCTGAAGTGTCTGCAGAGACCGTGACTCTACTAGACCCTGCCCTGTGTAGATCATGAATCCATCTCAAACTGGACCAAATTGGATTTAATATTGGACTTGAAATGTTGTCAATATAACAATCATGCACTGTTTGGCTGTTGGCTGGAGGAGAACTGGTCCCCCGACTGACCCTGGCTTCTCCCAAGGTTTTTTCTCCATTCCGTTCTTCATTCATTCATTCAATCACCTGCTGGAGTTTTGGTTCCTTGCCGCTATCGCCTATAGCTTGCTCAGTTGGAGAAACTTAACACTTAATAATCATCAATTGTATTAATTCGCCTGCTGTTGTATTAAAGGCTGCTGTTCAGCCAAACAAACTTTGTTTATAATGTTTTCCTGTGACCACTGTAAAGCTGCTTTGAAACAATCTGTATTGTAAAAAGCGCTATATAAATAAAGGTGACTTGACTAGTGTATTTGTTCTTTTTTATATAATATTTGAACGCAGGAAACAATTTAAACTTTATTTTTAACAAATGACACTATTCATCATAAAATGAAAGATGTATTCAGTGTAGGCCTAATTACAAAATGTGTTTAATATAATCTGTTGTTAATGACCAAAGTTGTGAGTATGACATTCTTAATTGACTACTGCCCATAGTAAACGTAGTAGTACATTTTGTAAATTGTAATGTAATTTCTTCTTTACATTTTATATGTACATAAACAACTGGCAAATGCATTGAAAGCATCAAATTGAAGTGAAAAGTTAAAGTTCAGTTTATTGTAGCCGTAGGAGCTTTATAGAATTATTTTAGCATTATTATCGAGCACATGCCCAGAAGCCAATAGCTTTAATGGCAGGTAAAGTCACGACAATGACTCACAGAATTAAATGTAACACTTGCAGCTGGCTCACCGTTTTGAGGTATTACAGAGTGAACAATGCACCATTTTATTCATCCTTTCATAAACTATTTCCACACTGATGATCATGTGGTAGATTTATGTGATAGATGGGAGCAGATGCCTTGACCAGAAGCCTCTAAAATTATAAATGAACAAATAATAAATGAAAAAATGTGTATTTTCGTAATCAATGACGTCAAAGCGTCACTGCAGCTCTAATCGAAACCAATTCTGACAGAAATACATATTACTATTGTACAGTAGAATGCATCTCAAAGTGCAATTTACTATTTTTTAACAGCTTTGTGAACATCACATATTTAGTAAGGAGTATCACATTTTTCAATGTTTTAATTTTATTTGAGCACTGTTTACCAAAATAAAATAAAAAAATGTAATCATTAAATAGAAGGATTAATGTTACGTTTTCATTTGATTGCATTTTGATCGGGCCTTGTAATTAGAATAAATGTTAATGCATTATTAAATAATTTTATAAACTCAATTGACTACACATGTCAAAATGTAATTTCACATGGCCCTAAAACTTATTTCTGTTCAACTTTTAAAAAATTGTTTATTGTAATATTTTGTAAATTGTACAAGTTTCATGAATTGTACATGAATTCATTCATTACTAAAACTGAATGCTACCATTAAAAACAGGCCAAACCAGAAAAATTAAATTGACAAAAGCTCGCAACACTCTGCAGCTCCACAATCCAGTGCACTGGTGGCGCTCACAGCATTTTATTGACACCAGTAAGGGACTCCGACAGCAACATTAAATGTGATGCTGCTTGTATTTACACCACCCACCGCGCCAGACAGACCAATACCAGACACAAGTGTATTTCTGCACCACTGCACTTTTACTCACCACACACACACACACACACACACACACACAAAAGCAATCAAACTGCATCAAAGCACACTTTAAAAGCAAAAAAGAATTTAAATATATATTTATATTTAACATGTTTTATATAACAGTATTTTACACCATTTTATCTTTATGTGCATTACTGTATCAATTCTGACAAATTGTAGCAAAACACATATAGCTACAAAAAACATGAGATGCAAAGGTCTAACTTGCACAAAATAGCTTTTTTCCAAAATGAATCAAAATACACAGGGCATGCAGTTTAAAAGCAGTCTTTGTTCTGTTTTTATGACATACCACTAATTCACAGAGGAAGCATGAATCATTGCATTATGCCATTTAAGTGATGTCAAAATGGCAGACAACAGCAGAAAGAGAGATACTGAATGTAAGAGATGAGGCAGACAGAGCAGTGTGGTGGAAAGTACACTTACTGTATAAAGCATATCAATGAAAAATTCATGGAAAGCTTATGGCAGACAGACCCCCCATGATGACAAGAGCCTCAAGAGCATAGCGCTGAGAAATATGGGTCAGATGCAAAGATTTTTGTTTTTCTCTCACTGCCTCGCAGACTGTTCCTTTATAGCACATACACACATACATACATATACACACACACACACACACACACCACACATAGATGTGTACATACACACCACACACACATAATACATACATACAAAATTTCTCCACCATTAGCCAATTAATCAGAAAGATATCTACAAAAAGTTTGATTTTACGGGAGAAAAAAAATCTCCCAATTAATGGGTGTAAACCAGGGGTCTCAAACTCAAATGAGCTGGGGGCCGCAGGAGGCAGAGTTTGGGAGAGGCAGGGCCGCATCAAGTATTCCACAAAAAAATTTTTTTCTCAAACGTCATTATTGACAGTTCTTTAACTTCAATGGGTTCTTCTTCTATGTACTTGGACTTACTGAAGTTCAAGGTTGAGGAAAAAGTTACTAATTTTTTTCGAGATACTAAGTCATTATTATGATAAACTCTCATTATTTTGAGATAAGTCAATATTATGAAACTTTCTCATTTTTTCCAGATATTAAGTCATTATTATGAGAAATTCTAATTTATTATAAGAAATTTTCTTATTATTTTGAGATATTAAATCATTATTATGAGAAACTCTCTCATTATTATGACTTAAATAATCCTTTTTTTTTCTCAACTGTGGCGGAAACGGGCTTCCATACTTTCCTGATGACATGAACATCGTAATATTTTATATGGTAGAAAATACAGATATAGGTGACTGCTACCGGCTGTTAATTATTAGCTGGGACTGTGGGACAGCATTAATAAATGTACTACCGTATTTTCCGCACCATAAGGTGCACCGGATTATAAGGCGCAGTCTCAACTGCCACTCTATTTTTGTACTTAGTCCGTACACAAGGTGCACCACATTATAAGGCGCACGGTAAAACATATGGACTACAAAAAGGTAATGGAAGCAAAAGTGAGTTTTACTGAACTTTATTCTACTGTATAACAATACACTCACATTGTTTTAATCAATCAAAGTCATCATCTTCTGTGTCTGAATTGAACAGCTTGGCAATTTTCCTGGTGTCTTGATTAGACAGAAGCACATGGCAGTGTGCAGCACCTGGAAGATGCAGCTTTCCTGTAGAGCGACTCTACATATGAGTATTCCAAGATATGAGCAAGCCTTCGGGCAGATTTTTGCTTCTATATAGGAGTAAATGTTAGAGTACTGAGGCCGACGCCGACACTCGTTCACTTCATGTGTTCACTGACTTGTACGTGTCACTCGCAAATACGGTAGATATTTTTCTCTCTATTTTGTGCATTATTCTTCATAATAGCGACGAATTCTCAGAAAGTAAGTAGTAAGGATGGTAGTGAAAAGAAGAAACGCATGATGACAATGGAAATGAAGCATGAAATTGTGAATAAATATGAGCGCGGTGCCGCGTGAGAGATCTAGCACGCACTTATGATCGCAGTACATCCACAATATGTACCATCCTAAAGCAGAACGATGTTATCAAGAATGTAAATCCTTCCAAGGGCGTGAGGATTATATTGAAGTTGTGTTCGAATATAAATGATGAGATGGAGAGGCTTCTGTTGTTGTGGATAAAGGAGAAGCAGATCTCCCTCCACAGATATTTCGTCAAAAGGTCTGCGCCAAGTGAAAGTGAAAGTTAGGGTAATCAGGCGAAAAAAGGTAAGAAAAGTGATCAAAAGTAACAAATACAAATCGAAAAAAAACAAAACAACAATATAAAATAGAAAAGTAAAAAAAAAAAGAAAGCTAAGTTCAGTTATGCTTAGTTCCTGCTATTCAAGAAAATTACAGTTTTTACTAAACGAAAAAAGCATGAAAAGTGATCAAAAAGAATACAAATCGAAAAAAAAATTAAAACAATGATATAAAATAGAAAAGTAAAAAAAAACGAAAGCTAAGTTCAGTTATGCTTAGTTCCTGCTATTGAAGAAAATTACAGTTCTTACTAAACGAAAAAAGCATGAAAAGTGATCAAAAATAAATAATACAAAACGAAAAAAATTAAAACAATGATATAAAATAGAAAAGTATTTAAAAAAAACGAAAGCTAAGTTAAGTTATGCTTAGTTCCTGCTATTCAAGAAAATCAACAGTTTTGCTGGTGTCTTTATCTCTCATCCTGACAAAGCTCAGGAAGTTTACAGTTTCAATCCATCTCACATCCTTTATACACATTATTTTGTTTTCTTTGTATTAATTTAAGTACTCAAAACCTGTGCTCGTTCAGCGGGGTAAAGTTAGTTTTGTTTTCGATATGTCACACATTCAACGATAAATGGCAATAACTCCAAAACGACTCGCACAAAAAAAATCTTAACAACCTTATCACAAAAAGGAAATATATCTTAATGTTTCACAAGCTTCCATTTCATTTTTTGGCTGTATATAACGAGCACTGAGCCGTAAAGCCTGTCTGAATGTGAGTTTCGCGGGAAAGCTTGCTCTTTGATGAGCTGTGCGTAAGGGACCGTGGGAAAAGTGCAAGTTCATTTCGATTTCTGCTATAATTTAAGTGTGTGTAGACATGAGACCAGTGGCATTCATTAAAGGGACACAGTGGACAACGTTTAAACCTGTCTTTTCAAAAAGTGAATTGCATGTCCAAATTTACCTTTCTTTTACCAATAGCTTTCTCCATAAGAAAATTGCACTTTTCCCACGGTCCCTTAATCACATCTCGGCAAAGAGACAAGCTTTTCAGGTGAAAATCACATTCAGACGGGTTTTACGGCTCCTTGCTCATTATATCTAGCGGAAATAACGAAAAAGAAGCTTGTGAAACATTAAGACATATGTATCCATAAGTATACATTGTTAAGATTTTTTTTTTGAGTGAGTCCTTTTAGAGTTATTGCCATTTTATGCTGAATGTGTGAGGAATATAAAAAACAAAACTAACTTTACCCCGCTTGCGCGTTCTGGGTGTTTGCTGTGTGAAAACATGGATTGATAAGGGAATATGCTCCAGGAAGCGCAGAGTGACAGGGAGTCAGATTTCAGGAGGTAAGCATATGGTATTACATAATGTTCTGTGATTGGTTTATCACTGTGTCAGTGTGAAATGGTCCGACAGTCAATCAAGCTGAGCGCTTATCAAAATCACCCAAAAACAATTTTACAGATTTTGGAATGTAGTCCATATATAAGGCGCACCGGGCTATAAGGCGCACGTCCGATTTTTGAACAAAAACACGTCTTTTGGATGCGCCTTATAGTGCGGAAAATACGGTATATACAAACAATGGGATGCAGCCACGGAGGCGTTATTTACTGGATTTCATTTTCTATATTATAACACCGATGTCCCACAAATCAGCTTATTTCAAATTATGGAAAAACAAATACAATCCGCATGACGCTAAATCCAACGCCGATAACAGTAACATTCACTTCGTCCAGCTCAAAGTAGAACATGCTCAATTTCAATCACAATAAGAAGTAATAATTCTATGACGGCTTTGACAAATGTGATATTACACGGGCAGCTATGTTTCTCTGTCTGCCTCAAGCCCGGCTGATGCCCCGCCCCCAGGAGTCATTTACTCCATTATGATTGGCCCCCGGGAGTCATGTACTCCACTGTGATTGGCCCCCGGGAGTCATATACTCCACTGTGATTGGTTGGTTTGTACAGCTCCAGCTCGCACGAAAAAGGAATCTTCCGCACACAACGCGGCAAAGCGCTATTCATTCAGCACTCGCGGGCCGCACTTACATTAAACTTTCATATGGTCCCGCGGGCCACAAAATATGTTTGAGACCCCACATGTTTGAGACCCCTGGTGTAAACTATACAGGGAGCCCTATAATTTTATATATTACTACAATATTACAGGTCAACTATTACATTCAACTGCTATTTATAATAATTGCACTCAAATAAATTGAAAAAAAAAACAACAACTCAACTTTGTAAACAACAAACTTGCACATAAGATATTTTTATACACAGCTCTTCTCGACAAATATATATATATATATATATCATTAACAAATAAGTGCCTCTCTACTGTGTCTTATAGCTAACTACCGTAAGCTATCACTGTTAACTTTGAATAACTTTCCTGATGTAAATGAAATGTGGATTTCACGGTTAAAGGGGACCTTTTATGCCCAATTTCACAAGATGTAAAATATATCTCTGAGTGTATGTGAAGTTTTAGCTCAAAATGCTCCACAGATCCTATTTATAAATTGCCACTTTTTGGGGGTGAGTAAAACCGTGCTGTTTTTGTGTGTGGGTGAGCTGGTGCTGCTGGCCCCATTTCAAGAAGAGATCAAAGCTTCCTCCGCCTTTTAATTGACAGGATATAATTGCCACTGATAATTGGCTATTTTTAAACAATTGGCCGATGGCTGATAGTGAAAATAATTGCTTTTATCAGCCAATACCAATTTAAAAAAAGTCCTCCTTTAGTAATTCATACAGGAAGAGATGGTAAAATTTATTAGAAGTGAAGGAGGAGAATGAACAAAACAAAATAAGGTTTAATGGCCAGTAACAAATATTAATGGTCAGTAAACTTATCTTTTAGACCTATACACGTTTAGATGAGCTCATTTCATTCGATGGTTTGGGGTTTTTACTGTTGGTTATTACATTTTTAATATGGAAGGTGGGATATGTTTTTCTTATCCGTGAATTAGAGGATTAGCACATGTGCAAGAAGAAATTTAGAAGTCATTTTTGATTCAAGACTAAAATTTGATTACTCAGTTCTGTGGTCAGAAGTTTGCAGCATTGCTAAAGCGAAGCCAATTTTGTAATTCAATGACCTTTTATTTCATTCATACTAGTTTTTACAAATTCCTTATAGAGAGTGAAAAACTATATTTATCCTGTGTAGGCCTCTCTTTCCTGTAAAAATGATCAAAAACCATGCTGTTGCCCACTCCAAGGTCCTGTCTAAAAGGCGTTCATAACAGTTTACCTCAGTCTTACCTCTAAGTTTGGTTTTTTAATTAACATTTCAAAAAGTACAACAATTGTCAATACAGCAGTTAATAGTAGCGGTTTCCATCTACCTATTTTTAAGCGTATTTTGAGATACCAAGATGCCCATAAACTCTAAAAATTTGCATAAAAAAACAATGCTCTTATTTTTATTAGATTAGACAACCTACACTTAAACTACAATGAAAACAAAAACATTTACCAAATGAATCCCTGGATGCGCAACAAAACGTTACCTCAATAGTGGATATGATTGGACATCTAGCTAACCAGTGCACAGCATCTCAAATGTTGGTTTGATCATTCTGAAATTCCTGATATCATAACGATTTGGTATAATGACTTCCCAAAACCATCTCACACGACTGCATTTCCAAACACTTGGCGTGCATTCAGCAATTATGGTGTTTCGTCTTTGCACAGATTTATGATGTTGGGGGGAGGATATAGTCATAGTGCCTATAAAAGTTCATTTTTATTACAGATATTTTGCGCTAATTTTCCAAGAAGTGACAATTTTGTTCTCTTGAATACACAGGATGAAAATGCTGCTTTAGTAGCAAATGTTTTATGCAATATTCCAACTAAAGTCATATTGGCAATTTTGAATTGAAACCATAAATGGTAACCATCTTTGAGCTTAAAAAGGACACAAAAGGACTGCTGCTCTAATGCACTAATGAATGAACACAAGAGAGTGCTTGTTGAGGTCAAGATGACTAAATAATAAATGACATTTCAGTTAGTTTCTTACCAAAATCATACGCATTCAGAACACTAGAACATATAGCAGGAGTCTTATTTTTCAAACGTTCTCCTTTTGTTAGTAAGAAAGTCAAATTATTAAATGTCTGAAAATACCCAGTAAGATATTTCTTGTTCACACTCATAGTCCTTTTTTGTTATTTATTTTAAATTAGCCCCTTCATTGTTGTGTGCTACTTGGAAGACTATACTCCTGTAAAGAGAAAGAGTGTACGTGTGTGGGTGTGTACACATAAAAAAATGTAACAAAAAAAAATTTTTAAAACCTAACCTCTCATTGAAGTAAAAGAGTCGAAATGTCTGGAAAATGTGGAAAATCTCTTTATGAAATAAATGTTTTCTCCTACACATGTTGGCCATATTTATTGGCACCCTTTTATTAAGTACTTTTTGTAATCTCCTTTTTGCCAAGAGATCAGCTCTGAGTTTTCTCCTTTAATACCTGTTGAGGTTAGAGAACACCTGACATGAGATCATAGACCATATCTCAACACAGAATCTCTCCAGATCCTTCAGATGCCCAGCTCCATGTTGGTGGGGGGTTCACTTCTGTTCACAACACTCCTTTCCTAAAGGTTTCAGGTCAGGGAGAAGCTTCATTTGTGCTGAATGACAAATTTTTGTGTTGATTGTGTTTGTTTTGAATAATTGTCCTGATGGAAGATAATTGTCCTGTCCAACCACAGCCCATTATAAGATATATAGCAGAGGCTCTCAGGTTTCAATGTTTTATCCGTTACCATGATACCATGTATCTGAACAAGTAGTCCAGGACCTCCAGCAGAAAAATAAACCCAGAACGCTAAAGATCCAGCAGTATATTTAACCGTGGCATCGGTTGCTTTTTATCCGTTTATACCACAGCCATCCAGTGGGTTTGCTGCCAAAAAGCTATTTTTCTGTTGTTTCATCTGACTGTAGAACCATGTACAGCTTGAAGTTCCAGTCCTGTTGGACAACTACATATGCTGGAGTTTGATGAAACTTTATGCTTGAAACCCTCCAAAACATTTTTTTTTAGGCTTACTGACCCCAAGACCCCAAACTAATTTAGGCAATTCCCCATTTGTGATCTTTGGAGACTCTTTGGCCACTCAAACTTTCCTCCTTGCGATCCATTAAGACAATTTAGACAATTACTCTTTCAAGAAGATTGTTACATCTTTAGTTGCTTGAAATTTCTTAATCTGGTAGAAACAGGGATTTTCAAAGCTATTCCCTTACAGCTATTTTCCATTTTGTGAAGCTCAACAATCTTTTGCTGCATATCAGAACTATATACTTTGGTTTTACTCATTGTGATGGATTAAGGCAATATGGCCTTTGTGTTTTTCCTCACATTTCATGTTCCTAGTCAACCTGGTGTGCTACATTATTTTTAATATGAATTGGAATATACTTTAGAGATATTTTATTCATTAAAAAAAATCTAGGGGTGCCAATAATTGTGGCAAACATGTTGTGATAGTCCCCGAATTTCAATTATTTTACTTCAATGAAAGGTCACATTTTTTTGTCTTTTCACATGTCTTTTTAATTAATCATTTGATCATATTTACCAGGAGTGCAAATAATTATGGCTATGAATTTAGCAAGTGCCACAAGAGTCACCAAGTGTCATAACATTCAAATGAAATTAAAAATATTTGTAAAAATCTAAACAAACATTTTTCAGTCAAAACTTAAGCATGAAAATAAATTAAATATACTTGTACGGTTTAAAATGTAAAACATTACTGCATCAATATTGGAAAGAACAAACTTTTTTTTTTATTTATTTAAGCTATGACGGAAAAAAGGAAAAAAAAGAGATAAATTTACTCACGACAGTCTTGTTCATCGGAGTCATCCTCACAGTCATTGTCTCCATCACATAACCATGAGCGTCGGATGCATTTTCCATTATCGCAGTGAAAGTCTAGTGGTGAGCACGTGGGCAATACTGAAGGAATGAGATGAAATTAAGAAGAGTAAAAAAGACATATCAACTTCTGACATAATTCAGATTTATCATGAATAATTATTAGGATCATCAGAATTTTAGGATTACTTCTTGTAAATACTTAGGTCTCGACTGTCAGTTGTTTGACCTAAAACTACTGTAAAAGGGGCGAACTGCTTGGATGTGGACATTTGGGGCTTAAGGTAAAAACTAAACATTAAAATAACACATAAATGTCCAATTATCTTCCCTGCTGCTGTAGTAGTTTTTCAATTATGTAAAACTAGCATATTACTGTAGCATTAACTACTTACAATGTAAACACATTTGCCTGGTATGACGTCTGTTTTTGTATTGCATGCTTATATGCCTCACCACACATTTTCTCTCCTTATTTCAAATACTATATGGTCTACTTTGCTATTTATAATTGTTTGCACAGTTGAATTATCAATAAACATCAATAGTAGTTGTCAGCTGTGGCAAGCGGGTCAGGTCCAAGACCCATGAGAGAACGACACAACATTATCTGGTGACTGATAATGCGTGCCACACCGGCCTCGTATCTCACGGATACGACCAGGACTTTTACGTTGTTTTGTTAATGTGCGTGCAGCAGTAGTCCATGAGGGGCTGCCGCTTTTACTTTCGGGTTTGTGTTTGTTAATTTTGGCATTAAAGTTGTTTAATGTTCTGCAGTTGCCGCCTTCTCTTTCCTTGTCTTAAACTCGTTACATCAGCTTATGACAAGTTTTGGTGATAAAATAAAACGTTTTCTTACTAGCAGATCAATAGATTGATTAGTCTAGTCTAATTTGATTGATTGATCTTCATTGACTGACAAGTCTTTATTGATTAGTGTTGGCTATTTGACAGATTGTCAGACTGAGGTGTAACCTATTTAAGCTCTATCTGTGTCTATTACATTATTAATAGACATCAATACATTTTACTTTTAACACTTAAATACAGTAAAATACTCCAGTAAAATTTAAAAGAAGTACTTTTACTAGATTAATACAGTATTGTATCTGTAGTTTTCCTCAAGTACTTGATTTGTGCATTTCATCCACCACTGATAAAAATGCAGAAAGACATTTGTGATGGGCAGGTTTAGGATATAACACAGTTTGTACTGTACACACAGTATCAAATCCCGGGCAAACTTTTAATAAAATTGGGCCAATGCCAAAAATGGCAAAATATTTAGTGGTCTTTTAATGGTCCATGTTAATTTACAGGAAGATGTTAATGTTTAAACAGTTCATGAGAAGTTGAAAAATGCCACCCAGTTCTTTTAAGCTTAATATGAGACTTATTCTCAAACCACTTCTTGTTTGTCTTTGCATGGGCAGGAGCATTTTATTGCTGTAAAACAACATCTGTTAATTCCTCTTTAGATAAGTCTAGATTTGTGGGAATCAAGCCATTCTACAATATTCTTCTGTACTCCAAAGAATTCAATTATTTTCACAGTGAAGTAGCTCACACATACCAGCAGCTAAAAAGGCTCCCAACATAATGACAGCTCTTCCTCTATCGCTGTGCTAGAGATGCATTTTTTATTATATTTCTCACCAGATTTTCAAGACACCACTCAGAACCAAAACCATGCAACATGTCCTCATTGTGATTCATCACTCAACGGACAACTTCCCAAATTCTGCCAAATATTTTATTCAGCCTTTGATGGTTTTCTGAGACAGCATGGGCTTTTTAAGCAGTAATTTGCTTGAATTTTGCAAATAATTGGTGGTCATTAAAGTGGTCATGTAAAGAGAATGAAAAGCTTTGCGTTTAGCCATTTTGACAAGACTTTTTTTGTGCCCTGAAAAATATGCATAAAACAACCTGTACAGAAACTGTATATCAATATGCGTATATATGTCCATAAAAATGCGTGTGCATAGTTATGTTGCGTATGTCTGTGTGTGGTTTGTGTAGTAAGCTCTTTAGTCTTGTTCCTCATTAAGAACATGGAGGAAGCGAATCCTGAGCCTTTCTGTGTTTTCAGGCTACGGTAGACTTTGCTTGAACGCAGCATTGACAAGAGGACACAATTAGGACGGTGAGGGTCCTTAATGATTTTCCTGGTGCTTGTTCTGAACCTCCTGGAGTAAGTGCCCTGATGTGAGGGTAGAAGGCTTCTATATAGCCCTGTAAAGAGCGACACGCTCAGCTGAGCACATCACCCTCTGCAGAGTCATTCAGCCCTGTCAGGTGCCGTTTGCGAACCAGGCATTGGTGCTGCCCACCAATTTCTACTTTCTTTCTATTGTGCTGTTGTACAATGATGTCAGAGCCATCCTGAATTTTGCTTTTGTGCCCCACTGTGAACCATTCCTTGAGACAAAAAAAGTGTTCTTTGTATTGTATTGAATTGTACATGCACTTGCAGTATTCTTAAGTATATTTTCTAATAAACTGTACTTTCAAATAAAACAATATTAAAGGATTTAAAAGGTCACTTAAGTCCACTTAAAGAGCATACACTTTCATGAATGTCATTTAGGCACACAGTGAAAGTTTTAAAGTCATGTTTTATTAATCTTTTGTTGTGCTTTAAACACTTTTTAGCACTCTTAATAAAAAGTAAACATTACAGATTTTTCCACAAGGGCTGTATACACACATGCTAGACAAAGCTAGACTTTCAATCGCAAACTATGATTTCAGTCAAGCCAAACTATTTACATGACATTTTAAAAAGACAAATGATGGTTTTAGTCTGGCTCAAATTGACTTTTAAAGTGCATGTAAATGCACTTTGTGATGTACAATCAATTTCAATTGTATTCAATTTGTATAATTCAATTGTATAATCAATTTTTATTGATTGTTGATAAATTCTCACTCAATCCTAATGCTCCTTTTGTTTTCGGTGTTCCACATCAATGTTTTAAGCCAGAGACCCACTAAGTCAACGGTCGGCCGTCAGACAACATCAGGCCGTTGTTGAGAGAGAACTCAGATTGACTGTTTAGTTTAGCAAATGAGTCAGTGCACAAAAGTTAGGAAAGCGAGCAAAGAAGTCATGACGGCACAGACAGAAGGCTGTTCTAATTTTATGTCATCTCACCTGAGCATTCCACTGTGAAAATATTTTCATAAAAGACATGAGCGGAACGGAAAAAAGAACGTGATTAGCATGACTAAAATTGAAAAACAGTAAGCAAGCGCTGCTACGTGTAGTCTCATGTTTCATTTTCCCTTATTGAATGAGGGAAAACAAGATACCTACGGTATTTTTTGTGCGTTTAAGTACAGATTTTTTCATAAGCGCTACTTCTTTGGTGTGCCCCTACTTTTAAGAGCTAGGAATCCACTACAAGCAACAATTTCCAAATGTTTCAGACCGAATCACAAACCAACTTTGCTAACCCATTTGACCAATTAATGGAACATTCATTTGAAGTGTTCAACACAGCAGCAATTGAAAAAAGAAGAAAAAAAGAGAGAGACTTCAGTAAAGACACGTACACAAACTACAAAAGTTATTTTCAAAGGTAAAGCGGAGGAATGAATAACAAATGCAGCTCAGAGCAAGTCTTTGAATGAATAAATATGTGTGTGTGTGTGTGTTTTTGATATTATATTACTATTGCATTCTCATGAAAGGGCGTGGTAAAAGACTCACTGCAGCTGTCTTCATCGCTGTGATCTCCACAGTCATTGTCCCCGTCACACTGCCATTGCGCCGGGATGCATGTGCACTCGCCAAATGCACTGACTGCACATGTGAAGTGATTTCTCCCACAGGAGCATTCAGCAGCACTTAAAACCCCTGCAAAATACACACAAACATTTGAAGTCAAATACTAAAGGGAATTTAGTAATTAGTTCATTAGTCAGAAAATGTTACAGATTCAATGCGAGATATTCTATAATCAGATTCTTTTGCTTTTTAAAGTTTCTTCAGTGATAATTTACTTAAAGCATTTAAATTTATTTAAATTACACTTTACACCAGTGGTCGCCAACCCGTCGATCGCGATCGATCGGTCGACCTTTATCACCATTCCGGAAGCTCCAGAAAATAAGAACGTTTCAGTTGCCAACTTAACGAGTCTGTCACGCACCGCGCTCCGCAAGCCCCCATAGGACGACCGCTCCACTCCACGCGCATTTAGGCAGAGGAGGGTGATCTTCAGTTTCAAAAGGTTGGTGACCACTGCTTTACACGTATCCAAAGCAACTTACAAATGAGGAACACAAGCAAGCGATTCATCGTGAAGAGGCAGATAAGTAGTCAAAATTTCAGATGTAACACGGAATTCGCAAATATTATAATGCATTTTAACTTGGTTACAAGTATTTATGAAAATATATCTTATGCACATTATGAATACTTTTATAACACATTATACAAAAAGGATTTAAGTAAAATGTTCCTATTTGTTCCATTCAGTTTCATCCAAATAATTTTAACCTGAACTGTGTACATCAGTGATAAAAAAAAATAAAAAAAATCCTAACACAAAGACTGAACCGATAGTACTGCCCCCCCCTCAAACCATAACATCAGCTTTATATATAGGTTTTATATACAGTAATCCCTTGCCACTTCGCGGTTCAAGTTTCACAGCCTCAGTGCGTTGCAGGTTTTTCAAAAATAGTCATCGAAAAATTAAAATTAAAAATACCACCATATTGGCAGCCAAATTGCAAAAAGCAGCATTGCTTCATTGTGATGCGAGAGAAAAGGATTTCCAGGATGCCAGAGCACGATTGGAGTGGGAGCCTCTTCGCCTCTCTCAGAAGCAAATGTTGACGATCCAGCGCCGATATCTGACGATTAGGCGCTTCGCGAACTGATTTAAACGCCTCATTATACCAGTGCAGAAACCAAAATTATCAGCTCACTGAGGCCAGGATTCAAAATCTATGTAAAAATCTGAAGTTACGGGCTGATCCAACTTCCATGAATATCATCACAACAATTCATGTAGGTCAGTAGTATGTGTGTGTCCCAGTATGCAGTCACAACAATAACTGGGCTCCTGAATGCAGCATGGTATACTGGGGATTTGCTCCCAGAACTGGATCAGGGCATTAATGAGCTCCTGGATAGTCTGCAGTGTTACTTCGGATTGCTCTGATACATAAATGTAACAGAAGTTCTCCATTGGATTCAGATCTGGGAACATGAGGGCCAGTCAACGAAATCAATGCTTTCATCTAAAAAATGCCTACACACTCTATCCACATTACCATGCACCAGGAGAAACCCAGGGCCCACTAGGTCTCCCAGTACTTAACATCAGTAAGGGAACCATTGGCTAACACGTGGAGGTCTGTGCAACCCTGCAAGAATATTCCTCCCTAGACAATTACTGACCCACCGACAAAACGGTCATGCTGGATTATGTTGCTCGCAGCATAACGTTCCCCATGGCATCTCCAAACTATTTCATGTCTGTCATGTGCTCACTTTGATCCCACTCTCAACAGTGAAGACAATGAGGTGCCAATAGCAGATTGGCCAATTCTGGTGTTCTCTGGTAAATGTCAATCAAGATGTACGGTGTGAGCACATGTCCCACTAGAGGACTCCGGGCCCTCATGAAGTCTGTTTCTGATAGTTTTGTCAGAAACATGTACACCAGTAGTCTGCTGGAGGTCATTTTGTAGGGCTCCTGCTGTTCCTCCTTGAACAAAGCAGATAGCAATTCGGCTGTTGCGTTGTTGCCCTTCTATGTCCCTGTCCAGCTCTCCTTGTGTAATGTCCCGTCTTCTGGTATAGCTTCTCGTGTATGAAAAGCGTTTGTACACGTGATGGGTGGCAAAAATCGCAAGAAAATCCTTGTGTACTGACAATTATACATTTAACCGTATTTTCTTATCAGGATGCTGATATATTAATCAATGAAACATTTAGATTTAAACTTTCTTGTCAAGTTTGGGGAAGGAGACGTAAACAATAGAAAAATGCTTTTGTTGGCCAATTAGTAATACAGCAGTAAGTACTATGTTGGCAATATGCAATTATCTTAAGGCATTTCTTAAAACTGTTGTGCTATGTTAGTTCCTTTTGATAAAGTTAAAATGTGAGAGATGACGAAGTTTTTCTAAAGTCTAAAGATAAATGATAGCATGTTTTGAGAACACTGTAATAAATTCATTCAGCAGAAAATAATAAATCATTATTATATTCAAAAACAAAAACAAAATTAATTCTTGGACAATGGCTTTAAAACCCTCGTCCTTTTACTCGCTCACTTCCTAGCTTTCAGTCTGGGATCTGAAGTTCAAGAAAATGTAGAGGATTCACCAGGCACAAACAGCAGATCATTATACACTTAAATCACACATTGCATCTTTCTAGAGAAAAACGCAAAGAATGTTTATGAGAATTGCCACTGGCTTATGGTCAAGAAGCACATGAGGCAAATTAAACAAAATAAAAGTGACCCTTATAATGTCACAGATAAAATAAACACTTTAAACCCCATCTGGTGAATAAAAGTTCATCAAACTTATTCAAACTAAAAATAACTATTACACTGACTTATAATACGCTGCAACGCCTGCAATTTCTTCTAAACACAATAATTCCAAGAAGTCTGTGAATAACTATTCCAGCTCACCTCCCCTTTTTCAAGTACAGTAATACATCGGTTTACAAGTGACTTTGTATATGAGCAAATCAGTGTACGAGCATGGAAAGTCAAATCGGTGTACGAGGATTGTATCGGAGTGCGAGATTTTTTTTTACTGGAAATATCCTAACAACAGCCTCTCACAAAGCCTATCACCCCTTAACTCGTTCATTATCTCAGCGTCGCTCGGTTTGGTTGCATCATTCACCACAGTGATACTTTTATAAGTGATTTACAGCGGTTTTACCTCGTGTTGATTGTGTTTATCTCGTTTTGAACGTTAATTGTGATCACTATTGTTCAGTAGTGAAATATATACGTATAGTACAGCATATAGACCAGAGGTGGGCAAACTATTTGTCTTGCGGGCCACATTGGTTTCCTAAAATTGACAAGAGGGGCCGGGGTGACGTGGTGGTTGTTGACGGGGGTTGAGCGTGTCGCGATTGTTGACTGGGGGGGGGGGGGGGGGGTGCGCTGGGATTGTTCACGGGGGTTCAGCGTGCCGTGTTTGTTGGCGGGGGGGGGGTGTATGGAGCGCGCCGCAATTGTTGACGGGGGGGGGGGTTTGGTGCCCGCCGCAATTGTTGACGGGGACGTGCCTACTCTCCACCAAAGCTTCAGCACCGCTGCTGCTTGCAGCCGCGACAGAATCACGTCACAGGGAAATGTAAAATGAAGGAGGATTAATACAAGTTCGCCGAGTTTGGCGGGCCAGATTACACAGCCCAACGGGCCGGATGTGGTAGTTTGCCCACCCCTAACATAGACAATGGCCCTCAAGAGGAGTAAGAAAGACGGTATGAAATTCTCCTTCTAAGCAGTAACACCCTTCTCTCGTCTCCATCACACCAGCAGAGAACCTACTCAAAGCTAAAGTGTGCGTTACAGTAAATTGTCAAGTATTTTCATTTTTTATTTTAATTAGTATTTGTAAATGTAATTAATAGGGTAAAACCCCAAAAATATTTAAAATGGGCATTTATGGTGGAACAAATCGAAAGATTTTTTATTGCATTCTTATGGGGAAAATTGTTTTGGTCTACGAGAATTTTGAGTTACGAGCTCTTGGAACGAATTAAACTCGTAAACAGAGGTATTACTGTATGTGGTTCATGTATGTTTCATGAGAGTGACTATGTAGTCAGATTATTTGCAACTATTTCTTTCTCTCTGCTTCATCTCAGTACATTCGAATCTGCTTGCTTTGGACATAAGAAGGTAACCGAGTAAAATAAAAAAAGTTTAGGGAATCAAGTAGAGTTAACATGGCATGTAGAAGCACATGGTTCTGTGTTCCTTTTTGGCAAGCTTGAATAATTATAGCCCTTCTCTTGTGGGAGATCAAGTTATATATGCCATGTTTAGTCACTAAATGGAGCAAGACATTCATCATGTATGCTTTAAAGACTTGCCATTTCTTTTTCTTTTTTCAAAGTCAAAAACTCCTTAATATCTTTGAAACCGAGCAAACAACATCTCTGATCAAATTTAAAAATCTTTTTTATATTCACAGTCCCAAAGCATATTTGGGTGTATGTAATGATATTTTAAAGATAGCTGACGCAGACTCTAAAATTATAAAAATATTACGAAAAGTGCAATTAGCAATTTCGGAGAAAAACGGATGACACTTGAAATCAACCCAAATACACCCACTCCTCCCTTCATTACTCTGCCCCCACAAACATGCAATGCGAGCGTACGTCTCTTTATCACAGCTGAAGCTGACAAGGAAGAACAAAAACAGAAGTCCAAGCAACCGATCATTGTTAGCAAATTTAAAGAAGCACACTGGATCCAGAAAAACGACACTTAAGACTGTCCTGTTACTATACCTAAAATTACAACACCAGCATATCTTTGTTCTAGGAAACAGCCAATTTTACTAAACCAATATTAATCATATGGAGCAAAAACAATCATATCTCAACATCCGTATTCAGGCCTTCCTGATTTGATCGTCAAGTGCTTGAAAGCTTTTCTAATATTAACACGTTTGTTGCCTGATCATATCCCTTCTTTTCCCAGTGATATTCCTCTGATCTTTTCTTTCTTGTAATGTCTCTCAGTCTATGGCAAGCCATTTTGACTTAATCATTCACAGGAAATGAATTCTTGATATCAACAATTCAATTTTCACCAATCAAAAAGTTAATTCCGGACATTAAGAATTCATATTCAGTGAATGATTAACTCAAAATGGATTGCCATACCCAGCCAATTCCTCAAAATCCTCAAAAACCCATCATAAGTGTATACACCCCCTACTGCTGATTGGCTACAAATGTGTTTCAACAGCATTTCTCAGAAATCCCTTAATACACCTTTAAGCACAAAATAAGATAACTGATTATGTGGATAGGCCTGATGTTTGCCAAATAGGTTAAAAGAAAAAAGTCAAATGTATCATATTAAAAGATAGCTAAAGTACACATTAAGTTGCAAAATTAAGCATTTTAAATCATAAAACATTTAAATGCATTTGGTTTTAATATATCATTTCAGACGCATTCAAGGTATACAATTATCAGTAAGACAACAAAGTCACTATTAAAAATTTAGACAAATCATAGACAGCCAGCAGCAATTGCCAGAAGTCCACATCTAGGAACGTCTTATCACATTTCAGTAATATTTATGGTTTAGGTTTGACCAAAACTAGTGGTTATATTTATGCCAAAACAGAAAATGGAAGCAGCAGATTTAGTGGGGGGACTCAACGAATTCTTTGTCTATCTGTGTCACACCAACTAAACGCTTGAGCATGAAAGCACAATGTTGCACTGCAGATTAGGACACTGACTGGCAAAATAGAACTAGGATTGATTGAGACTTTGGATTGCTCTATATTAAGGTTGGCATGCAATTGTGAACGCTAAGGTTGAAATAAAAAGCAATGAAGTTGTGCATATGTGCAGCCACATGTGCAATTCTTAAAAAGAGTCATTTATTAATTTCCTTATTTTTGCTCAAAGCGGAGGAGACCAATTAAGTGAGATCACTTATACAATAAAAAAGCAGCAGATTAGTCTGTACTCAAATTATCCAAAACATCATCCAGCTTTCCATCTCAATTCCACCCTTCCATTTACTGAAAACCCCTCACATCTGGAATCTCTTCTCTTCCCCCCTCTGGCATTGGTTGCTCTCCGTTACAGACACTGGCAACAAAAAATGCCAATACCTCACTGTGTGTGCATGTGTAACTGCCGTTCTCTCTAATTTCTATACTGTGAAATTACCCCTCAACCGCAAAGATATATCAACATGTCCTTCCAGAAAGCTGTCAGACTTCTAAGCTTAACCCCTCAAATGCAAAATGAAGACACAGCTGTGGATGCATGAACGGGAGCCACCCTTTCAGCAAGAATAGAAAGAATTTACACTTAAAAAGTTCTTCAACACTGATGAAAGACAACACTCCAGCAGTACCGCAAGTTGCTTAATCTATTCATTGCATTATAAAATGGAACATACTGGAATAAAAAGAGTTACTTTTAAGCTGGAGTAAAAATTTGATTAGTAAGAGTGATTAAACCATAAGATAAAAACATTTCCATTACTTGAAAGCTAGTTGCCAAGACAACATTTCTCATTTTTAGCTAGCTTGAATTTAAGTAAAATAAACAAAAACTTTAAAATCAAGAAGAAAACCGAAAATAAAAAATATATTCAAATATACAATCTCATATAAAGTAAAATATCTAACGGTCTAAAAGCTAATCATGAATAAAAACATCAATAAAATAACACTAGCCGAAACCTGGCTTTCGTTCTTTGTATGTGGATTACTAAAGTAGCTGGATTTCATTGTTGATGATTTGACATGATCCAGGATTGTTAGGTTCTTCAAAGCGCATCCTTGAGTTGCTGTCATGGCAACAGGTCAGAAACCATGAAGCTGGAGAACAGGCTTATTTCATGTAAACGGGATTAGATGCTTTTTTAAGCATTTGCTTTTTTATCTTTTTTAAGCGGAGGTGATCCTTAAAGTCTATCCCAGCCACAGCTACTTTCTTAAAAAAAAGTACCCTAATGAACCAAGGACAATAACAATTATTTAAAAGTAAATTTGGTAATAATATTATAATGTAGTTATCAAAATATGGACACAGTCAGTTTTAATCATTGAGAGATTTATTTGTGAGGGAATAATTTAATACATTTTTGGGGAGTCTTACAAACAATATACAGTCTAAGCCGTGCATTTTGCAGCTATTATGGGAGTGGCTTGATATAGCGCAAGAGAGATGCATATAACTTTGTTAAAAAGAATAAAATAAATTTAAGTTAGTTTTGATGATCAATTCATTGGAGGTTAAACCCTACAAAACAAGCATTTTGGAGAATGGATGGAAAAAGACAAACCTCCAGACAAACTGAAGAATGAGAAACAAATGTAAATCAGTCAAAATATAATAAAGAAAAACAAAACCATAAATAAGCTAACACTGCAAAACAGACCTGACATTTATCACTCAACTAAATAAATACAAATGTCCTTCTGTAAGTGAACATTTATTTATTTACTTCCATCCCCATCTGATCCAAGAAGGATGTTCACAATGTTTCTTAAACTGTTGGTAAAAGATAACCTGAACTGGCTTTTGGCTTCAAAGTTTAGAGTATCTGCAATACAACTGTAAAATAAGCCTTTTGTTAAAACCCCATAGAGAAATCGAAAAGATACACATTTCTGAGATTTACAACAAGGGTATCCTGTTGCAGTTTTAGCTTTGAATGATGAGGTACAGTAAAGGGGAAAGATGTGATGTATTTAGAAGGTTAAAAAAAGAAAGGGAAAAAGACTGGAAAAGAAAAATAGGGCTTGTCGCTGAGTGTCGGTTCTTTTCCATCAGTCAGCCATTTTTAATGAACTTGGCTGTTCTAGCCTGCATTTGAGGCAAAGCTGAGAGTCAGTGGGCTGAAGGAATGGGAAGGGGGAAGTTTAACAGTGGCATGAAAAAGAGAGAAAAGAAGAGCAGCATTAATAGCTTTGACTCAGTTTGAACCTGAAACATGCAAGATGAGTCCAAACAGAGTAGGGTAAAGATGCACATTATTCCACAAGAACCTGGACCTACATCCAACATGGATGGATCTCTACTTGTTGCGATTATATAAAACTGTATTGCATATTTTGTTAACTTTTGGTCAAATTTGAGCAGAGGTTTTATACCTTTATCGCTGTCCTCATGAGAGCTCATTTCCCAGTACAGTAGTACCTCAAGATACGAAAGGCTCAACAAGTTACGAAAGCAAAGACGAAAAATTTGACTGCTCTACATACGAAAAGTTTTCAAGATACGAAAGGTTTCTGAAAGTCCGAGATTCGCCCCATAACAATTTTGAAACTCGCGCCGCACGCCGCCATCTTAGTTAAAGTAGACTCGCCACCATCCTCCTGCTCTCCCATTGGTTCCTGATGCTAGCCAAGCCATGAGATCCTTCTCTATAATTTGACAGCATCCCTCCCATCATGCATCTTCTATACGTACGTGCTGGCGTTCTTTAGCTCAGCCACTCCGCACCCGAAACGTAAAATTTTGTATGTGTTTTCGTAAAGTTAAGTGTGTGTATGTACGTACGTACATACGTTATCTGCCATTTGTCCTCCTCTGCCGCCACTTTCGGAGATAGCCTCACTCGAAAGGTAAGCTTCGACATTTTACGTTATTTCATTGTTTATAGGTCAATTTAGCTTTATTCTGAAATTTATTGGGGTGTTTTTGGCTTGGAACGGATAAGCCATTTTACATGTAAAATGTGTTCCAAGATACGAAAAACTCATTATACGAAGGCCGCCTCGGAACGGATTAATTTCGTATCTCGAGGTACCACTGTACATTTAGCATCTGGCTCATATTCACAATCTCAAACAAAAAATAAATATACTCATAACTATACATTTTCAACTTCTTCAAAATCACACTATCCACCATCAAGTGACAGTGACACTAATATTTCATTGCGGTCAGAACATGTTTTGCAGTAAATATCTGAGCCATTTCAAGTTTTGCTGATGACACTACCTATTTTTTTGTTTTCTGCCTGCAGTGTTTATGAGTGAAAAAGGGGAATTGCACTTATTCAGTTATCAAAGACTCAAGTAAGCAAAAAAACATGCTTACACTGTTACACACCTCGGATTGTTAACGACCATCTACAGTTTTTACAAAAAAGTATTTGAAAATAGGCATTCTATTATAACTTTATTGTTTTCATCTTGTATGGTTTAGATTTATGAATTGAGAAATACTAAAAAGATTGATGTATAACTTTAAACAACGAATGAGGAGGAGGGTAGTGAATGACATCCCAGTAAATTTAGCAATTAATTACAAAGAATGTTACAAATTAAACGGCAAATAACACATTGACTCAAACATGACATTTTGAAGTAAATAGACTGAAAAAATATTGTAAAACTCTCTTTTAAAAAGATTTTTTTAAGTTGTAAATAAAACCATGTATATAAATTACTTGGAGAATTTAAACAAAGCAGTTAAGAGATCTGTGAAAATGAAGGCAAATTGACAGGGCAAGTAAAAATCTCAGATTACAACGATTATTAGAGTTTTAGAAGAAAATAATATTTCAGTCTCGCAACTTAAAAACACATCACATATTGCCGTTTTGTCAGGATCCCTGGACATCAGTTATTTAAGCAGAGGTTACCCCTTTAGAGAAATTTTTGCAGGGTACACCACTACTATCAGTTGTTTGCCTTGTGCCTCAGATCAAGCATCCTAAAGCCACTCACTTTTCAACAACGTTAAACATATAACAGGTAAATAAAACAACAATCGCATGTATTTACCGCAAAAACTGAAACAGTAATCATGAAATCATGACAATAAAAGTTTCATACAATACGTCACTTGCCAGCAGAAAAAAATCCTTAATATTTTTTTCGCAACAAAAAAGTAGCATCAGATCTTTTCTTCTGCACTGTGACGTATTATTGAGAGAGAAAAAAAATTACTTGAAAAAATTCAAAATTAGTACTTAAATTAATGCAATATTGTATTGAATCAGTTCACTTAAAGGCTTCCCAGTAGGTTTTGCATGGCATTTGACCCGTTTTTCTTTTTTGTTTTAAATGTTTGTTCACAACTGATAAAAATGTTTGTTTTTCATTCGTTTCTCTGACCCTAACTCCAAATGTACTTGTGCAGAATAAGGAATCCGCTTTTGTGTTTTGACACAACAGGAATTTACTTACAAAAAGGCTTTCATACTGTGAAGTCGCGACTCCACAAAGAACCACAGAATTGTTGGCAGTTGGAGGAGACGACAAGGTTTCTTCACAATTCATCCCAAGACTTCAAGTACATAACCCATCTTCTCTTTTACAAAGCAGACATTTTGTCCATTTTGGCTGCTTTGGAAAATAATGTTTTGTGAAAAGGCCGATACAAATGGAATTGGACTAATATTCAAAGCAGTTAAGTTACTCGGTCACAATTTGGAAGATGAATCTGTAATATCTTGGATCATTTTACAATCAGGAGGTGATTTGCAACAGTTTAAAACCACTATGAGCAAGGGTAGGATTTTTAAACATTTGTGTTCATTTGTCAGGCAAAACCACCATTGGCATTATTACTTAAGTTGTTCTCTAGGGAAGAGTAGTACTAGAGTACTAGAATTGGTTAAACTTTATTTTGATGGTCCACTTTAGACACTCTACTAACTATAAGCAACTTATTAAACTACATATCATCAAAATAAAGTGTTATCAGATATTAAGCAGACAGTCTACTAATACTCTAATGACTGATAGTGGACATGTAGTTGCAAAGTTACTTATTAGTTAGTAGAACAGGGGTGGGCAAACTACGGCCCGCGGGCCATATCCGGCCCGTTGGGCTTTTTAATCCGGCCCGCCGAATTTGCAGAACCTGTATTAAACCTTCTTCATTTTACATTTCCCTGTAATGTCACTCTGTCGCGGACTCGCGGCTGCAAGCGGCAGTGATCAGCGCTGAAGCTGTGGTGGAGAGTAGGCGTGTCGCAAACCCCTCTACACCCCCTTTATGGCGTTAATTCCGTGCTAAAAAGGAACGAGCGCAAAACTGATGTTTGCGCGCGCGTAAATTACATCCGCGAGCGGAAAACAGAGCTATACGTAAATACGGGTACCCGCGAGCTCATTTTAATCACTCGCGCACGCGTGACATCTAATCTGCGCACGCGCGAACATTCGCCTGCTTTCACCTGCTGTTTTTGCTCGCGCAAGCACTTTTATTTTTGTCAGTCGTGGGGCGAGGCTTGCTCTTGTAATAGTAACATCAAACGTCATTGGTTAGTTCCCTTTTTTCCAGAGGTCAGTTGTGATTGGACGCCTGTGATTGTCAATCTAGAGCTGAGGCAAATATATGATTCAGTCACATTGCATATTATGTTTTTTTTGTAGATTAAATTTTATTAATATTGTTTTGTTGTAATTTCACGTGTCCCAGTCGAGTCATTTAAGACCAAACTATACTTTATACAGGTTTTCTAGGATTTCTTATAAGTAAATGCACAGGTACGACCTTCACACCGGCCCCTCTGTCAATTCTAAGAACCCAATGTGGCCCGCGAGACAAATAGTTTGCCCACCCCTGTAGTAGAATGTCTAAAGTGGACCATCAAAACAAGGCATTACCCTACAAATTACTACGGTTAACATTACAGTAGTTGTTTAACTAATACATTTCAGTCAAACGCTGTTAATTTTGATGCTTTTGTATGTTTTGAGTAGAACTCTATATTACGACATGCACTACACTAATACTACTATTACAACATATGATCATAAATATTAAGAATTAAGAAATATCACCATTTCAACTAACTTGCATCCTATCTTCCTCTTCCTCCTCATCTACACTTTCTTTACTAATTGTCACCATTTCCCACATTCCTCTGATGTTCTTAATACAAAATATTAGATTGAGTCCATTCCAGTGACCCAATCACTACTAAACGCGCTATACTGTCTGAGCTACCAGCTCAGAAATACACCAGTGTAAAAGTAAGCCCACCCAGAGAGCTTTTCACAGCATGCATGCATCAGCAAACTCTCCCTACACACACAGACAGAAACAACTCTGGATCAAGCTGATCTAAGCAGATGTAATGACTGAACAATTCATGCACTGAAATGATTTGTCTTCAGGCTTAAGTAGCTTGTCTGGACAACCTACAATCATCTATAGCCAAACTTGACTAACGGAATTAAGTCTAGTCCACTTTGCAGTTTATTCTGGCCAAGACCAGCCCAATCAGTCCATCTGACTGATTCAAAGCGAGTTGATTCGAACAAGCAGTTTAGGGGTATTTATCTGACATAGTCCCAAATAAAATTCCAATATAAAACAAAAACCTCACCATTTTTCTCAGTTTAAGAAACATTTAACGGTAGGTACCCTATATAACCTTTCTGTTCAAAATTAACAAGTTAAACAATGAGTAAATACAAATCAGTGCATACAGTGGAATCCACGTATCTCGAGCTCGATTCTCTCGCCAACCCGGTTATATCGACGTTTTTGAAGTGGAACCGCCAAACTCCCTATTTGTCTTAGCATTTTCTTATCGGTTATGTCAACTCTTCTTTGTCGCCGAATCCTGATATCTCGAGCACAAAAGAAGGACAAAGTCACCACTTAACATCAGTTATCTCGATCCCCGTGACTAATGATAGTACCGAGTTCACTGCGCATGCGCTGAGTTCGCGTTGCACGTGCATCAGTCTGTATAGTCGCTCACTCCAATGACGCTTCACTGACTCTTGCGGCACAGTGCCGTGCAGTCACAAAACCATAGTAACCGCGTGTACAATACTTCTCAGAACTGTGTCCGAGTGAAATGACTGTGTTATGAGCGAATGCGTTTGTGTGTGTGGTGACTGTTTACGCTGTGAGCGAAATTGTGTTTGCAATGTTGGAGAATATAATTAAAGGTTTGTATCGAGAATCAAAGGTGGTTTTTATTGTATACTGGTAAGTATAGAGATTGACGGCTGCCCAGATGACGAGATTTATAGATGGGTTTTGTACCAGCACACTGTTCTCAAAACATGTAAAGAGGGAAGAACCAGGAAAAAGAAAACACTTCGACAAACATCACAAATAAAATAAGGAAAATAAGGAAACAGTAGATTATGTTATATAACAGTCAGCGGTAGAGTGGCCATCTTTCTCCTCACTCAAAAACACTCTCCTCCTCGTGCGCGCTCACACCAGAACAGAGTGCACATAACTACCGTACATACGCCGTCTTAAAGGTATATTCCCAACTTAAAGTAGCCGTTACAATCTCTGCTGTTAGTTGGTGCACATATGCCTTTAGTTGTTAGCAAACATATACAGTGTATGTAGATATTTATAGAATGCTGATCGCTTCAAACAACAAATATTTTTGGTTTTCCTCGAACCTTGGTTATCTCAACGCTTTTTTGCAACCCCCGAGGGCGTCGACATAACTGGTTTCCAGTGTATCACATTGGTTAGTTTTTACAACAAGTGAAAATGGTTGACATGAAGAACACACTCCAACCTCTTGGGAATCGCCCATTAAAAGAATAAAAAAATAAAAGGAATTTCATAGTCTGCGAAAGAGAATGTGATAAAGCTCATAATAAAATGAGAATCAACATTGGCTTGGCTTTTAACAAAGAGAAAATGTTGTAAAAGTGATGCAGAGATAGTGGTGTTACTCAACAGGTAAGGTATTTTATTAAACAGGTAAACTGTCAAATGTAGCAGTTCATTGCAATGCATTATCTATTGTGAAGGGTAAATCATGTGCTGTAATTTATTTTTAAGGTATTAACGTGTCTATTAATGGACTGTTAGACAGCTTGAGATCCTTTCCATCTACACTGGTTACATTTCTTAAGCTTAATAGATGAGCATTTATGAGCAGTTGGATAGCAATATGCATCCGCAGAGTCAAACCACAATAAAAACAATGCAAGTGGTTTTGCTTTTAAACTGCAAGACGGCCAAAAGTTACATAGTTTACCTTTAATAAATAAATAAGCTGAAATTACAGACATAACTCAAAAACAAAGCAAAACACACTATTCTGCTCATGGAAAGCTTCTTAAGGTCTTAAAACTTTACATTTTTGGTTGCCGCCAGAGTTTTTGTACATTTACTGCATGCATCACTTTGCATTGCCACAACCTTCGGTTTAAAATCCTGCATCAATTTAAAGCCCGCTGTTAAGGACTATAAATGACATTGTGCATAAAGTCCTGGCTTCTCAGCTGATCACTTGCATACAGCGCCAGATGTTTCGCTTTTGTCTTCATCCATCAGCAGGGAGGAATTCACCTTGAAAAGTGTAAGACGATAGCTAAACTAACAAAGGTCACAAAGTTACAGGCACACACATATGAAAGTTAGTGGAGATGAATGGGATTCAGTTTTTCGAGTCTTGATGTTATGTCAGATGAAAAGAAAAAGGACTTAGCAGTAGCTGCTTTTTTTATCTACACACAATGTCTTCCACACAGAGACACTATGCATACACTTCTCAGAAAAATCACAGATGTGCTCAAACAGACATCTAGCATGCCTGTTTCTAATCCCTCATCTGACAGCACTCACTAACTTCCTGTCCTTAAGGAAAAAGCAGCACTGTTTTCTTCAAGGGTCACTTGTTTCCCTATGGACATGCCTCATCTCACAAAGACACTTTTGTTTCATTTTATGGCTCATCTCTCTGCTCTGATAGGTTAGAACTGTGATTTCAAGAAATCTATCCTTCTATGTGTTATTTATATCTTAGAATCTCTTACATTTACCTAGTTATCAAATGTATTCAACTTTCCTGCTTCAGAACAGGTAGATTAATCAAAGAGAGAATATGTGTAACAAAACTAGAATATGAATAGAGCAGCAGACCTTTTACTAATGTATAAAAAAACAGTTATTGCCATGTATTGCATATAAAATTGCTTAGAAACTTAAAAAAAACAGTAAGTGTTGCTTTCTACCCATATTATACTAATATAGATTTCCACGACACAAGCTGCCAAATAAAATCTTTTAAAGTTATAAATCCTTATTATGAATAAGAATACAATTGCTTTTACTTTTAAATTGTACTTTGAATTACGCGTTGCATTGTGCTGTGTTTTAGTGATAAAGGAAACTCAACATGGTGGTCCCAGCAGAAAATTACCAGTTTATTTTCCCTTTCGATACAGATTTTTGTGCTTATGGTGTAAAATAAAAGTGTTACTATTAAAAAGGAAATTTGCCAAAATGTCTGCTTGTTTGATGCACAAGAACAAACCTCATTAGTTCCTGCGGAAGCAAAGTTTCAAAGATGAATGAAAGTCTTATGGGTTTAGAACGACATGAGTAACTGATGACAATTGTAATTTCTGGGTGAACAGTCCCTTTAACTAAATGAAAGTGTGACCAAACTGAACACTAATAAAAGGTTTTATACAAGTCCTGAATAAACATCACATTTCACAAGCTTTTTATGGAAAATAGAAAACAAACATAATGTCTGACTTTCTATTTTCCTCCACATTATCATCCAGATTTAGTTTAAAATCAAAATCTGAGAAGGCTTTCCCATGCCAGCCCAGCAGGATATCAGAGCATGCTGTGTGAAAGCTTCTGTCTTCATCAAAAGACAGAGATGAACAATGTTGCCTGTTATGGCCGCGTCCGCCATGTTCAGCATCAGCATTTCCTCCAGCACTGAATCGGTCTTGTGAAAAACAAACAAATTCAAAGAAATAGAATACAGGGAATGAAGTTTCACACATGTGTGCGAGTTCTCAGGACCCTGACTGACCTTATTTCATAAAAATCTTTGACTTTTTTTGGTGCATTGTTCCCAGTGATGGCCATCCTTATTTGCTAACATGCGCAATATCCAAGTGAAAATTTAAATCTCGATACTACTGTGAATAATACTATACATAAGCCCAATCATCTCTAAAATCTCTAAAATAGATACAATTGTGTACAAATATATACATACATTGATGTAGCATTATAAAGATTTATGTATGCATTAATTTATTTGTTCAAAAACAGTTACTCAAAATATCGTCTTTATGCACATAGATAGGTGACCATTTAATGCATATTACATGCATCACAAACTCTACCTTCAGACATTTTAAAATTATTATTGAGATATCATGGCACTTCAGCTTATAGCAATAACAATGCTACTTCTCCCTCATAAATACATAAACACAAGCAAGCACGGCTGGCAAAAATCAATATTTTCACTTAATCACCATGAAATCAGTATCAATAATTTAAGGAAATATTCCAGTACTTACTATAAATGACATATATGTCTATATCAATATATTTTTTAATCCACATGCCTCAATCATTAAACATTATAAATTCCCCTCACTCTTGCAGCAACATCTCTTCTAGTCTCAGGACAACGTCACTCATGAGAGATCGACCAATAGCACACCCAACAATCTAATCATTCAAATCAAGTCCCGCCCTTTATTTGTTTCCTTCGTAAAAAGCCGTTTCACTCAGATATACGTCCCAATAGAGAGGAAAGACTAATGTAACTTCCATTTCAAACTGACTTTAATAATGATTACATTTGTTTCTCACCAAAACATTGTATATGTATATTGTGGACTACATTTATGGTGCTTTTAAAGCTTACCATTGAATGTGAAAGGGTGACAGGGATATTAATCAGAATTCCTTTTTATTTTCCTCAAAATAACTTTTTGGTAGGCAAATAGCAATCATAATGTTTTAATGAGAGAGGTAGAGAGAGAGATCGAGAGAGAGACATAAGACAGTCAGAGAGACAAAGTATAAGACAGTTACTAACAGGAGGTGGACAGTCAGACTGTGTTTTAAATAGCCCAAATTATCAGCTGTTCATATGGTGATGGCATTTGCTCAGAAAAGTATCAGCCATAAGAATTCCTACAAGGACAGACATGCTTTTAATAGAGTGCATGTGGCAAAACAAGATCTCTAAAGCAATTGATCACAAATAAAATTAAGAATTAAAGCTGCATAGTCAGCATTTTTATCTAACTTTAAAGGAAATCTAATTATATAGTCTAGATAAGAGCTTGATGCTTTATAAAAACATAAATCATCAAATCCACTGTAACATCATGCCCGCAAGCAACAGATCCATCAACACTTTTACCAAATATTTTGCATCCATTTCATCGGAGGTAAAATTTGATCTCAATGTTCGGCTGTTGGCGAACACGTCAAACACATGTTCGCCAACAGCCGAACATTGAGATCAAATTTTACCCATGATGAAATTCTGCCAGTGACAGAAGAACGGAGACGATCAAACGTTACAGATTGTGCCGTAGGATCAGAGGAATCTTTTAGGATTAAGAAAATTCGTCTCAGAGACCAAATCGTAGCCAAAAACCATGCAGCGTGTATGTGAAAGATTATTTGTATGTGAAAGAGTTATTAAAAAGACAGCATATTTTGCTTGCTTCTGTATAAAAACCATTCACTATATGGATAACAGTTTTGTTATTAACGCTTAATAAAAGGTCCAGCAGTGGGACCCCTATTGAAATGTGGAAGAGAATCAAAATTGCGATGACTGACAGTGATTTGAAGAAAAGTCTTGATTTTTACCCATGTGAAACAGCAATAAATCATTCAGAAATGGTTTGCATCATGTTTTGAACGTGCATTCAAGTGTATGGTAACACAAAAACGTAAAGTAACACAAAAATTTACATTTATGTATGTGGCAGACGCTTTTGCATTGAATTCAAGGTATGCACTGAAAATCGAATCAATTCATGCTAATAAACATTAAATTTGGAAGTAGAAAGACTGAAATTGTATTTTCTTGTAAAACAATTCAAATAATATTGGTCTAAATTAGAGAGAAATATCGTACATAAAATTCCATACACAAAATCCTTTGACAAAATGAATAAATAGTAATTGCTTTTTACAACAAAAACTTCGTTTTACAACAGTTTCAACGTCATAAAAAAAAACTTAAATAAAAGTAATAATAATAATTTAAAAAGAGCAGTTGTCTATTAGTGTTCAAGTGAAACTCACTGCTCGCTTATTCCAGAGTGAAGCAGATTCCTGGGGACCTTTTTATTTTGTCAGCCTTGATGAGTGAACCCACAGCTTTTCCCACAAGCCTTTACTGGGGAGGGTTTGTCCCACAATGCTCGGCAGGGGTGCGAGGGGCCCAACAAAAGCACCATAGGCAGAACGAGCTGCAGTTAAAAGTAGAAGGGAGTCGTGAAACTCACACTTTCTTATCCCTCTTTTCAATGTCCCCCCATCTCCCAAACCCCCACCTTGGAGAAAACCTGAGCCACAGAAAAGGGGTAAAAGAAGGAAGCAAAAAGAAAGAGGCTGATTGATTGAAAGCTGTAGGTAGGAAATACTTGAATCTCATACCAAAACACTAACAAAGCCAGTTCGCCACAGGACTCAAAAACAGCTTAGCACTCCTGAAAGGTTTTCACACACACACACACACACACAAAGCAGTTTAACGTCTAGGAGAAATGATGAATCAACAATGTACAATTTACCGTAACTACAAAGGTACCCTATATGCAATTTCAAAATGGTGTCTGATGTGCTCACACAAAAGAAAATACACCATGAATCATTATAACAAACAACAGTTATAAAGATAGACCTACTTTTCATGAAAACGTATGGATTCATGTTACAAAACAATGGTGTTTATGTTCTCCATCAGCATAAAAGGCTATTAAGTGAATACGGCCCCAAAAAAACCAAAAAAACTCCAATCCTAGTAGCCCTCTCAAAACGATAGCAGTTAATGGATCAGTAATAAGGTAAAAGTTGGTTCCTGAGTCGACATCTAGAAAACAGTGATAATCTAGATAGGGCTGTAAATATCCATTTCGTTCAATTAATCTATTGAATATTTCATTATTATTGATTAGTATACATTTAGATTAATCTGTTGATTAACTCGCCAACTTCAAAAGTTTTACTCAAAGATTTTTTCTCCTAAAAAATGCTCTCTTTACAAAAATAAAAATTATAAAATAAATTTTTGGGAGTGATTAAAATACTTTCAGCAATAAATAAAAAGGTCTGACATAAATTCAGCCCAACAACAGCTGGTGCAGATTATACTAAGAACTATCAAAATTGTCAGTTACATCTAATATATATATAAATAAAAACTTAAATTAGATGTAACTGACAGTTTTGAGATATATATATACATACATACATACATACATACATATACATACACATACACATACACACACACACGTATTGTGTGTATGTGTGTGTGTGTGTGTGTGTGTGTGTGTGTGTGTGTGTGTGTGTGTGTATGCGTGTTTGTGTGTGTACTGACAAAATCATACTTTCAATGTTGGAAAGGAGTCAAATATGCAGAAAATGCTGGAAAAGAAAAGAATGCACAGGAATTTGTTTTTTACAGTTTTTTTTAAGAACAGTGGGCAGTTTATCTTCTCAAGAGAAACACAGGTCATACAACTTTTATGATAAATCATATGATAAAATTACTAACACTTAGAAGATTCTGTAAACTAACCCATCACTCATTTATGAGCACAATTACCATATTTTCCAGTAAATAAGTCACACTGGGTCAAAATAGCATTGTTGAGAGAAAAAAAGTGCATGTAATATTTATTATTACATTTAGACATGAATAAAACAAGTCCGTAGCCATGTTTTGAAAACGTCAGGAATATATGAACATTTCTAATTAATGGGGGGACTTGTCCTTCTCAAAACACAATACCAGTAAATAAAAGAAAACACTTACAAACTATACATTTTATATTATTTCATTTTAATTCATCACTCAAAAGTATAAAACAAACTATTTATAGTGGCATTCATTACCAACAAATGCCAAGAATAAATCAAAACATATTTTATACATTTAAATATATAACTTGTTTGCAAACAATACTACTTAAAAACCACACTATAAAAGTCAGTAAACAGAGATTGACTGAATTAATTTGAGAAAACTAAAATGTTAAAATCCAGAGAAATCCATTTTGATTTTCTATTTGGATAGAATCACAGTGCATGAATTATGTGGACCACTTTTATGATGTAGTCATTTTAAAGTTTGAAATAATCCTTTAGGAACACGATTCTTTTTGCAGTGTAGGAGCATATGTTTGAGAATAAACCCAGCTTATTATAGCCATTTGTCTCACGCTCCTGTTTCCTGTGTCTCTCTAATGTGGCAAGGCAAGAGAGATAAACTTTCCCCTGCAGACGCATTACAAGGTCTGTTTGAGTGAAACGGCTATTGTCAGTGAAACATTATTTAGAAGATTAGACATTTTGGTTTTGTCGGTTCAAATTTTATGCATTGAAAAAGTAACCTTTTCCCCCATTTATTTATTTTCTACATTCACACGAGACGAAGAATACAGTCATATCTGAGGCCTAGAAAAATCTGTCTGCCATGCTGAGATCACAGCTGAATACTCACTTTATCTACATAAAAATGTTATGTTATAATTACTACTCCAGCATCACTATTACCAAAAGATAGCGTGATTCTGCACGAGACGACGACGTTGATATAAAGTCCAAGATCAGCAAAACAAATGAGTAAAGGTCTGTTCACACCAACCACGATAACTATAAAGATAACGACAAAGAAACAATATTGTTGGAATATTTTTTTTCCAGCTGATAAACGATATAAACATTGACAGCCAATCAGAATTCATCCTGCTTTAAAAAGCTCGAACAGAAGGTCTAGGCTTATAATAAACAGAACGTTACTGTCCGCTAGAGTGGACTCTAATATAGTTATCAATCTTGGTGTGAACGGGCCTTTAGTGCTGCCAAAGAATTCCCTTTCAGCTGCACACAACAAATGGCTAAGGAAAATAATATAGAAAATACGTTATTCAAACGAAAAATACACGGAAAAACTATTTTTAGTCTTTTTACTTAATTTAACTTTCTGATTCAGTGTTTTAGAAAATAGTTTCTACATCCTTTTTTTTGTTCAGTGAACACAATGTCAGTTTTTACGGACTTCCACCTGCCACACAACTACAAAAGGCCCTTGCTGGCTCAGAGATAAACACTTTAAAGCAGCAGAATGGAAGCTGCATTCGCAAAGGCTCATGGGGCCTCTGATTGATAGACCTGTCAAAGACCAATAGTCCTGTGAGGAGCACATGTGTCATTTGCTCTAGACACAAGAGCAAAGAAAATAAAGCTCTGATCATATTTGCAGAAGAACAAAAGGAGACAGGCCATGCGTCCTTTAGACAGGACGTGCTAAAACAGAGGGCGAGTTCAAGAGAGTCCCAGAGGGACAGACTGCTATTGACTGGGCACAGCTGATGGGGCAGTGGAGTAAAGAAAAGGGGGAAGGGGTTCCCCCAAGAGAGCTGAAGATCAGACAATGGTTCAAGAAACATGCATTAGGCCAGTCTCTCCAAGCAGCTGGTGTGAACACTTCGAGAAGGTTGGGATGAAGGAAAGTCATAACTAATACCAAGAGGAGCATGAGTCATGGTGCATTATCCAAATTAAGAGATTCAAGGGTGAGATTAAGAGATTCCAACCTTCAGAATGATCCTACAAAAATCATGGAAATATCAGAAATACGCAGATTTTGAACTATTACTGATGCTCACTTATTGATGGTTGCTATAATTATCAAAGTTGCAGCTGAATAATTTTGTGGCTACCGTTGATGAATAGAAAGTTGTTGTGACATTATAAATGTCTTTAGTGTAACTTAATCAGTGCGTCCTCACTGAATAAAAGTATTACTTTATATCCATTTGTTTTAATCTTTTTTAATCTTTCTTACCCCAAACTTTTGAATGGTAGTGTAACAGTAAATGTGGTTACACTGATAATAATAATAAGAAGAAGAAGAAGAAAAAGAAGAAATGTTCAGAGCCCCAAATCATCATATTAGAATGATTTCTGAAGGATCATGTGACACCGAAGATTAATGATGCTGTAACTTTGCATCACCGGAATAAAACCTTTTTTGGAATAAATGCAAATAGAAAACAGTTATGTTGAATTGTAACAATACTTCACAATATTACTACAGTAATACCTCGGTTTACGAGTTTAATTTCTCGTACACCAAAACATTTTCCCCATAAGAATGCAATAATAAAAATAAAAAATAAAATTAAAAAAAATAACTCGATTCATTCCACATGACCATAAATGCCCATTTAAAATATTGTTTTGGTTTTACCCTATTAACTAAACTTAAAATTATAACCATTAAGAACTCATATAAATACTAATTAATAATTGACAATTAAACTCTAAAAATAATTTACTCTAACGCACTTTAGCTTTGAGTAGCGCCGCTGCTGGCGTGAAGGAGACGAGAGGAGGGTTTTAATGCTTACAGGGAGAATTTCGTACCGTCTTTCTTACTCATCTTGAGGGCTGTTTTCTATATGCTGTACTGTACGTATATTTTTCACTACGTGAACAATAGCGATCACAATTAATGTTAACAACACGAGGTAAAACCGCTGTAAATCACTTATAAAAGTATCACTGTGGTGAATGATGCAACCAAACCGAGCGACGCTGAGAGAATGAACGAGTTAAGGGGTGATAGGCTTTGTGAGAGGCTGTTGTTAGGATATTTCCAGTAAAAATACGCGCGAAGATGCTGAGCGTTAGAGTGTGGGCGAGAGAATATTTTTCTCGCACACCGATACAATGCTCGTACACCAATTTGCCCATATACAAAGTCACTCGTAAATCGAGGTATTACATTATCAGTATATTTACAGTATCAAGTTTGTATTCCGAAGTAACAGCACTTTTGACACCCGCTTTAGTTTTTGCAAGTCAGGGTGCTTTTTAAGCTGATTTTGCTTTTCTCATTGAGTGTGTCCCATGTTCAGAGGGGACATTTAGAGATCACTCTAGACATATGGAAACAGATGGCTACTGACCAGGATATAAAAGCTGTGATGCCTGTGACAGACTACATTAATCCCCCACCTTCATTTGACTGCACCCAGGAATACAGAAAAGGGCAGAGCAGCAAAGGAGTCCCATCCACATACAAATAAGTTCTTCCTCCAGCAGAGAGCCACATTTCAAACTTTAGCAGATAAGCACTATGACCCAGATTTGACATGACGTACTGTCATCTGCAGCCTCCTTGTGTCTGGACACCATGCTCATGAAAAAATGATCAGACTACCTGCTGCATACTTAAACAGCTCCAGCGGGATGCAGAGAGGCACTTTGAAAAACGCGCAGACACCATTAGTTTACACGGCTTAAGTGAACGATTGACCTCCTGTGGGGAAAAAACGTCATTTACACAGTCACTTTCAAACAAACAAGATAAAAAAAACAAGCATTTCTGACCCAAGCATCCCTTCTTATGAAACAGTAGTACATTTTAGCATACTAAGAGAGCTTATTACAGACATTAAAAGACATTTAAAATAACATCATTGAATAAAAATCAACCAACAACTTATCTGAACACAAAACTCAGTCTTGATAGTCATAAAAATAATGCGATGATACACTGAAAAGTCATGGGACTCTGGAAGAAAGCCAAAGGCAATCCACCCATTATCACTATTAAGGGCTTCTTTTTAAAAATCTTATCTTGCATGCTTGAACCGTAGTCCTATGAATGAATTCACTGTAGAGAAGCCAAAAGGTTTGTTTGATCTTAGCGCTATTCTACAAATCATGTGACTACTGACACAAGGCCCTCATCTGAACTCTATTCATTGCTTGCTGCTCCTGCCTGAACATTGTTTGCAGAGTAATTTTTACAAGTGGCTCACAAGGGAATAACCTAATTGGTAAATGGTCACAAAAAGATAGACTAAAAGGGATGGTCACAACACACCTGAACCAGACACTTTTGTTGCATTCGCCACAAAACCACCAACAAAATAGCAGCAAAAATATCTAAGCAACGAGGAACAACATCCACTTGTCTGTTAACATTCTTAAGTCTGAGTCTTAAGTAAAATATGTGTAAAACAATATGTTTTTGAACAAATCAAGCATAAAATTATATTCCAGTACACCCCAAAAACAAAAGACTCATGACAGGAAAGTATTAAAAAGTATTACTAAATGTTGAATTTACTCTCATTAACTAAGATTAATAAATGCAGTGGAAGTATTGTTCGTTGTCAGTTCATGGAGTAAAGTGTTACCAATACAAGTGTACACGTGTAGTCAAGAAGCATTCTTTAGCATTTAAATGTAAACTATAATTCATTTTTATTTAATTGCAATTAACATGCAATTAAGCGTCCAAAAAAATGTAACTCAGTTTGCATTTAAACTTTAAAGATAAATTAGCATGCTGTAATTATCAGCAGAATAAATTAGGATGTACTGCACAATATTGAAAACAATGCCTGGTGGATGGATTCAATAGGGCAAATGAATGCCATGGCAACTGAGCAGAAACACTAATTTTAGAGTGTTTTAGAATAATTAGAAAATAAAAGTATAACCCTTTTTTTTGTATGTCTGACTATGTGGGAAGAGTTCAAAGAATACCACATGAAAAGAGATGGTGGGTGGAAGTAAGGGCAGGCTGCCAATGGAAAATATCTGACCATTGACTATGAAGCCAGGCAGGCACCAAATGAGCCATTTTTTTCTACCCACTGCCACGACTGCCCAGCAACTGGACCGCGCCATGCACCTGTCTCGCACACACAAAACAGTCTTGCAGACACATATGCAATAAGGTTTGTGCATGTCTAACTGCACAAAGTGGAGCATGACAAATATACACCCACATAGATAAAAGTGTGCACACACAGAACTAAGCCATGGCACCTGTCAGAGCTGTAAATGAGGGCTTACGTATGAGACTGGCTGAGGGAACACTGGCACATTCACAACATTCCAGCCCAAATCCCCATGATTCACTATGAAACCTGCAGGAGACAAAGTATCTCAACACTGGCCAAGCAGTAGAGCTGGGGGTGTCACAATACCTTAATTTAGTCTCACAGTAATATACCAGCTGAAGTATCATGATGCCAAGTAGTATCGCAATACCATCCATATACTTTGGAAGTGCCAGGGTATCTCTAGGTCTAATTCATTACACTTTGCACAAAGATATTTATTATTATTACTATTATTGGAGTTTATTTTTCTTTTTTGGCTCTGCATTAAGTGTTCCAGTTACAACTTTTAGTCTTACTCGATTTTACTCCAAAAATTAACCTACATTGAAATAAATCAAATGTTTGATTTATTTAGCCAAAGCCAAACCCGAATATAATGAAACAAACTGCAGCTTTGTGCAGCTAGGTGTGACACAGTTCACAATTTGAACATGATTTTCAATATCTGAGGTAATGGTTTATCCATTACCACTTTCATTACAGCTATTAAAGTAATTAACAATTATATTCCAACTCAAATTAAACCATTTACACATTATAAAAACCACAATCAATCCCGGAGCTGTCAGCTGGGATCTATAAATATATAAATCAAATTAATAACAATTAAAGCATTTTAACTATTTCCGTACTCTGTGACGGTTACTATCTTGTCAAGTGAAACACGTAATGCAGTTACGATCTTTGACATTTAATGAGTTGAGTTTAACATTATTTTCAATATCTGAGGTAGTTGTCACTTTCATTATTACTACAAAAGGCATTAACAGTGATATACAAACTCACAGTAAACCATTTTAATACTAAAGAACTCACAATCAGCTGTCAGGCATCGCCAAAATAGAAACCCTCGCCCTCATCACATATCAAACATAAACTTTGAATAACAATGTGTACTACAATGTGCAAAAGTAATATTATAAATGCTCTTTTTAAAACTCCTGCTTTCATATTCATATACAAAACATTTTAGCTGTTGAACCGATTCTCTGGTTTTTGTATTTTTTCTGCCTCAACACGTTTTTTTATATAAATGTCATGGGGACTTTAGCAGAAAACTAAAAAAAAAATCTAATTAAAAGAAATAGTACAAATGTGTTTATCTTAAGGTTGCTTAGCCTAGTGTGTTCCAAATCAATGATACATTTGTATTTATAAGACATAAGCCTTCAAAACTTGCCCTCACTTCCACCAATATGGATCAATGGTTTTGTTGAAATCACTCTGCACTATAGCTTCTCATCAGATTTTCTGTCCAATGCTCTCTAGTATCTGAATCAACCTTCCTCCTACATTATAAACTGATAACTTGTTCACACATTTAATATATGATGAATGGTACATAATGCACTATATAGGAGAAGCAGAACGACTGAGTGTAAACGTGGTTTCCATTGGGGCAAATGAAGTCTGGTTTCCAGTTAGAGTCATGTCAACACCACAGTGTGCACAAGTCCAGAGTCTGCTCTGGTCCACAGACATAAGAGCATTGGATTGGCACAAGTCGTAGTTGCCATAGACCAGGGGTGTCAAACTCAATTGCACAGGGGGCCAAAATCCCAAAAAAACTTTAGGTCGCGGGCCGAACAGGATAAACATTTATTGAAAACACTAAAACTAAACTTTTAAAACTTACCTTTTTTAAATTAGATGTGAATAAAAACAGACAGAAATATTATTCTGGAATAAATCAACTTATACCTTAAATAACTTAAAAATATTAAAATATTTAAAAAAAAACTTTAAAACAAATTAAAATATATCCTGTCTAAATTATACAAGTTAGAAATAAAGTAAACAAGTAAAGTAAAAGTAAGTAAAAGTTAAAATAACAAACATTCAAATTTCTTTACTCTTATGTCATTTTATATAAAACTTAAAAAGATTTATATATAAAAGATTTTGCTCTCCATAAAAATATATCCTGTCAAAATTATACAAATTCAAAATATGGACATGCTGCATAACAAAACCTGGAAATCTAAATAAAAATTTTGCTTTTCAGCAATAACAAATCAAATCATTCAGTTGAATTTGCTCTTATGTCATTTGTCTTATAGTGCCGTCTTATTAAATTATTTAATTACTGCCACATTAGCTCCGCAAATGAGACACACGGGTATACCGGCAGTATGTCAGTAAACATATACCGTATTTTCCCGCATATTACCCATGGGTTATAGCAGATTTTACAAACTATATCACAATTTTTTTTACACTTAATAATATTTCAATATATTTGTTACGTCCCTAAGGACGTAATGTTTTTTTTTTTGCGCTGTATTTTCTTTCTGGCGCTTTTACTATCACTCTGACAGCTGGCGCTGATATGCTGTCTGACCTGTCAATCATGCAAGAAGACGTTCTGCCATGAGGGCGGGCTCTTCTCATCCGATGATCAACACCTGAATTTCGCGCACAAGCACTGTGTACCGAGCCTGAACAGTTATGGATAATTGACAATAACAATCGCGCGGTACTAGCGCGAGCGCGAAGCATCATTAGCCACTTCCTGTTTAATACAGGAAGTGTTCGGCTAGTCAGCTGGAGCGCGGGACATCTCGCGGGCCATTAATAAAATGCTCTCGCGGGCCGGACATAATTACACGCCGGGCCGGATGTGGCCCGCGGGCCTTGAGTTTGACACCTATGCCGTAGACCATAAAATGTGTATCATAGCATTGACAAGTAAAAGAGATAACATCTGTGCCATGCACAAAATTATACACTTTTCAAGCTTCACATCCCCAGCATGATTATGTTCAAGGTTTTAAAAAAGCTATCATAAACTGTTAAATGCGGTGATATATACAAAATTCTATTGGATATTTTAAATAAGGGGAACTCGATAAGCTTTTAAATAAGCTGCTCAATATGTCCCACCATGTCTTCCCTTTTCAGTGGAAATGATGTCAACATTAAATAATGCTGTGTTCAAGGCACTTCAGTGTGCAATTCGTTTTCGTTGAGTTTAAAACACCACTAACGTTTTATGGCTTGTGTACTACAATACTACAGAAGAACCAGTAAACCATGCAACATTTCGAGACGGTCTAACCAAGTATAAATACAGTAATACCTTGAGATACGAATCTGTTCCGGCCCTCTAAAAATCTCCCTTATTAGTTTTTAATTGCTATAGAGACATACACGAACAAAAAAATATATAGTATATAAGGATTCCTGTGATATAAAATAAAATGTGATTTTAATTATGAGTTCTTACCTTCGAGACAGATGATACAGTAGCAGCATGTGTAGAGGAGGAGGATGAGGGAGGGTTTAAGTCGATTACGTAAATTATGTAGATAACGCAAACGCAATACGGAAGTGTACCGTTTCTTCCCGTGGAGTGTATTGGATAGAGTACACTACACAATAATGTATGCCTCAGAACCTCATATTTACTATTGAACACACATAACTCATGCTGCTTAATACTTGTGAATAACTCATCACCCCCGTGCTGTAAAACCAAGTTGGAGATCATATGCAATTACCCCATAAATGTATATAACACACACCACAGGAAGACTCCTGGGAGATAATTACGGAAGTCAACGAACACGTGAAGTGAACGAGTAAGGCGGCGTGGGCACCTAGCGTCACAGCGTCTGTTGCTCGTATCTCAAGTATTTACTCCTATTTCAAAGCAAAAAAGGCTTGAAGCTTGAAGGCTTGCTCGTATCTCAGAATACTCGTATTTTGGGACGCTCGTATCTCAAGGTATTACTGTATTCATTCAGCAAATCATACAACATAGCATTGTAAATAGAGCTGCAGCGACGCTTTTCATTATTTTTGTTCATTTCAAATAATGCCGGCTTCTGCTCCTGGGACGAACCTATCACATAAAGCCAGACCACGATCATCAGTGTGTAAATACTTTAAGAAAGGATGAATAAAATGGTGCTTAATTCACTCTGTAAAACCTCAAAACGACAAGCCAGCGGTAAAGTGTTACAGTGAGTTCTGACAGTCACTGTCGCGTCTTAACCTTATTGTTAAAGCTCTCAGCTATTGCGCATGTGCTCGATAATTATGCTAAAATAATTCTATAAAGCCCCTATGGCTACAATAAACTGAACTTTTCACTTCAACTTTAGTCTGGCACCATGCTTTCAATGTGTTTGCCAGCGTTTACAAGTCTTTTATGTACATGTAGAGTTTCAAAATAAATGCCAAAATTTACATTGGTAAGCAAATGTATGTGAACTGTTTGCAGAGAAAAACAAGTGCATTTTTGTTTATTATTGGCACAAGTCAGTTAAGTAAATCATACTCCCAACTGCAGTAATTTATAGCAGATTACACAGTAAACATTTGGCAATTAGGCCTACACTGAAAACATCTTACATTTTATGATGAATAGTATCATTTGTTAAAAATAAAGTTTAAAATGCTTCCTGCAGTCATGTATTCCATAATAAAAAGTATGGCAGAATAAATACAGTATCCTTTCAGAAATACAATATTGTCATTACTGATATATTTCATGTTAAAAGGTTATTATATGACAAAAATGTTATTATACATATAATAATAGTATGACAGTATATCATAATATAATATATATAAATGCATTCACCAACAGCATTATAAACATTATTGTCAAGGATATGAGGGGATGAAGCCCCTTTAAGCTACACGTTGCCTTCCAGTTTTTGTTTATTATGTATTAGGCAGTATTTATGTTGGACTTTGCTTACTATTTTCTGCACAGTGTTAGGCAGAATTTATGTGGCATTAATGGTACGTGACTCTCTAAAATAGTGTTTGTGTTTTAAGCTGAACTTTTTTTTTAGAACATTATCTTATAAAAAAGTTTAAAATACAAAAGGTAGAATTTATACTTATTTACTGGAAAGATAGCTAAAGGATTAATCTGCTAAGCAAAAAAAAAAAGCATAAAAATTTGAGTAGTCGACAAATTGAGAAAATAATAACTGGCAGATTAATTGACAAAATTATTGTAATAATAATCGTTAGCAGCAGCTCACAATGAGCATAGGTGAAGATTAATGTAGAAAAAGCTATTCAAATATATATTTAGGTCTTAAGAGTTGAGGAGAAAATATAAATATACTGGTACTCCAAATAAGTACATGCATGCATACATGTTGGTTTCAGCAGCACAATAATATTTTGTACACCACTCACAGTAACTGGTGAATATATCAGATTTTACTGGCTATACAAAAGCAGCTGAACTGATATGTCACACATCTCAGCAATACGTTATGACACTGTAATACATTTTTACTGACATTCCCTATAAACTCTTATGTGATTTTAGGTAGAGGTGGGAAATTATAATGAAAAATTATGGGTTTAAAATGCAAATTAGTTCTTAAGAGAAGCTTGTGAAATTTCAAGGCCGCAGCTCAAATGGGTTTGTTGCATGAGATTTCATATTTCCAAATCTCATATACTGGTTGCCAAGCAACCACAGCCATAATCATCCCTTAACTTTATTATATCTATATTTTGCCAAAGCTTTAAAAGTGGCTCACGACTTTGAAGAAGCCACACAAAAAGCATGAAGATGCAGCTTTAATATATTTTAATAAACACAATGCTTTAACATTTTTGTCTTTTTTTGTTGTCAGTTCAGTGAAGAAACTACTGTGCAGACTGGGAATCCTTCTGCAAAATAGCATAGAAAACACTGTTGCCATGGTTTTCATGGTCTTTAAGCTCTGCTACCTGAAAAGCTACAGAGCTGGAACAAGACTGAAAAAAGTTAAAGAACTACAAATGTAAAAGTGAAGTTTTTAGCTTTTTAGATAATTTGCATTGACAATCATAAATGTTTTCTGTACAATTTGAAGAACAGCAAATAAAGCTTGCAAGACAATAAAACTTTACACTGAATCTGGTGTAGGATTTACTCAGAAATTGCTAATTTCACAAATAATTATAAGGAAATGCCAAATAAAATATTGTAGATAAGTAGAAAGACTGAAATAACATTTTGTAAAACAGATTTTTGTGTTGCAGCGTCTCTGCATTGTTTGGCAATTACTTTGCTTCTGAAGATCTACATTGCTTGGAGGAATTTAATTTAATTTTTAATCAAAAGCATTACATTTTTGCATCTCATGTACATCTGTGTGTTCATTTTATGAAACCTTGACAATAAACCTTGCCTGTGGAAAAACTGTTCAATAAAAGCAATAAGCCCTGTAGAGCTATCGGGCTTCTTGGGACTAGATACCTACTGTGCATCCTTCAAAAGTTTAAAATAATTACAAATTTTTACAGGTTTTGAATGTTATCATTTACGGCCATCTTATAGCCTTTACCAAGGCTGTATTTATTTATTTGATGAAAAACAGTAAATTATGTACTTTGAAATATTATAATTAAAATTTGAAGTTGAATTTGTTTGAGTTTTGTATGAATTTTCCGTATCATTATTCATCTTTAGAGTCCCATGATCATTCTGAAATCATTCTAATTTGATGATTTGTGCTGATTTCATTAATGATGAAAAAAACTTGAGCTGCTTAATATTTTTGTGGAAACTGATAAAAGAGATTTTTTTTTTAAAGAAATTCATAATTTTCAAAAAGGACATTAAATTGAACAGAATAAAAACTGACTTTTTGACGACGCCTACCTCACTGTAAAATGTGATCAGTTGACTGATGTTATGTGGAAGTCCTTTTTTTTTTTTTTTACAATTACACTAAGTTTATTATTTAAAGCAACAGTTTCTCACTTTTTTTTTCTTTAAGTTAAGTCATCTGATCTCTATTTACAGTGCTCTAAATGAGGTTTGAGTAACTGGATCATAAAACATTCTGGGCCTGTTTTCCACTAACGATTGGGTGACTCAAGACAAATCTTAATAACCGATGTAAATCAGGTCATTAAAGAAAGTGGCACTTGATGAATATTATACATTGATATCTAGACAGACATTTATTGCAAAGGAGCACTTGTGCCCAGATGTAGTGTTCCCATACATGCAATTTTGCAGCTTTCAGCTGAAAGAACAATAGCATCTGTAAAATAGCCAACAACTTTTATTCGTTTTCACATAAATTCATGCAACTTTTGTTGACGCATTAAACTTGTGGTTCTTCCTCATTTTACCAAAATTCCAAAATCACAACCCACACAAACCAAGGAAAAAAAAGAATTTCATAAACTAAGTTGTTATATAAATAAAATGCACAAAAACAAACATGTAAGGTTCTAACCTTAAAGAAAAACATCTGTATTCAGCATTAGCTACTCTTTGCTAATGTTAATTTATAAATACGCCTTTCTTAACGTTAAAAGCTTACGTTTTAACAATTGCAAATGAATTAGTTAACATTATCCAACAATAATCTTTACAATATTAACTTATCTTGGTTTATGCTCATTTATACATTTACACTTCTTAACATTCAAACTGTACGCTACATGATGAATAAAGCACTTCATATGCACATATAAAATCTTGGTTTAATAAAAAACAAGATTAATAAATGCACGGGGGAAAAATTGTTGATTACCATTAGTTCAATGCTAACAAATTCAACTATTCATGTTAAGAGATGTATTAGTATATGGATTACTTTCTTACTAAACACTTAAATTGAGAAATGAAACAAAGATAACTGGAGCAAGTTTTATGAGAAAATACTATTTCAGTTTTTCTTCTTTAAAACAGTTGATGGTGTGAAATGTGTGATGGTGTACAAGTTAAACGTAACCATGTGTTACATACGGTTACTTTGTAATAATTTGTGAAATTCACTCCACTTACTGAGTGAAAAATATTTCCAAATAAATCCTACAATAAAAAAATCTGGTGTATAACTTTCACTCAAACATTTCTAGTAAAACCCACAATTACAAAGAAATTGCAAGTAACACATTGAATTAAACATGAAATTCCACGTAGGATTGAAGTAGTGTTTTCTTGTAAAACATTCTTGGCACATTTAATAATTTTGGTTTTATTAATAATTTGAGAAAATTATTTTTACATTGTAGACCAATATTCTTTTCTGTGTAGGTACACCACTTTTTTGTTTTTCTAGTTTTACAACCCTTTCCAACTGCCTCCTCATTGATTGGAGAGAAGAAAGAAAAACACATGGACACTAAACAGAGTTAAAAGCTATTGTTTGCATACATCCTATATTGCAAGGGAGAGAGGCTGGCTTGTTTGGACATTTTGTCCCGACACTAAAGAACCACTTAAGTTCTCTGACTTCATTAGTAAGTGGCACTTTTAACTTGCATACTGCTACTTAAAGCCTTGTGTTGTAGGACTATTACTATTAGAAACCCATATTGTCTCTTTAACAGAGCCTGTTGCTGAGGCCTCTTGGATGGTTTAGGGTATGCAGACATGGTGGTGTGAATGTATTTCAGTGTGTGTGTGTGTGTGTGTGTGTGTGTGTGTGTGTGTGTGTGTGTGTGTGTGTGGGGGTTGGACAAGGGGTTTCAAAAAAGAGGGACCACTGAACGTGACATGGATGAGTGAAAGATTTCTAGGCCAAGGACACAGAAAGCCTTTGACAGAGAGAAAGAAAGACAGAGACAGCCTGGGAAAAAAAGGAGTACTGAGAGTTCATTAGACACAATGCGCCCAGTAAATAAAATTACTTACTGCTTCATTCTATGGCTGTTCTAAATTCAAAATGCTTTCTTTAAACACTAGGAATGCTAGCTATTGAGAACACACAAATGAATACAAAGAGTAATTTGCCATTATGGACAATAAATACATTCTCAATGCAGATACTAACATTGCATTTTTCTCTTAAATTACTTTTCACATTTGAATTATCTTGTTACAAAGTAAAAAAATTTTCTCTTGAACATATACGTCATTAAAAGTAAACTAGTAAAGACTTATTTTTAAGCGGCTCCTCTCACAATTCTATGTTATGGCCTCAAAATGCTTTCCATTTTGAATCCATTTTAAAGTTTGCATCATATGTTTGGTTTTCTGATGTAGTAAACTTGCTGGATTGCTCACCTGGTACAGGATTTCAGTTGCACTGTTTCAAAAAATCTCATTGCAAAACATTTTGTCATGATAAAAGAGCCCAAAGACTTGTAGAAGCAACCAAAACGCCATGGTTGATTTAGCAAATATGTTTTAATCTCCTATTTGCTTTAACACTATCAGTTGGGTTACTGTGGGGTTTAGTGTGCGTAGTAAATCAAATGCAACAGTGCATTAACCTTTTAGCAGTACTTGAAAGAATTCCATTTCCAACTGTCACAATACATACAACAACCAAGATAAAACCTTCACGTTCATCTGTTTTGGATAAAACTGAACACACTTAGCACCACTCACTGGACATTTCAAAACAATCAAAAGCAAGCTTAATATTCTGCAGAAATGGCACCACAGGCACATTTTTCAAGTGAAGCTCAGTTGAGTGAAATAATGAATAGGCCTTCTTTACCATGGTTAGATGTGGTGGTGTGCGAATTGAAAATCCTCATAAATGCCATTGTGTACTGCACAAAACAATAGAAAAAAAACTGAACAACAAATCTATCATCACAATAACATATCTACTTTGAAACAGAACTGGGATAAGTGGCGAAGAGAAGGGGTGAGCGGGTTCGAAACTTTATCGCCCACTTTATCCAACATTTAAAGGTAGCTCAAATAACAGAAAAGTACTGCCATCTAAAGTTGTGGCTATCTTATACAAGCTAACAAGTGCTTGTCATTGCATGCATCTGTATTTTGTGGTTGTTGTTCCGTCTCCTTAATTTAATTTTCTACTGTGAAATAATGGCCCGGGCCAACCGATTAGAACAAAACCAAATTAATGTGAATCTGCGACCTGTGTGTATAAAGTAAGTGCAGTTACAAAAATCCGGCGCTACGCATACTATTCCGGTGATGAAATTTGCGCCATGCACAATGTATGCAGACCATCATGTACAAATAAAAATATACACACACAAAAATCACAGTCGGTTAAGTGAAAGTAAACAGCTTAGGGGTAAAAAAAATGGGACTTAATATATTGGATTTGTAATTTCCGTCTTAAATTGACAGCAGACTAATATACCTGCTCAATAATGTTAATCAAGCAACAAATGACAAAGAGAAAAATCGCTCACTGTGACTGACTTTTGTAGCTTTGATAAGGATCAATTTATATTTAATTCATGCCCTTTGATTTTTGCATCTTCTGTATTACTCCTGCTTAAAAGCTTTTGTTGGATAAACCAACCGGATCTGTAAACTTTTTGGCCTGTTGTTTGTAATTTACTGGTTTATTCTTACATTAACAAAGATAAAAATCAAACAACAATAACTATACTGTTTTTACTATAATTGTGAATTAAAATGAATCCCATGTGAAATGAGATGCACATATCACCCACCCCTAGGTACAGATTCCCACAACATAATTTACATTTCCTCCAAATCAAACGGACCATATCTATTGTATTAACTATAAAACATGTACTAGCACGTAGACATCGTGTCCCTTAACAAAAGCTCGTTTTCTAAAATGCATTTTTAACTTGTGCTATAATCTCGACTCTATAAGCTTGTCATTTTTTTCTTAATCTTAGAGAAAAATCTTCAGGTTTCTATATAGAATCCTATGCTTCTTGAAGAATGCTTTAAGCCCAAAAGGTTCAACATAAGGAGAAATGCCTTAAATGACTGCATAATAACACTTTCATATTTAATGGGTTATTTCAATATTGACTAGTGTTAAAGTATATTTATGGGCTGTTTTATTAATAACATTTAATGTAAATTAACAAAATTAAAACTAAACTCATAAAATAATCATTTCAGAGGCATCCCTAAAAGTTTCTATAAATGAAGCGCCTGACAGAACTCTTTACGGGTCTATATTGAACATATTCTACTAAAAACGCATCCCTTTGTTCATTCTCTCATGCAGACCTACATATATATAATAATTACATAAAAATGTATGCATTAGGCTGACAAAAACACTGTACAACACGACAAACAATTCAAGAATCACTAAGAGCTCACAGAATTTTGTTTAAATGTTAACTCTTCTCCAAATAAGATTTAGATTTATTTAAAATTTGATTTATTTACAAAAAAAAAAATTCTCATCACAATGTGTAAACATTTCCAACTCACTTACTGACTATTAGCAGAAGTTATTTGAGATGACCCGAAAGCCAAATTGGTCGTCTGCCTTCTCTTTTTCACACTTTTTTTTTTGTGTGTGAATTGTACCATATGTATTATTTTGAAAAATATATTGGATTTTATTCAGAGTATTAAAAAAAACTATTTACAATACATAATGCAAATTTCAATGCATTTTTTACAAAAATGACCAAGTTTAAGGAAAATAATGAATTTACTGATTATTACAAATATTCAAAATCTTTTCAACCGTTTTTGACGGCAGGACTCCTAAGGCAATTAAGAGTGTATATATACGCATCTTAAGAGTAGTTGAATGGGATCATGACATTGGAGCTAATGCCCAGGGGGGTTGTGAGAAACTTAAGACGTTGCCACACATTTTCACACACTTTATAAAAAGCCCATACATTTGTAAGCAGGACATTGATAGAGCTATATGGTTGCCAGCAACTATAAACGCAACACATATTAAGGAAGCATCAGCTTAAGAAAACACCAAAGAGAATCATCCTGTTATGCGATTTCAGCATCTCAGAACAACTAGACAATGGATGACACGTATTTTAGAATTCATCTTTAACATTAATGGCAAAATTGTAAAACCAGTACCATACAGAAACCAATTTAAAGGTCAGAATGTAGCTGATGGTTCATAGGTTTTTGCAATGGCACATTAACCTTCTTATTTGTTTCATGACAGCTTAGAAATTAGTCTCTTTGAACAGACAACTCAATTTCAGCAGTATGTCTGTGTGATCAATTATTCTGCAATGTTTTGTAAAACCTAGAGTAAAGAAACTAATTATGTCCATGTGACTAACCCTAACAAAACGGTAGCTGAAGTGTCCTACCAAAACTATGTTGTTTTGTTCACCTGGGGTGGGGGGAATTAGTTGTGTCCCTAAACAAAACATGATCTACACCTTGTGTGAACCGGTGTAGTTTAAATTTCACTGCAAAACAGATTGTGTCATGAGAGATCAAGTTTATTCTTTAGATAATATTGTATGCTATTATTGACCAAGAGATCAAGCCAGTGAAACATTACATTTAAATATGAAAGAGGTTTCAGAATAATGCAAATATAATAATGCATGTATATAACAAGGCATGGCTAACACAGATACATATAATTACACGTAGCATTACGTGAGAGGTGAAATTGTTCGGAAAGTGTACAATGAATAACGAAACTCAAAAAAATATGTTTATGCACACTTTCAGCAATCGCTCCGAGGGTCTTTTGTTTCCTGATATCCAAGGGAAGAAATCTAGTTGACATTTACAGGCCTCTCGATGTAGTACACTGCATTTTTACTGATGCAACGCTGTGTAATTTATCGGTGTAATTCAACCCTTGTATTTCTTTATTAAGGCTGAAACCAGTTAATTTTTGGTTACCATTACGTTCTAGGAACGTTAGTTTCTGGTTCCCAGAACAAATATTTAAACCTTCCCTGTATGTTAGCTAGGAAAGTTCTTTACGTAAATAGAATGTTCCCGTTAGGTTAGGAGAACGTTCCCAAAATGTTATGTTAACCTCTACTTCCTAAAACACCTTTACACAAATAATCAGTCTACAAACTATATCTTCTAAATTATTTATTGTTCAAAAACAAATAAGAATGAATACAAAACTATAACTAAAAAATAACGTTCTGGGAATGTTCTCTTTAGGTTTCAAAATTAACCACAAAAAAAACCTCCAGGGAACATTCCCAGAACATTCCCTGTGGGTCACAAAAAATAACTAATATAAAACGTTCCCAGAACGTTCTTATTTGGTTCCCCCAAAAACAACCAAACGGGAACTTATATGGGAACGTTCTGTTTACCGGGAACCTGCGCTTTGAAGTCGCTGCATTCCTGCCCGCGTGCAGCGGCTGTTCCAACATGTTGCAAATACAGCGCGAGCGGCGATGATGACTTAAAACGAAGTCGCGATTATGTATTTCATAAAAGCAGATGGGATTCAAAAGACAGTCTACTTTACGCGTTACATATACGTTTACATAAATGAACGACATCAAGTTCGTTTCATTTACAATTACTCAAATTAATTTCTCTGCACGTTAAAATAAATTCCATTTATACAGGCAACACCAGCAACTAGACAGCAGAAGCTGGTGTTAGTTTCACATCTTGACAAACTGAGCCTCGTGAGGTGATATTCTGATTCAAAGCGGTCTGAACCCTTCACGACTGTTTGTTTTGTTTGTGTAAATGTCTGCTGCAACTCTTTGAAGATCATACGGTTTAATTCTGCTCGCCCAGACTGTTTTATAGGTTATTTTCACACACACACACCCGCGACTGTGTTTACAAATAACGACGCGTTTACTTCAAGACAAAAGCAAAGAACTCCAAAACACTCACCTTCGGCGAGAAGCATGAAAGTTAAAAGACTGGCACAAAGCACCGCAGTGAGCCTCATCGTGAAGAATCCCCCCTCTCTCTCTCTCTCTCTCTCTCTCTTTCGGTCGCGCTGTTTTCACAATGTTTCTTTCAAGTATCGGCACCCTTCAGATCTACTGAACTAGATTACGAACTCTTTAAAAACCATTGTTTGCGGCGTCTGTGATCCCGTTCGCTCACGGGTAAGTTAAACTACAGACAAATCAGGACGCCGCAACTCCACCAAGAACCTTGAAATGTTGTTCCACAGTCAGTCAGTCGCTGCTGCTGCTGCTTCTGCTGCTGGAATGATCAAAAGGTGCATTGGATTGTACCATGTGTGTTTCGGGGGTAGTTCCCATTTCAGCGTGAGGTATCTAGAGGGAAACGGAGGGCGCAAATCACCGTTCCCTAGTGGGAAACTTTAACAAGTTTGCACTCTAGGTTTCGGACGCTCTGCAAGTCCAATGAAAACATTTTTTAAGGAAAACGCATTGCTTGTGACTCGCCGCGGAAACTTTGAAGTTCTTTCAACCCTTTTCAAACGGTGGACTGTGCAGCGGCCCTTATACAAAGTGAGGCAATCCAAGTCAAATAAGGAGACGTCAATAGGCCAGTTGACTCTACTGACGCCTTCAATTACAGCTGTAAAGCATGCTTTATTTGCCCAGAATATTTACTCAATTGCTTTACAACCACTGGGTCTGGGTCTGTCACACACAAAACAATACCAAATTATTCCTCTAATGCTGTAGAATCTCTCAAGATGTGGTAAGTGTAAAAAAAATGTTAACACAAAGTTATGTTAGTTAATATGTAGGCTATATGTCTCATACATTTTTTTATGTTTACTTCTGAAACCGTTATTTTTCCTCAATTGTTTCAATGTTGTTTAGACCTCAATTTGCCCTTGCCATAAGGGAACACATACACTGAAATAATATACTTTAAAAGAGCATTACTTATTACATAAAAAGTCTAATGAAATGCATCCTATAGTATATTTCACATACGCAAATGAAACTGCAATATAGTATACCTCTAAAAAGTAAATAACTTTATTTTGGTTGTGTCTGTCCAGATATAGCATCAGTACATAAATACGTGACGGGTGTGCTTTTGGCTGCCAGTAAGAAAGCAATAAAATAAAAAAGCATTTTCTTTTCATTTAAAGAAGGATGTGTTCCTGGAAGAATTGAGGAAATGGGCTCAATATGTATCAGAAAGAAGGTCTGATTCTGTTGCTACATATAGATAAAAAGAGATTTTACATAGAGGTATTGTTTGTATATGTTGATAATATACATTAATGTGTGTGTGTATCTATATATATATATATATGTTTAATATCTACATGCATATACACTCACCTAAAGGATTATTAGGAACACCTGTTTTAATTTCTCATTAATTTAATTATCTAATCATACAATTACATAGCAGTGGCTTCAATGCATTTAGGGGTTGGTCCTGGTCAAGAAAATCTCCTGAACTCCAAACTGAATGTCAGAATGGGAAAGAAAGGTGATTTAAGCAATTTTGAGCGTGGCATGGTTGTTTGTACCAGACGGCCAGTTTGAGTATTTCACAATCTGCTCCGTTACTGGGATTTTCACGCACAACCATTTCAAGGGTTTACAAAGAATGGTGTGAAAAGGGAAAAACATTCAGTATGTGGCAGTCCTGTGGGCGAAAATGAGGCAAATGGGCTACAACAGCAGAAGACCCCACCGGGTACCACTCATCTCCACTACAAATAGGAAAAAGAGGCTACAATTTGCATGAGCTCACCAAAATTGGACAGTTGAAGACTGGAAATATGTTGCCTGGTCTGATGAGTCTCGATTTCTGTTGAGACATTCAGATGGTAGAGTCAGAATTTGGCGTAAACAGAATGATTACATGGATCTATCATGCCTTGTTACCACTGTGCAGGCTGGTGGTGGTGGTGTAATGGTGTGGGGGATGTTTTCTTGGCACACTTTAGGCCCCTTAGTGCCAATTGGGCATCGTTTAAATGCCATGCCCTACCTGAGCATTGTTTCTGACCATGTCCATCCCTTTATGACCACCATGTACCCATCCTCTGATGGCTACTTCCAGCAGAATAATGCACCATGTCACAAAGCTCGAATCATTTCAAATTGGTTTCTTGAACATGACAATGAGTTCACTGCACTAAAATGGCCCCACAGTCACCAGATCTCAACCCAATAGAGCATCTTTGGGATGTGGTGGAACGGGAGCTTTGTGCCCTGGATGTGCATCCCATAAATCTCCATCAACTGCAAGATGCTATCCTATCAATATGGGCCAACATTTCTAAAGAATGCTTTCAGCACCTTGTTGAATCAATGCCACATAGAATTAAGGCAGTTCTGAAGGCGAAAGGGGGTTAAACACAGTATTAGTATGCTGTTCCTAATAATCTTTTAGGTGTGTGTAGATGTCTATAGAATAGGACTATATTTTACATTTAAAACACATTAAAAATACTATAACAACTGGACAAGACAACTTGAGGGCAAAACTAATTTAACAACCGCTGGTCAACTGTAAAAATGCAACCTCCAAGGTTGTGTGAAGCACATGGTGTGGCATCAAACCATGAATATTTCATAACATCAATAGCAAATTGTTGTCCTGTGTTTATGCAAAATTTATCTTCCTTTCATGTCAACCTCATCCTGAAGAGGATCTCTCAGAACTCTCATTACAAACTAAATTCTGATGGCCATGTTGTCTATAAATGGTTTCTACAAATATGGCTGCTAAATAAGGACTTTTTAACTTTTAACTTTTCAATTGCAAATGTAAGGTAATTAAATGCATCAGCTCTAATCAATAAACTGTTTAGCGATAGTTTACGTATAATTTGAATTGTTTAATTTGTTTTACAAGTTCCCCCCTCTCCCTACAGTTCTCTTTTAACTTTACTTTGGGTGATAAATTGTATCATACAACTACTGTAGTATGGTTCACAACCAGAACCACTACAAGTACTAGCATTTGCTGTTTACTTTAGTTGAGACTGTTTCACTGTTATTTAAGTAGTTGTAACATTTTAATTTAAGCAGACTTACAGTTGTATTGATATTTTTATTTAAAAAAAAATTAGTTTTCAGTTCATAATTTCAGTGCTCCAATTTAAATTTATTTCAATTTAATGCCAAGCCAACATTTGTAATTTTCATGTAGATTAAGTTTTTCAAATAATATTTATATTTATTTATGATTTTTAAAAGGTTTACCAGCAATGGTTCTTAACTGACTCCATTTCTGGACTGATGTTAATCAAAAGTTTTGCTTTGAGAAAATTTAACAGTCTGTTGTGTGATGTTTGCAAGTCTTTTTGAAGGAATTGCATATTCAGAAGCCATCTGTTTTATCAAGGACATGCCACTACTTTGAAAAGACTTGAATAATATTCACAGGATGAATATTGAACACTGTTGCAACACCATCTGTTTTTCTGTGGAGGTGTGTTGACACTACGTTTAAAACAATTCTGGTAGCACTTTATTTCACAGCCTAGTTCTATATGAACTATGTACTTACTATAATAACTAGGTATTAACCTGAACCTAACCTTACTTCATATTCATATAAAATAGTTATCTAATATTACTCAATACTTTATTTATTTATTTATTTATTTATTTTATTTATTTATTTATTTTTTGGGGGGGGGGACTTCTTTTAATTATTGGGTGAACTAACCCTTTAAATACAGTAAAATAAAGTGTACATTAATTTTTATATCTTTACTTAATTAAACTTATTTGACAAAATAAAAATAAAAATAATCAAGGCCATCCATCCAGGGTGTTTCCCTGCAGTGATGGATGAAAATGGATGCATTGTTTAGATGTATTCTGCAGTAAATCAACAGCAAATGTTAGTGAATACTGAAAATGTAAAAAAAAAAGAAAAAAAAGTCACATTAAAAGAAAGCCAGTAGCTATCACCCTGTGGCTCAAGACTGGTTGCCCATTTACACTAGGCAGGGTTGAGCCTGGTCAGTATACCTGGATGGGAGACCTCCTGGGAAAAGCATAGGTTGTTGCTGGAAGAGATGTTAGTGAAGCCAGCAGGTCTGTGCTAACTCTGCGGTCTGTGTATGTTCTTCGACCCCAGTATAGTGATGGGGACAAAACACAGCCATCCTTTGGATGGAATGAGGTCCTGACTCTCAGTGGTCATTAAAAATCCCACGATGCTCTTAAAAAAAAGTGTAGGGGTTTAACACCCACATCCTGGTCAAATTTGCCCACTGGCTGCCATTCATCATCATGGCTTCCTAATCATCCCTATATAAATACTGATTGGCTTCTTAACTCTGTCCCCTCTACACCAATAAGTGGACATTACAATAGTGTGGGAGTTTTAACACCATGGCTGCTGTCAAATCATCCAGGTGGATGCTGTACATTGTGGTGGTGGTTGAGGAGACCCCATCCCCACCCCCCATGTAAGCTCTTTGAATACAGAGAAACATATCGTATAGGTTATAACAAATCATTATTATTAGAAGAAACTAATAGTTGAAAACTGTTTTAAAGTTTTATTTCTCTTTGTAAAATATTATTACAATTTAATACAACTCTTTTCTAATTGAATATATTTTAAAATGTAATTTATTCCTGTGAAGCAAAGCTACATTTTTATTATAATTACTTGCATTGCTCTCATAGTGTCATTACAGTCTTCAGTGTCACATGATCCTTCAGAAATGATTCTTATTGGCTGTTTTGATGCGCAAGAAACATTGATAATAATAATGTTAAAATATTTTATAAAAAAAATTGTGTAAACTGAGATAAAATTTTTTCGGAGTCTTTGAGAAACAGTAAGTTCAAAATAACAGCTAACACTTCTGAAAAATTAAATTCATCCTTGCTGCATGAAAGTCTTCATGTAATAAAAATACTTAATGGAAAATAAAAATACTCTTCACTTTCAAATAATAAAAAAAGTATTTACCCCAAACTATTGAACGGTAGTGTACATGTATGCAAATGCATGATTTAATGGAAAATGTTTTACTTCTAAAATAAACAGACACATTTAGGACACAGGTCATGTTTACATTATTTATGGTTTGATTTCCATCTGGGACAAGCCAGCATTCTCTGCATAAAACTTCAAAAAGGGGGGGAAAAAAGAAGGACAAAAATAAATGTTCAAAAGCAGTCAGCAGAAAAAAAGACATGATACATGCACAAAACAGGGAATACAAAACAATCAGGCAGAAGACAGTCCGTATCTGGATTAAAGCAAGCATGTTTTTTCTCACACCCATTTGAAGTTATTAAATAAATATAGAAAAAGTTCACATTATAAAATTTGTGTATGGACAACATAAACAGCAATGATTTACAATATGTTTGGTGGTGAGAATTCAACAAACAGGCATCTGAAAATGTTCAATTGGATCACTGACGCAGCACATTAATAATCTGTTTTTGATTATTTATAAATATTTGTTATTCTGAATTTACAGACGTTTTAGCTCTATGTAGTGTTTTCGATAAGATTTTGTCGTAACAAAATTGATTTAAAATGTTTAAAATCACAACTAAAGTGATTCTTGATTCTCTTCGTTTAAGTTTATTCCAGTTGAATGAGCATACTTGTTTTGGAGTAAAGAAATAACCTTTTTAGTTTGTTCATCAAGCTGATACACAAGTTAGACAAGATAGACATAAAAACAAATAGAAAAGTCAGTTACTTTTCCTGATCTACTATTTACTTTATACATTTGTTAACTAGTAGATAGTGAGGAAAAAAAGGTGAAATAGTTCAATTGAAATATTACTTTTATCAATTTTGCAGGTCCAATACCTGCCTTTGAATACTGCAGGTATTAGACATGCAGCATTTCAAGAAATGTACACTATGTTTATATATACAGTAAGCCATAGCTCTTTTATACACTCTGTACATTACTGTGTTTTATTATTTAAATAAGTTGTGCTCCATCCTTATTCTACTCTTGCACACCTGGGGATGGAAAGCAGGAAAACATAATCTGCTCCAAACAGGAAGTATAACAACCAAGTGTTGTGAAAAAAAAAAGTTTATGGACTACTATTTAGGCACGAGTTCCCTCTGGTGGGCTGGAGAGAGAACTGCATGCCACCGAATCTCATGTCTCAATATCTCCTTGAACTGGATTGATTTGTTTTAGTTTTAGATCTTAAATGGACCATCATACCTGGGATTTAGGATTTATCTATATAAATAAAGGTGACTTGACTTGATATAAATAAATAAAGATGAACTGACTTGACACGCTCACAATCACAAACACACTGGTCCAGTTAACCAATCAGACTACATTGTGCTTTTCAGAAGGAGGGGCTTCATAGAGACAGGAACTAAAGACAGACTGGGAAGAGAGGTGCTGCAATGTAAACTAGATAGAGGAAGTTTATTTTATAAACTTCTGTTGGCTTGAGAAAGCCCAGCCTGAAAGTTTAAATTAGTTGTAAAAGCTTCAAGCTTAAAAAGTTTTGAGAGTTTAAACTTTAAAACATGTTGCTAACAAGATTTATTTGGAGATTACTGATGATTCAGTTGGTCAGTGAATGGCGCCAATAGACCCAACCCCCATGTCTCTACGACTTTCTGATGCAGAGATATAGGTCTGGCTAAACGGTTGCTAGGGTACTTTGGTTGCTAAGGAGTGGCTAAGCCTCTGCCATTGATGTCACTTCAAAGGCTGCTTGACAGTATGAACGATATAAACCAACCACAACGCCTCTACGACATTCAGAACTGAAGATATCTCGCTTTGCATTTGGTTGCTAAGGTGCTCGATAATGATTGCTAGGGCGTGGCTAGGAAGTGTTGAAAACATTGGTGATTGGCAGTTTGCCAGTTTGAGATGGGTTGCTAAGGTGCTCTAAATGGTTGCTAGGGCGTGGCTTAATAGCTTCACTGTGATCCTGAGACACTCATTGGTCGCCTGAGTAAAATGAGCCCTCCCCCTTGTCTCTGTGACGCTGTGCTGCAGAGCTATGTTCAATTCAAAATCCCTATGCATTTTGCCATAGTAGATGGTGTTTCATGGGACAGCCTTCCCCATTCATCTCTATGGGGCAAATTTGGGCAGCTCTAGCACCCCAGGGGTGCAACTTTTACCCCATTGTGTGGTATGTTCTTACAGAGGCTGTCACCCTCTTCAAATGTGGCGAGTTTCATCTTTTTACAAATTCCTCGCTCCGAGTTATTAATCGTCAAAGTTCGTCGCAATGTTAAGTCAATGGGATTTTTCGGCTGCTTTTTCGCCCCTGGGGCGAACATCGTACCCCCGATCCCTTAGAAACGATATAGCAACTCAAGTCAGAACAGGTCTGAAGTCTGAGCAAAGTTTAGTGGTTGTAGCTTTAAAGCTATAGGAGGAGATTCTTTTAGAATTTTAGGTAAGAAGAAAAATAATAATAAGTTTAGATACAATATCACTAAGTTGGCTTTCTCAAGCCAACTTAAATATGTGAATATTTTGTTTTTGAATGCTTAAGCATGAAAACATTTTAGTACACCAAAATCAAACTAAATCAAAGCATAATAGGTCCCCTTTAACAAATTACTTTACATCCCAACATTTACAAGATGTTTACAAACAGCTGCTCTAAACTTTTTTGTGATGGCTGTTTGTTAACAGTGTCTGTCACTAACCCGATAACTGTAACTGGAAACTAAATGTAGTCATTGTGAATTCAAGCCTGAATTATTGATCATAGGGACAGTTGCAGAAGTAACCATCCTTTCCCCCCGTCTTTTAGTCAGTGAACATGTCTAAGAAGGTTAAGGTAAGCAAAATTCATTTGTAATGACCATATATTAACATTTTTATGCACTTAGTGTAGGGGCAAGCATAAGAAAGAGAAAAACTGAGTGTGTGCAAATGTTGGGGTGTGCAGTAACCATGTAATCCTCTTTGTCTTAAGAGTACAGCATTCGTCTTCTTCTAATAAGGCTTTCTTTCATGTCACAGACAGCATACATTAAATAATGTATGATTATAAGAGAATGTTGCTGTAATTTCCAGATTGTAATGATCAGCTCGTAAACTGTAAATTGAGAAACAAAGCATAACTGTATTAGCGGAGTAACAATCTGAATAGCTTTAATTTTGGTTAAATCAGGACAGTGCTAAACTAATTGAGAGTCCAACTCAAACAAAACTCCACCACAGTTAGCATTACATCCCCTTCAAAAAGGCATGCCAATGTGCCTTAACAAAAATGTCCAACAGAGGAGGGCGGGAGGGGGCTTAGGTGGAGAATGCGGAGGTGGCAGAGGAGACATCCCAAGATGAAGGAAGATAGTGGGAGGAGCCAGGTAGCGAACTCAAACCATGCTACCAGGAAGATGGAACCAAGGAGTCGACTGACAGAGGCGTAGCTGCTGAAGGGGTGGAGGGACGAGGTTCAGCCAAAGGTCCTGAAGTCCATGGTGTAGGCAGAGTGACAACTGACCAAGGTGGAGCCTTAGGGATTATGGTCACAAGTGGAGTCAAGGGAGCGAGGAAGGTGGAGCTGATTGATCAGCAAGCCGAGGTGGAGTAACAGGCTCATCAATTTGAGGTGGAGCCAGCAGGTCAACACACCAGGATGGTGATGGTGATCTGGAAATCTAAGGCAGATCTGAGATACTTGGAGGAGCCAACAAAGGCGGAGCTAAAGTTGAAACATGGCAGACGAACTGGAATCGCTGGAATCAGCTCTGGCACAAGCTTTGTGGTGGGCTCTGGCTTTAATGACCATGATGGGCGTTGTTGGTGACTGGCTGGACTCTGGTGATTTGAGATCCTGCTCATTCCCACAGATAGTGTAGTGGGATCCACATTGGAAAAGTACTCAGTCCAAATACTCCTTGAATATCCCTTGAGGCTATCTTAGACTACAAAACTAGGGAGACGATTGAGGCGCACACATGAACTAAAACAGGAAACTGAACAGGAAACAGTGCAAAAATGTACGCAGGATTTTAACATAAAAAACAAACGACAGTGATAACAAATAATTGTCTATTTTCTTTCATTTTGGCCCTCTGGTTTGATATATTTCCATTGCAAATAAATATTATACATTTGGAACAGTCTTTAAAACTCTGTATATACAGTGGGTACAGAAATTATTCAGACCCCTTAAATGTTTCACTCTTTGTTATATTGCAGCCATTTGCTAAAATCATTTAAGTTCATTTTCCCCCCTCATTAATCTATACCCAGCACCCCATATTGACAGAAAAACACAGAATTGTTGACATTTTTGCAGATTTATTAAAAAGAAAAACTGAAATATCCCTTTGCTCAGTATTTAGTAGAAGCACCTTTTGCTCTAATACTGTCATGAGTCTTTTTGGGAAAAATGCAATAAGTTTTTCACACCTGGATTTGTGGATCCTCTGCTATTCCTCCTTGCAGATCCTCTCCAGTTCTGTCAGGTTGGATGGTAAACATTGGTGGACAGCCATTTTTTGGTCTCTCCAGAGATGCTCAATTGGGTTCAAGTCAGGGCTCTGGCTAGGACATTCAAGAACAGTCACGGAGTTGTTGTGAAGCCACTGCTTTGTTATTTTAGCTGTGTGCTTAGGGTCATTGTTTTGTTGGAAGGTCATTGTCTTGTTGAAACCTTCGGCCCAGTCTGAGGTCCTGAGCATGCTGGAGAAGGTTTTCGTCCAGGATATCCCTGGCCGCATTCATCTTACCCTTGAGTGCAACCAGTTGTCCTGTCCTTGCAGCTGAAAAACACCCCCGCAGCTGATGCTGCACCACCATGCTTCACTGTTGGGACTGTATTGGACAGGTGATGAGCAGTGCCTGGTTTTCTCCACACATACCGCTTAGAATTCAGGTAAAAATAGTTCTATCTTGGTCTCATCAGATCAGAGAATCTTAATTCTCATCATCTTGGAGTCCTTCAGGTATTTTTTTAGCAAACCCCATGCAGGTTTTCATGTGTCTTGCACTGAGGAGAGGCTTCCGTCAGGCTACTCTGCCATAAAGCCCCGACTGGTGGAGGGCTGCAGTGATGGTTGACTTTCTACAACTTTCTTCCATCTCCCTACTGCATCTCTGGAGCTCATCCACAGTGATCTTTGGGTTCTTCTTTACCTCTCTCACTACGGCTCTACTTCCCTGATAGCTCAGTTTGGCCTGATGGCCAGCTCTAGGAAGGGTTCTGGTCGTGCCAAATGTCTTCCATTTCAGGATTATGGAGGCCACTATGCTCTTAGGAACCTTAAGTGCAGCAGAAAAAAGTTTTTGTAACCCTGGCCAGATCTGTGCCTTGCCACAACTCTGTCTCTGAGCTCTTCAGGCAGTTCCTTTGACCTCATGATTCTCATTTGCTCTGACATGCACTGTGAGCTGTAAGGTCTTTTATAGACAGGAGTGTGGCTTTCCTAATCAAGTCCAATAAGTATAATCAAACACAGCTGGACTCAAATGAAGGTGTAGGTGTGTGTACATTAATGAGGAAAAAAACTTAAATTATTTTAGCAAATAGCTGCAATATAACAAAGAGTGAAACATTTAAGGGAGTTTAAGCTGAATACTTTTCGTACCCACTGTATTATACACAAAAGTGGGTCAATATACAGAAGTTACAAAACATATTGAAATAAGCTTACAAGTATACAAGTTGTACATTGATTTTCACAAACTTCCTAAAATGCTAGTAAATTTCACAAATAATTACAAAGAAATGGGAAGGAACATTACATTAAACATAACATTTCGAAGTAGAATGACTGAAATAACAGGGTTTTTTTTGTTTGTTTCTTTGTTTTTACAGTGTACTTGGAAAATAGTTGAACTGTATGTAAAATTAATAAAATTGATGCCCTGCCTTGACTTCACATTTGCACTTAGTCAGGCCATGTACAGTACAACTGTTACCCTTATTCCTGTCTGTTGTCATCAGTGCACTTCCTGCATATAAGGTCATTGTTACACTTCCTGTCAGTTGTGTCATTGTCATCTGTTCACTTCCTGTCAGTGGGGTCATGTGTCACTTCCTGTCTGGTGTGTCATGTGTTGTTTCACTTCCAGGCCCCTTCTGTGTATCCTCTCGTGCCCTCCCTGCACCTGTCATGTCATCACTCACATCGTTAATCTACCCAGGTGTTCGTCATTCCCTTGTATATAAAACCCTCTTGTGTTTTTTGTCTTTGTTGGTTGTTGACATTTACTGAGTCATGTCTGATGTTGACGGCGCTATGTGGGTGCCGTGTCCATGTTCGCTGTCTCATTGATCCAAGTTACAAAATTAAGTAAAAAAATTATACTTTTATTAAAAAACAAAAAGGAAGCTGTATTTTTTTTAACCTTTCTTACGTAGAACGTTTAACATCCATGGAATCTTTCCATTCCACAAAAGCTTCTTTATAGTGGAAAAGGTTCTATACATTATTAAAATATTCTTTACACCGAGGAAAAATGGTTCTTTTAAGAACTGTTGATTGAAAGGCTCTTTAGGAAACTAAAACCTTTATTTTTAAGATTGTAGAATCAAAATACTGTCAAACTAAAGATTATCTAACATCTATATCTTTCTATCTATTTATCTCTATCTAGAGAAATGTAAAAAAAAGTCTTAAGTTTCCATATTTGGTGACTTTTTTGTGAAAAACTTTTCACAAATCCAATTTTAAGGGGGGTAAGGAGATTGGCAACGCTGGAGAAGGGAGAGCAAGAGGACAAACATGCTGAATTTCTTGATTTTGTTTCACAATTTTGTGACAGTTTTGTAGTCAAAACAACAAATGTATTCAAAAAAGGCCTGAATTCAGAATATCTAATGCATTACTTGCGTTCATATACATCCCAAATCTGTATTAATAAATTATAGGGTTGTCTCTTTAATATGTTAATTTATTAACCCTGATTCGCATTAAATAATTTTTATTAACCTTTGGTATGTGTGTGACTGGAAATGTGGCTGTGCATGTCTGAGAGAGTATGTTTTGCATGTGGACTGTTACGGTGGGTTTTTTTCTTAGCGTGGGAAAGAGAGAGAATTCCGAGTTTAGCAGAGTAACTTGACGTGCTTTTGGGAGGAGAGAGAATGTAGACTAACAGACCATTCATTTTACAAGCACATATTTGAGCCCCTTCAAACTCAGCCCACAAGAGCGAGAGGAAACCGCTCTTCCCTCTTCCCCCTTCTCTTACTAGCACTGTTTGTATAGCAACTGGGTGGAGTGGTGATCTCTGACACACACATTGCACACACACACACAGACAGATGTTCATAGACATGTACCTCTCAACCAGCGAGGAGTCTGATTTGGTGAGTCCCAAATATCAGTTTTAAGCTGCTTACACACTAGTTTTTGTGATGTTCAACTTCCATTTTCTTCTCTTTTAAACTAAACGCGGCTCCTTTCTGGAATTTTCTAGGCTAGGATTTTGTGGGTGGGAATAACACATTTCCTGAAAGTTTTCTGAAGACTTTTTTCCACAGTCTTGCATTGGTGTGTGAATGTGTTGAATGTCATTACAAGTCTGCGACTTTAATAACTACTTATGCAATGGGTTTCAAGAAGAAGTATGGAATAAATAAAGCTTTCTTAGGTCGTATTGCATAGACATTTTTAACTTTAGGTTTGCAAAGGACTGTCAGGAACTGCTTGGCAAGATAAAACTCTAAAAAGAATCAAGACTTTAAAATTCCCTTTAATGTCAGGATCACTGTTTTTGTACTTTCTCTTTCTTTGTTAAAAATAGTTTATAACATACATACGTATTTTTGTGTTAGGTTCTGCATAATCTATATAAATATTCAGTATTAACATTATTATTGGTAATATTCTAAAACAAGAATAGTTAATACAATTTTAAAAAAATCATTGTTTTCTGAAAATATTCATTATTATCTGCTTGATTAGTAATACTTTAATGAAAACGTGTGGAAAAGATATATGGAAAATACCATTTCATGTCTATCATAAATATGTGCATTCGTAGCATATGTTTATGTAGATGAATAGACCAAGATAATTCTTGGTAAATATTTTTAGCTTGTCTCGAGGACAAATAATGCTGCACAACAAATTAAACAGCTTGATATTGAAAGAGTGAGAAAAAGGAAAGATCACTAGAAGGTAGATTACATTGTGACATGGTCCCAGTGTGTGTGTGTGTGTGTGTGTGTGTGTGTGTGTGTGTGTGTAAATCTTTGGGATTTAGTCAATATTATCCACATTGAAGTGTGGTGTTCTAATTTAAAATGACAGAGTGGACATGGTCGAATACATCCAATTGAATTTGTGTTTGTTTGTTTGTGTGTGTGTGTGTGTGTGTGTGTGTGTGTGTGTGTGTGTGTGTGTGTGTGTGTGTATGTGTGTGTATGTGTGTCTGTGAGCGCGCGCAAGTGTGTGTGTTTGTGTCTTTCATGCTCTCTGTGACCTCCCAGACAAAAAAAGTATGCTAAATTGCCCGAGGAGCACAGCTGAGTCTATGTGATTGTGTGTGAGAGAGAGAGAGAGATAGAGAGAGAGAATTAAAAGAGATAAAATAATACGAACAAAGGCAACCTGTATTTCTGCCAAACTGCAGAAACATTCATAAGTCACTACGGTTTCCAGCTGAAATGAACACAAGTGGCAGTAAAACACCAATTTTGTATTACTTTTCACACAAATTATAATCACAAGGGCAGATAATCGATTAATAAAAACATACATTTACACGTTTCCTAGGACAATATTCTGTTATGAACTCAAAAACTTTTACCATGCATGATTTTTAAACTAAATTCATTTTGATGTTGCATCACATAATCAACTCCATATGCACAGCTTTTCTGACATACCATAGTAAACTTGCTCGGTAACTCACGTGGTACAGCATTGCAGTTGCTTTGTGGAGCACATTTGGGTACGAGTCCTATGAACAATGTCAGGATACACCACAAAAGAACTCAAAGACATGAGGAACCAATGGATGCTTCAGCAAATTAATGGTTTGGTTAGTTTAGTGTAGGTGGTACATTATTTTCAAACACGGTAGAGCATTAACCTTAATGCCACTCAGTTATGAACTTCAGCAATATGTTCAATAACCGACTTGAGAACTTTGATGCATTCATCAAGATACTGGCCATTCATCTGTTAGGGAAATTGAATGTGCTTTTAGTGCAACTAACCAGACAATTCCCTTTGAATATGTCGCAAAATATGCAGGAAGCAATGTAATATAAATCTAAATGAAGTCAAAATGGACCCTATTTACTTTGTCAGAGCAGATTACTAGTCTTGTGGTGAACAATTAATCCATGCAAGTTAATACAGAGAAAAAAAATAGAAATGGAATCTGGAATCCTTCTCTGGTGTCAGTTTGATGGCTTGGGTTGAATATGTCCTAAACCATTCCCTCCAACCGTCAATCTGCTATGAGAGAGGGATGGAGGGGAGGAGTGTCAAAATAAAACCCTGCCCTCTATTCAATATTCCACTTCACTTGGAAGTACGTCACAACACTGAAGTCGTTTGCAACTCCTCGGATCACAGGGACTTGAAAAAACTTAGAAATTATTTTTGTTTTTTTGTGCTTGAATATTTAGACTGTGTAAATCAGCCCTTGACTTTGACAAGGTCAGACAAAATAAAGTCAGTGCAAGACAGCTGGCTTCAACTTCTTTTTATAGACTGATATAGCCTATAGCCGTACTGAAGATCATTTATAAATGTAATAGATTTATTTAAAAATAATGATAATAGCAAGTGTCAGTTGTGCAAGTGTATACCTCTTCCACTTGACACAATAAATAACCTCTGTTCTATTTCAGACTAAATGCTTATAAGACTGAAATCTTCGAAAGCTCAGTGCATTCGGATAAGAAAGGGAGAGAATTTATGTTGCTTACAGAGCATGTTTAAGGGTTCCTGGGAAACCATTCAAATCCTTTTAAAAACGTTACTTATTACAAAAAAATAATATAGTTAAATACACTATTGAGTGTGTGATGAAGGTAATATTTTTGGACACATAATTGCTTACTAACATGTTAAGAGCAATTCAATTAAAATACATTATAGTTTAAATTTATATGAATTTAAATTAGCTGTACTTGAACTTGTAGTGTAATGTCAAATAACACTACAGTTCAAATTATAATCGAGTCCTTCACATGTGCTTTAGATGTGTTAAAAAACAATCATGAAAGTGTCCTTTCTTTAAGCAGGCTACACTAAGGTGGCACTTTATTTCATTGACATTTTCTTCGTTCACTTTTTAAATAATAGTACACTACAGTTCTTTTTTCACAAGGGCACATGCATATTTTGCAGAAACAACACACATGCACCTGCACACACACACAAGTAAATGTGAAGCGCGATTAATCACAGAAGACGACACACAGATGGAGAGACTCTGAAGACCAACGCAGAGGCAGAGAGCGAGGAGGATGGGGGGGGGGGGGGGGTGGGAGATGAGAAAAGAGGGCTGAGTGGAGGCAAAACAGAGGACGTATCAGAGACACAGGACGACTAGAGAATACAGAAAGCTGGATGCCTGATGTTTAACTGAGGAACATGCAGAAGGCGGGAAGGACAGCGTGTGAGAGAAAAGCTGGCAGTTAGAGGTGCAAATCACTGCAGCAAACGTGCTTGCATCTTTAGCGTCGGAGCACTGGGCTCTGGGGAATGGGGAAGGGCTCTTCATAGAAGATCATGACAGCCTGGCTCGGTGGTGTTGCTGCAGCGGGATGGACCGAGTCTCATTCATTCTAGGAGGAAATACATAGGCCGTTGCAGCTCTCGTCTTCCACTATGCGCAGGGATCGAGAGCAAGCACATGGAATTACGTGCTATCGTCAACAACACAGCAGAACTCTTCGTCCCCACAGCGACAGCACATCTAGAATTGATAACATTAGCCCAGGCAACAGTCGAGATATTAGGTAGCACTTGACTTTATGCAGTTTTAGACCAAGATATAGAAATAGTTTAGTTGAACAACAGCAGCAGTGCATTTGTAGAGGTCCCTCATGCACTTTATCAAACGTGGACCTTCTGCTCTAATATAGATTTAGTACTTTTAACTTAATGATACTTTCATTTTTGACAATAGCAGCTCTCAGGTTTAAGGATAATGTTTGAGTATAATTTGGTAGATGATGGGTGGTATATAGTTGGTAGAGTTTATTGAAGTTTGTGGTTGGTATGGTGAAGAGAGCAAATGCTCTAACTGGATTGGCTGATGAAGGCCTCCTGGATACGACTGCTGAAACGAGCAACAGGAAACCGAGTCAAGAACAACATTGGCGTAAGAAACTATAAATCTTAATCTACTCTATTTGTGTGTTTGAGTGAGTAGTGCATTTGAAAAATTCAGAGCGAAAAGTTATGCTATGATACTCAGTGTCTTGTGATTTAGTCTCTGTATGCTCTTGAATGATGAATATATCACCCACATTTCACTTCTGACCTTGCTTGACATTAGACGACCATGACTCCAGACAAGGCTGAAATCTTGTCCCAGACTGAAATGCATGTCTGAGTTGTCTTAACTGAAAGCAACTTGCACTGATATATCTTAAAATATGTCCTGCCATTGTTTTGTCTCAAGATGTGCAGCAGTAATGTTGTTTTTCTTCCCCTAAGACATGTTTATAAAAGCTACTTAAATGTTCTAATTTAACTAAATCCTAATTCTTGCTAAATCTAAGCCCTGTCTGTGAAACCAGACCTAAATGTTTTAATTTAAAGTACATTTTTAATTATTATATTTTAATAATCTTGTGCTTGAAAGTAGTATACTTATTGATGTGCTAAGCTCACTAACATACAATTTGTATATATATGTATATATATATACTTTTTGACACAGGATTTTAATACATATATAAAGATGTATTAAAGTCCTGTGTCAAAAAGTTCTCATAAAGGCACAATATGTAAAAAAGAAAAAAGAAAAAACAAGTGATTAATATATCCAAAAACTCCTGGAACAATACATTTTGTTGTTCTTGCATTTTCTCAAACTTTTCTAACAATGTTTAAATTCAGAAAAATTTGCAATTTTAACCAGTCTAACAGCCCGTGTCATTGCGTCGCCAGTCAATTACATCATATTCACGCTTCCTTTGATTTTTGATATTACTTTCATAGAAACCATGGAAACACCAAAGACAATTTAATATATTATGCGTTTTATTAGACAGATGAGAAACTGTTTGGATACCTTTATCACTGTTTTATAGCTCAACCCAGTTAAGTCTGATTATTAGTGAGTGTTTGTAATAGTGTTTGTAATTTGTGCGAGTGTAGTTGAATATTCAACATTGAAAACAATAGTCGACTACAAGAGAAAAAAAATACACACAATTTTATAGTTCAAAGGATTGTTTTAATTTTAGATTAAAAAAAATTTCAAAAAACAACAACATTTAAATAAAATGTTTGAAAAAACAACGTAAACAAAATCTTTCCCACAGATCTTGCATGCGTTTTCTTTCTGTCAGTTGGGGTGGGTCTACAAATGACCACTCGAAAGATAAGTGAGGTGTGGGAGTAGGAGGAAACGGAAAAGTTGTAAGTAAACTGTCATGTGAAACTGGCATATAATAATTCCACTGGAGTCAAGTGTAACAAGAGAATGAACCTCATTGGTTCTTAAACATGCTGTGTGACACGAGAATGAACCTCATTGGTTCTTAAACATGCTGTGTGACACGAGAATGAACCTCATTGGTTCTTAAACATGCTATGTGACACGAGAATGAACCTCATTGGTTCTTAAACGTTAAACGTGCCGTGTAACACGAGAATGAACCTCATTGGTTCTTAAACGTGCCGTGTAACACGAGAATGAACCTCATTGGTTCTTAAACATGCTGTGTGACACGAGAATGAACCTCATTGGTTCTTAAACATGCTGTGTGACACGAGAATGAACCTCATTGGTTCTTAAACGTGCCGTGTAACACGAGAATGAACCTCATTGGTTCTTAAACGTGCCGTGTAACACGAGAGTGAACCTCATTGGTTCTTAAACGTGCCGTGTAACACGAGAATGAACCTCATTGGTTCTTAAACGTGCCGTGTAACACGAGAACGAACCTCATTGGTTCTTAAACGTGCCGTGTAACACAAGAACGAACCTCATTGGTTCTTAAACGTGCCGTGTAACACGAGAACAAACCTCATTGGTTCTTAAACGTGCCGTGTAACACGAGAACGAACCTCATTGGTTCTTAAACGTGCTGTGTGACACGAGAATTAACCTCATTGGTTCTTAAACGTGCTGTGTAACACGAGAACAAACCTCATTGGTTCTTAAACGTGCCGTGTAACACGAGAACGAACCTCATTGGTTCTTAAACGTGCTGTGTGACACGAGAACGAACCTCATTGGTTCTTAAACGTGCCGTGTAACACGAGAATTAACCTCATTGGTTTTAAAACGTGCCGTGTAACACGAGAATGAACCTCATTGGTTCTTAAACATGCCGTATAACACGAGAATTAACCTTATTGGTTTTAAAACAAGCTGTGTAACACACGAGAATGAACCTCATTGGTTTTCGCAAGTCAAGCAAACATTTTATCAGGAGTATGGTTTAGTACATACCTTGGTTTTGAAGTCACGGTTCGGTACAACAGGGGGAGAGAACTAAATATGAAATTGCTTTTTTTATTAAACAGTGGCCTGTCTTTACATGAATTCAATTATAATTAAAAGTTTCTCAAGGAAACTAAAAAAATAAAAAACTCAGTTAACTCTGTTAATGTTACACAAGAGCTAGTGTGCGATGCGGAGAACACGGATATTCAAACTGAAAACACTTTAATAACAACTGAAAACAAAGCGGCACTTCTAGTGCAAACACGGGAGGAGAAGGCATCCACACACTAGGAACATCCAACATAACATCAACAAGAGACAAAGACATGGGAACACAGGAGGGCATTTATAACGAACACTGAATAACAACCAGCTGACGAGACTAACGATCAGTGATTAGACAAAGACAGGTGCAGGGAGGACATGACATACACAGAAGGAACCTGGATGTGAACAGACGTGATAAGACTGTGACAGTTAAATGCTGTAAACTGTATAGGGAGCCTTTACTTACAAATTACTATTAAATGTTAACAACAGAGCCCAAAATGTTAGCCTAAATACAGTTTTTTTTTCTAGATATAATAATCAACACTGTAATAACAATTTGTATTCAAACATGTAAACTGCACATAAGGCAGATATAAACAGATATTTAAAAAAAGACATTAAATAATCAAGACATCACTGACAGGATAAGTACAGTACAATTAAAAATATTGGCTAATTGTTACACGTGTTCCTGTCTGGGTCTTCTCTGTCACTTCCTGTCAGTCTTGTCTTTGTTTCACTTCTGTCTCTCGGGTTATTGTTTCACTCCCTACACCTGTCTTGTAATCACTTCCTCGTTAGTCTCCCAGGTGTTGCTGTTTCCCCTTGTGTATATATCACTTGTGCATTTCCCTTGTGTTTGTCGGTTGTTGATATTGTTTAATGAATTGTTTACTGAATTCGTGTGTGGATGTTACTTGGTCTTGCCTTGGTTCTTGTTTTGAGTTTAGCCTAGTTCAAGTCTATGCAATCCAGTTTGTTTTGTTTATATTTAAAGTGTTTTGTTTGTTTATTATTAAACTAGTTTAAGTTGGATATCCTGCCTTGCCTTGTCACCTTGTCTGTCTCCGCATCGCACACCAACCCCGCTCCCGTAACAGAACAACCGACCAGGTTCGTCACCTAAGAAAGACGATAGCGGACTATGGAACCCCTGGAGAAGATACTCCAGATTGCCCGGGAGAACTCTTCCTTTCTGGAGTTCTCCTGGAGGTTCAGCAGGTTCGCGACCTTCTCGTCCCTGAACGACGAGGAATTGAAAGTGCTGCTCTGGTTTGGGGCAAACCACTTCCAGCTCGGAGACCTCCCTGACACTACTGGACTAAGCTGGCAGGAAGCCCTGTATGTGTGTCAGTTGAGCGCCGCGCCCCAAACCAGGCAGTCAACACAATCTGCCTCAGCGCTCCAGTCGACGATCCGCCAGCCAGAGCCTGATCCAGAGATCCGCCAGCCAGAGCCTGATCCAGAGATCCGCCAGCCAGAGCCTGATCCAGAGATCCGCCAGCCAGAGCCTGATCCAGAGATCCGCCAGCCAGAGCCTGACCCAGAGATCCGCCAGCCAGAGCCTGACCCAGAGATCCGCCAGCCAGAGCCTGATCCAGAGATCCGCCAGCCAGAGCCTGATCCACAGATCCGCCAGCCAGATCCAGAGCTCCGCCAGCCAGAATCAGAGCTGCCTGAACTGTGGCCCGAACCGCCAGAGCTGCCTGAACTGTGGCCCGAACCGCCAGAGCTGCCTGAACTGTGGCCCGAACCGCCAGAGCTGCCTGAACTGTGGCCCGAACCGCCAGAGCTGCCTGAACTGTGGCCCGAACCGCCAGAGCTGCCTGAACTGTGGCCCGAACCGCCAGAGCTGCCAGAACTGTGGCCCGAACCGCCAGAGCTGCCTGAACTGTGGCCCGAACCGCCAGAGCTGCCTGAACTGTGGCCCGACCCGCCGCTGGGCTTCTGGGACATCCCAGAGCCGCCTGAACTGTGGCCCGACCCGCCGCTGGACTTCTGGGACATCCCAGAGCCGCCGCCGGCCTTCGCCGACGTCCCAGAGCCCGTTACTGGCCCGGAAGCCGCCGTCCAAGAGACTCTCGCCCTTCCGGCGCCCCCAGTGACTCTCGCCCTGCCGGCGCCCCCAGTGACTCTCGCCCTGCCGGCGCCCCCAGTGACTCTCGCCCTGCCGGCGCCTCCAGTGACTCTCACTTCCCCGGCGCCGCCTGACCCGCCGGCCTTGCCCGAGCCCGCCTGGCTCACTCCCCCGGCGCCGCCTGACCCGCCAGCCTTGCCCGAGCCCGCCTGGCTCACTCCCCCGGCGCCGCCTGACCCGCCAGTCTTGCCTGAGCCCACCGGGCTCCTTTCCCCGGCTCCACCCTGGTCACCTGCCGGTAACCCTGCCCTGCCCGAGCCAGCTTGGCTTATCCCACCTTTTCATCCCCCTGGACTCTGTATTTTATTTTTATTCTTTCCCCATGTGTCAGGACTGTGTTTTGACTTATTTTTTCATTGAGGACTGTTTTGAGTTATTTTCCTTTGTCTTGAGGTCTGTTTATTTTTTGTTTATCTTTTTCACACAGGTTTTCCTTGGTTCTAGTTCTGTCTCCTTTGGGTTCCCTCTGGTTTCTTGTCTGTCAAGTCTTGTTCTGTCCCCCTCCTGGTCCCCCGCCCACCCTCCGCAGTTGTTGCCTTGACGGCGCGAGGTCGCGCCTACCGGAAGGGGGGCGCTATGTTACACGTGTTCCTGTCTGGGTCTTCTCTGTCACTTCCTGTCAGTCTTGTCTTTGTTTCACTTCTGTCTCTCGGGTTATTGTTTCACTCCCTACACCTGTCTTGTAATCACTTCCTCGTTAGTCTCCCAGGTGTTGCTGTTTCCCCTTGTGTATATATCACTTGTGCATTTCCCTTGTGTTTGTCGGTTGTTGATATTGTTTAATGAATTGTTTACTGAATTCGTGTGTGGATGTTACTTGGTCTTGCCTTGGTTCTTGTTTTGAGTTTAGCCTAGTTCAAGTCTATGCAATCCAGTTTGTTTTGTTTATATTTAAAGTGTTTTGTTTGTTTATTATTAAACTAGTTTAAGTTGGATATCCTGCCTTGCCTTGTCACCTTGTCTGTCTCCGCATCGCACACCAACCCCGCTCCCGTAACACTAATATAGTGAATATATGAAATATTTTTAAAGAAAGACCGAACTGAGCTATGGACACTAAATGACTAACCGGAGAGCTAAATTTAATGTTACCGAAAAAAATTGTTTGCTTTGCACACTTTTTTTGTGTCTTTCCACCATTGAAACGCTGCTTGAGCAATTATGCGATATATGATTTGTTTCAGTAAGTTGTACTGTATCTTTCAACATACCTTCAGATGTTCATTCATGTTTATTCTGTAACTACTATTTAAGAGGAAGAGATAATCGTGGGAACTGAGGTGCTTATACGGTGATCTGACACGCTACATAAAATAGCAGCAAAACGGCATTTATTGTTTGAATATCTTAATAAATTGGAAAGAATTTGTCACGGTTCTCTCAGGTTCAGTTCCGTTTCTAGTCACAGAACCGTGGCACTGCTCTTCCTCCCATGTTTGTGTCTCGTGATTGTAAACCCCACCCATCTTGTTACCTCGTTTCCCTTGAGTGCTGTCAGCTGTTTTCAGCTCGTTACCTCTCCTCATGTGTTCCCTATTTAATCCCGGTGTGTTTGTTGTCCTGTGTGGTGTTGTTGTCATTTGTTAGATGTCTGATATGTTCCTAGTCCCCGATTCCATGCGGTTTGTTTTAGTTCTGTTTCTTAGTTTAGTTATGTTTTCCCCCTTGGGGCAGTTTTGGTTTGTGTGTTTGTTTATTTCTTTATTGTAATAAATCCCTGCTTTTCCCCCTGCACTTGAGTCCTCCCTTGTCGTTAGTGATGTCCAAATGAAGCAATGAACCAGTATTGAACTTCTTCATCAATCGTTTTGAAAATGGGTCCATTCATTCAAAGCTTCGTTTCAGTGACATCTAGTGGCGAAATTGTAGATAGCAAAATAATGTCAGTATGAGTGTAACTAGAGTTTGTGTGAATGACGTAAATAAACTTTGAGTGATTTGTTGATTTTATTAGCCTTGACCTTGGTCTTCTCGTCATATTTTTCATCCACCATCTTCTTTAGAGATATGACGTATTATTATTATTATTATACGTATTATATTATTATATATTTTAATACGTGAACACAAGCACTGGACCTATGTAAACAGCAATATACAAAACAAACTAATTATTACATACATCACTACAAGAATTGCACTACCTCACTTTTTTACTTTATTACCTTACTCTTTTGCTCTTTTTATTATTATATATTATTCTTATTTTTTATTTTTTTATTCTTACTTGTGACATTTATTGTGGACGGCAAAGAATTTCATTGTACAGGGGAACATGCTTTCTGTCTGTACACATTACAATAAACACTTTGAATCTTGAATAATGCTACTTAATGTTGACTTCACATACATCATGTGACATAATGACATTATTAGCCACTTATGTAACTTTGCTTAAGTTACGTGGCCTAAGCCAGGTGCAGCAGGATAACCAAGGTATAATAAAGCTTATTAAAATAAAGCTTAAGGTATAATAAACCTTATTAGGACTGATCAGATGAAAATGTTCCCACATTGGAGAACGGGTTCTCTTCCTAGCTGGTTCCATGATGATGATCAAACAAATGCAGCGATAACAACAATGCAAACTCCTACTACAGTAAACCCACATCTTGTGCATCATTTTGGGCATCTATATAGTCATATTACGGGCCAAAAAACCTGTTGAAGCGTGAGTGCAGCAAAGTCTCGCGTCATGAAGCCTCTCGCGATGCGAAGCAGTATCGAATGGTCTGAAACAGTCACGTGATTCACTCAGAGAACCGAAGCAGTTGCTGCTTCGGACGTCATCAGTCACGTGTGTTTTTCTGCATCAAAGCAAGCTCCGAAGCAGTAGTTCATAAAAAATCCTGCTTCAAGTTCGAAGCTTGTGTCGGAGCATCGGTGTCAGATGGCCATCACTACTTGTCGTTCCGTGACAGAATTTGAAAGATTGCACATTAAAAAAAGGTGTAGCTTATTGTGATTATCGGTGGTTAAGAGTGGTTAGGCTACAACTCTGTATTCATCGTGTAAACATGATTAGGGGGGCTTTCGGTACGTCTTAAGAGTACCGTGGTATGTACCGTGTATCACGGTTTTTCGGTTCGGCTTGAAAGTCACACCCCTACTCTTTATGAACGTTATGAAGTGTTAAAAAGTTCAGTTGCATAGCTTTCTATGGAGGGACAGAAAGCTCCTCGATTTCATCAGAAAGATCATTTGTGTTCTGAAGATGAACAGAAGTCTTACAGGTTCGGTGCGACATGAGGGTGAGTCACTAACTCATTTTTGGGTGGACTAACCCTTTACTGTGACAAAGTTCAAGCTTAGGGAGATTTGAACATTAAGCATAACTTTAATCACACAATAAACAGAGGCTGACTGTGGCATATAAGCATAATTGAAAAAGTTCCGGAGCTCCTCCGTGGGACTCGGGACCGAAGTGTCTCTCATTTGCATTCACTCCACCAGCCTCATTCAGCTTCCACGGCTCTCTGCCTTGCCCAGTGCCTTTAAGTTCTGTCATGAAACTCTAGATGGCGTAGGCTGATACGATCTTAATGCAATCTGCTTGAAAATGACATAATTTTCTATAGGTCACAGCTTATTGTTTCTTGCTGTATCTGTTGCCAATGAGCTCACTGCTCAACCTTCAAATATTTGGTCAACATTTGCTGTTGCAGTTGCAGAACGCCTTCAGAATTCCTCTGAAATGCAACATCTAAGATAAGTCTTATGTCTAAGTATTATGCATTATCGCGTGGTCTTCTTTATTAATTTCTTGTGAAAGAACCTTACACAAGGCCATACACCATACACCATAACAATCATGTGTCATATTAACATTCCTGTTTTAATTCTCAGGGTGAATTATTACCTAGAAGCTAGCATATATGCAAAATTGCACTGATGCAGCAGCAAGTAGACAATGCATTTACATATATTCAATCAGCAGACGCTTTTATCCAAAGCAACTTACAACTGGAGGAATACAGAATGCAATTAATCCTGAAGAGGCAAAAGGTTCGGACATTTTTTGAAGTAGTATAAGCCTGGAAAATGGAGGGACTAAAGGAAAGTGAAAGCAATGAAGGAAAACTAAAGTGTTTTTTTTTGTGTTATGTTAGGTGCTCACAGAAGAGATGAGCTTCAGGTGTCTTTTAAATATTGACATGGATTCAGCATTCCAGATGAAGGCAGGGAAATTGTTCCACTAGCAAGGAATAGTGAACAAAAATGTTTTTGAGAGTGATTTTGTGCCTCTCTGTGATGGTACCATGAGTCGTTGCTCATTAACCAATCATAAGTTTCTGGTAGGTGTGTAGATGTGTAGTAGCAAGTGGAAGTAGGAGGTGGTGAGCCAGTGCAAAGAGATAAAGAGAGGTGTGACCTTTTGGGTTAGTTGAAAACCAGATGTGCTATAGCATTCTGGATCAGTTGTAGGGGTTTGATTGGACTTGAATGAAGTCCGGCCAGAAGCAATGTTGTGTCTTGCTTAGTTGAGTTGAGTTAGAGTAGTGTTGTCTAATGAGTTGCTCATTCAATGTGAACATTATCATGTAGGCACCTTGCTAACACCATACTGGTAGATCACTATAGGGACACCCCTCCAAAAACTGAAATGAAAGAAAGAGGGGTACACTAGTAGTGCACAATACACATAGGGTGTAACGGAAGGACTCTCAAGCAGAAATCTGAATGTGTGTCTTTAATGATACAAAAGGTAGTCGAACAGGCAGAGTAGTCAGGACAGGCAGAGAACATTCAAGAGTAGTGGTACAGGCGAGGAAGTCAGGGCAGGCAGAGAACAATCATGAGCGATAATCCAGGCAAAGGTCGGGGCAGGCAGACAGAATCAAAAACAGCAGAATCGGCGACAGGGATATAAACGCTCGGAATTGTTAGCAACAGCAAAAACAAGACTTTGTGATTAGAGTGTGTGTCACAGAGTCTTTTATAGTCCGGGATGATGAATGTCAGCTGGTGCGAAAATCAGTCCAATGTATGGGCTTGTGGGAAATATAGTTGTAATGATGTTCAGGGAAGAAGGAGGCGGGAACCAGCAAACATTCAACAAACTTTAATTCCAAAATAAACCATAAATACAAAATAAACGTAATGGTGGCAGTCCCTCACGGACGACTGCCGCCCACACAAACACAAAACGCAACATAAATCCAGGCCTGGTCCTCTCTCGTCCTTCACTGTCATCGCTCCTCCTTGTATGCCTCTGCTCCTCCATGAGATATGAGACCGGTAGCTCGCAGGTGACGCTCATTATCAATCACATCACCCACTCTCGTGATGCTCTCACGGCCCCTCGACCCCTCTCTGCTCACCACAGTAGTGTGTGTGTCAGTATAAGTGTGATAGCTCCCTCTGGTGACCAGAGGGGGGGAAGCGCAGAGCTTGTAACATAGGCTTACACTGCGAGTTTTTGTCTCTTACATATTGGGGTATTTATGATGTACACTTGGCTTGTATTGTTCTTCATTGTCACTTGCTCTGTTAGGGGGTAATTCATGGATGCAATATTGTACAGCAGCAGTATGCCTTACATGCTCACAGCAGTGAGTTTTGTATTTATTGGCAGTAGCAAGTCCTGTACTTGTTCTGTAGGAGCAGCAGCATAGCAGATCGGTTCTGCCAAGACCACATATATCAACATTGTCATATCCATTACCATACCAAACAACCAGAGTTGTCATGACAGAAGTGTATTTATTTTTGACATGGCTTTTCTTTCTTTCTTTCCCATGGCCAAGCACATAAATTTGCTCAGTTGTAATTTGTTTACTTTTAACTGTCTCTTTTACATCCCAAATGGTGAATGGTTTTGGTCTTTATACTGACACATATTGCCCTGGATGCATGAAGTTTGATTAACTGCTGCTGAAGCTGTTTGTTTTGTTTCAATGATAACCAAAACTGTTTAGTTACCAGCATTCATTCATGTTTATGAAAAATAAATCTCTGTGCTCTTGCCATAGGGTTCTGCGGACTCATACACTAGTCGGCCATCGGACTCAGATGTGTCTCTGGAGGAAGATAAAGAGACCTTACGCAGAGAAGCTGAGAGACAGGCTCTGGCTCAGCTCGAAAAGTCCAAGGTCTTGCTGCATGTTTTACTCACTGTAACTGAATGTCTGTTTTACAAGGGTTTGTTGAATGTCTGTTTTCTGTGGCTATATTCAGAATATCACACTAATGCCATATTACTCATGCTATATGTTTAGTAGTATTGATTTCTAAGTTATTGGTTTGCCCCGCGCGATCTATATTATATTAAGGTTGTGTCCTTAAGAACTATTTTGACCAACTAGCAGTTAGACAAGAGGTAGTCATTCTTACTTTTCTGATTTAAATTACGCCAATCCACCTTTTTAAGTAAATTACTTAAAAAAGTTAGAACCAGTCTTGAAGAAAAAAAATAGATGACTAACTTTTAAGGTTATTGTTTAAGCAGTTTACGCAACCAGCCAAGTGCGATAACTATTTCTGTTTGGTCCATATATTTTGGAAGCAGCTTTTATTTAGACAGTTACAGGACTTTGTCTGCACATAGAGAACAATCTTCTTCTAAAGCTTAATCTGTAACTGGGTTGATTTTTAGACAGAGCTTTCTCTGAGGCAAATCAAAGCAGCTGTTTGGAAGCAATACATGAAATCTCACTACATTAGACTTTCCAGTCTATTTTTATTCTCTTCAACTGTCTATTCTTGTTTTTGTCACTCTATTTTTCACCTCTAGGGGAGGTAGCTATTTTTAGTGCTGCATCAATCAGATTTTATAATTTATTGAATACTTGCATTAATATTGAAAATAAAGCCAGATGGCAGTAAAATATTCAGGCAGAAGTAAAACTCTGCATCTGTTCTTGCACACATGTATAGTTTAACAAATAAATTACTTCTAAAAGTTCCTAAAAAATACAAATTAAGGGCACACTTAATCATCACAGTATAACACTAAGTCAGTCAAACTTCAGAGATATCAAGCTGTCCATTTAGGAATCAGTTTCACCTGCTTTGATGCAAATGAAAGGGACAATAGGTTCACTGGAGAGGCAATAGCAAGACAAAAAAAAAGAAAAAAGGAATGATTTTGCAGGTGGTGGTCATAGACATCCTTATTCTTCCTGACTGATTTGTCTTTAGTTTTGAGTTTTGTCTGGGTCCATGTCACATAGGGGCCATACACACTACTGGCTTGCATTATGAGTTGCTGTATTGAACTTAATGCAAGTTGGATCAGCCTGTAACTTCAGTTGCTTTACATTGGTTTTTGGTATGATTTTGAATCCAGCACTCAGTGTGTTGATGACTTTGATTTTCATTGACTGCTGTCACAATTTTGTTCTTAACAAATTATAGAATGTATATAAAGCAGTGCTTCTCAATTATTTTCTGTCGCGCCCCCCCCCCCCCCCCAGGAAGAAGTAAACATTTTGCGTGCCCCCCTCCCCCTATTTTGGAACTTTCGCTTTATTGTTTCCATGGCAACGCGTCATGCTTGTCACGTGATAGACCGCAGTCACAAAAAGCGCTGTTTGATAGATGTTTCACATTTATTTAGTTTTTTCTTTTTTATTCAAAATAGTCACCAACTTGTTGGCTCTCTCATCAACTACCTGATATTCAGATTCTCAGATATGTGGAAGTGAATGTTTGTCGCTTAAAAACCTTTATAATGATCAAGTTCTCTGAGCGCGTCTTTTTTGGATCAGTGCCAGATAGTGCGTGAAAACACGTGTGAATTTAGCGATTGATCACGTGACACATGAACACCGGTGTGATCATACACATCAACGGGTGAAGGGTTTGTTATCTGAACTTCATATCTGCTGCTCTTGTTCAGTGCAAGAAAACCTACTCCCTGACAAAAAAAGCATGTTCCCCATGGTCACGCGCGCCCCCCCTGGCATCGCTCCGCGCCCGGGCGCGCCCCACTATTTGAGAACCACTGATATAAAGTAATATTTTCAACTGATCGTAAAAAGAAATGCTCCAAAAAGTACAAAACAGCACAATATATTCTAAAAATTCAAAAGCCATCCTCCAAAATTTCCTTTGGAGGAAGAAAGCAAAATACACATTAAGACTACGTATAGAGGCATAAAATGAATGCTGTTACACTTTGGGAACATGTGCGATGCAGAGAATCAACGAGGAGGAACAGGTTCCAGCTGAACACACTTTTATTCAAAACCGAGAAAACAAAACACAATAAATAACCAACAGAAACGGCACACACTTGTGCAAAACACCCTGGAGTAATAGGAACACTCAGGGATACTTAGGAATGAGGAGATAACGGCATCCACACACAACAGAGGACACAACGATAAGCAACGTCAACAAGAGACAAAGACATGGGAACACGGGAGGGTATATATTGGCAGACACGGGATTAGGAACAGTTGATGAGACTTGGGCAGAGATTAGACACAGACGGGAGCGTGCAGGACCTGAAAGATGCATAGAGGGACCTGGAAGGGAACAACGTGAGTCTTTAGTGCCATATGTAACGATGCTGAAAATTCAGCCTTGACACCATAAATTAATTACATTTTTAAATATATTAAAATAGAAAACAGTGATTTTAAATTGTAATAATACATCACAATAGTACGGTTTTTACTGTATTTTGATCAAATAAAAGCAGACTTGGTTGAAATTTAGCTTTATCTTCCTAAATCTGAATGCTTTTTTGAAATTCTGGAGATACAATTTAAATTACGGTAGTAAGATATTGTTTTAAAGAGAAAAATAAACAGAATCCTCCATTTCTCTCCATTTATTCTCAAGTGTAGGAAAAACAATTGAGATACTTAAGCAATAGTATTACATTTTTCTTTTGTAATACTTGATACCTGAATTACATAAAAAAAACACACTGAAATGAAGCAAACATGTTGTCAAATGTCTTTTTGGCTAATAAATGAAACCGTATAGATAGATGAATGGGCATGAACACGGCACACAAGGTTACAATCGCTATGTCTGATCAATACTGCATGGATAATGGAAAATGTGTGTTACATAAGAGGCAGACAGTGGCTGTGAAAACAAAATAGGGATTTAAAAATGAACATAGAACTGCAAACTATAAAAATAACACAAAATATACTTTAAAGCTCGTATTGTAAATATTACATTGCATAAATTTGCATTTGCATTTCTATTATAAAATAAAGAAAGGAAAGATAAAAGGAGGATTTTCTTGACAGATCATGGAGTCTCATGAAGTGTATGTGACCAACCCACCATCCCCACTTCCATTAGAGGACACAGTGTCCTCTGTTTGTCATACCCATAATTCATTGTGTGTGCAGCGTAGACCGTCTTGTGTCCATGTTGATTTTGCCCTCTACATGCTCCTGCTTTTTTCTGCTTTATAAACATTGAAGAAAAAAAACCTGGGTGAAGCTTTAGATTACAGCTTGGAAAGTACTATGAAAGCAAAAGAAATGTACAGTGTAAGTGTGATATCTGCAGGTTGTAAATTAAAGTGGTGCTTGTTACCCTCTTGTTCCATTTATTAAATAAAATAAAATACATACACAATCTGATATCACTGACTCTGAAAACGTTTGAAAACTTAATTCAAAACACATTTATAACATTTCTTATTTGTTTAAAACAATTTAAAACTAAATAAATATTTCATTTCAAATGCTTAAGTCTTTTCTTTTTTCCTCTTGCTTGGCTTTTTCCTCTTCTGCTTTTTCTTTCTTTCTACTGATGAATCTTAAGAAGAAAATACAGTAAACCCAGAAATGTCCTCACCATTTACTCATCGTTTACTTGTCATACAAGGGTGCTGACTGTGCGACGCGAGGAAGAACGATGAGCACAAGTTCCAAACAGAAACTCTTTATTCAAAAAACGCAAAAACCAAAACACTTAAAAGAGAGAACAGATAACGGCACATGTAGTGCAAAACTCAGAAATCCAATACTATTAGGGAAAACTAGGAAAGACACGGAGAGAGCATGGCATCCACACACATGAAACAATAACGTTAACGACTCACAAAGACAAAGGAACACAGGAGGGTATAAATACACATGAGGCAAATAGGAAACAGCTTACAGTACTTTAGGTAAGGGATTAGACAGATGGGATTGTGAATAACCTGGAAGATACAATAAGGGACCTGGAAGGGAACAATGACAAGACAGGACCGTGGCATTACCCTAATGCCATCCGAGATGTATACGACTTATTCCCTTATTCAGATGAACACACACCGTTTTTAGAAAAATAAATGATCTCTGGGGATATATGTAATGCACAGCTCATCGGTAAAAGCTGAAGCTTCAAACAACACATACAGCAAGAACTACAGGGTTAGTCCATCGAATCCAATGGATGACTCTCAAGTGAAACGATACGTGTTTGTAAGAAAAATACCAATACTTTAAACTAGACAGTTGGTCGGAAGCCAGAAAATTATGAGAACATTTCTGGGTGTACTGTATTTTCTTTTAATACATACAGAATAGCAATATATTCCTTCTTAAAATTCGTCAGTGGACAGAATGAAAAAGGGACTAAATGTGCTACTTTCTGTCAGGACTTTAGTATTTGAAATAAGTTTATTAATAAATAAATTAGAAGTGTTGTAAATCGGTTTTGAAATAAGTAGTTTTTCTAGCAAAGGTTTCAAAGTCAGTGATATCAGATTGTGTATGTATTTTTACTGCGCTTACCATGTAACTTAATGGAACAAGAGGGTAACAAGCACCACGTAAGATTGTTGCCTTTCGTAAAAGTAGAATTAGTTCTAAAGTATTTACAGTATAAGAAATCTGTAAAATTTAAAAAGGAGATAACCTAAATCTGCAGATATACAAACCATAAACAAACCAGCGCTTCCTTACCGTTTCGAATATTGATCACATTGATCATGTGAATCATTATGTAAATATTTGCAGACTGGAATGCTCAGGTCTGATGACGTAAAATTAGAACAGTCTTCTGTCTCTGCTGTCATTACTTCTTGCTCCCTTTCATCCCTTTTTCTCTTATTCTCGTGCTCTGACTCATTTGCTAATCTGAACAGCAAATCAGAGACCCCTGATTCAACTCTCTATATGTTGAATCAGCATTGTATTCACTTGTACTCAATTTTTCCAATGTAGGACACAAAATTTGAATTTTTAAAGAATTATCTAGCAGTTCTGATCTTAATTGATTTGTAATGACAACTCCCATCTTGTAAAAACTTAATTCAGCAAGATTTTGCCTGTTTGTAAGTCGAAAAACACCAGTAACCAATAAACAGTCATTGAAGTGTAAGTTAATCCTCCACTAGAAGGCCTGTTTGTCAATTTGTAGGTTTGTCAGCATGTCCCTTAAATTTCATTAAGAAATGTTAAGCTTTGACAAGGAATTATCTTTGAAACATACTAAACACCTTTTGTAGAAATCAGTACAAGAATTTCTCCTCTTTGGCCACCATCATGCTTTTGAAATCATTATCATTCCTTGTTACTTTTCAGGACCTGCATGTGCTAAACCATGATACAGAAATTAATTCAGTACAAGCAGAAGAAGCGCAAACAAGTCGCTCATTAAATTTCCACAGTCCACCAAATTTTGTCCATTGCTCTACCTCATCAGCATTATCAGCTGCATAGTGCAAAAATGTGGCACACTCCTCCTCCTCCTGTGGAGAAAGAGACAATACTCTGACAGTTCCTTCTGTTTGTTTTGCTGCTCCCCTGGCAGCTGTGTCTGCAGCTTGGTTTCCCTTGAATACAGGAGAGATGTCCTTTGAGCTTCCTGTTACTTTAGGGTCATTGTGTACACAGACAGTGTATATGCATATGGAGTTATATGCAGTGTATATGCATATTCACTGCTCATAAAAAGCAGGTAGTGGTTGTGGTAGTGGTAGGTAGCGGCTCTGTGTCTAGGGCTCTTGGTGACATGTTCAATTAGTTGTAGACAGTTATGCACTGTTCCCTCATCCGGTAGCTGTGAGGCAGGCTTGATAACATTATCAGAGTCAATTTGTATCGCCCCATTTTTGCTCAAAAGAATGAGAGCTTGCCACTTAGCCTGTCTCGTATAAGATATTGAGCCTAGGCGTGTTTTTTTAACAGTTTCAGGGTCTGATGCCTGGTGTGTACACAATATACGTCTGGGGTCTCATTTATAAAACTGTGCGTACAACCACATGTGTGCACAAACACACGCAGACACACACACAAACACAAACACAGAGACCGACACTGATAGCTTCCTCGAGGCTGAAGTCTTCAGAGCTCTAGCTAGATCTGGAAACATTTCCAAAACATTATTTTGTGGTGATGAAGACAAAAAGTAAATGCTTTTATTTGTGAGGTGGTCGCCGAACAAAGAAGGGTCTGTTGTGACCTATGTGACCTAGAATGCCATGGTCACATAGGAAGAATTAAAAATATGTTCTATGCTAGTCCTAAGGACATGGAGAAAAGAGCATGGAGAAACAGCTCATTCAAGGCATTATGACACATGATGCTAAAACTTCTTTAATCTCAGAAACCTAAAGAATTTATTAAAATAATTCTAATTGTTAGAAGAATAAATATTAATTAATAACTGATAAAAAAAAACACTTGTAAAGATATAAGGAAAGAGAGGTGGAGCCCAGGAATCCACCTCTTGAGCCAGAATAAAACTATATATATATATATATATATATATACTCACGTAAAGGATTATTAGGAACATCTGTTCAGTTTCTCATTAATGTAATTATCTAATCAACCAATACCATGGCAGTTTCTTCAATGCAATTAGAGGTGTGGTCATGGTCAAGACAATCTGAACTCCAAACTCCAAACTGAATGTCAGAATGGGAAAGAAAGGTGATTTAAGCAATTTTGAGCGTGGCATGGTTGTTGGTGCCAGTTGTTGAAACATTCAGATGGTAGATTCAGAATTTGGCGTAAACAGAATGAGAACATGGATTCATCATGGCTTGTTACCATTGTGCAGGCTGGTGGTGGTGGTGTAATGATGTGGGGGAAGTTTTCTTGGCACACTTTAGGCCCCTTAGTGCCAATTGGGCATCGTTTAAATGCCATGCCCTACCTGATCATTGTTTCTGACCATGTCCATCCCTTTATGACCACCATGTACCCATCCTCTGATGGCTACTTCCAGCAGGATAATGCACCATGTCACAAAGCTCGAATCATTTCAAATTGGTTTCTTGAACATGACAATGAGTTCACTGCACTAAAATGGCCCCACAGTCACCAGATCTCAACCCAATAGAGCATCTTTGGGATGTGGTGGAACGGGAGCTTCGTGCCCTGGATGTGCATCCCACAAATCTCCATCAACTGCAAGATGCTCCTATCAATATGGGCCAACATTTCTAAAGAATGCTTTCAGCACCTTGTTGAATCAATGCCACGTAGAATTAAGGCAGTTCTGAAGGTGAAAGGGTGTCAAACAAAGTATTAGTGTGGTGTTCCTAATAATCCTTTAGGTGAGTGTATATATATATATATCCTAAAATTATGGTTCATATGTTTTTTTTTCTGTCTTTTTACAGTATCATCAGTCAAATGACAACATGAAGTTGCTCTCTTCTACTACTGCTAATATTTCATGCTCTATTCACTCATCGTCCTTCTACACAGGTTAAACCAGTGGCTTTTGCAGTACGTACTAATGTTGGCTACAGCGCATCCCTTGAAGATGATATCCCTGTGCCTGGAATGGGAATCTCGTTTGAGGCAAAAGATTTCCTTCATGTTAAAGAAGTATGTAAATACACAAACACACTTATTAATATTCATGTATATACAGGAAAAAAAATGAAGAAGAATAGTTTTTTGTGTGATTGCATTATGCATCACAAATTCTTTTACTCAGACTGACACACATATAAAACAATTGTTTATAGCTTTCAATTCCGAACGAGATATTTTTACTTGGTAAGGTTCTGTGATATTGGTATTGTATATTTTGTGTGTTTAATGACAGAAATTTAATAACGACTGGTGGATTGGTCGCTTGGTGAAAGAAGGGTGTGAAATCGGTTTCATCCCAAGTCCAGTGAAGCTTGAAAGCACTCGCCTTCTCCAGGACCAGCGTTCAAAACAGGGAAAATTTTACTCAAGGTATCTGTTCCACAAACGCACAACATAAGGTTCTTCACCAAACAAAATATTACAGAAAATATAGCTGTATGCAAACCTGCTTAATTGTATTGAATGTGTACTTATAGTGTATTTCAAATATTTAACTATATATATATTATATGATATTATGATATAGATCATTTTATAAATTAAAAACTGTATATGTAGATAATATATTAATGAAAAATGCCATTTAAGTACACATAAAGAGTACACTTTCATAACTTTAAGTACATTTTTAAGTTCGTTTATTCTAATTCATTTTTTTAACAGAAAAAAATTTGAAACTGTTTTAAAGATGTCTTTAAGTCCTATTTAAGGATATTAAAAAAGCACTCTAAAGTTCATTAACTCAGTTTGCACTAAAGTACGTTCTTATTTTAAAGTATGTTATTTCCATAACAAGTTTGCTAAAGTGTCCTTTTTGTAGAGACCACTGGAGCCAATGAACTTAACTTTTCTAGAGTGTACTTAATTGTAATATCTTAACTTTTGCTGTGGTCAATCCCTGATGAAAATTAACAACTTAGATCAGTTTGCAATGGCTTAAATGACTAAAACCAGTAAACCTTTTATGAACAGTTTTATTGTCATCTTTTTATTGTCTCCATGCAAACTACAATAATGCCAATTTGTGAAAACAGTGATATCATTTGCATGCATATTACATGTTCAGTACATAGGTACGTTGTATTTCTTTACTTGGTTGTGACTTAATGGTTAGAGAGTCAAACTTGTAACCTGAAGGTCGCTGTTTCCAGTCTCAGTACCAGCAGGAAATGTAGATGTGGTGAGTGAATTAACTGTGTCCCCTTTCCGCTCTCATTTTTCACAACTGAGGTGCCCTTGAGCAAGGCACCTAACCCCCAATTGGTCCCTAACCCCAAGTGGTTAGCCACTGCTCCGGGTGTGTGTTCACGTTGTGTGTGTGTACAATACTCCCTGCTGTGTGTGTGCACTTTGATGAGTAAAATGCAGAGCACAGATTCCCAAGTATAGGACACCATAATGTCTACACGTCACTTTACAAAGATACATCATCAACCACTGGCCTGTCATGCAGAAGGAAGCATTTTTAGTTTTCTAAAAACAGATTTGCGGATCTGTGTGAATGGGGATCATTTTGACAAGGCTATGGTTTGTAAAAGATTCAAAGGAATTTTTTAGTACATCGTTCTACATAGGTTTTTTTAATTAATGTATTGTATGTTTTTATTGTCCTTCACAGTAAATTCGGGGCAAACTCTTCCTCTAGTTTAGGAGACATTGTTTCAAACTCACGTAAATCAACCCCTCCCTCCTCAGGTAAGTTATCAAAATTGGATGTCAATTTAAAACTCAATGTTATATTTTCAACATTATTCAATGCATCATTTTTTTATGTACTTGCTATATTATATTTTATGTCACATCATATTATATTTTAGTTTTCAACACATCCGCTGCCCTAGTCAAAGATTTCTAGGATTCACTTTGGGAATTTTCTATGGAACTAGCATGAAACTAATCTTAGTTATAATTTATTATCATCGCTTGTTGATTATTATAATCCGGCCAAGAATTGAAAGCGACAAAGGGGAAACTCTCTGAGTGTGTTAACACTAACAATACTGAGGGATGTGGGGAGTTAAAATTAGAGAAAAGAATGGAGGAAAAAAAGTGCTGGAAATGCAGTGTCAGTCACCATTACAACAAAAGACTCAATAGAAGTTAAGAAGTTAGAATAGAAGCATAGAAGTTGCTATGTCAGCTTCTAAAGTACAGCCTAGTAAACTGGAATGAAGAAGCTTCCTCAGATGACAAGAGAAAACCTTTTTATTTTTTGAGAGCTGTCTATTTTGAGTGGGTGGAGCCAAATATGCAAAGAAAGCAGCAGATTATTGCTTGGAGAATGACCTTGGCTCCTCCGGAAGTTTTGTTTGTTTAAAGGGACACTCCATCCAGAAATAGAAATCCTGTGATCATTTACTCACTCTGTCACTTGAAAACCTCTGTTGAACATAAAAGATGCTTTGAAAGTTTTATTGTCTGTACAATCGACCTGGTTCATAGCATTCTTCAGAATGTTGTCTTTTGTGTCCTGCAAAAGATAGAAATGCCTACAGGTTTAGAACCTGGTGAGTAAATGACAGAATGTTCATTTTTGGGTGAAATATCCCTTTAATAACTCCATTCTGTGTAATGTTGGAATCATACAAGACAATTCCAGTTAAGATCCTTAGAACTGATTGAAAATTATGATATTTATATATGAATATTTTTATATATTTTATATATTATATATTTTGAATATATTTATTTATGATATATTTATGAGATGAATTTACAAAAATTCCAAATTGCTTTGACTAGAGTAAACTGAAACACTTGTTGAATCACAGTTTTGACAAAGTGTGCTTGTAATTTCTGTATTATATTTAAAGTTAATATATTTTCCAACTTCACCTTTACAAATGTGTAATACAAATATATTTAATTACACAACATATTTCAAAATAACTGATATTTAAATTACATTTTAGTGTACCATAAATGCCTGCCAGTACATTCAGAAATTCACTTTAACCATATTTTAAAGACAACAGAAGTAATTATGAAATTACAAATAAAGATGTTCTGAAATCTTACGTGGTTAAAAAAAGAACCTTAACAAATTGCATTTAATGTGAATGAAACAAAATCACTTTAATTTCAATTAATACTATAATACATACACAATATAATACTATTTATAATACTACATTTAGATTCCACTTCAGCATATTATCTTAAAGTTTATTTTAAAAGCATGTGAACTTTTTTCACATGGGTTTGCATTTACTGAAATGTAGCATATTCCATTGCATTCTTAAAAGTACCAAATAGTTGTAAATTGTGGCCTCATAAATAACCAATGTACTGTATATTTGGATATAAATTAACACACACACACATATACATAAAAATGTGTTTGTGTGCGTACATATACAGTATATATATATGTATGTGTGTGTATGTGTGTTTTAAAAATGAATGTGGTCTATATGAATTCCCTTTTGTGTTTTGCTGAAGCTCATATGTAAGTGTGTGCATTTATATATGTGTGTGTAGCTGTGGACATAGATGCTGCAGGGTTAGATCCAGAGGAGAGTGACCCTCCTCCTCATCGCTCTCCCAAAGCCAACCCAAACACAGTAATATCCCCTTTAGCCCGTGAGAAACGAATGCCTTTCTTTAAGAAGGTAAAGCATGCCGATGGATGCTCCCTCGTTCTGCATCCGTCTGTCAGCAGCATCATGTAGCGCCTGTTCTGTTCGTCATCGTCTCAACGTTCACGCCAGCTTATTCCACTCACTCTTTCCCTTCTCTCTCCCTGTCTTCTCTTTGTATCCCAATCTTTCACACTCCTTTGGTCGGTTTCCCTCCTTTCCTCAGCTAATCAGAGGCACAAGTCGGTAAGTTAAGCCTCACAGAGAGCCATGCAGTGGATTCCTGGGGCCGCGGGTCATTCCTGTTATGCAGTACCTGTGCTGTAGTTAATTGATGAGGGATTATTCATTTTTACACAATGCAAAAAAATAAACAGAATACCTAAGAGGTCTATAATGAAGAGCCTCAGGGACTTTTGTTTACAGTAAAACCAACTTATACCATAAAACAAACCCAACAAAAAAGCTGCTTGGTTTGAGCTGTGCTTCATATATTACTGCATTATTGACAATAGTCAATAAACTCGCTGAAATTTTCCTAATGTGATGTGACTGCATACTCATACACTCAAAATAAAGGTGCCATAGAAAAAAGGTTTTTGGTTCCTCAAAGCAGGCTCAGTGTCAAGGTAATGATCTCAAGCCGCCTCACGATGATCTCAAAACCCTCAAGTGATGATCTGAATGGTTATTATTACCGTATTATTAAGTATTATTAATAGGCTACTTTTGACTGGGGTCTGAAACATCCTCACCGACATAACTCTTCCGCATTTCTTGTGCGATACCACTGGCTCACCTTCATGGTTTACAACTGAAATACAGTGATCCCTCGTTTATCGCGGTTAATGTGGACCGGAACCCCCGCGATAGGTGAAAATCCGCGAAGTAGGATTGGCCCCCTAGGAATTTCTGTATATGTGTGTGTAGGTACCAGAATGTTTAAAATATCTATATTTATACTTTATATATATTTTAATTAAATCTATTTAATTATAAAACCTTAACATTATACATTTACTCTCTCTCTCATACGATACGTATTATGGTGCTCTACACTCATCAATGACTGTAGTATCTTGAGACTCCAGTAATGACGACGATGGCAAACCTGTGCAGTTCGATGAAGGTGATGATGATGATGATGATGATGGTGTTACTGCACTGGTATAATGAGGCCTTTAAATCAGTTTGGGAAGCGCCTCATCGTCAGATATCGGCGCTGGATCGTCAACATTTGCTTCTGAGAGAGGCGAAGAGGCTCCCACTCCACTCGTGCTCTCATTGGTCGATCTCGCGCCGGGAACCAATCACGTGTCTTGTCTGAGTGCCCGTGGGCGTGTACAAAGCCTCTGAGAGAGTTTCTCTCTTTGTCTGGCATCCTGGGAAACCATTTCTCTCGCATCTCGATGAAGCAACGCTGCTTTCCTAAATACGGCTGCCGATATGGCGGAATTTTTTACGTTTTACTTTTCGATTAATGTTTTTGACAAATCCACAATGCACTGAGGCCATGAAACTTGAACCACGAAGTGGCGAGGGATTACTCTTCCAATATAATATGTTCAATATTGCAATGTGACATTTTTCATCGACAATTGCTTGCAATATGATGGATGATTCACATTTTGTGTGCTTCATATACTGTGATAATAAAATCAAATAAATTATTAAATAAAACAAGTAGGCTAAATAACCCAGTGAGGGGAACCTCAGACTTGTGGTTTGTCACCTTTTTCCTCTTTAAAGAACCTTTTGGAATACAATGGAAATGTTCTATGGATTTATAAACTTCTTCATGGAATCATATATACCAATAACCTTTATTTGTAAGAGTGTATTAGATATGTTTTTGATGTTGGCTTTCCACCGATTGGCATTTGATTCTAACTTCAATCAAAACGTCTCAAACCAAAGTAATGACATTTTTACTTCAATTATTTCCCATCTTATGTTTAGTTAATTATAAGAAAAATAACTTCTATAATTTGCTATGAAGCCTATTCTTGGAGGGCCACATAATTGCAGAGTTATGCTCTGGAAGTTTCTAGTAATCTTGAATGCTTTGATTGGCTGTGTTTAATTAAGACTGCGGCCCTCCAGGAGCAGGACTGGATGCTTCTGATCTTAAAAATTGAAAGTTTAATCCTGTTTCATCCTCTATATTAAGACATGAAAATGTACAACATAGTAGGAATGATCAGATGGTCACTTCCTAGTAACCCTCTGTGGGTCTTCCTTCTGATTTCTCTAATACAGCTTTGCATTTGCATTTGATGTGTGTGCATGTTTAAGCAATGACATTATTATTTATCTGTACAATTATATAAAAAGTTGTATATATCTATATAATAATTTTCCAATAACAGTACTGTTATAAAAGCATGATATTAACAAAACCTTTTACTAAGCTCCCAAGTATGAAACACTCAATGTGTGTCTGTAAATTGGATTCTCACTTTGGTGTCAAAATTCATTTGAGCTCATGCAAAACGAATCAGTTAACCAGAACTGCTTAAAAAAAAAATTAACTGAAATATTTAGCAAAACAGAAACAAAAGAAAAGTGTAAAATTTCAATTTGACACCTGAATCTTGAATATGGATAATTAGTATTTGCAATCAAATTGCCTGCAAATACTAACGCTATCCCTGTTAGATGTGATTGTAAGTTGGGTGTTCTGTTTGTGTTCTGTTGGGTGTGTGTGAGAGGTTAATGTTCTGTTTTTGTGGTGCTCTACAGGCAGAGCATATTCCTCCATATGATGTGGTGCCGTCTATGAGACCGGTGGTCCTAGTGGGACCCTCCCTCAAGGGCTACGAGGTCAGGTGCTGCAATGCCACTTCACAGAGAAGCTATTTAAAGGCTAATTCCCCCCAAAATTAAATTTGGTATTTTCTACCTTTATGTCACTCAGAGTGATAATGTATGCATGTATGCATCCCTTATAATGTATGCATTTAGCAGAATGTCCAAGCTTCTCTTTTCCCAAATTTTAAAGTGCTGTCAAGGTGTAAAAGTGACAGAACATTTAAAATATAAAGTTTTGAAGGGAGAGCAGTAAGCACTTTAACTACCGTAATTTACTACCGTAATTTACAATTTATTGCTAAATAAATAGGTAGTTAACAAATAGCATGACTGCCTTTTGTTGTATGTAAAATGTATAAAGAAACATTTTACAATAAGTTTCCATTTGTTAACATTAGTTAATGCAATAACTAACAATAATACAAAGCTCTGTGGAATAATTGACTCTAATAACTGGTAAAATCTGATAACACAGGCTCATCTGAGTAAGTACCTACATGCGTGAGGCTAATAAAATATTAAAACTCAAATCAATATTTTATGTACAATTATTTAATTATGTCATCCAGGAATTGTGGACTGCCATTTTGCAATGATTGTTTACTCGCAAATCAATATCTCTTATCCCCATAATTATTTATGTGGTGAAATGTCATGTTCCCTTAAATTTCCATATAGTTGGAACAGTATTTAACAGTAGTGTAAGGATTTTAGTTTGTTTTGTTAGAATAGGAGAAATGGTGTTTACACTAGTTTTATCTTCCAATTTAAAGGCTTGAAATAATTACCATAATTGGGCAAACTGCTTGGTTCTGTCAAAAAAAACAACAACAACACACACACACACACACACACACACAATAAAAACAATTCTGAAAAGAGATTCTTTTCATTCTGACACTGTCTAAAATGCTTCGTTTTTTAAAAGACAGCCCCTTTAAAAGGTTCGTCCACCCAAAAATGAAGAAAATGGTAATTTACTCGGCCTCATGTTGTTCCAAACCCGTAAGACTTTCGTTCATCTTCGGAACACAAATGAAGATCTTTCAACTGAAATATGAGACATTTCTGTCGTTCCATTGACAGTCCGCACAACGCTTTAAAAAGTTCATAAAGAGATAGTAAAACTAATCCATATGAACCAAGTGACACATGTAGTCTGTTTTGGTTTTGCTGTATTCTTTTCCTCTTTTACCTGCCTGAGTTCCTAGTTAGCATCCTTGGATATTAATTAGCGCTAAACCTGTTGTTTTATCATGACAGAATTACATTTTTTGGGGTGAACTATCCCTTGTGTGGAAGTATGTCAGAAACTGAATGCACATCTTTATACTGTATCCAGTGTAGACAGCATCAGTGATTATAATGGGTTATATTTGCTTTTGACACAACGCTCATATCCGTGTAGGTAAATGTTAGCTGGTAAGCGAATGAATTCACTGAAATTCTTATATGCACTAGACAATTCAATTCAAATGGCACCTGGACATTTTGCTTATCTAACATTTAAATAACTAATGAGAAGTGTTAACGGACAGTAATTATACAGGTGTTTGGTGACACAAATATGTGCAGAATTTTCTGACTGAATTTTCATTTTTTGGGTGAACTATTTCTTTAAATGTCATTAATCTCTGTGACTCATTATTTTTAGACATGCACAGTATTTGAGTGCTTATAATATATAATATTATATTTTGACCAAACATTTCCCCAGTCTTACATGAATGCTTATTAATTACTTACATATTCACACTTAATTATAAACTATATATATTTAAGCTGGCTTTAGAATTGCTCTGGAAATGCAATGTGCAAAAGTTAAGTCTAAGGCAGGAACAGAAGCAAAAAATCTTGACATGTTCCCTTTTGCGTGTAAACAGGTTACAGATATGATGCAGAAAGCACTGTTTGACTTTCTGAAGCACCGCTTTGAGGGAAGGTATGTCTTTGAGCTGTTTCTCTTCCTCATTCACCCTCCTTTGGGATAGTTTATATATTTGTGTGTGTGTGTCACATGAGTGTTCGGTGTTTCTTAAAATAGTCACATCTCATTGCCTTAATTGGCCATGCTGGTCCATAAGCACACAGTTGGGTCACATGCTTGTACCTTCCCTTGACTCCAGTTTTCCCGACACAACCGCTCTGTATTTCCAGGATGACATTTAAACTAAATCTGTTGGTGAATGTTTTGGTGTATCTCATTCAGTTTATTTTGAAAACCCCCCCCCCTTTTTTTTTTTTTTTTTTTTACTCAATCCTGACCAAATTCATACAGTGTAGAAAATGTTGAAATGTTTTTTAATGCATTTCATCCTAATATTTTTCTATCTACGACATGTATATGTAATGTCATGTACAATTAATACATATAATTCTTCTGAAGTTTAAATGTAAATCTTGTAAAAACTAAACAAGAAGAAACCCTCAGAAAACATTGTGTGTATAATGCCTTTTTAAATCCTAGTATTCCATAGCCAAATACACAGAAGTTGCAGACACAGTTAGATCTTTTAGCATTAAAAAGGATATCCAGGACATTGGTAATTGTCTCTTTCGCTCTCCTTGTTTTCTCTAATTCAGGATATCAATCACAAGGGTAGCTGCTGATATTTCTCTGGCCAAGCGCTCTGTGCTGAACAACCCCAGTAAACACGCCATCATTGAGCGGTCAAATATACGCTCCAATTTAGGTCAGTGAAAGTGTTTGTATTTCTTTTTTGTTTGGTTTGATGGTTTGGTGTGAATGACTAAGCATTTAAATATTTTGTGAAATGCTGACATTTTAGGAACTAAGCAATTTCTTTTAGAGGCATTCTGACAAAAAAAAGTTCTTAAGGATCAGCATTCTCCCCTAAAAATGATCGGGTAGACCAAACTATAAGTCGTAGAGACTTTAAACTTTGAGGGATGGTAGTACCCAGCCCATCTCCAATTTCACCAAAGCTCACCCCAATCGGCCTAATGGTGGCGCTACAGCGATAAAAAGTGCTTGAGGGCTCAGAACCCTTAAACTCTCTTGACTCAAACAAAACATGAATAAAACACACAGATTCTATTATCACCCCAGCGAAATATTCAAGTACTATGGATTTTTTTTTTCAAAAACGTACTCTGGCCAACTACTTTGTCCAAGGTACCAAGATTGTCTACAAGGATATTCACATATCTCAAAAAACATGGTGCCTTCACATTTTGTACATGCGTAAAGAATTGTATATCACACTATTTTTCAAACATGCCCGTGACAATTATGTTAGAACTCATTCTGAGCAGCTGTAATTGCATCGTTAAAGGACATGAATGTGCACAAGTTTTTAACTAAGTCATAACACATAACTAGCCTAGACAAACACATACACACAATCATGCATACATGGGTAAAATGGAAAGTGAATGAATAAAATGGAAATAGGGGAATGAAGCTATGGAAATGTGACCAGTGATTTAGTCTCTATCTTGTCTATTATCACATTTACTCTTCTGTTGTTGTATTTGTGTGTATGTTTATAGGGGAGGTACAGAGTGAGATAGAGAGGATCTTTGAGCTGGCTCGGACATTGCAGCTGGTGGTTCTTGATGCAGACACAATAAACCACCCAGCCCAACTGGGGAAAACTTCTCTTGCACCTATTATTGTCTACATCAAGATCACTTCTCCAACGGTACACACAATCATGTGTGTTTCTGTGAAAAAACTGTTTTCTCACTGACTATCCCTTGTGAAAAAGAAACTTTTAAAAATACTTACACTCTAAAACAACGTACCTGGTACTATATGGCACCTCATAATGGTTCTTTGTAGCACCATTTGGTGCTATATAGCACTAAAAATGGTTCCCCTATGATTACGAGCCAAATAACCACTTTTAGTGCTATATAGCACCATTTGTTTTTAGAGTGTATTACAGAAATAAATTCCTTTAAAAGGACATACTTAATGCAAACTGAATGTATATTTTGTACACTTAATGCATGTTGTTTAGTTCATTTATATTAAATGCAGTTAGCTGAACTTTAGAGTGCTTTTTTGACACACTTAAGTACATTTTTATTTATCAAAACCATTAACCTCCTCTCCTCCTTGAAACGACATCTGTTCTCTTCTGTTCTTTACATGCCGTGTCTCGGTGGAGGGTGGAACTAAATATCCTCCACCACTAACTGCTGCCTGACATTCAGATCTGCCTCCATTTAGTTAGCATTTAGTTCCTACGACCCAATCATTCCCGAGGACAAAATCAAGTCATGCCCTACATTTTTCTCATTCCAGAAGCAGTTTCACTCCATGCCGACTCCAAAACTGTAAGACTTTTGTTCATCTTCAGAACACAAATTAAGATCTTTATGATGAAATCTGAGAGCTTTCTGTCTCTCCATTGATAGCTACGCCACCACCACTTTGACACATATGATTCATATGGAACAATTTATCTCTTTAAGAACTTTTTGAAGCTCTCAGATTTCATCAAATATCTTGTTCCAAAGATGAATGAAAGTCTTACGAGATTGGAACGACATGAGGGTGAGTAAAATAATATTATAGCCCCTGTGTTACGTTGCTGTGTGATGCAGCAGGTTTAACACGAGGAGAACAAGATCAAGTGCAGTCTTCGCTTTATTTACAGAACTTAAAGAACTTTAAATATAAAACAAGAGCACACTTGTGCAAAAACTGGAGAACACAGAGAAACATCCACATTTGACAAAACATCGGTAACAATCGACAAGGACTAAGTGAAACATGAGAGTTTATAAACAAGAGGAGATTGGGAACAGGTGACGAGACTAACAAGGAAGTGATTGACACGACAGGTGACGGAAATGACACGGGAAGAACAAGGATGGAAACAGGAAGTAAAGAGAGACACGACAAGACTGTGATGGATGAGAGGGGAAACAGGAGGAGGACCAGACAGAGAAGAACAAAAGACTAGACAGAGGAGGGTGGGCACCCTGAAGCCCAAGATCAAGGCTTTCTGTACACAGGGTCAGGGTAGACTCCAGGGTGGTGCTGGGAGCTAGGGTGGCGCTGGAAAAGTAGTTTTCCCTGGAGGCTCCACTTCCTTTGCCCTACACACCCTCAAGATGTGGTTATAGCTCCCCCAAAAAATGTCTTGGGAAAATTCCCTGGGTTGTCATTGGGAGTAGGCTTGGGTTGTGCTAGGGTGAGGAGCATGGGTGGAGCCGGCAGGGAGAGAAGTTTGGGTTCTGGGAGCTCGGATTCTGGTACAGAGAGGAATCTCAGGAGTCTCAGGCTTGGAAGCCAGTTTGGGTGAACATTTCACTGGTGCAGGCTGGCTGACAGTGGGCACGGGTGCAGGCTGGAGAGCAGCGGGAGCTGGCACAGGCAGACGTACAGAGAATGCAAGTTCAGACTGTGGCTTGGCTGGCGTTGATGCAGACTGCTGAAAAGTGGGTGCTGGCGCAGACTCACTAGCGGATGAAGGGGCAGGTGCAGGTTGAATTGTAACTGGCGCTGGTGCGGGCTGGAGAGTAGCGGGCGCTGACACAGGCTGACGAGCAGCAGATGCTAATCCAGGCTGTTGAACAGCAGGCGCTGATGCAGACCGATGAGGAGCGGGCATTGGGGCCAACTGACATTTGGGCAAACGTTCCGCTGGTTGACAGTGGGTGCAGGTACAGACTGGCTGGCATTGGGCGCTGAAAGCGCTGGAGCAGTGGGCGCAGACACAGGCTGATGAGTAGCTGATGATGGTCCAGGCTGTGGGTCAGCGGGCACTGGTGCAGACCGGCAAGGAGTGGGCGTTTGCACAGATTCGCGTATATGGAGCTGGAGAGATGGCTGGTTGGTTTCTATGTCTGGATCGGGGGTAGACGCTCTACAGACACCTAACAATGGCTTTCAGCCAGCTCAGTCCGGTGGTCTCTGGGAGGTCCCTAGGCTGTTGATAGCTTGCCCCGATCCAGACAAGCGAATTCAGCATTGCATCGTCAAGCAGCGTGATGGCAGCAGGCAAGCTGAATTCCTGGGTGAACTGGAGAACGTCTTTATGTTTACGGGTGATGTCGATGAACCAAGCATGATCATCCATCTCCAGCAAAAAGGTATTTTGGGGTAACCAACCTGGTCGATTGTTCTGTTACACTGTTGTGTGATGCAGCAGGATGAACATGAGGAGAACAGGATCAAGTGCAGTCTTCGCTTTATTTACAGAACGTAAATCAAAGAACTTTAAAAATAAAACATAAGGTCTTATATTTAAATATATACACACATTGGGCATAAACAGGAGAACAAGGAGAACGACGGAGACCATTCACACATGACTGACATCGCTTTAACAGAAAAAAACTAGGTAAAACATGAGGGCTTATATACAAGAGGAGATTGAAAACAGGTGACAAGACTAACAAGGAAGTGATTGGCATGACAGGTGAAAGATGACACAGGAAGCCCACGAAAGGTAACAGGAAGTGTGAAGTGACACAACAGGACTGTGACACCTAGCCAGTAGCTTTTGGAAATATATACGTTTCTAAGATTTGAAAAACAAACACTTTAAGTATACATTTTAATGCAATTAAGCACACTTCTTGTTTTTACAGGGACCCTGATTGTCTCTTATATTTTTGTTCTGTATTTCAACAATGATATTTTGCTGGAATATTGTTTCTGGCATGTCCATCTTTCAGGTTCTGCAAAGGTTAATAAAATCCAGAGGGAAGTCTCAGGCAAAACATCTCAATGTACAGATGGTAGCAGCAGACAAATTGGCCCAGTGCCCTTCAGTGAGTACACGCTCACACAAATTTAATTTTAAATAATGCTAATTATAACAAAAAGATTTGCTAAACTTTCATTTAAAAAAAAGTTTACTTTATCCCAAAGTGATTACCTACAAAATTTTGTGTAAAGCATTCTCATTCTCCACTCTAGCAATTCTTTTTCCTGTTCTTGTCTCTTCTCTGTCCAGGAGCTTTTTGACATAATTCTTGATGAGAATCAGTTGGAAGATGCCTGTGAGCACATGGCTGATTACCTGGAGGCCTACTGGAAGTCCACTCATCCTCCCAGTGTCACTCAGGCAAACCCTCTGCTGGAAAAGATTACCACAGTGGCTGCAGCGGCCTGCAAGGAAGCACTGTCTAATCCACAATTAAAGGTGCTTATGAAACTTCAGTACATCTCAATCTTTTGTCATGCTTAAAAGAAGTATGCTTATTTTAATGTTAACTAACAATCTAAAGCACATTTAAATGCATTTAATCATTTTGAATAATTTTGCAGCGTGTTATTTGATATGTTTGATATATTAAAGGGATATTTCACCCAAGTAATTCTGTAATTTACTCACCCGCATGTTGTTCTAAACCTGTATGAGTTTCTCTTTTCTGTTGAACACAAACTCAAATATTTTGAAGACTGTTGGTAGCCAAACAGTTGATGACAGATTTTTTTCCTACTATTAAAGTCAATGGGGTCCATCAACTATTTGGTTACCATCGTTCTTCAAAATGTTTTCTTTTGTGTTCAACAGAAGAAGCAAACAGTATGACAGAATTAAAATTTTTGGGTGAACTTAAATGGCAACTTCTTGTGTAATTACAAATATATTTAAATACATGACTTGTTTTGATGTTAAGTTTGAATAGAAATGACATAGTTTATCATAAAAACTTGTTAGTATATTCAACAGGGCACTTTAACCATATTTCAAACACAATAGAAGTTATTATGTAGCATTAAAAAAAGAGAAATTTATATTAATTTTAATTGAATTTATACATTTAATATAATATTTAAAAAATCCCATTCTTGGATCCCATTTTGTGAATGAGCTTATCGTTCTGTTGATAAACACTGCTGCTGCTCAGACTGAGGAGGCTACTCCTATTAACGACTAGTAGCCTCTAGTAGTCATGGTGAGTAAGTGTGTGTGCGTGTGCGTGTGCGTGTGTGTGTGTGTGTGTGTGTGTGTGTTTGTTTGTTTGCAACTGTCAACAATTTGAACAGAATTGTGATTTTTCATTAGGATTTAGCCTAAAGGAATTACTCACCCAAAATGAAAACACTCATTTACATCAAACCCATATTACATTTTCTGCAATGATAAACAAAGTAATTAAAGCTGCCGTTTTCCAGACAAATGGAAAGATATTTATGAGCGCAAAGCTCTTTCATGGATGTTTATATGGGCTACTTTTATGGTACTTTGGAGCGTTTTTGATACTTCTCTCCTTTTTTTATCTCGACAGCGCATGTGGTTTGATTATATGTAAAACACCTGCACCACCCTTCATTTTAGGAAGAAAATAAGTTTTGAAATTGCATAAGGATAAGTAAATGAGGTCAGTTTTGGGTGAACTATTCTGCTTTGATTGACTTTAAGCTTTTTCATATGGCATTCTAGGGAGAGCAGTAATAGATTTAATGTGGTTTGAAGTGATTTGCAGTGACTTTCATGTGCGTGTCTGTTTTTACTCAAAACATGTTATTCATATTTTATATGATTTTGTTACTGTACAGGGAGTGCAGAATTATTAGGCAAGTTGTATTTTTGAAGATTAATTTTATTATTGAACAACAACCATGTTCTCACTGAACACAAAAAACTCATTAATATCAAAGCTGAATATTTTTGTATCAATATTTTAAGTAGTTTTTAGTTTTAGCTATTTTAGGGGGATATCTGTGTGTGCAGGTGACTATTACTGTGCATAATTATTAGGCAACTTAACAAAAAACAAATTTATACCCATTTCAATTATTTATTTTTACCAGTGAAACCAATATAACATCTCAACATTCACAAATATACATTTCTGACATTCAAAAACCAAACAAAAACAAATCAGTGACCAATATAGCCACCTTTCTTTGCAAGGACACTCAAAAGCCTGCCATCCATGGATTATGTCAGTGTTTTGATCTGTTCACCATCAACATTGCGTGCAGCAGCAACCACAGCCTCCCAGACACTGTTCAGAGAGGTGTACTGTTTTCCCTCCTTGTAAATCGCACATTTGATGATGGACCACAGGTGAACAAGGAGGCCATATCATTAGATTTTCTTCTTTTATACCCTTTCTTGCCAGCCACGCTGTGGAGTACTTGGACGCGTGTGATGGAGCATTGTCCTGCATGAAAATCATGTTTTTCTTGAAGGATGCAGACTTCTTCCTGTACCACTACTTGAAGAAGGTGTCTTCCAGAAACTGGCAGTAGGATTGGGAGTTGAGCTTGACTCCATCCTCAACCCGAAAAGGCCCCACAAGCTCATCTTTGATGATACCAGCCCAAACCAGTACTCCACCTCCACCTTGTTGGCGTCTGAGTCGGACTGGAGCTCTCTGCCCTTTACCAATCCAGCCACGGGCCCATCAAGACTCACTCTCATTTCATCAGTCCATAAAACCTTAGAAAAATCAGTCTTGAGATATTTCTTGGCTCAGTCTTGACGTTTCAGCTTGTGTGTCTTGTTCAGTGGTGGTCGACTTTCTGCCTTTCTTACCTTGGCCATGTCTCTGAGTATTGCACACCTTGTGCTTTTGGGCACTCCAGTGATGTTGCAGCTCTGAAATATGGCCAAACTGGTGGCAAGTGGCATCTTGGCAGCTGCACGCTTGACTTTTCTCAGTTCACGGGCAGTTATTTTGCGCCTTGGTTTTTCCGCACGCTTCTTGCGACCCTGTTGACTATTTTGAATGTAACGCTTGATTGTTCGATGATCACGCTTCAGAAGCTTGGCTATTTTAAGACTGCTGCATCCCTCTGCAATATATCTCACTATTTTGGACTTTTCTGAGCCTGTCAAGTCCTTCTTTTGACCCATTTTGCCAAAGGAAAGGAAGTTGCCTAATAATTATGCACACCTGATATAGGGTGTTGATGTCATTAGACCACACCCCTTCTCATTACAGAGATGCACATCACCTAATATGCTTAATTGGTAGTAGGCTTTCCAGCCTATACAGCTTGGAGTAAGACAACATGCATAACGAGGATGATGTGGTCAAAATACTCATTTGCCTAATAAATCTGCACTCCCTGTACGTCAATTTTGAGATTTTGGGCTTCCATAACAACTTTTTTTTCAGAATAGCGGAATGAAAACATCCACAATGCACATTTAATTGTTTAATTTACACTATATATATATATATATATATATATATATATATATATATATATAGTTATATATAGCTATATATATATAGCTACATCTGTAGATTTCTATTACAAAAACATATCTTTAAAGGCAGTGAGTTAGAAATATCCAGTTGACTGTAGTTTCTGGAGTGAAAAAAGCAATCCAAAATCCACTTTGTAAAAACCTGTAACTCCAATGTAAACCAAATGAAACAGGAATGTTGAACTTGGATTTATCCAATGTTCAGATTTATGTTCTGGACATGATTCAGATTCCCAACACTTAAGGTAATAACGTTGTAAACAATGTTCAGTTTCTTGTACAGACTGATCGTTTTGCTTCAATAGACCTCAATGTTCCATCAGGAGCCACAGGCATTCATTTTGTTTTGTCCGAATTTGTTTTTTTTACCTCTAAAAGTGACAGTAGCCATTAACCTTTACAGACACCTACATCTTGGATGGAGTGAATAAGCAATTTTTCACTTTTGGGTAAACTATCCCTTTAATAGAACCTCCCTATTGTTGTGAGTGTGTAAGTGCTACCATAAATTCAAGGAAAACATCTTGGAATGCTACTTGCCTTGTGAAGTAGGACCTTGGAAGAGATCCCAAAAGGTGCTCTTTGGTTGGGTTTCAAACATATAATTTTTAGAAGAAAGAAGACTTTCAGTTCACAAAATAAAAAGCCTTTGTTCACATCATGGCCCATAGTAGAATTAGAATAAAAAATTACTAAAATATTTTTGTAATGTCTGAGGCATGATGTGAATAAAGGCTTTTTACTTTTTTAGATTGAAAGAAGTGACTTGGAAATTTTGTCCTAAAAATGTGTTAACAATTTCCTTGATCAGAATTTGTTTGGTTTGCAATTTTGGGTGTACGAATCCATATAACTGTTGTTTTGTTATAATTAACATTGTGCACGTGTTGCTGAAACAGGGCCCAGATCAACCAATGGGCAACAGGACAGGCTTTTATGAAAATCATCAGCATCATCATCATCACTACCAGTGTCAGAAGCAAGAAAGTTTGGATGAAGACGACATTGAGGAGAGAAACGGTAAAGATCAACAACAGTTACAGAGTGAATGGAGAAGCCGTCATAAACATCACCATTCCTCATCCACACGGACTGAACACCACAGTCATCCTCATCATCATCACCGCCATCATCACCACCATCATAATCGAACAAATCGGATATTTTCCAAACAAGAGACGTTAGAGTCCACGTATCCCGAGCCTCTTGCTGGACATGCACAGACTCACAGAGATACAGAGGAACTGGACCCGTCGATTCAGCCTAACCATCATCACCATCACCATCATCGTGGGGACAAAGAGAAGGAATATGACCACAATGAGAGGAACTGCCGACAAAGAGGAAAGCCCAAATCGCAACGAGAGCATCATCATGAGAGGGACAGGAGGGAAGGAGAGGCAGAATGGGCAGGAGAGCATTACGTAGAGTAGTGAGGAACACACACGCATTCACAAATACAACTGTGCCACACACACACTACTGCTGACCTCTTCCATGGCCTTTGATTGGCACAGGGCAGTGTAATGTGTATCCATACACGTTTTTCCCCGAGTGTGGACAAATCAAAGACAATCATATATTAATTTAATACGGCATGAATGATGAAATTGTCTTTCTTTAAAATTTGCCTATTTTTTTTTTATTTTTTTTTAGTTGCATTCCTGGTCTTATTGAATGAATCACAGATGCATGTTATATTAAAATCCAATAACTTGCTCTGCTTCTGAAATGACAAAGTAAAGCAAGCAGAAATTCCAGCGAAGGTGACAAAAATTGCAAAATGTGCCCCCATTTTGAAATCTGCTGTTTTGTTTTGTAACCTGATATACAGTATTTCCTAAAATTCTAGTTTGATATAATTAAATTACTAGTATTTTTATTTTGCTGATGTTGAATATTCTATTCTCCCAGAAAGATGTCACATTATAGAAGTATAATGTGTTGTGAATGCCATTTCATGTTGAATTCTCAACTGCGTCTTCACTGCTGTTTTAGGTTAGTTCTAAAACAAATAGGATATTTATTTTTTTGTTGTGTGGATGTTGTTTAGAATTGTTATTTAATGGTATACTTGTGTGTTAAAGGTATGTATTGCTTTGCATAGGATAAAAACATTACAAAAATGACATGATAGTTTTGGTTTGTATAAAATACTGTCCTGACGAATTGACCAGGAGTTAATGAAATGCCACAGTTAAATTAAATGATTTTTATCTGTATCATCTTTGAATTGCTAGAGATTTGAAAGATGCTCATAAAAAGAATTTTATGATTTTGGAGCGTATTACATCAAAATGTGTTATTTAAGCTGTAATGTTGTTTTCATACGGTCCTTTTAGCAGTGAGACTCTAGTGTTCTTAAAGTCGTATAGAATGTTTCTGATTTTGCCTTACTAAGGGCGGGAACAAACAACGATTAATTCAAACATGATCTTTTGAAATAAAACTTTGTCGAACATGATGCAAACATAAAAACAACCTTTCCAGTAAAAACAAAAAAACAAATACAAAAATGTGTAAAAATGAATTGTTCAGTCAATTTTATTCAGGGAATACTGATAATAAATGTCAGACATCAATTTGAATTTAACTACGTGTCAATCAGAATTGTTTTATTGTTGATTAAATAAACACTCTGTGGCCAAAAAAGCAGAAAAAAGCCGCTATTTGTATTTAAATAGGCAAATGCTTAAAAGTCAATGATTGGATCATTATTGCAGTAATTATGTTTCTACACTTTGTCACACTTAAATGTTTCAGTTCATCAAACTAATTTAAATATTAGTCAAAGATAACACAAGTAAACCCAAAATACACTTTTTAAATGAAGGTTGTTTTTATTAAGGGAAAGCTAAATCCAAACCTGCATGGCCCTGTGTGAAAAAGTAATTGCCCCTCCTGTTAAAACATATATATCCCACCTGAGTTCAATTTCTCAAGCCACACCCAGATCTGATTACTGCCACACATGTTCTCAATCAAGAAATCATTTAAATAGGACTCATCTGACAAAGTGAAGTAGACTAAAAGATCTTCAAAAGCTAGTCATCATGCTGAAATCCAAAGAAATTCAGGAACAAATGAGAATTGAGATCTAGCAGTCTGGAAAAGGTTATAAAAACCATTTCTAAAGCTTTGGGACTCCAGCGAACCACAGTGAGAGCCATTGTCCACAAATGGCGAAAACATGGAACAGTGGTGAACCTTCCCAGGAGTGGCAGGCCAACCAAAATTAACCCAAAAGCGCAGTTAAGGTCAGTGTTCATGACTCCACCATAAGAAAAAGACTGGACAAAAATGGCCTGCATGGCGAAGTTCCAAGACAAAAACCACTGCTGAGCCAAAAGAACATTAAGGCTCGTCTCATTTTCTTGCCAGAAAACATCTTGATGATCAACACTTTTTGGAAAAAACTCAGTGACAAAAGCTGAACTTTTTGGAAGGTGTGTTTCCCATTACATCTGGTGTAAAAGTAACACAGCATTTCAGAAAAATAACATTATACCAACAGTAAAATATGGTGGTGGTAGTGTGATGGTCTGGGGTTGTTTGTTGCTTCAGGACCTGGAAGACTTGCTGTGATAAATGGAACTATGAATTCTGCTGTCTACCAAAAATGTGGTCGTGAGCAGGACAATGATCCAAAACACAGCAGCAAGTCCACCTCTGAATGGCTGAAGAAAAACAAACTTAAGACTTTGGAGTGGCCTAGTCAAAGTTCTGACCTGAATCTTATTGAGATACTGTGGCATGACCTTAAAAAGGCAGTTCATGCTCTTAAACCCTCCAATGTGGCTGAAGTACAACAATTCTGCAAAGATGAGTGGGCCAAAATTCCTCCCCAACGCTGGTGCAAACACTTTTACACAGGGCCATGTAGATTTGTATTTGGTTTTTCCTTAATAATAATAACCTTCATTTAAAAACTGCTTTTTGTGTTTACTTGATTATCTGAAATATTTAAGTGTGGCACTCAGTGGATATCAGTGTTTAAGTCCGGAAATCAGGAAAGGGGAAAACTCTTTTTCATACCACTGTATGTTTAGCAACAGTTCTTCAGACCATAAGTGATAATTTCTTAAAGAACCATGTAGGAAGAAACATCATGACCATATTCCAGGATGACAATGTCAAGATTCATCAGGCTCAAACTGTGAAAGAATGGTAGGGAGGAGCATGAAGCATACATGTTTGGTCATAATAATTACATAGGGCCATCACTGATTCTGTATAATCAGTGATTCTATGCAGTTGTGCTCATAAATTTGCGGAAATCGGCAATATGTTTATCATTTACAAAAATAAAATGAGCATAATCTTTTTTCTTTTTTTTGCATTAACATATTGCACAAACTATCTTGTTCAATAGTCTATTTGTATGTTATGTGATGGTTGTTCATAAATCCCAGATTTTTCTGGGCTAGTTAAACAGTGAATATATGATGCTGAGGTCTACCTTTTCACATTGGATGATCGCTCTACTATTACAAAGAAAAACAAACAAACAAAAAATAGATGGCAACACTGCAATAAAATGATTTTGTCCTCTGGGAAATATGTAAATATATTGCTCTTGAAGAGCAGTAAGCTGTTTCCTGTTCTCCAATTCTTCAACAAATTCTCCAAGTTCTCCAATTCTTCTCCAATTCTTCAAAAGGCTGTATCTTGGCAACGTTTTACGTGAAACAAAACTTGGTACGTCATAAAGCCATCATGTCCTGAAAGTACTAGTGCAGTTTCACAAATGCATTGGATACTTGTCTCTAAACTTGCATGTCATCAGTGTGTATAAATACCTAACCATTATTGTGTTGGTGTGCTGACAAAAGAAAAATTGTATATGTGCCATTGTGACCATCCCGACAATACACGTCAGTTATTACAATGCAAGTAACTGATTATGGCTTTTTAAACCACTGCATTTGGTGTTTTGTATGGAAGGTCGTTTCCAGAGTAAAAAAATAAAAAAGGTAATTGCAACTTTTCATCTCACAATTCTGAGAAAAAAGTCAGCATTGCGAGATGATAATTGAAAGATACAAACTCGCAATTACAAGAAAAAAATATTACTCAACAACAAGCCAACTGTCAACAAGCCATACGATGACATTGATATTTTTATGATTCTAAATATTTAGTTGATTATGGCATCTTTTCTCACAAGCCTCAAAGAGATAATTCACCCCAAAAAATGTATTCTTTCATCATTTACTCGCCCTCATGTCGTTCCAAACCTGTAAGACTTTTGTTCATCTTTGGAACACAGATAAAGGTCTTTTTAATGAAATCTGAGAGCTTTCAGTTCGCTTCAAAAATTTAAAAAAGAAATGCTAAAATGAATCCATATGAATCAAGTGGTTTAGTTAAAATTTTCTGAAGAGACTCAAATGGTTTATATGATAAACAGATTGAATTTAGGCTTTTATTCAAATATATACATGGATCATTGATGTTTATATGCGAATAAAATTAAATCTAAATAATTAAAATATCCTCATTTGTGAATGAAGGTCTTAGAGGTTTGGAACAACATAATTAATTGAATCATTAATATTACTTTTAGACTGACTCTTTAATAAATCCTTTACAAAAACAAATTAACACATGAAAATTTTTTAACTCTAGTTTGAATTACTTAAATAATTTACTTCTTACGTGAGTTCTAGATGTTAAATGAAATACCACAAAAAGTAATTTATCTTTGGAGATGGTCTATATCTACTGTATTTAAACAATAAACAGATCAATTCATTCTTCAGTCTTACAAATAAACTAATTTATTTTAATGTAATACATTGTGCCACAGGCTACTGTACAAATATTGACTATTATGTATAATATTGAATAAAAAGATGAAAACAATACTACGAATCAAAACATTAAATGGAGATGATAAATGGTGTGCATATTAATAATTAAAACCCTGCCTGTTGTTCTATATTAAGCTTGTGAGCACCTCTTAGCATTTTTTATAAACTTGGCAATAAAAAACCCAATAGTATCAGTGTTGGCGTCGTGTAGGAGGCTCTCAGAGGAATGTGCGGAACAAGCTCCTCTCCATGCTAATTCTGGACGAAATCTCTGTAGTAGCCGTCGTTGGTCACATGACAGACCTGTAACTTGCATCCCCTCTGATCCTAAATGAGGCACCTGGAAGAGGTGACAAATACCCAGTAAACACAGAACGTTCCTGTAACGTTCCCATATAGTTCCCGTTTGGTATTTTTTGGGGTGAACCAAATAAGAAAGTTCTGATAACGTTTTCTATTGATTATTTTTGTAACCAAAAGGGAATATTCTGGGAATGTTCACTGCAGGTTATTTTTTGGGGTTAATTTTGAAACCCAAAGAGAACATTCCCAGAACATTACCTGCAGGTTATTTTTTTGTAATAATTTTGTATTGCATTGTTTGTATTTGCATTGCTTTTGAACAAGAAATAATTTAGTTTGTAGACTGATTTGTAGACTGATTGTATACAGGCATATCAGGATGTAGAGGTTAAGAGAACGTTAGGTGAACGTTCCAGGAACCTACAGAGAACGTTCTATTTACATAAATAAAACTTTCCTGGTTAATCTACGGTTAATCTTGCCATGGCACAGTTTTGATATGTAAAAAAATCCAACGGCACACAACTAAGCACAAAAAAAAACTAAACCGTTCAAACATGCATTGTTTCAAATGCCATAAATAAAATGGTTTCCGTCTGACAATGACAATATATTTTTATTTAATTTATTTCTATGGAATTTTATAGTTTCCCACGGCACACCTGACAATCTATGATGGCACACTTATGTGGTTGGGAAACACTGGATTACACTACTAATATCATCCGTTATATGTCAAATTAAACTTTGTTTAGACCTTTTCATCATGATATCAGGGTGTTTACATTTTCAAGAGATTTACCAGCATTTTCAAGCAATGGCAGTCTATGCTTTTCAATGGTGGGAAAGTGGTGTATAATAAACTAAAGTAATTATAAATACATAATAGAGACCCACTTTATATAAAGTGTCTTTAACTACAAAGTACTAACACTTATAATTGTATAAAATCATTAACTTGATACAATGCACTTATTGTGTACATACATGTTTTTACAATGTATTTATACTAAAAAATACCTTTACCTGTGGTTCCAGTGTTAAACAGGGGAACGTCTTGAGAGCCCAGGATACCTGTTCTTCATTCTCCGCAAGTGTCACCGTACAGGTGCTATACACCAAAACACCTCCCGGTTTTAACAAACGTACAGCCTGCAACACAAAAGTCTATCAACAACACAGCTGTAAGCTATAAAAGACTTGCACTGTAACATGTAGGTACACAGCACCACCATCTGTTCACTGACTTGAAATGAGATATATCGCTCCTACGGAAGAGCATGTTTTCTGCAACAGTCGTACTTTCTTATAATTATGACTTAGTATCTCATTATATTGACAACGTTTCTCATAATAATGAGAACTTCTACGCAAGTGCATTACACACTAGGCATCCGCTGGTCAAAGCATGTAAATGCAAACACGGCACATTCTGCAAAACAGTTGTTAAAGTTAGAGTAATCTATATTAGCATTCTCAATCAAGAAATCACTTAAATAGGACCCGCCTAACAAAGTGAAGTAGACTAAAAGATCTTCAAAAGCTAGACATCATGCCGAGATCCAAAGAAATTCAAGAACAAATAAGGAGTTGAGATCTAGCAGTCTGGAAAAGGTTATAAAACCATTTCTAAAGCTTTGGGACTCCAGTGAACCACAGTGATCTATCACATGAATGATAAATGATCAGTATATGAGACGCACTTCCATATTATATAGTCTTCTATTAATTAGTAACATGCAAGCAGCAACGCAGAACGGTGATTTATGGATTTTAAAGAGAGGAATATTAAGACAAGCACACCTACATATCCAAGTCTGTTAAAGAACGCCTCGTCTGGAAAGCTGTGATCTGCTAAACATATTTTCAAGCAGTTTAGCATAAGGGTATATTCACACAGAATGTGTTTTTCCACTAATCAACAGTAAGACTTTTAACCGATTAATGCTATCAGATAAATGATTAAAGTAATTTAAAGAAACACGTTATACATCCCAGTCACAATTGTGTTTTGAGAGTTAAAAGTTTAATTTTATTGTTACGTTCAGAAATAATGTAAAATACCAGTAAATAAAGCAAAACGTTTACAAAAATTATAAACACATATAACCGCAGCTATTTTAGTTCCATACACTCCACAAAAAATCCTTTAAATTTAACGTTGTTCAGATCAGAACAAGAATGAAAATATAAGTAGCTATAAAAAAAGCACTAATTGTAATGGCATTCAGTATAATTAACATATAAACGTCAAGCCAAATTAAATTGAATTAAAGCAAAACTGAAACTAGCAATGTGTTGATTGTGTAACTTTTTATGTTTGGTTGACTATTTTATTTTGATAATGAACAGGCTACAAAGTCAAAGTAGCAATGTTAGAACTGAAATGTGTGTGCGCGTGAGGCGACTTGTTTGTGTAAAAACCGTTCACTACTAATCCCAGTTTTTTCCATTATCTTTGTTTATCTGTTCATATTGCCATGGAAACCACAGTGCCAAGAAAACATATTCTGGATGAGTGGGATCAGTGCAGGAGCGTTATTGTCTTGTATTACCGTAGTGAGAAGTTTTCTCTGTAGAGGCTGGTAGGAGCAGACTTCTTTCAGACTCCAGCTGTAGGTCATGTTGGGCCTTTGACCCAGTCCACTGCAGGGAGCGTCTAGTAATATCCGGTCAAAACTCTCCTCAGGATATGGGGGACCATCAACAAACATACACATAGTTGCAATTAGTATGTTTTCAAAAGATAAATACATGTTAACTTATGTTCAGCTGAAAATCTAATTAAACCTTTTGTATAAATTATACACTTGATAGTCAAACGTTTGGCATGATTACGATTTTTCAATGTTTTTGAAAGACGTCTCTAATGATCGCAAGGCTGCATTTGTTTGATTACAAATATAATATGAAGAAATGCTTCTTGGTCAGCAAATCAGCATAGTAAAGTGATTTGTGAGGGATCACGTGATACTGAAGACTGCTTACAATGCAAAAGGTCATGGGTTCGATTCCCAGGGAAAGCAAGAACTAATTAGAATGTGAATGTGTTTCTTGAATGCAATGCAAGTCGCTTAGATAAAAGCGTCTGCCAAATGCAGAAATGTAAATGTCAATAGAGCATGTGAATAACATGATAAAAAATGCTTGCTAAATATACTGTGCTAGACTCACACCACTTGCATATTGTTGGTTTGATTTGATTTGATTCTTCTCATTTGTAAGTCGCTTTGAAACTAAAAGGGTCTGCTATACAATTAAATGTAATCTAAATGTAACATAAACTGCAACTGCGTGTATTAAGAATTCATCACATGTCAAACAATTTCACACTATTAACAGAAAGAAAGAAAACTATGGAGGTTTACCTGCACTGTATTCCTGAGCGGGGTCAGTGCTCACGGCATGTATGCTGTTACAGCAATATGCTTTAATACAGTCCAACTTCAGCATCTTTGCATTCTGAATTATCTTTTCCATTTTGGATCGGATTTTTTCCAAAGCCACAACAGTACCCTGTGAAGACACAGCAAAGATATACGAGTTCATGATAACAATTTACAACATGGTCCCATCTGTTAACATAAGTCAATGCATTGGTTAACATGAACTAACAACGAACAATTAATATTTTAAGGCATTTATTAATCTTTGTAAACATTAGTTAAAATCTAATTGTTCACAGCGCATTAATAAATGTTAACAAATAGAACACTGTTTGTTTTTTGGTTTTTTATTAAATTGCCATTGACCAGTAGTATTGCTAGTATTATTATTCACTGTTAGTTCATGGTATAACTAATGTAGTACAGGGAGTGCAGAATTATTAGGCAAGTTGTATTTTTGAGGATTAATTTTATTATTGAACAACAACCATGTTCTCACTGAACACAAAAAAACTCATTAATATCAAAGCTGAATATTTTTGTATCAATATTTTAAGTAGTTTTTAGTTTTAGCTATTTTAGGGGGATATCTGTGTGTGCAGGTGACTATTACTGTGCATAATTATTAGGCAACTTAACAAAAAACAAATTTATACCCATTTCAATTATTTATTTTTACCAGTGAAACCAATATAACATCTCAACATTCACAAATATACATTTCTGACATTCAAAAACCAAACAAAAACAAATCAGTGACCAATATAGCCACCTTTCTTTGCAAGGACACTCAAAAGCCTGCCATCCATGGATTATGTCAGTGTTTTGATCTGTTCACCATCAACATTGCGTGCAGCAGCAACCACAGCCTCCCAGACACTGTTCAGAGAGGTGTACTGTTTTCCCTCCTTGTAAATCGCACATTTGATGATGGACCACAGGTTCTCAATGGGGTTCAGATCAGGTGAACAAGGAGGCCATATCATTAGATTTTCTTCTTTTATACCCTTTCTTGCCAGCCACGCTGTGGAGTACTTGGACGCGTGTGATGGAGCATTGTCCTGCATGAAAATCATGTTTTTCTTGAAGGATGCAGACTTCTTCCTGTACCACTACTTGAAGAAGGTGTCTTCCAGAAACTGGCAGTAGGATTGGGAGTTGAGCTTGACTCCATCCTCAACCCGAAAAGGCCCCACAAGCTCATCTTTGATGATACCAGCCCAAACCAGTACTCCACCTCCACCTTGTTGGCGTCTGAGTCGGACTGGAGCTCTCTGCCCTTTACCAATCCAGCCACGGGCCCATCAAGACTCACTCTCATTTCATCAGTCCATAAAACCTTAGAAAAATCAGTCTTGAGATATTTCTTGGCCCAGTCTTGACGTTTCAGCTTGTATGTCTTGTTCAGTGGTGGTCGACTTTCTGCCTTTCTTACCTTGGCCATGTCTCTGAGTATTGCACACCTTGTGCTTTTGGGCACTCCAGTGATGTTGCAGCTCTGAAATATGGCCAAACTGGTGGCAAGTGGCATCTTGGCAGCTGCACGCTTGACTTTTCTCAGTTCACGGGCAGTTATTTTGCGCCTTGGTTTTTCCGCACGCTTCTTGCGACCCTGTTGACTATTTTGAATGAAACGCTTGATTGTTCGATGATCACGCTTCAGAAGCTTGGCTATTTTAAGACTGCTGCATCCCTCTGCAATATATCTCACTATTTTTGACTTTTCTGAGCCCTATCAAGTCCTTCTTTTGACCCATTTTGCCAAAGGAACGGAAGTTGCCTAATAATTATGCACACCTGATATAGGGTGTTGATGTCATTAGCCCACACCCCTTCTCATTACAGAGATGCACATTGTGCATGCACACTTATCACAAACCGTCCTTACTGAATTGCAACAACACACTTGCCTGGTTTCCCATAAGAGAAGCAATGTGTGTCGTCTTTCCTCCAGGAGCGGCACACATGTCAAGGATTCGCTCTCCAGGACGAGGTCCTAAAACATGCCCCACAACCACTGACGGCAGGTTCTGTATGAAAAAACACAAACTCATCAATTCACAGAGAGACCTCGATTTTTATGCATGTATACATGGCTGGAAGGTGTGATTTTAAACACACACATAATTTATCATACGATCGCTTCATCAAATAAATCGGCATATTGGCTTTTGGTTATCTCGATCCTCGGTTATCTCAATGTTTTTTGCAACCCCTGAGGCCATCGACATAACCGGATTCCATTGTACTTGTTCATAATGGTAATGGCCACCAGGAATGGCAGTTATCTAATGGTAGTTAGAGATACAGAAACATGAAGGGTACCTGGAGGAAGACCTCATCTGTAAGAACACCATCAAAGGAAGGACTTTGATAGAGAGGCTCTGTCATTTTAACTGCAACACCCCTGAGTGACAGATACACAAATGCATAAATGTTAAAGCAAACTGGCTTTTTACAGGGTAAAAAGGAGAACTTGACTTACTTGACAGGTCCATCTGAGCAGAATAATTCTGAGCGATCCACCTCAGAAATACCATTACCCAGAAATACCTTCTTGCCCTTGAACTCTTTGGCTCCACGTGTGCACTTCCCCTCAACATCAGAGAACACAGACACCATGTCACCCACTTTCATGTCTGATAAACACACAAAGACAGACAGATGGATGCAACAAGAAAAACACATCAAAAATGTAATTGAAATTGTATCTATAGCTAAAGAATCCTATGGCCCTCCAAAATATTGAGAATAAACAGGCAGGTCGTACTAGATTAGTAATTATTTATCAAAAGAAGCAAGTATTGATACTTAGGCCACGTTCATCAGCAGCAGAATACAGTTGTATACAGTCCTGTATTTGAGTCCTTAATATGGTTCACTTCACAAACAGTTTATTTACAGGAGACATAATTGCTTCTAACTAAAATCTACAACAGATCTAAATTTTTTTGAACCACTTTAGGGTATTTTGATGATTATATCATGACATTAATCACTCAATTATATGATTATATCATTCCCAAGATGAACTGATGCTGTACAGGACACAAAAGAAGCCGCTACTACCATACTAATGAATTATTGTGGTCTAAAACCAGATGTCATTGTCCAACCCCTGTATATTACTCATTGACAGTTCATGTTAGTTAACGCATTATCTCATGCTAATAAATGAAACGTCATTGTAAATTGTTACTTCAAGTACATAATAAAGATGTAAAGGGACATGTGAATGTGCTACTCACACTTTGGCGTGCTGAGGATGCCAGGCATGAATACATGAGCACCTCGAAGAACAGCATTGCCACACTGAGCGCCAACTATAACTTCAGAGGCCAGCAAATCCACATGACTGCAGAACAGAACAGACCGTTCATAGAAGCATGCACATAAATGAAGAGCAACTATATTCTTGTACAGAGTTAGGGGTCATTTACTTGGTAAACGTATTTCCATCATAGTTAATACGCACATTTTCTAATCAGATTTAAAATGTCTCTGACTTAATTGTTTTTTGTGCACATTTTTAAAATCTATGCGCATCTTGCCATTTCCATCCAGCAATTTTTTTTATGCAATATCCCAAAATGCGCATAACAATAGGTGAATGGAAGCACAGCTAATGATCAGTTCATTGCCAAAATGTTAAAAACAAAAAGACAGAATACAAGCATTTTCTAATATTCCCATATATTCTCAGCATACCTAGGGCCATGGACTGGAAGCAGTAAAACATCTGGAAGCTGTGGGTGAGAGAAAACAGCTGGTGCTCTTTTCTGCTGCAAAGAGACATGACATTGAGAAAGTTAGAAGGTCCTGAAAATCATTCAGAATCAAATATATTTAAATATACATTTTAATCATCGCTTCACACTGCTAATAGTTACACTGATTTATTCACAGTAACATACAGGGACTCAAAAAAAAACATTTATGTAACTTTGTTACTTAATGTAATTACTTTTAACCAAACAAAGTGATTTTTAGTGGATGTAGTTAACTGTTCAATATTTAAATATTTGCATTTTGATGGTTTGGTTCTCTGATGTCAGTTAATTATCAGTGATGCTTGGAATTGATTTTAAAATACAGTGGAATCCAAACATGCAGAGCGATCATTCTGTTGACGGGTGGTGGGGTGCAGAGCGATCATTCTGTTGACTGGGGTGCGCGGAGCAACACTCCTTTTTTCCTTGGGCGGAGCGATAGCGGACCGAGCGCGGATAGCGGGACCACTGCTACAAGTTACGTGCAGGGGCTGAAAGAGCCGCAGCACAGGGGTGAAAGAGCCGCGGGTTGCCGACCCCTGGTATAGTCGCTCACTCCAATGACGCTTCACTCACTCTTGCGGCGCAGTGCCATGCAGCCGCAGAAGAACTCACGCAAAAATCAAGCTTTACAGATGCTATCTTGGAAGAGGCGCAGGAGTTCGCCATCACTGTCCGGGAATTCCCAGATTACATAGACATCGACAAAGACGTCGTTACTGATAGAAGCATTTGTTTTCAAGCAGACCGTTAAAGGCAAAAAGCAACAAAGCATTTTAGACTTTGTAAAGAAACCATAGTAACCGCGTGTGCAATACTTTCAGAACTGTGTCCTAGCGAAATGACTGTGTTATGAGCGAATGTGTTTATGTATGTTGTGACTGTTTAAGCTGTGAAACAGCATACGCCATCTTAAAGGTATATTCCCAACATAAACAAAGTAGCTGTAACAATCTCTGCTGTTAGTTGCTGCACATATACCCTTTGTTGTTAGCAAACATATACAGTTTATGTACATTTTTATAGCATGCCAATCGCTTCAAACAAATCGCCATATTGGTTTTCTCGATCATTGGTTACCTTGACGCTTTTTGCAACCCCCGAGGCCGTCGACATAACCGGATTCCAAAGTACTAAAGGCCTTGGACCTCAATGTGCTCACTGAAAATAAACCTACCAGATCACTAAGATCATCAGGATTAAATCCAAGGAAAGTCTTTTTTAAGCTACTCTGCCAGACGTTCTCCAACAGAAGCAACTTTCAAATCTAGACTCAAAACACTTAGCTTTGCATTTACTGAATGAGCATTGTCTCATGAGCAATGTTTTAATGGATTTTTTTTACCTGTCTGTGGTGAGTAGTGTGGAATGCATTAGTCAATAGTCTAGGACCATTCGGGCTGTGGAATGCAGCTAGTCTGTGAAGCGCAGATAACAAATTGAGTGCGGGCTGTGGAATGCATCTTTGATCTCCCCTTGCCCAATTTAGGGGAAAATTGGATCTCATTTATGCATTTTACAGACGCTTTTATCCAAAGCGACTTGCATTGCATTCAAGATACACATTAACTTTCTAATCAGTTCTTGCTTTACCTGGGAATTAAACCAGTTACCTTGTCGCTGCAAGCGTCACGCTCTACTGTTTGAGCTACAGGAAAGTCCCAGGGTACTTTGTTTGCATCCACCTATTTATTCTAAACTATTTTAATGAACATTACATCTTTTTTATTCTCACCTTTATTGACGATTTTATTTATTTTGGTTATTTTAAAATAAAATAAAATGTACATTTATTTTTACATCTCACAATTGTGCCTTTTTATCCTCCGAATTCTGAGTTTACATCTCGCAATTCCATTTAGTTTTTGACCACAAAACGACTAAAAAGAAAGCCAACTGTGACTTTCTATCTCACAACTCAGACTCTTCTTCAGAAAATTGTTTTCTGAAAAACTTTATATTTTTTCCTCAGAATTTATTTAAAATGGTGCAATTACCTTTTTGTTCATATGTGTGGTGAAAACAAACTTTCATAGTAAGATGGTATCTGTATGTGCACACAAAAACACACACACACCTGTGCTAAATGTTTCTCCAGACTATGCTGAATCTCCTGTAGTGGGTGCAGGTGTGTGCTGGCTCTCAGACAGGTGAACAAGGGTGGATGAGACAGACAGGACAGCAGAGCGTCAAACACCTCATCATTATCAAGCTCAGACGGCCCCTAAAATCAAACACACAAGAAAAGATATGAGCGCAGACACACACACGCTCTTTTTAAATGGCATATATTGTAAACCTTGCCTGTGTTACAAGGCAGAACATGTTGGTAATATTTACTCTAAGATCACGTACAAGTCACATGTATTTACTATAGTAATAATAGTAAATTATGCATAATTGTAAGCAACTAACCCTACAGTAAATACATGTATAGTGGAGCATTAATATTACTCACTACTTTAATTACACTGTAAGAATATCATCATATAATAAAACGTAACCAACATTTGCATACAACTCATTTGGGGGGGGGGGGGGGGGGGGGGGGGGGGGGGGGGTGATAGCATGAATTTGACTTAAAGTGCCAACCTCTTTCCTTGAACAAATATTTATAAGATGTTCTCGCACTTCTGGCTTCATGGAAAGCTGAGGGAAAACTGACATCGTGTCTCATGTGGGGAAACATAAAAAGACATTAGTATTAGTTGTAAAACAACTATAAATCAATTTGTCCTACAGTGTTTCACAGTGCCATGTAATAACAGCTTACAGTACACGCGTTCCTGCGTTCACAAACTTGATGGAAATCAACCGGAAGTACGGGTCTCGCGCAGTAAACAAACACCACGTGAGAGATATTTTTGCGGTTTTTCAAAACAACACATGAACGTGTTTTGACGCGTTTCTAAATGGACATAAGTTCGTATTCAATTCAGCTCTTATCAGCTAAAATTAGAAGGGACTAACGGCATTTAACCAGGAGTAAACAGTGTCTTAGTTCTTCTTCGTTTTATTTTAGGGAACTTAAGCGTTCACACATCGCCACCTAATGTTTACTTCGCAAAATTTTAAAACGTCAGCCTTTTCACATTGATTGGATAGAGACAGTCACGTGAGTTATGTATGTATGTATACATACAGAAATAGACCCTTTTCACAATGACGTCACGCAACTTCCGTTTTAACTCAAAGCAGGGTATCTTTACTTCCGCCGGCCGTCATAGTGAACGCGATAAAGTTTACACAGTCCCTTTCTACATCTGCCTTACATGCGTTTATGATGTACAGCGACTTTCAGACACATTTTCGCTTACAACACGTTCTAAACTTGATAAAGGATACAAACCGGTACCAAAGAAGTCCAAGAATCGTGCCCAAACAGTTGTGAAATGTACACTGTACAATGCAAATGGCAGTAAGAGTGGATTTTCAGGATCCAACTGAGTGTCATGGCAAAGGCTGTGAATACTTCTGTACATGTGAGTTGTTTTATTAATAAATTGGCAAAGGTTTCAAACAAACTTCTTTGACGTTGTCATTTTTTGTAGAATTTTGACAACAGGAAACAGGAAATGCAATTTTAAACATTAAAATATTGAGGGCAACAGCTTATCACAAATGTATGATGTTTATTGAACACAATATACAGTCACTGAATATATTTGGTACACACATCATAGATACCCTGCTTTGAGTTAAAACGGAAGTTGCGTGACGTCATGTGAAAAGGGTCTATACACATATTTCTGTAAAGAAGTTGCAAATCAAATAACCAGTTATCTTTCTTGTCTCATTATTCAAAGATGTAGGCAGAATTTGGCATATTTATTAGAATTAATTGTAATGGGCATGGCCATTTTTGTGTGTAAATATATATTTATACACATTTAAAAGAAACATTTTACTAGATATACTAAGACACATATTGAAAATCCCAAAGTTCCATAGATTTGGAGAACCAATAAAACTCTGTTAACTCAGAAATGATGATTGCAGATGAATATACATTATACTTGCAAAAGTATAACAGAAATTTGAGAGGAATCCATTTATAATCCAACTAATTCACTTTTGTCCTTTGCATTACAGTAATATCTCGGTTTACGAGTTTAATTCGTTCCAAGAGCGAGCTTGTAACCCAAAATGCTCGTACACCAAAACAATTTTCCCCATAAGAATGCACTAAAAATCAATTGATTCGTTCCACATGCCCATTTTAAATATTTTTTTTTTGTTTTACCCTATTAATCACAGTTAAAATTATAACCATTAAGATCTCATAAAAATACTAATTAATAATTGAAAATTAAACTGAAAATACTTGACAATTTACTGAAATGCACTTCAGCTTTGAGCAGCGTGCGTGGAGGAGACGAGAGGAGGGAGCGGGGAAAGCAAGGGAAAACACAAAACCCGGATTCAAGTGAAAATGAGTGAATTTATTATAATAGCGTAGAAAACTAACAGTGATAATTAGGGACCAACCAAATTCACGATTTCACGGCCGTGACATTTTCCGTGAAATCGGCCACTTTCCGTGAAAACACCCAACAAGCATGAAATAGTGAAATTTTTATTGAAGATAAATATTTTTACTGATAAAGAGTATACCAGGAGCAGATGATCGTAGCGTCTTAGCCGAGTTTGCAGTCTACAAAACAGCAGCAAAAGAAGTTCCGCCAGATACGAGTATAACAGCATTCTGGCGTTCGCACAGCAGTCGGTTTCCTCTGCTGAGCCGGCTGCATTACGCTACCTTTCTGTACCAACGAACAGCGTTGACGCGGAGAAAAGTGTCAGCCAGTACACAAACGTCAATGCACCGCAGCGATAGAATATGTCAGCAACCACGTTGGTCGGCCAAGTTTTGACCACGAAAAACTAAACTATTTAATTAATGTCACATGGCATTGCGGAGTGTGTGGCTACGTGCGTTGTTGTCGTATTTTGTTTTTTAATACAGGTGAACAGTCGAAAAGTGTAACCCTAACCCTAATACAAAACAGCGGGTGTGACAGCAGATGGACTGATTGCAGTGATTGGTGCCTAAAAATTGTACCCGTGAATTTTCTGTGTAATTGAGTGTTTTTTTAAAAACCTTCCGTGAAATTGCGAATTTTTACCCGTGAATTTGGTTGGTCCCTAGTGATAATCCAGAGTGAAGGTCATGGAACATGGAACGCGGAAGACGGGGAGAGAAGTGAACTAAATAGGCAGATGATATGAATATCAAGTGTGTTCGTGATCAGTGACCTCACTCACACACACACACACACAGGCAGAACTAGGTGACAATGAATTCATGAACCGTGACAGTTACTGCTTAGAGTGAGGATTTAGTACCTTCTTTCTATATGCTGTACTGTACGTGTATATTTCACTACGTGAATAGCGATCACAAATAATGTTAACAACACGAGGTAAAACCCTGTAAATCACTTATAAAAGTATCACTGTGGTGAATGATGCAGCCAAACCAAGCGACACTGAGAGAATGAACGAGTTAAGGGGTGATAAAGGGGTTGAAACCACGTGACTGTTTTATGAGAGGCTGTCGTTAGGATATTTCCAGCAAAAAATGCGCACGATGATGCTGAGCATTAGGACTTTTCCACACAAAAATGCGCGTGGGTGAGGGAAAAAAAATTCTCGTACTCCGATACAATGCTCGTAGACAGATTTGCTCGAATACAAAGTCACTCGTAAACCGAGGTATTACTGTACTTCATAAAGTCAAATAGTCTCATAACTTTTTTTTTCTCTGATTATTAATACTTCTTGCTTCTAATCAGTTTATGTTCGTAGCTGATGTAAAGAAAATAATAATGCAGCTGCGTGTGAAAATTGTAGAAAGTGACATTGTTCAGCATGATTTATTCTTCAGCATAAGCTAATTGTTTAAATAGAATTAAGTATCAGCACTGCAATAAAAAATAAACACAATGACATCAATCCAAAACCATTGAGTAATCAAAAAAAGGAAACTGCACATTGAAATGTTAATAAGAGATTTATTCAAAATACTTATCAGATGTAAAAATTCAATTAGGCAATGAAACCAAATGAGATCAAATGCATCTACATACATCAACATGTTCACATTTTTTACCGTCTGATTAAACAAAAACAAGACTGTCTTCGAGGTCTGAGATAAATTACCTGTGTGCGACTAGCTAAATGCAACTACGAAGTTACACTCAGTTACAAAAACCTTAGGCATGGACAAAACATGATCCATGAGAGCCCTATACTTACAAAATACTTCCACCAATTAACAGTAAGGTGTGATGAATAAAGTGGAGTCTGTTCCAGTTAGCATAAACCTAAAAACAAAAATTAAACACCTCAACACAGCCCAAACCATGAAGATTTAAGTATTAGAGTGATATGACTTTATCTGTGGTACTGGATGAGATCTAGCGAGTTGCGCAAAGTGAACACTTAATTTCCAAACGCACAAACAGCAAGAACAGAGTTAAAGTTGGGTTCTCAAGGAGACTTCAGGTGAACGAGACAGCAAGGGATTTCTCTAGCCTACAAGTGGATTTTTTAAATGGATGCAGGGTGTTTTGGTTTTTAGTCGTCCTTATCTTTGGCTCCATGTTTAAGAATACGGGTGAACTCCACGTAGTTGAAGTTGCTCTTTTTATCGATTGGCGCTTCTCTGAAGAGTTCATCGACTTCTTCATCCGTGAATCGATCTCCCATAGTGGTCAGAAGTTCCCTCAGATAGTCCTCAGGGATGAAGCCTACAGGTAGAAAGAATCAAATGATCTTTAGTTGGCAAAAGGAAAGTACATAGTTAAATTGTATGAGAATGAAACATTGGCCAACTAAACATCGTTTGTGCCTCATTGGTTCTCACACTTCAAGCAAACATGCTTGAGCTTCCGTTTACCAGTTGATCAATGTTTATATGTGAATAAAAGCCTATAATCTGGTCATCGTTTAAAGCGATCGAGTCTCTTCAGAAAATTTGGACTGATTCGCTCGATTCATATGGATTAGCTTTATGATCTCTTTAAAGAATCCATCAATGGAGGGACAGAAAGTTCTCAGATTTCATCAAAAAGATCTTCATTTGGGTTCTAAAGATGAACGAAAGTCTTGCAGGTTTGGAACAACTTGAGGGCGATTAATTAAAGACAGTTTTCATTTTTGGGTGCACCTTCTCTTTAAAAACTCCAATCCAAATGCATGGGAATTTGATATGCATAGAGTAAGAGCTAGCTGTAATATTTAGCAATTCATAATAAAGAACAGTTGTAACAGAAATTGTTGCATGGATTTGATGAGAGAATCTTTCCACCTGTTCCTTCTTCATCAAAGCAGGCAAACGCATTGCGAATGACTTCCTCTGGGTCTGTGCCGTTAAGCTTCTCTCCAAACATAGTGAGGAACATGGTGAAGTTAATTGGCCCGGGAGCTTCGGTCATCATGGCCTCCAAATAATCATCTGTTGGGTTCTTTCCTGAAAGACAATGAAACACAGATTCATTCCATTAGGCTGTGAAACTACTACGTCTACATTGGTCATTTACTTTTGGGGATTTTAGATACGACATTTGTGTTGACCAGGAAAATGTACGTTTGTATCATCACACATATACTTATACAACATTGTGGTCATATTGCCCAGCCATATGAGCAGTTTATAAAGTTATATGAAGTAGTTTCATGTTATATTTAGGTAATGACCCATCACTTCATTTAGATTTAGTTTAATAGTGTTCCAATTAATTAATACAATGGCAGTCATCCAACAAAAACGTATCGCCGTCGTCCAGTTCCACAACTCTAATTAAATCATTTAGTAGCAGTGTGAAATTCAACCATCTATTCATATGCAAAATGTTCTTTAGCCAGCTATAGTGACATTAACAATTAAATTTTATAGCTCATACAATTGGCTTTTAAAACCACTTCATGAATATTTCTAACAAACACTGCTATCAGGATCCTGAAAAACAGTACTTGATTTCTTAAGTTGCCAAGAATTAGTTTATTCTTTATCTTATTACTGACTGAGCAATGTCTCATTAAAAACCTATACTTGCTTTAAGGATAGATGCGGTTGTTTAATTGTATTATTCATATTGTTATTAACAGCATAATTAGCAATCAGTGTCAAGGCAACAAGATATGTTTGCAGGTACACAACATCATTTAAATATGGACATTTTCTTACAAAAACCCATCGCTTCAGAAGGCCCTTATTAACCCACTGCATTCACATGGGTTACTTTTATGATTTATTGGATGCATTTTATGCAGCTTCAACTAAGGCGCTATTCAATGCCATTTCAAAGCAGGGAAGAGCCAGGATATTATTCAATATAACTCTGATTGTGTCCAGCTGAAAGAAGAAAGTCATATACACCTAGGATGGTATGAGGGGGGGGGGGGGGGGGGGGGGGGGTCAATTATGTAATAATTTGTGGGTGAACAGTTTCTTTACGATATTTTGTAATCAATCAGTCCTATAACAAGAAAACAGTCACATGAATATACATCTCTGACATTTAATCTTTCAAATGTCATCAGTTCATCACAGAATACATGATTAATAGGTTAATGAAATGGAAAACAATAGATTTTTAAACTATCAGGTGCTCAACGCTAGTAAAACCTCACCAAGAGAAGCAAGCATGTCATGAAGATCTTCCTTATCGACAAAGCCGTCACGGTTCTGGTCGATCATGTTGAACGCTTCCTTGAACTCCTGAATCTGCGACTGATCAAACATAGCGAAGACATTGGAAGTCGCACGCTGAGGGCGCTTCTTGGTGATCTTTGCCTTGGCACGTTTGCTCGACATTTTGGCTATATTTGGCTTTATCTACAAACTGTAAAACAAAAAGACAAGAGATTAGTTTTAAAAAGAATTGTGCATTTTAAAAAAAGCACACACACCAAACTAAGACATCTACTATGTGATGCAATGTTTTAGTGGCACTGTAAAAGCAATACGCTTGATTGAAAACACTACGAGATGAGATCTAAAATGAGTACTTTTTTTGGCGTGTTGAGGCAAGTCACTGGATTACATAAACCGTTTTAGACTTTGGCTATAGTGGGAGTCTGAGCTAAAGTTTAAGAAAAAAAAAGTGCAAATAAAACAGCTAAAATAACTTTATTTAAAAGGAAGAGGAAAACAAGGTCGTAATAAAGGCAGGCCGGGTGTCTTCTGTAACATCATCATCATAGCCTACATTTGTGACCCATTTGATTTATTTATAGCACATTTCAATACCGGATGCAGATCCACGATTTACAGTAACGAGCAAAACAATGTTAGCCTAATTTCGATGGCAAGGTCAAACTAACTATAAAATTAAACAGAAAGCAAGTCAATAGTTCACATATTTCCTATCGATAATCCAGTTTATACTTCAAACGCATAACATTTTCTAGGCAATACGTTTAGAGATTTGTAATCCACAGAGCCTATCGTGGCTCGTTTAACCCCTCTTGCCCATAAAGGTTTAACCGAATATTATGGGAATACAGCGAATTTTAAAATTACATCTTACGAACGGTCACTAAAGAGCAAGTAAACTTACAGAAAGAAGAATAAGCGTCTCACCGAACACCCGAGATCGACAGCTGCTTGGTTTCAACCACCGCCCAAACTTCCGGATTTCAATGTCGCTTCCGCGAGCCTCGACCAGACCAACTCAATACTGGGAGGGGGTCACGGGTGGAAGATAAACACTCACACAATCTGCAGGAACATACACTAACCCGTCGGAAATTAACTGAAAGACTTCTATACAATTTTTAGACTTTTATCACGAGTCTAAATTCTTTATTGAAGTATCATAAACAACTTCCTCTTCCCGTTCTTCTTAAGCGTTGGTTTATCCTGACACGCCCACAGACACGTAATCGTCCTTAAAAATGACCATATACGGTCTGAAATATATTTTTTTTTACCTGTTCAGCGCGAGCCGACGTAATATTTAATGCATTGTTTTACAAAACATTTGCTTAATAAAAGTTTAGAGAAAAGCAGTATAAAAATCTACACATAAATAAATAATTAAAAAAGATTAAATAAATTCATTAACTAAATAAATTTGATTAAAATAAAACTAGGTTAAATGCATTTTGATTTACATAAAACATGTTATTAAAATAATAACATTTGTTAAATACAAATGTAAAAATAAAAATAAATGTATTTAATTAATACATATAACAGCCTACTACAGAGAATATACAAAATATTTAATGTTAGTCTAATTAATTGACACATTTATTATTTGTTCCATATTATTAAATGCCTCTTTATACTTGAAAATAGGTTACTTTTTAAATTCTAAGTTAGGGGTCCCTCGCATAAGGATGATCATATTTGGGGGTCCATGGGATCTGAAAGATTGAAAACTCCTGCGCTAAATGACAGCGCTGCTTTTCCCAAAATCACTGCAATGCAACTATGATGCAACTATTTTACCAGGCGGCATTTTCATTTGAATTTGTTTGATGTGATTCATCTGGAAACATGTGATTTTTTAATTTACTTTTTAAATGTAAACATGAAGGCCCATCCCTAATCCTAACTGTCAGTGGAGAATAAGCAGATTATAAGAAAAAGTACAATACTAATTTGCCATGATGTAATATACTTACAAAATGGCACTAGAGTGTGTCAATAGACAGATTAGATGGTTAGATATTGTTTGCTATTTGTTGATATCTTGTGAGTCACAGATTGCCCCGCCCTCACACCTTTAAACACATCATTAGAGAAGATATGTCATTGCAAGAGGGAGGGGAAGTTATTTTTTATAAAAAAAAATATGAATAAAAAATTTTTTTTGCATGTATAAATAATTTATATATTGACAAAACCTGCAATTTGATAATAACCACATAATAATAAACATGGCAAGATGGCGCCGAATGGCAGCCACGGTGTGGAATACTTCTGTTGGAGAACTGATGTATGATGTTGAATACTGTAACAATATGCATCAGTTTCTGAGAGGGCTTTCCTACCAGGAAATTCCTATCGTCCACTAATGATAAACTAATTATAAGAGTCATTGTCCTTATCCAAAACGGTGGTAAATCTTTTTACAGACTAGAGGTTGCAGTCACTGTCCACATTGTGGACTTCTCCCCCACCCCAACCTCTCGCCCCCTTCGACATCACAAACAGCACTGTGGGAGAAGTGGAGTCATTGAGGCAAAAGTACACAAGAGTGCTTACAATACAAAGTTTTGAACATTACATTTACAAGTAGTACAATTCTGGAGAATAGATGGACTAAGAGGAAGTTTATTTTTATTTTTATGTGGTTGAGGTGGTATGTGTGTGTGTGTGTGTGTCATGTTAGGTGTTCACAGAAAAGATCCAAAGTCTTTTGAATACTGACAAGGTTTCTGCATTCCGGATGAAGGCAGGAAGATCGTTCCACCCACATGGAATGGTGAACGAAAATGTTCTTGAGAGTGATATATGATCTATATGATCGAGCTGCCTTTGCGATGTGATCTTTGAAGGTCAGTTGGTCCTCAAAGATTACTCCTAGATTTCTGGCTGACCTTGATATGGCAATCCTTGAAGAACAAGAGATCCAAAAGGAAGAGAACTGATGCTTTGGAATCAGCTTTTGCAATTCTTAGAGCTTCATTGGCTGAAAGTATTGCAGTCTCGTTTGAATGGCTCTTCTTGAAACCAGACTGGTTGATGTCCAACTGCTTATTTTGTGGGAGGAAAGATGATACCTGGTTGAAAACAACATGTACTTTTCAAGTACTTTTGCTGTGAGGACGATTCGGAAATCCATTGCCGCTTGTATATATATTATTTTCTTTGTTTTATTTGTCCATATGTTCTTTTCCTTTTTCTTATTTGAATGATTTGTAAAGAGGGATTTATTATCAAGTTAGGGATTTTTTTTATTAGTTAAAGCCTTTCTTTACTTTTCTGTATTTTTCCATAGAGTAAGGATGAATATTGTCCGCATTTCTCAACAGAGAACATGTTATCAGAATGTTTTGGGTATTCTCTCTGTTGATAGTTGGAGCCTGAGCTGAGTTCAGCCTTGGAGAAGCTGTGTATCTCTGTGTGTGTGTGTGTGTGTGTGTGTGTGTGTGTGTTAATATGGTCTGTATTGGTGAGGAAATTAACTGGCACCATAAGGAGATGGAATGACTTGTTGTTCTCGACAAGCCACGTCACTAACCCATCAACCATGTGATCAACGAAGACATGCTTCAGATTGTCTGTACTTGAGTGGAAAATTACTAGTTCCCTTTCGAGGGCGGGAACGAGACGGTGCATGGAAAAGATGCATTTGGGAACCTCCCCTTCACGTAAATTTCTGAAACCTTATAGGATAACGCCAGTTGACAACTGGCCAATTGTCGCGCAATGCGCTCTGGCTGTCAGACAGTATAAATAGCATAAGCGCGGCACTTGCGTCAGAATATTTCCTTCACACGGACTTATGAACAGTTATGGAATCAACAGGAACTAAATGTAAGGTAAGTTGCGCGGGTCCCATTGACCCGCCGGATACTCACGCGTGCTGCGTCGTCTGTCTGGGTCTGGCCCACGCCGAGGATGCCCGGCTGGAGTCCTCCTGCGCGCACTGCGGGGATCTGCCGGGGCGCGCGCTGAGATCCAGGAGGGACATAGCGCGCAGTATCGCGGGGAAGGGGTCCGCTGCCGCCGTCGAGCCGCTGGCGGTCCCCCCCACACACTCGCGGGGTGACGGTGACGACGCAGCATGCCGTACTCTGCCGTCCCCCCAATCACCAGTTCTCTTCGCGGACTTCCTCCCGGTCGAGGATGACAGAGACGTGGACTCGGTATCCCTCGCTGCATCAGACAGGGACTGGGCGGCGTCGGAGTGCCTCGACACAGAGGGCCCTCTAGACCTCCGGCAGGAGCTAGTCAGGGTCCTCGAGAGGGCAGTTAGAGAGCTGGACCTGGACTGGAGTGCTCCACAGGAGCCCGCGAGAAGTAAGCTGGACTCCTGGTTCCTCCAGTCCAGCCGCCAGCAAGCTGGAGCTAGGAGGGGATCCCCCCTTTTTTCCGTGCAATTGCTGGACGCCGGCAGCATGGACGCGGAGGATGTGAGGGACCTGAGAGCGACAACGTCGCTCTCATGGCAACCAAGCGGTCCGCGCAAGCCATCGGCCGCTCTAGGGTTTTTTTTAGTGGTACTCCTGAGGCACCTGTGGCTAACTCTGGCGGACCCGAGGGACTCAGACCGGAAAATGCTCCTCAACGCACCAATTGCAGCCGCCGGCCTTTTTGATGGCGCAGTCGAGTCGGTTATGGAAAAATTTTCCGAGGCGCAAAAGCGCGCGAAAGCGATGAGCCACGTGATGCCGAGGCGCGCGTACCAGCAGCCCTCAAGGGCGCGGTCGGCGTCGGCGCCGCGCCTCCCCCACAGACCGGTGACACAGCAATCGGCGGCTGCAGTTCCGGCGGCTGCTCGCCTGGAACCGGATGTCCGACGCAAGCAATGGGCGGGACCCGGGAAGAGGCGTCACGCGCCCAGGGGGGGCCCCCGTCGTGACGGCGCACAGCCTCCCGCAGGCAAGCCATCTTCCTGACGGTCCCGTCAAGAGGAAGAGAGAGCTCGCGGGTGGGCCGCCCGCAAAACACCATGTTGTGCGTTATGTCCCCTCTGTTCGTATGGGCGACGATTGCAATGTGTGTGTGTTAAACCCGGTTTGTGTGGATGCAATAATAAAAACAAATGCTTGTTCACAAAAAGAGTTGTTTCTTCCTCATTCTGTCAGTGTTGTGTCGCTTGCCCTGCCCCAGAGCGGCGCGGAGCCACAGTATGCACTTGCTCCCTCAATAGTAGCCGACATTTCCCCGCCGCTCCCGACACTCGTCGAGCAGCGTGCAGCCTACCCTCCGCTTCATCATTTCCTGGAAGCTTGGAGGGCCATTCCAGGCATCTCAGGTTGGTTGCTGGGAATAATTCAGCACGGTTATTCTCTTCAGTTCAGACGCAGACCGCCCCGTTTCACTGGTGTGGTCCCGTCTCTGGCGCTCCCTCAAAAAGCGCACCTGTTCTGAGACAGGAAGTTCACAGTCTGCTCGCGAAAGGAGCGATAGAGCGCGTCCCTCCGAGCGAGCTAGAGAGCGGATTCTACAGCCGCTATTTCGTGGTGCCCAAGAAAGATGGGGGGCTCCGTCCGATTCTGGATCTGAGACCCATCAACCGCGCGCTCCACAAACGCGCGTTCAAGATGGCAACGCTGAGGCAGATACTGGCACAGGTATGTCCCGGGGACTGGCTAGCGTCCGTAGATCTGAAAGATGCGTATTTTCATATTCAGATTGCGCCACGCCACAGGCGTTTCCTGAGATTCGCGTTCGAGGGCTCAGCATACCAGTATGCCGTGCTCCCGTTCGGGCTGGCATTGGGTGTGCTGTGGTATAGCGGACACTGCGTATACCTTTCACGCGAGAGACCCGGGTTCGAAACCCACTCTGTTGCACTTTTAACACCGCGCACGTTCTCAAAATGTGTGGATGCAGCACTTTCCCCCCTCAGAGCGAGCGGAGTGTGCATTCTAAACTATCTGGACGATTGGCTGATTCTAGCTCATACAAGGGAGGTGCTAATCAGACATACAGACATGCTGCTTCATCATCTGGAGTCACTGGGCCTGCGAGTGAACATGCAGAAGAGCATGCTCACCCCGAGTCAGTATATGACATATCTAGGTGTGTGCTTCGACTCAGTGGCGATGCGAGCCCGCCTCCCCCCGGAACGCATAGAGACCATCTCTTCGGCTCTGCGTGGCTTCAGACAGGACCGGTCTGTTCCCCTGAGGGATTTTCAGAGGCTACTCGGTCTTATGGCGTCAGCATCTTCAGTGTGCCACCTTGGTCTGCTGCGAATGCGTCCACTGCAGTTGTGGCTGAAGACCCGTGGAGAGCGTGGACAGCGGGGCGCATGCGCATCACGATCTCCCGCAGCTGCATCAGCGCTCTGGAACCATGGTCCAATCAGGACATGTTCAGCCAGGGGGTTCCCCTTGGGCTGGTGACGACACGCACCGTAGTGACGACAGACGCGTCGAGCTCAGGTTGGGGTGCAACATGCGAGGGCGTTCCGACTTCCGGTCTATGGTCGGAGTCACAGAGCGAGTGGCATATCAACCGCCTGGAGCTGAAAGCGGTATGTTTGGCCCTAAGGGCTTTCCTGCCGCAAATAGAACAGCAGCATGTGTTGATTCGCACCGACAACATGTCCGTGGTTTCATACATAAATCGCCAAGGCGGCGTGCGCTCCAGGGCCCTGTTCGAGCTGTCAACGAGCCTCCTGCTGTGGGCAGATCAACATCTCCTCTCCATCAGAGCTTCGCACATCCCGGGTGTACTAAACCGCGGAGCGGACATGCTTTCGAGGAACGGGATTCCTCACGGAGAGTGGAGGCTTCACTGAAAGGTGGTGCAAATGATCTGGGATCGCTTCTGGAGGGCAGAAGTGGATCTGTTTGCGACGAGCGAGAACGCGCACTGGCCGCTGTTTTTCTCCCTGTCGCACGCCCCTCTAGCGGGGGACGCTCTGACATCGCGTTGGCCGAGAGCCAGGTTGTACGCGTTTCCTCCGGTAAAAATTCTGCCTTTAGTCCTATGCAAAATAAGGGAGGAAAGAGCATCGGTGATCCTAGTCGCCCCGAACTGGCCGAATCAGCCTTGGTTCCCGGACCTACGAGAGTTGCTGGCAGCCCCCCCGTGGCGGATTCCCGTCAGCAAGAATCTACTGTCTCAAGCGAGCGGCGAGATATGGCATCCCAGCCCCGAGCTGTGGAGCCTGCACGCGTGGCCGCTTCAGGGGCCTTAGAAGAGCTCGCACTACCTTCTAGTGTGCTGGAGACTCTCGCGGAGTCTCGTGCACCTTCCACGAGACGCCTTTATTCCCTGAAATGGGGAGTGTTCGTGAAATGGTGCAACGAGCACAATATCGACCCGGTGAGCTGTCCCGTGTCAGATGTGTTACAGTTTTTACAGCTCCGGCTGGATGACGGGAGTGTTCCGTCTACTCTAAAGGTCTATGTGGCCGCTGTCGCCTCGTTTCGTTCACCGGACGACGGGCAATCGATCGGGAGGCATCCACTAATGGTCAGATTTCTCAGAGGTGCGAGGAGATTACACCCCCCACGCCCCCCATCGGTTCCGCCGTGGGATTTGGCGTTGGTTCTGAGAGCTCTCTCTCTGCCGCCGTTCGAGCCCTTGGAATCGGTCGCGATTAAGGAGCTTTCACAGAAGACGGCGCTGCTTCTCGCACTGGCATCGGCTAAGCGCATTGGGGACTTGCATGCGTTCTCAGTGAGTGACGATTGTATTCGTTTCGGGCCCGGAGACTGCAGTGTTACTCTCCGGCCGAGACCTGGCTTCGTGCCAAAATCGCTCTCTACTCCATTTAAAGCGCAAGTAGTTTCTCTGCTCGCCTTGTCTTCAGAGCCGTCAACCTCACAGGACATCGGCGCTCAGAGGGCTATCTGCCCCGTCAGGGCTTTGCGTATTTACTTGGACCGATCCGCCACATTCCGACAGTCGGACCAGCTCTTTGTGTGCTATGGTGGCGCTACTAGAGGAAATGCTGTCTCTAAACAGAGGCTTTCTCACTGGATAGTGGACGCTATTGCTTTGGCTTATGCGAATCAGGGACAGGAATGCCCTCTCAACATCAGAGCTCACTCGACGAGAGCTATTGCCTCATCGTGGGCCTGGTCTAGAGGTACGTCAATACAGGATATCTGTTTTGCTGCTGGCTGGTCTTCTCAGAACACCTTCGCCAGGTTTTATAAACTGGATGTTCCATCTTTGGCGTCTCAAGTGCTTTCGGTGAGTAATTGAATCAATTATTCCTGGGATATTGCTACTTTTCTCAAAATACAGTTGTTACCGCTGTGCTGTTGACGCTGGGGATTTCTGTACAGTAGTTTGTGCTTATGTGCTCACGGTCACCGCTTTGCCGTTGACGCTATGCGCTCACACTAGTTGTGCTTTAATGCTTTCTGAATAGTCACGTCTGCCCTGTAATAACGCAGCCTGCTATTTTTCATGCTGCTGATATGCAAATTTTGACAAGCTTTAGCTAAGATTTCATTGGCTTAGCTGCACCTATCAGTAGTGAGCACACGTGGCGACGTTGCCATTGGACGAGCTGTGTTTGGTGTATGTTTCCCTGTATCAGACTGGTCTAAGTCTCAATCACGGCGGGATTGAACACCGTTCCCAAATGCATCTTTTCCATGCACCGTCTCGTTCCCGCCCTCGAAAGGGAACGTCTCCGGTTACTATCGTAACCTCCGTTCCCTGAGAGAGGCGGGAACGAGACGGTGCAACGTCCGCCGTGTTCGTCGCTTGACCAGCTGTGCCGTGTTCAGTCATGATTCTGACGCAAGTGCCGCGCTTATGCTATTTATACTGTCTGACAGCCAGAGCGCATTGCGCGACAATTGGCCAGTTGTCAACTGGCGTTATCCTATAAGGTTTCAGAAATTTACGTGAAGGGGAGGTTCCCAAATGCATCTTTTCCATGCACCGTCTCGTTCCCGCCTCTCTCAGGGAACGGAGGTTACGATAGTAACCGGAGACGTTTTGTTTATCTTTCTTTCTTAGCCAATCAGAATAATTTAACCATCATCATTGACGTACTTAGCACCCTCTGTTAGAGTATAATTGCTGTAACAATGTTATTGTGTGTGGGGCGACCTACGAACTCCTTTTGAAACCTGAAGCTGCTTCTGCTGATGAAACTGCAAACTAAACCTCACTAAAATTTTAAAAATTTGACTGCACTGCATTGACTGCTCCTGGTCTTCATTCAACATATCTGGTCCTCGGGTCTTAACTGTAATTCCCCTACATTGCTAAGACTGGTGGGAGAGAGACAGGTCTGTAATTATCTCCAAGTGATGTGTTTAATATGTTTTTTTTCAGTAGTGAGGTTACCCGAGTCTGCTTGTGTCACAGTTCATGGGTTCATTGATACATTCTCTCTCTATGTTTGTGTGGTTGTGTTGGAGGCATGGTCACTGATTACATCATCATCACTTTCAACTGCTCCACCTGATCCTCTCTCCATATTTAATCACCTCTCTCACTCACCTGTTTGTCAGATCGTTGCAGAACCCTGGTGTGAGTTGAAAGTTCTTCTGCCTTCTGTGACCATCGCTGCTGTGATTTCCCCATTGTGTCCCTGCGTCACTCTCCTGCTTCCTGTTCCCCGGTTCCTCCTCTCTTCTGGACCTGAGTTATTTTTGGATGATTTATTTTGTTTGGAAACACCTTTTGTGTTTATGTGAGAATACATTTTATTTTACTTTCATTTGGATCCTCAGTTCCTTTCTTCATCTGTATTGCGACAGCTTGAATGTGGTAGGGAACGTTCAGGAAAAGTCAAGGCAAGAAGAGATGATGCCAGTGGAATGCACGAGTTACCAAAAATAAAGTAAATTCACACCTGGGAAAGTGTGATTTCTGCTGCAGTGTTTTAAACCATGCAACTGGACACTACATCCAAAATTCACTTAAAAATAATTTAAATGATCTAAATGGGCATATTCCAATCCAAGCAATCTATGCTGCGGTGTTCCTCAGGGCTCCATTCTAGCTCCTACCCTTTTCTCTCTTTACTTGCTTCCTTTGGGCTCTATCTTTAGCAAACATAACGTTTCCTTCCACTGCTACGCCGATGACATGCAAATCTATCTGCCTATAACCAGAAAAGGAAAATCTACTCTCCATACTCTATTAGCATGTCTAGACGATGTTAAATCTTGGCTCTCCAATAACTTTCTTTCAATAACTCAGATAAAACAGAAGTCAGTGTCTTCAACCCTTCTGACTCCAGAACACAAAATCCTATTGATCTTGAGTCATTAAGCTCATTTATCTCTCCCAAAGTGAGGAATCTGGGAGTGGTTTTTGACAACTGTTTAAAATTCGATAAGCAAATTAGCACTGTTGTTGGTTCTAGTTTCTTCCATCTTCGCTCTCTCTCCAAAATTAAATCCTTCCTTTCCGAGGGTTCTTTAGAGACAGCTATCCATGCCTTCATTACATCGCGACTGGACTACTGCAATTCCCTTTATTACGGGATCTCAAAGGCGCAAATTTCTAGGTTACAAATAGTCCAAAATGCGGCAGCTAGATTTCTTAAGAGGCGTAATAAATCCGATCACATTACGCCCCTCCTGAGATCTCTTCACTGGCTGCCTACCCAGTTTAGAATTCAATACAAAATTCTACTACTTGTCTACAAATCTCTAAACAATCTGGCTCCCTCCTACCTGACCGATCTTCTTCACCCTTACACTCCCGTGAGAGAACTGAGATCGGAGGATAAACTCCTCTTAAAGATCCCCAGAACCCGCCTAAAGCCAAGGGGAAATCAAGCTTTTGAAGTGGCCGGCCCCACACTATGGAACAATCTTCCTGACCCTGTTAGAATGGCTTCCAGTTTATCTGAGTTTAAATCTTGCCTTAAAACCCATCTTTTCTCCCTTGCGTTTGTTGATGTTTAATATGTAATTATTTGGGGTCTTTGTGTATATACAGTTGTTTATGCATGTATATATGTGTATACATATGTGTTTATGTGGATATGTGTACGGTTTGACTATGTCTCTTTGCCTCTGCCTCTCAGTTTTTGCTTTTGACTGTTTCTATTTTTGTTTTGTTTTCTATTTTGCTTTTTATTTCTTATTTTGTTTTCTTTTCTTTCATCCTGTTGTACAGCACTTTGGTTGGCCTTTGGCCATTTTTAAATGTGCTTTACAAATAAACTGAACTTGAACTTGAACTTGATATGCTCTCCTAACTCCTTGAAGGGCATGACTATCATTCATAATCAGGATTACTATGTAGCATTTTATTCCACTGTATGGCCACAAGAGAGCATACTTACTCTGTGCCACACTTTTGAGAATGCATTATGATTTTTCCGGTAGTCACACATTAATTACATGCAAGAAGGTATAAAAAATGTCCTATAATCCCTCAATGCCTATAAATTAATTTTTGGAATTGCTATACAGCAACCCAAGATTGAACATTATAACAATGGGAGACTATAGTGTGATTTGTTGTAGGCTATGACAAAAGCAAAGTATGATATCATGTTAAAAGATGTAAGTGCAACAGCTGTGTTTAAACCCATGCCATTTCATGGTCAGCCAAACATGTGTTTTTCCAAACACGACTACAAAAATCCTTTGATGAGGGACAGAAATACGCAAGCATATTCATGACAACAACAGTCTCATAAACAGGCAGGTAGCCTGAACATGCACACACTTTTTCCAGGATGAGCAAGCAATTCTCTTTTGGCTTGATTGGAATCAATATAACTGGAACTGCATGCATTCCCAGCCAAGGGAAACTTCTTCAGTCTGTTTTCATTTTTTGTTTGCTATCGTAGACAGTGAATTAAAAATATATATAGAGTACCAGTAAAACCATACATTGTGGGGACCAGCCAGCAGTAATATACATATTAATAAACATATTTTAAAAAAAGTAACATAAAAATGCAGAAGGTTTTCTGTAATGATAGATTTAGGGGTATGGTTAGTGTATGGGGTTAGAATATAGAGTTTGTACAGAATAAAAATCATTATGACTATGGAGAGTCCCCACAAAGATAGCGAAACCGAGTGTGTGTGTATTATTTCCTATGTTTTTTTCCCGTAGTCTGGCACTATTTATGCATATCTGTTAGACCTGCATGAGACATTGTAGGCTGGTTGCCACAGGGGCCCCTCCTTTCTTTCTATTTATTTATATGTATCTCTCTATTTCACACACACACACACACACACACACACACACACAGACACATTGTTGTTGGTATGTGTTGCATGTGATGAGGGTAACAATAGCATGGCTATTGATAGTGCAAACCACAGCTGAGATGGCCTTTGAAAGGAAGAGACCTATAAGGTCAGAGGCTTAGGAAGGTAATCTAACCATTTCTAAAATTCCATACCGGAAAAATCTAGTTTGCTTGAGTAATATGAATACATACCCCGGGGCCTACAATGGGGAGGGGCCTAACGGTTGCACAAAAATTATATTTTTCAAATAATTATTTTTATTTATTGGGGTTTACAGCAGTGACAATTGCATTCTAAATAAACTCACACACCCGTCAGGACTGCTGTGAAAGGAAACGGATTGGAAAAATAGTTTTCTATATAGACTAAAAACATATAGACTAAAAACACATCTCTTCAACCTGGCATACACATAACACATTATACATGCATTTTTAATCCAAATCATGTAAAATGATTGTTAGGCTGCATAATTTAGATAAGCCGGAACCGGGAACATTCCCATAACACCTGATGTACTCGATACATCAGAAGAAGAATGGCATCTACGCTGATATTTGTCACGAAACGTTCAGGGAGGACTCAAGCGCAGGGGAAATATAGTTTATTCTCAGATAAGGAAAACATAACATAACAAAGGAAAAACCCACGAGGGGGAAAACATAACTAGCATAAAAATAGAAACATAAATGACCAACCGGATGGGACGGAATGATCAGACACCAGGAACAACCCTACTGGGAAACAAACATGCAAAGACAACGACGCCACGTCAGACAGCAAACACTGAGGGAATATATAGCACACATGAGGGGAGGAGTGATCAGAGACAGCTGGGAATGATTGCAGGAAACGAGAAGGCGGGGCAGATGCTAACGAGACACAAACACAGGAGGAAGAGCAGTGCCACGGTTCTGTCACTAGAAACAGAACCATGACACTACCCCCCCTCTAAAGGGACGCCACCTGGCGTTCCTACATTTAACAACCCACAACCAACACACATGACGGAGCTCAAGAAAAAAAAAAGGGAAAAATCAGGAACGGGAGGGAGGGCAAACAGATAATATCAACAGAAATCAAAGACAGTGCATACAAAATAAAAGGCAAATTCAGAAATGTCCAAGAAAAACAACAAAAAACCTAAAAAATAAACAGTCCCCAAAGAGAAAAAAGAAATAAAGTCCAGGGAGGGGGAACAGGAGGGATGAGCCAGGAAGGCTCTAGCGGGACCGGCAGGTCTGGCGGATCAGGCGGGACCGGCGGATTGAGCCAGGTGGGCTCCAGTGAGTCGGGCGGATCAGGGGCGCCCGGCGGATTGAGCCAGGTGGGCTCCCGCGGGACTGGGGGGTCTGGCGGTTCAGGCGGATTGAGCCAGGTGGGCTCCGGTGAATCCGGCGGATCTGGCGGGTTAGACCACAATAGTTCAGGCAGGCAGAGTTCAAGTAAATCCGGCGGGTCAGACCGCAAAAGTTCAGGTAGGCAGAGTCCAGGCTCGGTCGGCGCGTCAAGCGGCAAGAGTTCAGGCTCGGCCGACGGGTCAGGCGGCGATAGTCCAGGCTCGGCCGGCGGGTCAGGCGGCGAGAGTCCAGGCTAGGCCGGCGGGTCAGGCGGCGAGAGTCCAGGCTAGGCCGGCGGGTCAGGCAGCGAGAGTCCAGGCTCGGCCGGCGGGTCAGGCGGCAAGGGCTCTGGGTCGGCCTGCGGGTCAGGCAGCGTCTCCTGAGGCGTATCGGATTCAACAGGTCTATGCCTTCTCCAGGCATGAACTGCTGCAATAATAAAGAAAAGGTCAACCGCCTTCTTAGCGATGGTGGGGGTGACCAGAGGCACTGCAGGCTCCTCAGTCACCTCTGTGCACACTGGAACCATCTCCGGGTAGCCCGTGGGACACTCAGGAACGGCCTCCATGGCAACATCCGGGTTGGCGGCCCTGTGCAGCCTCCAAGCTCGCACAGCCACCACTGCATAGAACAGGTTTACTGCCCTCTTGGCCCTGGCTGGGCTGACGGGATCCCTCCACCGCTGAGTCCTCATGTTGGTGGCGTCGTTCTGTCACGAAACGTTCAGGGAGGACTCAAGCGTAGGGGAAATATAGTTTATTCTCAGATAAGGAAAACATAACATAACAAAGGAAAAACCCACGAGGGGGAAAACATAACTAGCATAAAAATAGAAACATAAATGACCAACCGGATGGGACGGAATGATCAGACACCAGGAACAACCCTACTGGGAAACAAACATGCAAAGACAACGACGCCACGTCAGACAGCAAACACTGAGGGAATATATAGCACACATGAGGGGAGGAGTGATCAGAGACAGCTGGGAATGATTGCAGGAAACGAGAAGGCGGGGCAGACACTAACGAGACACAAACACAGGAGGAAGAGCAGTGCCACGGTTCTGTCACTAGAAACAGAACCTGACAGAACCATGACAGATATTGGTCTCTGTTTATTCTGAGGTTACCATGGTCAGCCGGATCCGGGCCGTATCCAGATCAGATGAAGGACCTGGACACGAGCACAGCACTGCCCTGAAGTGTCTGCGGAGACCGTGACTCTACTAGACCCTCCCCTGTGACGATCATGAACCCATCTCTAACCGGACCAAATTGGACTTGAATTGTTGTCAATATAATAATCATACACTGTTTGGCTGTTGGCCAGAGGAGAACTGGTCCCCCAACTGAGCCTGGTTTCTCCCAAGGTTTTTTCTCCATTCTATTCTTCATTCGTTACGTCACCTGCCAGAGTTTTGCTTCCTTGCCGCTGTCGCCTATGGCTTGCTCAGTTGGGGAAACTTAACACTTAAAATTCATCAATTGTATTGATTCACCTGCTCTTTTGGGGCTTCTGTTCAGCCAAACAAACTTTGTATATATTGTTTTTCCTATAAAGCTGCTTTGAAACAATCTACATTGTAAAAAGCGCTATATTAATAAAGGTGACTTGACTTGACTATAGTGCTGAACGCGGGGTCAATATCTTACGAAAGTGTGGATAATCTAATTTCAGATCCAGTCACTTACGTGTTCCGCTTTAAATTCTCAATTTTAATTTCAGGAGGTTTTAAATTGCAATATTGCTTGTAATAAATAAACTTCAAAAGGGTATGATTTAATTAAATAACCGTGTTCTAGGCTACTCATGCTTTCAGAGCAGTTTGCAACCCCTGAATAGTCCACATTGTCAAGTGATTGTTTTGATTTACTGCTGATGAATTATGAATACTTTATTTAATTTATAGTCTTTATGACATATGACTTTTTGCATTTCGACCAGGAGTTTCAAGTTTTGATGGTGTTTTCTTTTCACTTTACTTTCGTATAATGCCTGATAACGTAGTGTTGCTACACATTGCCAGAGTTCTAACGCTACTTTATGTAACAGCAACAAATCTGCTATTTCATAAGCGCCATCTACTAGCAAAGAGTGCATATTCACCTATAGGCTATTTGACCCATATTTTTTACACAATGTTATAGATGTTAACCAGTCTATTGACAAGATAAATTATGACATAAATAATAGGCAATAAGCTAAAATAATATTCTTATCTGGGGTAGGGTGGCCTACTGTAATGCAGTCCCGGACCTCTGGTGACCCTACCAATAAGTATTGCGTCCTGACAGTCTTGTCTATTTTTTCTTTGTTTAATGTTTGCCTGTTTGTGTTGTGTCTAAGCACACGGCTCTGTCTTTGTTCATGTTTGCCATGTGGTCCTCTTGTCCCGCCAACTCATTTCCAGTTACCACTCGCCCTTGTCTAGTCCTCGTTTGCTTGAATGTGTTCACCTGTCTCTCATGTGCTCTGCTCCATTTTTATAGTGCTCCTTTCTCTCATGGCCTTGCTGACTTGTTTTGTGTACGTTGTGGTATGGTCTTGACGGCATCAGCCAAACGCTCCCACTCATTTTTTTCCTTTCGCTATTAATTCTGGAGGTGGAACAAAGTTCCAAATAAAATATTTTTTTCTCATTTATACCTCCAATAGTAGCACCTCCATTCACTTTCTGTAAAGTTTTGTTTCTTGCCGTTTGCTTTAGCCATTTTTTCTGCTTTCTTTTGCCCATGTGGACTCATTACCATATTTAAATCAGTTTAATTAAGGGATGAGACTGGGTGGGGTGTTGTGCTCCTGCATGTGGGTTAAATTTTACATTAATCGGGATGTACAAAGAGAATATGCGTAGGTTCCTTCGTACGCAGAGATTCATACATCATACATCAGTTTTTTTTGTCCGTACGCAATGTTTTAGCATGAATTCAACGCAAGTCTTTGAACATGAGGCCCCTGGTCCCTTTGTGCATTTTCTCTGATCGGATAACAATCCGATTGTGAAAAGCAGGGTGTAAATTGGGTAAGCCGGCTACCATTGGCTGTCAGGTCAATAAAAAGTAATATTTTTATTTCAGAATTAATTAACATATGACATATAATTTTTAATTGTTTAATAAAAGAGAAAAGTATGAAAGTCATAAAACACCTGAAATTTGATCAGAACAGTTAGACTGAAACGGATTTCCAGAAATGTAAATTGAATATGATTTCAAACCACATATGAATGTACCTTGAAATGGACTGTTCACACTTGCTAAATCTGATCGGATATGCTCCAAAATCGGATTTGGTCAGATGGTTTGAACATGGCTTAAACCCAAAGACTTAAACCGCTTGATTCATATGGATTATTTTATATTATTAGTTATTATTAGTTTTTATGAACATTTTTAAGAATCAAAATATAATTTTGTATAAAAATATAATTTGTGTTTGAAAGATGAATAAATGTCTTATTAAAATGACATGAGTACACTGCATAACTGATATAAAAAATTGGACTAATAACTTTCTACTGCTTAATTCTGAAAAAACAGAGATTCTAATTATTAGACCAAAAAGTTCAGCACGTAATAATCTAGACTACTGCCTAACACTCGATGACTGCTCTGTCAAGTCTTCGTCGTCAGTTAGAAACCTGGGTGTGCTCTTTGATACCAATCTTTCATTTGAAAGCCATGTTTCTAGCATCTGTAAAACGGCATTCTTCCATCTTAAAAATATTTCTAAATTACGACATATGCTCTCAAAGACAAATGCAGAAAAATTAGTTCATGCGTTCATGAGTTCAAGGCTAGATTATTGTAATGCTTTACTAGGTGGTTGCCCTGCACGCTTAATAAACAAATTTCAGCTGGTCCAAAATGCAGCAGCTCAAGTTCTTACTAGAACCAGAAAGCAGAAAGTATGAGCATATTAGCCCAGTTCTGTCAAACCTGCACTGGCTTCCTATTACACTGAATACATTTTAAAATCTTGCTAATTACTTACAAAGCATTAAATGGTTTATCTCCCCAGTACTTGAGCGATCTCTTAACACATTATAGTCCTTCACGTCTATTGCGATCCCAAAATACTGACCAGCTTATAATACCTAGAATATCAAAGTCAACTGCTGGCGGTCGATCCTTTTCCTATTTAGCTCCTAAACTCTGGAACAGTCTTCCTATTACAGTTCGGGAAGCAGACAAACTTTGTCAGTTTAAATGTAGACTAAAAACGCATCTCTTTAACCTGGCATACACATAACACATTATACATACATTTTTAATCCAAATCATGTAAAATTATTGTTAGGCTGCATAATTTAAGTCAGCTGGAACCGGGAACATTCCCATAACATCTGATGTACTCGATACATCAGAAGAAGAATGGCATCTACGCTGATATTGGTCTCTGTTTATTCCGAGGTTACCGTGGTCAGCCGGATCCGGGCCGTATCCAGATCAGATGAAGGACCTGGACACGAGCACAGCACTGCCCTGAAGTGTCTGCGGAGACCGTGACTCTACTAGACCCAAATCCAACCGGACCAAATTGGACTTCATATTGGACTTGAATTGTTGTCAATATAATAATCATGCACTGTTTGGCTGTTGGCCAGAGGAGAACTGGTCCCCCGACTGAGCCCGGTTTCTCCCAAGGTTTTTTCTCCATTCTGTTCATCATTCATTTTGTCACCTGCCGGAGTTTTGGTTCCTTGCCGCTGTCGCCTATGGCTTGCTCAGTTGGGGAAACTTACCACTTAAAATTCATCAATTGTATTGTTTCGCCTGCTCTTTTGGGGCTGCTGTTCAGCCAAACAAACTTTGTTTATATTGTTTTTCCTGTGACCACTGTAAAGCTGCTTTGAAACAATCTACATTGTAAAAAGCGCTATATAAATAAAGGTGACTTGACTTGACTGCAAACAAACAACAAAAAAAGATGATCTTACTCATGTTTTCCAGCAAGAATGTCTAAACATTCTTAAATCAAGATAGATTTATATGGGACACAAAATTGTCTTTTTTTTTTCTTTCCAAAATTAAGTGAGTCTATGAAAATAAATAATTCCAAAGGAAACACATCCGTGATCACGAGGTCTGAATCCAAGTAGAATCAGGCTAACTCATTGGCTGATGGCAGTAAAATGACACAATGCTTAATTACCAGCAGGTGCATCTTCAATGTCCAAAGTTTATGTAGTCGCTATAGTTTGTCTCTCATTTTACGTGTGGAATGCGCAGGCTTCGGCATTTTCAGACAAATCATATTCTTATTTGGGATCTGTCAATGTGTGTTAAAGGTGTGTTCTCACCTGAATCAGAAAAGCTGTTTCTCTTGAAATGGTCCTGCATGGACTTTGCTCCAGGACTTTTGATTGTCTCTATGACCTATAAGTCTCAATTTATTCTCTCCTTCCCAGTTTGAGTCAGAGGAACAGTTGAATAATCTCTGTCCAGTCAGGACTTGGAAGGCTTACATTGACCATGCAAGTCAATGGCATTTGACTTAGCATGAGCACAGGAAGAAGAGGAAATTAATTTAGTTTATAGGTCTTATGGTTTTAAAGTTATTGTATAGCATCAGTGCATCTTTGACCCATTGGTGGCACTATAGGGGTTTAAAGATTGAAGCTCTATCACTCCTCCATCTCTGTACTAATTTACATAACTTCTTACTATGTATATAGTTTTATGGGCTGCTGTAGACTTTCATTCAAAACGAAGAAGAAAAAATTCTAATAATTATAGCGTTGAAGTGGAAATCTCTTTCCAATGTTCACCCTTAAGAGATTCAGGCAGCTCTTTTGATTTTGTATGACAGTCCAATTCTCTGCTTTTGAACAAACCAGACATTACTGAAGTGTCTTAATGCCGTTCAACTAATTGGTTCACTGAATTCAATTTTCAGGCACTTTATGCAGTGATAAATGTGTGTATGTACTTTTTTCCCTACAAAGTGAATAGGTATTTCTGTTCAAGTTTTACAAAGCTTTAGTGAAGTTCATCACAACTAGTGTGAAGTCTTCATGTTGAACATCTATGTTTTATATAAATCCTAACAAACTTATTTTTGTGGTGTGTTTTCTTTGAAAACTCTGTTGTGCCATCATCCCTTAAATAAGTCACTTGGTTATTTGTTATCAAATGTGAAAACATTTCTAAAAGTGTTACAGCCAACTGATATGATAGCCGTATGTAAACTAACAATATAACACGTCAAAAGTCGCAAGCGTTATGAGGCACAGAACGTGCACGAGCGTAAAATGCGCCAATACTCCTGTGCACTACGGCTATATTTAACAGCCCCTGTCGCCATAAAAGGTCGTGAGAGTCGCCTGGACATTCTTCCCATTGGCAATATTATTTTTGTTGTGTGGACAGCAGCCCCCGTTCACAGCGCTGTGCCAGTTTGCGTCTTTGCTTGGATTTGGATCTTGGTTGAGTGTTCCTGACGCGCGGCTCCGACCTGTTTGCAGACCTTTGGCAAGGTGAGATGAACCGCCGCGTGAACATTAGATTTGTCAAGTGTAGTTTTTTTTTTTTGGTCAAGAGTTTTTCTTTTTGGGATGAGCAAAAACTCCCGAGGTTAGCTGTAAAAAATAAATAAATAAAAATAAATAAATCGAACGCTATCGAAAAGATTTATTTAAAACAGGCTGACCTTTTGAGGGGCATGTTGTCACACGGCATGGTGGCAAGTGTGAACCGGATGCTTTTTTGAACTGTTGGAAATTGTTTGAAGTAAATAGGCTTATCTATTTAGAATGAGGCAGCCTATAGATCGTCTCTTTTTAATGATTTTGTAGGCTCTTACATTGCAATATCTATGTGTGACATAAAAAATACCCACGTCTACATAATAGCAACCTTACAGTCACTATTTCGTTATACAGTATAGCTAACTTAGGATACCAGTGAGGTTTTAAGTGTGTGTACATATTTACCCAGCAGTACATAGGGTTAAACATTTATACATATACATATAATGTGTGTATAGTGTAAGAAAGTTTCTCCTATACTCTACAATATATATATATATATTGTATATATATATTTTCTTCTTTATATATATATAAATTTCACTCATAATGGTAAATTAAGACAATGTTTAGCAGTTCTTCATGGTTTAGAAATTATTTATGAAGTCTGAACGTGGTACTCTATATATTTTTTAATTCACTGTCTAAGATAGCAAACAAGAAATGAAAACGCCATTCACTTAGAGACACATTTTTTATTTAAAAAGTTAATGAAGTTTCAAAATATGAATGTTTTGGTGCTAAACGGTTAACCAAGAAGTGCTCCAAATAAAAAACGGTAATCTGCAAACTACCATCAAATCAAATTTTGTGAAAACTGATTGTGAGGTTAAGGCACTTATAAATCTTTCCTGTTCGATGATTACCCTACTCATAAATCACTGGGTTTAATGTTCATATTTAATGTGTTGATAGAAAGTTTTGAATCTTCTGACTAAAAGAGCTTCAGATTTGAAGACAGTGTCTGAGCTAAAGAGGACGCAATGTCGGGATCTATACCGTTCTACCAGAAACACCACCGCCATTATGATCGTGGCTACCGTAGCCGGGAGACGGAGTCTGCTATCAGCCAATACCAGCAGAACTCTAGTAGTTATTCTTCCCATAGCAGCAAAAGCACCAAGGGGTAAGAGAGCATGGCAAGATCTATCATGTCAACAGTAAATCCTTCCCAGTTCCCATAACTTTAACTCATTCTAGCAGCCAGCTCTTCGTCTCGCTATGCCCCTATAATACTTGTCTTGAGATGTGGTCACGTTCACCTTTGCTCTGTGAAAATTTGCGGGCGAAATCCAATTTATATAGAGATCCACGTGTTAGAGTTCTGGTCGCAGATGTCATTTGAGTTCATTTTGTTCACGCAAATTCTTGCTTGTTTTAAAAGAGACTTTTCTATGAGCTGTTGCTAGATGTATCTTTTTGCCTGCAAAATTTCACTGCAATTTTGCGAATGTGACCACAGCTTTATTCTTCACATGAAGACAAAAATACCCACTACTGTTGCCCAACTTGTTTTGCGTAATCTATGCTAATCTGTGCCATCTTCCACTCAACCTAAAACATCCTTAAAACATGCAATTTATAAGTGTATTCTGCATGCAGTGTGCTTGTTGCTGACACTGTCAAATTCAAGTAGGTGTACTATATTAGCATTTCTTTACAGAATAGCGCCACTGGATTAGGTTCTGTTGTGCTTTTGTAAAATGTCTAGTTGAGTTTTAATGATCAACAGTGTAAAGTTTATCTAAGACTTCACTTTGGTTCCTAGATAGAGCGCTTCTTTATTCAAAACTTGCTGTGAGTCTTTTTTGGCCTTTCTGTGGTTTGGATCCATGCCTATATTTTGTTTGATTTACTCCAGGTCATGTGACCGTTGGCTCATTTTTGTCTATGCAGTTGCTTACTGGGTCAGTCTGAATGTCAGAATGTAAGGTTATCTTCTGTCTTGTTGGGGACTAATGTACTGTAACCAAACCCTCAAGAATATTATTGCAAATTGCACAAATTGAAATCATGATTTTATTGGTTTCTTGAACTCTGTTTTACGCTGTATTATAAATAACATTCACAACATAACTTGGCACTTAGTTTGGTGTTCTTGACGTCATGGTGTATTTATAGAGGCCACAGAAGCAGATGTTGATAATGTGTGTCGTATGTATTTTGCATTTACATCATTTTCTGAGTCATTGTATGTACTGTGTGTGTGTGATTTAGAGTTAATGTTGTTGGCAGTCCCGTTCTAAGAAGAAGTCAAAGGGTGACCAAGCTTTTACTGTAGTTGTTCTTAAATGGTGGAACAGGCTTCTAATCTATATTTGGCAGGCTATAGAGGCTTTTAGGTCTCAGTTGAAAACTTATATTTAACACTGTTCTTCTGAAACAATTGTGAAGCCCTTTGGGTGACAAAGTTGTTTGTAAATGTGCTAAAGTGGAAAGTTAAAGAGAATTTTTTTTTGTTACACTTAAGGTGACGTAGATACATCGTACTAACTCAAATAAGTACTATTAATTAACTACATGTAGTTATTTGTATTTATGCATATTTCACTGTGAGTACTATATTAAGTGCAAGTAATAATGTGCAGCCTACTATTTAGTGTCTGCTTGCAAAGTAGAAACCGAATATAGAATTCTACGAGTTCGACCAACTAAAAGAAATAGGAAAATATAAAGAAAGAAAGACAAGTTTAACTCCGTGAACAAATTTGTCTATATATACCTTTGCTTATTTAGTATCTTTCACTATTCCTATCTTTTCTCTCTATTTTAGACTGTAGTGCTCTGAACAAATTTAGAAGTTTGGGTACTCAAGTGTGTCAAACAATCATTCTTAAAGGGATAGTTCACCCAAAACTAAATTTTTTTTTAACTCTTTACCGTACTCACCCTTCTTTGTTGTTATTAAAGATATTTTGAAGAATGTCCTAATGCTACCAACCAATCTTCAAAATATCTTCTTTTGTGTTCAACAGAACAAAGAAAATCATACAGATTTGGAACAGCATGAGTGATTAAATGATGATAAACTGATCATTTTTGGGTGAGCTATCCCTTTTAAAAATTAAATAAATGCATGTAATATGTATTATATAATGTATTTAATCTATAATATATTTTTATTTAATTGTGAATAGCCTGCAAATAAGTTTCCAAAAACATTCTAATCTGCAATGGTACTCTTTTAAAAGTATAGACGAAGTTAAAGTGTACGTTTTCATGAGGGCATAAGCACACAGACTTTGTTGAAACATTTGTTTTTAGCCTGATTAGATCCCTATTTTATGAGCTGTGCTATAGAGGATTTTAAGCAGGATTTGAGGCGTCACAGGTTTGCACAGACGCTCTTACACCTCTATTTCAACCCCATTAATCATGCCATCCAATATTATTGGATTATATACAAAATTATATATTATATGCTCCCAATTATCTAAACTAAAATCTTTCCCATGCTGGGAGAATATAGTTTTAGTGGATCACTATGGCTGTTCCAAGTTCCCCCCACCCACTCATTTCTGAACCCTTGAATGTCTATTTATATACACACACTCATGAGAGACATGGATAAGGTAGTGATATGTGAAGGATATATGAAGGGTATATGCGTCATCTAAAGCAGTGGTTCTCAACCAGGGGGCCAGGGCCCACTAGAGTGCCTCAACAAACCTATAAGGGAGCCTCAAGATGACTTAAAATTATTTAAAATAATACAGAAACTGTAAGCCAAGACATTTCTTATTAATCAGCTATTTTTTAATAACAAATATACATTTTTCCAGTTATGCCCAGTTCCTAAATATAGCAGGATGTCAAAATGCACACCAGTAATGTTTTTCTTGCTAAATCAGGTTTATAAAAGCTACTTAAATGCCTAATTAAACTAAGGCCTAATCCTGACTTAATCTAAGCCATGCCTGTGAAACCAGGCCCAGGTGTAACTAATAAGCATGAGAGTCAGTACTCATGTGAGTAGGACCTCTGGTGGTAACTTCAGATATTGCTCCGGGTGTTGCAATGGATATGTTTTTTCAATAATAAATTAACACTGTGTTATTACACAGAATATAATGCATGCAGGCCAGTCATTAAGCGTACATTTTCATTTGGCAGATGCCTTTAGCTGTACCAACCTACTATACAAATGAGGAATATATTATAACACAAGCGATTTATTCAAGTGGTGTGAGTTCCGAATAGCCTAGAAAGTAGCCTACAAAGATGTAGTTGAGATCCTTTTAAAGACCTCATATAGTTACTTCAGATCTTATTGTAAATGATTCATTGGTGCACATCACCCTCCCCTCCATCCTCTTGTCTTATTGAAACATACACAACATTGAATTAACTACCGATGGATAAAGAGAAAAAATAATTTATTTTCGCATTGAATAGCCTGTTGAATATCTATTCCCTTGTGAAAAAGAAGTACAATTGAGCATACCTTAAGTAGGATAATAATACACTTTAAAAGAATATTAAGTGTTAAAACTATGAAATTGTCATTATTACTGTCAGGTGTGGAGGAAGCAGGGAAAAGAGAGGACTCAATGATGCAGGGACTAGGGATTTTATTAACAAAACAAAACTTTGAACTAAAACAACCCAGAGGGGGAAAAACATAACTAGACTGACTGGACTTGAACAAGACAAGACTTGATTGGACTGCATAACGGCAGAAACAACATACCAAAATAACGACAACGACGCGACAAAGGACAGCAAACATCAGGAGACTAAATACACACTGGAAGGAGGATAATTGATGAGACCCAGCTGGGAGAAATCAAAGTTAAGCAGGGAAACAAGGTGGGAGGGTTACACATTGACGAGACATGAACACGCAGCCAATGCATACATCACAGCAAGTTCACAAAGACAGCGCGCAGCTGGTGAAAACCAAACTGCGCGCGACACGAAAACACAACATGAAGGCGCGCGGCTGATATAAACAAACCTCATGCTAACAACACTGCACACAGATCCGAGAGAACGCGGCTCGCGCAGAGCTTGAACCACGCCCACTCACAAAACACAGAGTGCACAAAAACGAGGAACCACTCGGCTCGTGCGCTCATGACAAGGATGAACACACGGGACATGAATGTCCGAACCCCGACACAAACCGAAACCAGACAAGACCATCTGGGGATCGGACACCATAACCCGCACACAAGACGTTACACAGACAAGTGTGCACGCGACTCAAATACTCGAAGCTGCGCGGACACACACAAAACTCGAGACATTACGGTAGTGTCAGAGCTCTGCCACAACAACAAGAAAATGACTAGACCGAATGTGGCAGAACCCTGTGTGCCCTTTTAAAATTATACTTAAGAGTGTTAAGAAACATAGTCATGATAGTGTACTGACTACTGACGTTATGTGACATTTTATTTTGTACTAGGGTATTGAAAGTACACTTTCAATAAAGTTAAGTAGACTTCTTTTTCACAAGGGTTGAATATCCTGCAACTACACTGCTCAAAATAATTAAAGGAATACTTAAATCACACATTGGATCTCAAAGAATGTGATTAAAAATCATACCAAAATTCAATGTAAAAAAAATGAAGTTACAGGCTGATCCAACTTGCATGAGATTCATCACAGCAACTCATAATATAAGTTAGTTGTGTGTAGTACTGTCACATGTGCCAATTCTGGTGTTCTCAGGCAAATGCCAATCGTGAGCTGTGAGCACAGGTCCCACTAGAGGACGTTGGACCCTCACGCCACTCTCATAAAATCTGTTTCTGACAGTTTGGTCAGAAACATGAACAACAGTAGCCCGCTGGAGGTCATTTTGAAGGGCTCTGGCAGTGCTCCTTCTGTTCCTCCTCGCACATAGGAGCAGATACCGGCCCTGCTTCTGGGTTGTTGGCCTTCTACGTCTCTTTCCAGCTCTCCTCATGTAACGGTATCCCCTCCATGCTCTTGAAACTGTTCTGGGAGACAAGCCAAACCTTCTTATGACGGCACGTAAGGATGAGCCATCCTGGAGGAGCAGTACGGCCTGTGCAACCTGATTAGATTGCGGGTACATGCAACAGACAGTGACAAGGATCCTAACAGAACTCAAAACTAAAGACAAATCAGTCAAGAAGAATTAGGAGAGAACAAGACCAGTTGTTCGCTTTTGGGAGTTGTCTTTCTGTTGACTCTCCAGTGCACCTGTTGTCACTTTTATTTGACCCAAAGCGGGAGAAACTGATCACTCATGCTTCCTTATTAGACTTGGCATTGTATATCCTGAAATATTTCACATTAATGAAGTAATATGAGTTGCAAAGACTGTTTTTTGTTGAATCATTTCGTAGAGAGTAGAACAGTAGAATTCCCCAGATATTTCATGGAGATTGGACCTCTAAAAAGCATTTCACTATTGAAAGACAGTGAATGTGAAAGTTCATAGACTTGTAAGACTGAATGAAGGTGAGGGGATCCATCACTTCACATTCTTTTCACTGCTGATGAAGTGTTTCTTTGGTGCTTTGATGCATTTCAGGTCCTGTTGTAGGACCACTGAGGCGATTAACCTCTTTCCCACTCACTTCCTTAACAGTCTTTCCCCTCATTTCCTAAACATTCTTTCTTCAAGACACCACACCCCTTCCAAAAATCATAATAGTGTGTGAAGGAAATGCTGGATGGATACTCACGATGTCTGTGTATGTTGCCATTTCTGCATTATTGTAGCATTAGAGCTGCCACATATACGTCTCTAGAAGAGGGGGGGATTAGCCCTCTGCCCAAGAGAGCCAAGCCAACCTATCTTGCCATGGACAAGGAGAACCAGATCATCGGTTATGTGGTGCCCATCTTCAGGGGCAGGTAAAAAAACAAAATCAATCTGATTTATTAGTGGTGGAACATACACATGATGCAGATGTTCTATACTTTTTATTGTTAGAAATCCCAAAGATCTTCAAAGATCCCATTGAAGAAATGTTTCATGGTTCTTTAACTTTTGTGAAAAAGAAGTACACTTTATTAAACATATTAAAAAGAGTATCTAATGATGGAAATAAAATACTTTATGTTTGAACTAAATCTAATGGTTTCAGACACTCAAAAGGGCTACTTCACACAAAAATGAAAAGGATCTCATAATTGTTTCTCAAGCCATCCTAGGTGTATATGACTTTCTTCTTTTAGCCAAACACAATCAGAGTTATTTAAAAAAATATCCTGGCTCTTCCAAGTTTAATAATAAGAGTAAACAGTATAGAATTTGGAAGCCCAAAAAAGTGAATCCATCCATCATAAAAGTAATCAATATTGATTACGGCTGTAGGGGGTTAATAAAGGCCTTTTGAAATGAAGCTAGGCATGTTTGTAAGAAAAATATCCATATACAGTAGTACCTCAAGATAAAAAAGGCTCAACTTACGAAAAATCCAAGTTACGAAAGCAAAGACGAAAATTTTTACTGCTCTACATACGAAAAGTTTTCAAGATACGAAAGGTTTCTGAAAGTCCGAGATTCGCCCCATAACAATTTTGAAACTTGCGCCGCACGCCGCCATCTTAGTTATAGTAGACTCGCCACCATCCTCCTGCTCTCCCATTAGTTCCTGATGCTAGCCAAGCCATGAGATCCTTCTCTCTAATTGGACAGCATCCCTCCCATCATGCATCTTCTATACGTACGTGCTGGCGTGCTTTAGCTCAGCCACTCCGCACCCGAAACTTTTATGTGAAATTTTATGTGTTTTCGTAAAGTTAAGTGTACGTACGTACGTACGTTATCTGCTGTACATGAGTCTAGTTCTAGCAGAAGAGTGACCCCTGACCCGGAAATTATAGGATACTTTTCATTTTTGGGTGAAGTAACCCTTTAATTGCATGTTAATAGCAATAAAATGAAAGTGTATTCTAGTTTCAATTTATATTAAATGTACTTGGCTGAACTTTTTACTCAATAAGTCAAACTTAATATATCTATATTTGTAATTTTATTATTATTTCTATTGTTTTTGAAATATGATATTATACTTTTAAGGTTTGAAGTGCACTTCTTTTTCACAAGAAGTGAAAAATTTTTCACTTGATGAAATCTGTCTTTTAACATTGAACACTCTTTTCATTTGCGGAGAAGCAAATATCAGATATCTTCAGCCAAAATGATTCTTGGTGTTCTTGATTTCTTGGAAATTCTCTTATAGAACATAGATGTACTGTGGCATAAAAAAAAAGTTAAAAAACGCTTGTATATATATGTGACAAAATATGTGTTGTATTGTACTGTACTGCTTTGTTTATAATTCAAGAGACGTATGAATGTGATGCTACATGATTTCCCCCTCAGTCGTGAGTTTGAAAGTGGCCTTTCAGACACTGAGGATGCACGTGCTAAAGAGAGTGCTGGCTATCTGGCACGCCGTGACCTCTTCTCTAGCGGCGTGGAGTCGGAGCGCACCGAATACAAGTCTCGCAGAACCGTCATGAGGGAGTCTGCAGAGCGCATCTCTCTTAGCAAGAGGGTCAGTGGAGATCCTAGTCTTGCACACATAACTCATGATTTTAAAATACTTTCCTCTTGATAACCTTTTTTTTAAATGAATGACTATTTGTCAAGTTACGTTGCTCATTTAAATTTATAAATAGCTAGAAATTGTTGAACTGAGCTGCAGCACAAGTCTGACAGCTTCCTTGCTTTGTGCCCTTGTGGAAAAAAAAGTTAACTTTATCTTACTTTTAAAACTTACTTTTTACTTATTATGGAACTAACTTACTTTAAAGAATATACTTTTTGTGCTCTTAATTGCATGTTAATTGCATTTAGATTAAAATCTATTATAATTTTAAATGATATATAATGCAGTTAGCGGCAAATAGTTAGCTCAAGTAGTGCCTTGAGATACAAGCATAATCCGTTCCAGGACTGAGCTCGTAACTCGAATTGCTCATATCTCAAATAATATTTTTCCCCATAAGAAATAACAGAAAGAAAACAATTAATCCGTTCCAGCCCTCCAAAAAACTCTCTTATTAGTGCTAATAACAATGGAAAAAACATGTTTTTAATTGCGATAGAGACATACACACACAAAAATTATAGTATATAAGGATTCCTGTGATATAAAATAAAATATGGTTTTAATTATGAGTTCTTACCTTCGAGATAGACGATACAGTAGCGGTATGTGCAGAGGAGCAGGAGGAGGAGGGAGGGATTACATAAATTTACGTAGATAACACAATACGGAAGTGTAGTGTTTTTTTCCTGTGTAGTGTATTGGATAGACTACACTCACAATAATGTATGCCTCAGAACCTCATATTTAGTATTATCGAACACACATAACACGTGCTGCTCTCAACTTAATATTCCTGTATCATACACCACAGGAAGACTTGCGGGAGATGCTTATGGAAGTCAGCGAATACGTGACGTGAAGGAGTGAAGCGCGTGAGCTGCTCCGAGTGCTCGACCACCTAGCGTCCGCTTCTCTCAGCTGCTCGTATCTCAAATATTTACTTGTATTTCAAAGCAAAATTCTCGAAGGCTTGCTCATTGGGAAGCTCAAATCTCAAGGTATTACTGTATATATATTTAAATATTATATTGTTGAAATTTAAAATTACAATCAAAAATGTAACATGCGCTTTAGTATACTAGTTAGAACACCAAAATAAGCTCACTTCTTTAAAGTATGACAAAAGGTTTTTAAAATATAATGATTTAAATTTATACTTGAGTGTATTAAGAAACAGTCATGAAAGTGTTCTCTATTTAAGTACACTTAAGTGGCCTTTTATTTTAGCAATATTAAATTATCTGCAAATACACTTTTTTCAAGGAGAGACAATTATCATTATTTGACAGTCACCTAACCCATAAACTTCAGTCTACAACTCGCTTTGGACATTTTGTGCACCATACCATTGCATGACCTGCAATAGTAACTCAAATTGTATGTCTAACGAATGACAAAACAGTCAAAAACATCTTATATGGACTTAAATTGAAAATGTTATATCTAGCAACTAGAATTTTTTGAGCCAATTGTGCAACAGGAGATACACATTAGGGTTTGCTTTCATTTAATGCTTTGAGGAACACTCCTATTTTTAGATAAGGGAAAAGAGCAAGAAAGCATGAAGACACAAACTTTATTTAGTTCTGATCCTGGTGCCAACAAACTTTGCCACCATGGTGCCAGCTTTCAAGGGTTGTAATGTTTTATGAGGATGTGTGGTGTGCATTAAACTGTGATGTGTTAAAGTGACTATGAAACAACTGTTGTCGACAAGTGATGTGCTGATAGCTAAGGGAAGCCTCAAGGAGATTGTGGTTACACAGCATGTCAGTGTAACCATAACTGGACGAATAAAACCAATGTCTGCAAGGAGACATTTGATCCTAAAGCTTGTTCTGTTCAACTCCTGCTGAAGAACACATTATATATGCTCCATTCATTTTGTGTAAATAGTATCTGAATCTGTTAGGTAAAAAAATAATTTCATTAGAAGCTCCTTGTTTGTGGCAAGTGATAGGTTACCACTGTCAATAACTGTAACTTTTCCCTCAGTTTGTGAAATCAAAAGTTAGTACACTTTGGGGAAAGGCATTCTGGAGGGTTTAAGAACATAAATGTGAACCTTTAAAGTGTCCTTTTCATGTGGATGAATTTCTGTTTACTATGCATAGTTTCTCTGGGTGGATTTTCTTTCTGTATACAAACATTTTCTGGTAAACTTAACTTAAACTTAAAAAGAAGTGCACTTAATTGTATTAAAAGTGCTCTTATATATATATATATATATATATATATATATATAAAAATATGTATATGTGGACCGGAACCCCCGCGATAGGTGAAAGTCCGCGAAGTAGGATCAGCCAATCAGCTCACGGGATACATCCACTCATGCTCTCATTGGTCGATCTCGCGCCGAGAACCAATCACGTGTCTTGTCTGAGTGCCCGTGGGTGTGTACAAAGCCTCTGAGAGAGTTTCTCTCTTTGTCTGGCATCCTGGGAAACCGTTTATTTCGCATCACGATGAAGCAACGCTGCTTTCCGCAATACGGCTGACGATATGGCGGGTTTTTTTTCCGATAAATATTTTGGAAAAATCCGTGATGCACTGAGACTGTGAAACTTGAACCGCGAAGGGGTGAGGGATTACTGTATATATATATATATATATGTATATGTATATATATATATATATATATATATATATATATATATATATATATATATATATATATATATATATATATATATATATATGTATATATATATGTATATGTGTTTATTTTAATGTTTATCCCTTTGTAATACCTTGTCTTTTGGATTTCTATTAGTGGATTACTGTATAAAGTGTTGTATTTTGTTTAACAAATCAAGGGGATTAAACAAAATCTGTGTTTTAACTTCACAAGTTAACTTGAGAATATTCCCTTAGGCAGTTTGCATCTTGAAATAGTGATGTTTGGTCATGAATGCATTACATTTAATTTTTTTGTTTTTACATTTTATGTTCATAATGCATTTATGACCAAAGAATGAGACCACTAAACAATATATGAACTGCTGCATGCCCTCAGATCCATGAGAACGAAGAGTACCATAAGCGTCTGAACGAGGACAGCCTGATGCACACGCCCGAGTTTGTGACCGCGCCACGTTCACACACTGTTTGGGAGAAACAGTGTGTGAGGCTGCACTGTACCATCTCAGGATGGCCTGAACCACGCGTCGTGTGGTGAGTTAGTATGCACAATATCAAGCATGCACATTTTACACAAAGACAATAGCTCACATGTGTGCAAACTAGTAATGATGAAAGCATTATGTCAAGAATAATATGTGACAATCATTGTTATTTCAGTTAGTAGTCTTAGTGTTGATATGTACCTTGAATGCAATGTAAGTAGCTTTGAATAAAAGCGTCTGCCAAATGCAGAATTGTAAATTTAAATGTAAATTTAAGCCTATAATATGTCTTTTTTTTTCTTCTTTAACTTCCTTTTCTTTTTTTTAAGGTTTTAGATTTAGTTTAGTTGACTGTAGTAACCCTGTAGACAAGTGACTTTGAAATTAAGCGTGAAATTTTTACTTTCTTAAAGTCCCACTGAAGCCTTGAAACAGGCAACATTTTTTTATGTGGTGATGTAATTTCCTCTGAAACAGGAAGACAGAGCAGGAACAGCTCCTCCCCTTTAAAAAAACGTTTTTATATCAAACCCATTGAGCTCAATTAAGCTGCATTTCCCTCCCAATCTCCTTCACATCTCTTTAAAATATAATGTTCTGTGCAGAATTCAAAAGGATCCGATATGTTTTCTGGTATGTGCCGACTCACGCATATGATCCGCTCTGTGCTCTGTAAATGTAAATGCTCTGGACCAATTCGGAGTTTGTTTAGACTCGCTGCCTTTGTGAACAAAATATGAAAAGTTTGTTTTGCTAATCATAAAAGTATGATCAAATTTGTAATTTCATTCCATATGAACAGATCACTGAGGGTGAGCTTGGCCTTCCCAGTCAAAAAGATCTGATGCACTGCATTATTTTGCTGTATTTCAATCTATCCTTTTCCTCCCTCAGGTACAAGAACAATGTTAGCATTGATCCTATGTCCAAGCCAGGGAAGTATAAAGTGGAGAGCAGCTATAATGTCCACTCCCTGGAGATTAACAGGTGATCGCACATGGACTTTAAAGTGAGCAGTCAAAGTGATTTGCAATGGTTGTGTGTGTGTAACACATCTGTCTCTAATTCCAGGTGTGATTTTGATGACACTGCACAATATCGAGTGTCGGCCATGAACAGCAAGGGCGAGAACTCTGCTTTTGCTTCGGTTGTCGTCAAAAGTAGGTCTGAAATAAATCATCCTAAACTCTGCTTAATAAATCCAGTGGTTACCTAAGCTTTTATAAAGAAGTCCAGGATTGAAAAATACAAATTACTTTCTACTCAGTAACCAATACTCAAGAATTACATTTTTTTTAATATACAGCTAATAAATGGCTGTAGCCACACTTTAATTGCATTATTTTGAGCCTTTAATTACGGTTATGATAACTTCTAATGAAATTATGTTCAACCAACAAACTGCATTAAGTTAGAGCAAACTTAATAATTTAAAACTTAAACACAATTTATTTGGTTAATTACTCATAAAATTAAGTTGATCCAACTAACACAACGTAGCTAACTAAACTAAACTATAGCACATTCAAAATTGTAAAATGTGTTTCATGGGAAGGTAGCTTGATAATTGTTTCAAATGGATCATTCCCAGTTATTTAATTCAACAGAATTTTATTTTTTTTGTCTTTTGTGTGATATGATGTTCAGGATTCAAAGGAGAATTTGATGAGTCTCTACCATCTCCCAGACTCCGTAAGTATCAGATACAAGCTGATTTCTCTTCTTTCACAGTTAATCTAAATGTGCTTTGCTAAAGTGTGTGAAGGTGTGAGCCTGAGACTAAAGTTTTTCGTACTAGTTGGCTAATGGCTATTTTGTCTCCAATTCGCTGGGTGCAGAAAGCAGAAAGTACGGCTTTGAAGGTAACCTTAGTGAAGGTTTTTCTCTAATGTTCTTGTTATGTTTTAGTTTCGTCTGGTTTCCCTGATCATCTTAAGTGCATGATCGTTCTTTCTCATTGTTTTACTTGTCTATCTTTGTTTATTTGATGAATATATTCAATGATTGTATTAATAACATTCATGATTGCTTTGACGAGTTAGACACAGTGTGAACTGAATTGATACTATTCAAATATTAAAAGGGGTTATGAACTGAGTAATAAATATTCCTTGAACTTTCGACATATAAGAGGCCATTGTAAAAATATGCTGTAAGTTTCAAAACTCAAAAGTTCCTTGTTAGTTCAAAAACAGCTTTTATTGAAACTAAGCTCCTAAAATGACTCTTTACGGATTTAGTCAAAGTATGGAGATGAAGAACACATGGTACATAATAAAACATAAAATAATAATAATAAAAAAATAATAAACGACAATGCAAGCGCGCATCGCTGCGTGTTCACAAGGCAGACGAGATGGCACAGTTGGTGTTTTATGTTTTATAATAATAAAACATAAAACGGTGAGAACATAGTATCTTATATAAACAGCTTGTGTTTATTCATTTCATTCCAGTTTCTGTGTGTGTGTCCAGTTTGTATGTCTTCATGCATTCAGCATTGTTCATACAAAAATCTTTCTCTACTCATTAACATTTTCTCTTCTCTTATTGTGTCTTGTGTATTTTATGAATTTGATGTCAACCCAATATTTTACTAAATGATGCCTGCTGTCAGTCTTCTTTCAGTTCTTGTAAAAACCTTTCAAACCCTCCCAGAGTAATAAATCATTGTACACATTGTACAATATGAACTGTATGTGTGTTTCATTAAACAAATGTGTCTTTATGCTGAATCCTGGAGCCAATATTATCCACTGACATTGAATTTCCATGAAATAAAACTGAATTTAATATGTGTGTACTGTAGCACCTTGTCTGGAGTACGGTGTGACATTCGAGACGCACATTGTGGAAAAGTTTGGTGTGTCTTTTGGACGTGAGGGTGAGACGTTGAGTTTGGGCTGCTCCGTTATCATCTACCCTTCACTGCAACGCTTCCAGCCTGAGATAGAGTGGTACAGAGATGGTAAGTCTGTGAGAAAATAATAGTAAGCCCTGATGAGAAAATTGCAAAATTGATGCAATCTAATCTGTACTTCTTACAAACGGTTGTGTACAAATATCAGTGTGGAATAATTAGGACCCCCCCCCCCCAATCTTTGTGAAAGAAGTCCCTTGAACCCTTTGATCAAAAATAAAATTAAAACAGCAATATTATGAAATATTATGAGAAAAAGTATATTTAAATAAAGTGTAATTTATTCCTGTGATGCAAAGCTGTATTTTCAGCACCATTACTCCAGTTTTCAGTGTCACATGATCCTTCAGAAATCATTCTAATATGGTGATTTGTTGTTCAGTTATTATAAATTAATATTGGTGGTCAGTTATTAATAATGGTTCTTATTATTATTATCATCAACGTTGACAACAGTTTCTGCTGCTTAATATTTTTGCAGAAACCATGATGAATTCTTTAATAATAAAGCATTTATTTGAAATGGGAATCTTTTTTCTACAGTCACTTTTGATCAATTGAATGTGTCCTATTATTCATTAATGTGAATAAAAGTGTTATCTTTTTTAATCGAAACTTACCCAGAACTATTGACTGGTAGTTTGATAACTGTTGTCAACATTGATAATGGTACTAAGAATGGTTTCATTGAACAGCTAATGAGCATATTAAGATTATTTCTGAAGGATCGTGTGACACTGAGGACTGTAGTGATGCTGAATATTCAGATTTGCATCACAGGAATAAATAAAAATGTTAACTATATTTTGTAATAACATTTCACAATAGTACAGATTTTTTAAATATTTTATATTATTATTATTCCAAACTACTTGATTATTCCAAGCTGTAAAATTTAATTTACATTTACATTAATTGTTTTTCAGCATACCCAGGAGTGCTTAATATTGTTATCTTTTGATGCAAAATGCATGGATGTGTTTGTGTGTGTGTGTTAGATAAACTGCTGGTGCCATCAAAGTGGGTTCAGACGCACTGGAGCGGTGACAGAGCTACACTCACTCTCACACACCTCAACAAGGAGGACGAGGGGCTGTACACACTTCGTGTCATAACCAAGTCTGGCTTTGAGACACATTCTGCATATGTCTTTGTCAGAGGTGAGGAATAATACACTGAACTCTATCTAATTCGCCCTGTTACAGTATTACATGTCACTTTATTCATAATTCATTCATAAATATTAAAAAGTCAGAATGGGTTTGTTTAGACCACTGAATATAGACAAACACACGCATGGACAAACATAATCAAAACTTCTACTTTGTTATATAACGTTATGAACTTGGGAAAGTTGCAAGTGAAAATTTTTAACATTTACTGGTATTGTTTAAATCCACTAATCAATTTGATTAGATTCTTCTCAGTGAACAAAATTATTCATTTTTAAATTTGATATGGCATATTTTGTACTTTTCTTTTACATTCTTTTTGAAATGTTAACATTACGACTATCTGGGAACTAGTTGTTTTTGTGGTTGGTCTGTTTCAAAATATTGTAAATGATTAGAGATTTGTGTTAATTCTTTTACAAGAAAAAGAGCATTAGGCAAACTCTTTTGGCTTGTGCTATGCGTGAGTTTTGCATGTCTCAGCCTCTCTTCACAGCTCGTGTTTCATTCTAAATTTATCGCTGTCGTCCCGTCTCTGTGCTGTCATGACATTCAAATGAAGGAGTCGTGAGACTGTCTGGATAAAGTTCTCAACACTCCACAACAGTAGTTGCAATTCACATTTTAAAACCTGAAAAAGCCTTAATCATACTTTCTCATTCAAAAAGTGGAAGCTTCAAATAGTAGCACAAAAAAACTTATTTTAAAGGCACCAATATAATATATAATACTAATATAAATAATATTCCAATATTATGCGCAATACTTCATAGTCTGATCACCTTAATTCATTACATAACTGCAACTGCAAGAATAGAATGCGAGCAACATATTACATTAAAGAGCATCAGTTAGGCAAATCTTAAAATATTAGTTATGACTAAAGTCTATTTTGAGTGGATTAAATTAAAAGTTTGGATGGAAATAATTGTATTAAATGATGTTCACAGTTTTGCCAGATGTTCTCACATGATGCTATTTTGTGATACTTTACGATGCTATCATGAATTTGAAGTTCAGCCCATAGAAGAGTATTCAAAAGTAGCTGGTTTGATCCTCATAAACGAGTGTTTGAGTGCAATAATTAAGTAGCATTATACTGTAGACAATAATGGTTGGTAATATAGTGCAAAAATAAACAAAATAGCATTAAAAATCCAATTAAATCAGGCTGATGATTCCTCTGGCAGTATTGAGTTGCGTGCTGCTCGTTAATGTCATTACTGGCAACACCGGCAGCGCTGATAATCGCTTCGCTCAGATAATCTTACTTGTTAAAATGAAAGATGGCATACATGATAGGGTAAATAAAACAGTTTTAAATATTGACATTTATTGTTATGTTCAACTAAATGAGAATAATTTTATTCTCAAACCTGACGTCCACCCATTGAAAATAATGCAAGCTTTATGCTACTAATCAGAGCCAGATGTGAAGACACGCAGACGGTGACAAAGGTCTATTATATTTAGATTTTAATTAAAGAGCTTTTTTTGGCCCACTTAAGTAAAACTTAAATTCTAATGTACCATATTTTTCGCCATATAAGACGCTCCGGAACATAAGACGCACCAAATTTTAAAGGAGGAAAATCTAGGAAAAAAAAGATTCTGAACTGTACTATTATACTGTAGTAAATTATACTGTAGTATTTTATATCAACTGTATAAAGTTAACAGCACAAAAAACATAAAACAATTTTATGCCAACCATGTAACATATTAAGAACTATCTTTACTCTCATTAACAGTCAGTAAACCGTGAAAGTAACAAAAATAAGGCTGTAATGTTTTTATTCGAACTCCAATAATTTGTGTGTAAACCGGGAAGTGGGGTGTTGTACCGAAATCTGACTCCCCGGACAAATCTCACTCCCCTCACTAACATCCAGATTTTTCTGCAGCAGAAAAATACACCTGTGAAAATCTCACTCCCCTCACTAACTCTGGTTTAAAAGCTCTCAGACTCACCATATGATGAGACAATAAGATAAATATGGTGAGTTATTTTTTTTACTCCCCCTGGTAAACCCATACTATAATTGTTACAACCAAATGCTTTTGAGCAAAGAATGTCCATACCATAATGAGATAATAAAATAAATATGGTAAGTCTGTGAGCTTTTCAACCAGAGTTAGTGAGTGGAGTGAGATTTTCACAGGTGTATTTTTCTGCTGTGAAAATCTGACTCCCCCTGGTAAACCAATAGGCCTACTATAATTCATTATAACTGTAATATAATTTCCTTTTCTGCTTATTTATGTAAGCGTACAAGTTGTTTTTTAGGCGAATATGCTCAAGGAAGTGTGTTCACCTCGATACAGCGCGAATTAATGCGCACACGTAGGGGAGCTCAGACTTGAACAAAAATAAAACGACAACCAAAACATGCGCGTTCGGCGCTGACGCTTCACTCTCTGTGAGTCACGCCTCTTTCTCTCGGTTTCGTTTCACTCTTAGTTTCGTTTCACTTCTCTCTTACGCACGGCTCGTCTCCCGACTCTCTCTCCCGCTGCAGACCTCGCTGAACCACGCCCCCCTCGCTATAGTCATCACTGTAAAGTCCACCATTGCCCCCCACTCGTCATCACCACGGCTACGGCCGTGGCCGTGCTCCACGGATTCTTTATATTTGTCAGATAGGACGCACCAACTTTTCCCCCCCAGTTTCGGGGAAGAAAAAATGCGTCTTATGCGGCGAAAAATACGGTATATACAATTTCATAATTACTGTAATTAATTGAAAGTTGTATGTCATTTATAGTAATAAATGAAGATGCAATTTAGTACATTTAAAATATATTGACTAAATGTAATATCGAATAATTAAGTACTTAAGTTACACAAGTAACTTAAGTACTTAATTAGTGTACTTAAGTGTGTTAAGAAACTGTCATGAAAGTGTACTATCTTTAAAGTGTACACTCAAGTGGCCTTTTGTTTCATTTATATTATATTTGCAAGTACATTTTTCTGAAAATATATTTTTAGGACTTTAAGTACACAATACAATGCAATTAAGTGCACTTATTTTCCACAAGAGATGTTATGATGTTACATGAATGTGAACTAATAGTAAATGTTTAAATTATTCATTCAGACTGGATTTTATTTGTGTGTTTGCTAGATGCTGATGGTGAGGTTGCAGGTGCTCCTGGTGCTCCTTTAGACGTGCAAAGTCAGGATGCCAATAAGGATTATGTCATCGTTACCTGGAAACAGCCTGCTGTGGATGGCGGAAGTGCCATTTTGGGCTACTTTGTTGATAGGTCACTGCATCTGTATAAAAACATTACACACAATTATATTAAAACCTATCACCGTATTTTTCCGCACATAACCCACGGACGCAGATAATCCGCACCCTCATATAGCCCGCGGGTTTTGGAGTTTTGTGTAAAAAATCGTTGGCATTAACCCGCACCCTTATATAACCGGCACCCATAGATTTATGAGCTTCTTTGTGTAAGATCACATTTCGAATTTCAAATGTTGCTCGCATGACGTCAATTATCCATAACTGTTCAGGCTCAGTACACAGTGCTTGTGCGCGAAATTCAAACAGTAAAAAACAAACAAGTCAGAATCAGAACAAAAAGAAAAAGACAAAGCAGTCTCTCCCGCTGTGCAGCAGCACGTCCCTTAAGAAGCGATTCTACAGGTGTTGATCATCGGATGAGATGAGAAGAGCATGCCCTCATGCAGCACAGCCAATCACGTCTTCTTGCATGATTGACAGTTCAGACAGCCTATCAGCTGCAGCTGTCAGAATGATAGTACAAGTGCCAGAGACAACAACCCTCGCAAGAAAGAAGGAGAAAAAACCCTTACGTTTTATACTTAAAAATATATTGAAATATTATTACGTGTAAAAAATGTGTGATATAGCCCGCGGGTTATATGCGGGAAAAAACGGTAAATAGACAGAATGAAGATATTAACCAAATGATCCCAGTTAACAATTTTTGGTTCCCAGAACGTTTCCCAGAACAAACATTTAAACGTTCCCTGTTGGTTAGCCAGGAAAGTTTTCTTTATGTAAATAGAATGTTCCCTTTAGGTTAGGGGAACGTTCTCTGTAGGTTACCGGAATGTTCCCAAAATGTTCTCGGAAAGTTCCCAAATAATCAGTCTACAAACTACATCTAAATTATTTATTGTTCAAAAACACATGAATGAAAATAAAATTATGACTAAAAAATAACCTGCAGGAACGTTCTGGGAATGTTCTCTTTAGGTTTCAAAATTAACCCCAAAACATAACCTGTAGGGAACGTTCCCAGAACATTCCTTGTAGGTTACAAAAAATAACTAATAGAAAACGTTCTTAGAATGTTCTTATTTGGTTCCCACAAAAATAACCAATAAACAAACAGCTATATGGGGAACATTCTGTGTTTACTGGGATGTTTCTTGTGTATAATACAAATCAGCGGTTCTCAACTCAAGGCACTCAAGGTCTTCTTTCCTGCAGAGTTTAGTTCCAGTTTTTATTCTGTGTTAATGAGGATCTGGACCAATTCTTAACTGTGTTAAACTATTGCTTGTTCACAAACTGCCCTGCTCTCTCTGATATTTTTGTAACATCAGATTGTATTTATCATGCATTAAATTAGATTTTTTCCTCTGCAGGTGTGAAGTTGGCACTACACACTGGGCACAATGTAACGACACACCTGTTAAGTTTGCGCGTTTCCCTGTAACTGGTCTTGTGGAAGGACGGAGCTATTTATTCCGTGTGCGTGCTGTGAATAAGGCTGGTATGAGCCATCCGTCCCGTGTCTCTGAACCTGTAGCTGCTATGGACCCTGCAGACCGCACAAGAAAAGGTAATCAGACTGACACCGCGATTCAAAAACAATATGAAAACAAAACAAATAAAACAATATACTTTATTTCTCTAGGTGCTTCTGCTCCTTGGACTGGACAAATAATTGTAACTGAGGAGGAGCCTGTGGGTGAGAAACTTCAAATGCTTAAATATTATTCATATGTCTAACTTAAAATTATCTTATCTTTTAGGGTTCACACTATCATTAAAAACCTTTAGGCTACATTTTTTCCATAACCAAGGTAACCCTTTGGAAGTTGGTTTCCACCACAGTTGAGTTATTAGGACTTAGTATATCAAATTTCACGAAAATAGCTCCCTATATCATAATTATAAGAAACCTTATAATAATGACTTAACATCTCACAATAATGAGAAACCTTCTCATAATGACTTATATTTACTTAAAGTTTCTCGTTATTGCAAGATGCTGTTGTATATGTAGAAAAAAATCTAATTTCTGCATTTTTGTACAACCTTTTAGGAGCAAATTTCAAGCACTTTTCAAGGACTTCCAAGTGCTTCACACAAGCATTTCAAAGCTCTCTATATTACCCAATTTAAATATTATTATTAATGTGATAACCAAAAACATTATTTGTTCTTCCTCCAAAGGCTGTCTCCATTTGTAAAACAAAAAGTTTCAAGAAACTAACACTTGGTGGCAAACAAACAGCTTAATTTGAATATGAAAAAGATGTGAAATTATCACTGCAACCAGTTAGATGGTGTCAGATGAGCTATTTCCATTCCCTAATAGCCTGGAGCCATGTAATTTATACTTAGTTCATCAGAATTAAGAAACTTTCTCATAATAACTTAACATCTCATAATAATTATAAGAAACCTTTTCAAAATAAGTGTCTCATAATAATGAAAATGTGTCATTATTTGAAGAAAATTTCTCATATTATGATATGTTTAGTCATTATCTCATTATATGTTAGGTTATAAGTTATCATTATGGTTTACAGTGTCATATTGTTACTCAATTGTGGTGGAAACAGGCTTCCATTTGGAATCTCTATAAAATTATTATTTTTGAATCCTTGTCCTGCGATCACAAACAGCTGCAAATGTGCATTGGTCAAATACTGTACCTGTGTTTTTCACATGTCCTTGCCGTGTCCATTTCTGCTTTGACCATCCTGCAGTTTTATTACCTAAAATGAATCTATTTTATCTTCAGAGGGAGTGGTTCCTGGCAGACCTCGTGACCTCACAGTCATTGAAGCCACTAAAAACTATGTGGTGTTGAGCTGGAAGCCCCCAGGCGATAAGGGCCATGAAGGGGTTATGTATTACGTGGAGAAGGTCAGTGTACAAAGCTGAATCTAACTGTATGACCACTGCCTTGAGTGACACAGTATGTTGAAGGCCTATTCTTTTGTTTGGTTTAGCAATAATATCTGTGTGTGTGTGTAGTGTGTGTCTGGCACAGACAGCTGGCAGCGAGTGAACACTGAAATCCCTGTGAAATCTCCACGTTTTGCTCTTTTTGATCTGGCTGAGGGCAAGTCTTACTGCTTCCGTGTTCGTTGCTGCAACTCAGCTGGTGTTGGAGAACCATCAGATCCAACTGAAGCCACCACAGTTGGGGACAAACTGGGTATGATTTATACAATCTCTTTACAAAGCAGACCAGGGATAATGTGATGTTTTTTTAATGAGTACAGTAATCCCTCGCCACTTCGCGGTTCAAGTTTCGTGACCTTAGTGCATCGCGGATAAAAAAAAAAATTCATTAAAAATTAAAAAATACCACCATATCGGCAGCCGTATCGCGGAAAGCAGCGTTGCTTCATCATGATGCGAGAGAAACTGTTTCCCAGGATGCCAGACAAAGAGAGAAACTCTCTCAGAGGCTTTGTACACACCCGCGGGCACTCAGACAAAGCACGTGATTGGTTCCCACCGCAAGATCGACGAATGAGAGCACGAGTGGATGTATCCTGGGTTCTGATTGTCTGATCCTACTTCACGGATTTTCACCTATCACGGGGGGTTCCGCTCCACATTAACCGCAATAAACGAGGGATCACTGTATGGCATAAATAATGTGTAATGGTGCAATCAACTTTTTTGTCATCTGCCACCAGATATCCCATCAGCCCCTGGCCGTGTGGTGCCTACTCGCAATACAGACACATCTGTGGTGGTTTCATGGGAAGGGTCACGTGAAGCTAAAGAGCTGGTGGGCTACTACATTGAGAATAGTATTGTGGGGAGCAATACTTGGGAGCCATGCAACAACAAACCAGTTAAAGGCACAAGGTATAACCAGACTGTCACGGGTACATTATATAGGCGCCATTCCTGCCTCTAATTTGAATGCTTGAACACCAATGCCATTAGTCCAATCAAGCTCACAATCCAGGGAACCAAGGTTATGTTTAAAAACTGGGGCTTGCATATTCATCGCCACCTTTTGTTACTTCAGACCCCCCTCTTTGGTGCCCCTGTTCTTGCTTACTCGATCACAAAAACAGCAGTCAATCATGACTAACTTTATAACTAAAACCTAACTAAATAGAAAAGCATCAACGTGATGAGAACTACCTAAAATTACTGAAAACATCAAATGGGACAAGTACCATTCAAAATGTTTTGTCTTCATTTTTCAGGACATGTGCTGTACTCTTAGACAGCCAAATCACATTTAAAATTTGTACAGATTTTATGAGTAATACTCATATTGGAGGGAACATGCTAGTTTGTTAATCAACACGTATGAACAACAGTGCTATTTATTTTTGTCTTAATGAACCCCACTAATAAATGCCATCAGATTTGAATTGTTGTAACATGTTACATACAGTATCTGAACATATCTGTTAATGTGTTTATGCAGGTTCGTCTGTTATGGCTTGACCACAGGCGAGAGTTACGTTTTTCGAGTGAGAGCAGTCAATGCTGCGGGAATCAGTGAATTTTCACAAGAATCAGAAGCCATTGAAGTTAAAGCTGCTATTGGTGAGTCCAATTGATATGACTTATTATATTATTAAGAAATATGATTTCACTTTAAATTCCAACTTTCACTTTAAGTTCTGACCACTGTACTTGACTTACACATTTCACACGTCCTAAATGGCACATCAGTGTCAAGGCAACAATCACCAAACTCCAGCTCCGTTCCCTGCACTTCTCCCAGTAGACGGGGTCAGGACTTGTAGACCTCCTCTAGTTTGGGTCAAAACTGATCCAACGTAGTGGTGACTACAAACCAGCTCACCCTCGTACACCCCTGCCCGCTCCCTCAGTCTTTCCACATCTATCCCTTCTGCACGTCTTTCATGTTCATGCACCTTAACAACCACAAGACTTTGTGTTGAGAGTCATGCTCACTGACCCTTTATGAAACACAGTTATTATTCACACCTTTTTCTAATCAAAACAGTATTTTATGGCACAAAACTCAATTACAGATAAATGCATAATAAATACAGCAATAAAAGACAATTGAACATAAACGGCATAAACTAAAACCTCATAATGCTATTTAAAGAAAGTGTTTTTTTATACAGTAGTTTTGATCTGCTTTATTGAATGCAATAAATAAAGATATTTTTGGTTGGCAAAAGTGATTTGTTACAGATTTTTTGTGTGTTTTCCAATCTGCCACGTTAACTGCCTGATCATCTGAGGAACAAAAATTACACTTGAAATACATGTATTCCAAGCTAGCATGAGCTAGCAGCGCAAAAAATAACACTTGCCAAGCACCAAATGCGAGTAAACATATTGGCTAATATGTAAATCCAGCCATGGTACACATATATGTATATACATTTATGTATTTGTATTTTATTTCAGATTGCAACACTACAACTTTCTTTTTTATTTCATTTGGTTTAGTTTTAATAATTTTAAAATAAAATATTTTGAATAATATAAATCGTAATAGGAATAACAATAATAATTATTAAATTAGCAGTAGTAGTGTATATTTATATTGACATATATCACATGTGTGTATATATGTTTTTATATATATATATATATATATATATATATATATATATATATATATATATATATTATATTGTGTGTGTGTGTGTGTGTGTGTATATTCCTCTGCCGTGACTTTGTTTTCATCGTGAGTTTACTTTTAATCAGTAAAAATTTTCATTCTTTTAGATGACAATGAATAAATAATTTTTTACCTAATATTTTAGTTTGTCTTGCTTTTTTTTCTAATTAGATCAAATAAAACAGTTAGAGATAAAAGGATAAAAATACAGAGGCTCACTAGTTAATAGATTTGTGGTTGCTGGTTAGCTAGTCAGCAAGCAAACGTTATAGTTTGCAGCATCTTGTGTCTTTCATTGAGTTTCATGTGCCTTGATGTAACACTAGTGCGATGTTGTGTCATTTTGTTTTTATAAAGGTTCAACACAAATCCTCTCTGTGACATTCAAATGCATAAACTACACTAAATAACTGCATCCTCTTTCCCAAATAATTTTTCTAATCTTTCTTTTAATTTCTATGTTGCTTGTTTTCATCAACGCTTTACAATAAAAGAGCAAAGCTATTTTACTTTTGCATGCAAAAAGATTTCTGCTTACATTTTCTACTGAACTTGACTAGTTAGATTAAAGGAAGTAAATATGAAGCATTTTGAATGTAATAGTGTTTGAATTTCATTTGTGTCTGCTTTCTCTTGCTGTTTTCTCTGCTAACTCCTTTAGGGGGCGGTATTCTCCATGGTGTGTGTCTGGAGTCGGGGGGTAATGGGGTCGGACTAACCCAGCACAGCACTTGTGGAGTGGGCAGGCATGTGGCGCCTCACTCCCCTGCTCACACGCCTCTAACCCGCATAGCTAATGTTAGTGCAAGGGTTGAGGGAGGGGGTCAAAACACTGACCGCAAAGAGCATCCAATTGAGTTAGATGAAGGAAAACAGGGCAAGAGTCAGGAGACACCAGAACCTGCTCGTGGGCAGGATACCGAAACTTCTAAACAGGTTGCAAACTCTAGCAATGAATTGTTAATGCCCAACCGCATCCAAAAGGAGTCGGCAATAGAGTTGCCAGATATTTGTAAGTCCTCTGTAAATGCTTCTACGGAACAAGAGAAAGCAGGAGAGCGAGAGAGAGGACGAAGAGGCTCAGGTGAGAAGAGAGAGAAAGCCAATTCTTTGGAACGTCATCCATCAGCATTCCTCCTCCGTGTTGGCCTGTCTCCATTTTCACCTTTCCTACTGTTGTTGTTTTTTCCCCCATTCATTTTAATTCATTTTTAACTTGAATTTTTGCATCTTGAATTTTTTACTTTTTCACACGTTTATTACAATTATAAAGTTCACTCATTAATCATTTATGTGCTTATTATTTTCAATTTGTCATATTGACCCTTGTGAGAGAAGTACACTTTAGCATACTTTTATTATCAATTTAACTGTAAACAATCCCTTTTGTTAGTCACCACATAAAAATTAAAAAAGATTAAAATAGTGATTTAAAATACTTTAAAGTAAACCTTTTCAAATTATGACAGCGTACCTTTCAAAAGTGTACTTAAGTTACTTAAGAAAGAGTGTACATTATTTAAGCACACCTAAGTGACCTTTTATTAATATTATATTATCTCCCAGTATGTTTTTATTTAAAACAAAATACTTTTAAGATTTGAAGTACAGTACAAGGGCACATTCAACTCCATATAAGCACACTTCTTTTTCACAAGGGTACATAAGACCTCATGAAATTAGCATATTGCAGTTGTTTTAACAGCCTTAGTCATGCTGTGGTTATACGGAAAATAAACACACAGGAAAGACTGCAGGAATTGACTGGTCAGTCAGCCCCATTGGAAAATCCAGCTAAAACAAGTTCATAACGGTTTCTTGCTGGTACAATCTCTTTTTCTAATGGGGTATCTTCTCAGAGATCTTTTATTTATGGTAAGTCTTTTCAGTCACAGCCTTTTATGCCCTTAAATAACATCACTATCCTCACAAATCCATCCTGGGTTCCACTTTGGCTTGTTTTATGCCACCAGCCTCAACTGGCAATATGCTGGACACCCTCCCTACTTCACAATACACTCTTTGGGCTCACAATGCCAGCCTGTATTTTTACAATTTTGTGCCTGGTTTGGAAATTTTGCTCCATGTGCGCTGGTTCACGCTTAGTCTATCATTAGTTTCCTTCATACTGTAAAAGTGCTTCACTGATAACTATAGATGTTTTGTTATGCCAGCTTCACCCGCTCCACCCTATGGCATCAATGTGTTGGAATGTGTGCGAGATGCCATGGTACTAGCCTGGAAACAACCCACTTTCATCGGTGGTGCTGACATCACTGGCTACTTTGTTGATTACCGTGAGGTCATCGATGGAGTCCCGGGGAAATGGCATGAGGCGAACATTAGGTCTGTCAGTGAGAGAGCTTATAGAGTAAGTAGCACATTTGTGTAATAACAGGCAAAATAATAGGCTGTGAGATGGGCAATTTTTTATCTCCAACCTTTTCTTTCTGTCTAGGTTTCCGAGCTGAAGGAAAACATGCTGTACCAATTCCAAGTACGTGCTGCCAACATGGCTGGTGTGGGAATCCCATCTCTTCCCAGCGAGATATTCAAGTGTGAGGAGTGGACTATTGCTGTACCGGGTATGCTAATTAAAACTAATTTGAATAATATATTTTTATTATTTCTTATCAGAGCTGTAATGCTCGTGTCTGTCTTGTCGTTTTTACTTCCTGGTTCCCAACGTGCTCTCCCAGTGTCATTCCACTCACCTGTCTCGTCATCAATCACCCCGTTAGAATTGTCAGCTGTGTCTTGTTCCCTCAATGATTCCTCTGTGAATATCTACCCTGTGTTCCCTCTTGTCTTTGTAGGATCTCATCTATGTTAAAAAATAAGTACTATTTAGCATACTTTTAAAAGAGTAAATAAGTGTGACTATGCGTAAGTGTCCACTGAATGTAAAGTTCCCCGAATCTTAATTGCATGTTAATTGTAATTAAATGAAAAGATATTACAGTTAAAATAGTTAAGATTAAATATAATTAACTGAACTTTAGAGTGCTTTTTGGAACCTTTATATTTAATTTCCTAATTATTACTTCTATAGTCTTTTGAAATATGGTTTAAGTGTACTGCCCAGTACACTAAAGTATATTTCCATTTCCTGTAAATTCTTGTCAGTATAATTTCTGTTAAAATTTGTATGTCATGTATTGGTAAAATGTCATGTATATTGACTTTAAACGCTATTTCGGGGGAAAAAAACACACTACAGTTGAAATAATGATTTGACAGTTAAAATGATCAAGTACTACATGTGTTTTAGTATGTTAGACAACACATCAAAATAAGCGTATTTCTTTATTAAAAGATTATTAAACCATTATGATTTAAAATCTAGTTTTACAGTACAACTTAAAGTAAAATTAACAATAAACATATTCATTTAACATTTTTACAAAAGTGTTTACTAAAGAAACAATCATCAAAGTGCACTCTCTTTAAGTACACTTATTTAACTAATGTTATATTATCTACAAGTACATTAGTACAATTTTTTTTTAAACATGCTTTTAAGATTTGAAGTATACTATATGTGCACATTCAGTACAATTAAGCACACTTATTTTTCACAAGGGGATAGTAACGACAAAAAAAGTCTTAAATCCTATTTAATCCATAATTTGGAATTAATACTTAAAGATCCTACAAATTCCCTTAAAATACAAAACAAAAACTAGATCTTTAGAACATATATATATACACATATAATACCTTGAGATATGAGCATAATCTGTTCCAGGACCAAGCTCGTAACTCGAGTTGCTTGTATCTCAAATCATTTCCCATAAGAAATAACAGAAAAAAATGTGTCCGTTCCGGACCCTTATTAGTGCTTATAACAATGCGGAAAAAATATGTTTTTAATTGCTTTAGACAAATTATTGAATATAATTATAGTAATATTTAATTATTGTATATAAGGATTCCTTATGCGGCGGAGGAGGATTTGGTAGATTACGTAGATAACGCAAACACAATATGAAAGACCTGCCAGAGATGCGTACAGTAGTCGACTATGGCGGAAAATCCATGGCAAAAAGAAACTAGTGCAAAACTGATGTTTGCGTGCACGTAAATTACATCCGCGAGCGGATAACAGATCTACACGCTCATTTTAATCCCTCACACTCATGACATCTCATTTGCACTCAATACGCATGTGCGCAAACATTCCCCACACACGCGCTCAATCTTCTCTCGACTGCTGTTTTTGCTAGTGCAAACACTTTTATTTTAGTCAACAAACACATGAAGTAAAAAAGTGAGGCTGCTCCGAGTGCTCAACCACCTTTAGCGTTCGCCGTCTGTAAGTGTGCTCGTATCTGTAAATACTCGTATGTCGGGATGCTCGTATCTCACGGTATTACTGTAGTTCCCAATAGGACTATTATACGTAATTCCAATAGAAAACAAATACACCGTCTAAAGCACGTCCTCCAGAATTCTGAACTCTGAAATTCTGAGCAAATTTATGATGAACATTTTCTTGTGCATCACATCAGCTCTGACCGATATGCTTTTAAAATATGCTAAAACATTTTTTTCAGGACCACCCCACGACCTCCAAGTACATGAGGTGCGTAAAGACTCTTTGGTCTTGCTCTGGAAACCCCCCGTCTACCAGGGTCGTGATGCTGTCAATGGATACTACATTGACATCAAGGAGGCTGAAGCAGACTTTGAAATGTGGCGAGGGGTCAATGAGAAAGCGACTGACAAGACATTCATGAAGGTTTGTGTGTATTCAGTATTCAACAATATCATTGAAAACATTGTATGAGAACTGAACTGATCTGGACAACGACAGTTTCATGAAAGTGTACTCTCTTGAAGTACACTTAAGTGGTCTTTTATTTCATTAATATTACATTATCAGCAAGTACAATAAAAAAAGTACTTTTAAGATTTAAAGTACTGGTACACTACAAGTGCATATTCAATACAATTTAGGGCACTTCTTTTTTCACAAGGGTAGGTTTATGCTGTACCCTCTTCATTGTTCTAGATCAAGGATCTAAAAGAGGGAGAGTCGTATGTTTTCCGTGTACGTGCTCAGAACAAGGCTGGTGTAGGAAGAGCATCCGAGCCTACAGAACCAGTGGAGGCAGTGACTAAACCAGGTACTAAACTGGACTAAATGAAGCTAAACAAGAATTTCTCAAATAATATTTTATTGTACTGCAAAATAGCTACGGTAGATAAAATGTAAATCAATGACCGAATAAAAATATATAAATTTTTAATGCATGTTCGCCTGGTCCTGATGTGTACGTTTCATACTTTTCTCTTCATAATCTTTTTTCAAAATGTAATAATACATATTTTCAACCATATCCTCCAAATACTTTTCATGACCCAATCAATTCCAAATGGATACACTTATTCCAATGTTTCACGTGTTTTCAATGTTTCATCCAATGAGAAATTGGTTATTACAGTAGTAACAATAATTTTATAATAATGTTGGCTTTAAGCTGGAGCAGTCTTGATATGTGGGTATATGAGAGTGAACAGGAATGGACAAAACACAAACACATATTAATCTGTACGTAATAAAGAGTGTGTTATTGAAGAATCTGTTTATTAAAGTGCTTTTTAAATCCAAGCTAAGCTTAAAGCCAACCAAATTATACAAAACTTTACTAGCCTCAACTATTTCTTTCTCTCAGGTACTGCCGAGATAGTTGTGAATGTTGACGATGATGGCGTCATTTCACTGAATTTTGAGTGCTCTAACCTCACTGCTGACTCCAAATTTGTCTGGTCCAAGAACTATGTGGAAATGACAGAGCCTGAACGCATGACCATGGAGACCAAGGGTAACAAGTAAGTATTTATGTGCTAATGAGTTAAATAATGAATTATTGAATTCAATAATTGAATTATTGAAAGTCCTCCTGCAGTCAACAATTGTATCACTTAAACTCTTTGATAATCGTTCATGCCTTAAAATTGTTTGAATGCAACCATGCTTCATTTAGTATAGATGGAGCAATGTATATGCAAATTAGTCACCGCCTCCACTCAATCACACCAGCTCGGACTACTAAGCACCCTCAAATGAAAGCACGAGCAACCTCAATTGAAACTGTAATAATATCATAAATGCTTCAGTGTACATTTGTGTTTGCACTGTGCAGAACATCAAATGTTTCTATTTACAATGTGTTTTTGCAGCCGTGAGCAATATAGCCAATCAGTGTAGACTCAAAGTAAATAAGAGATTCATTGTAAAGTATAGACAGTCTATAATTTGAATAAAAGTTGACACACAACGGTTATTGATAATGATTAGCCATTGGCTTGTATTCGGAATACAGTGGAGTTCACTTATCTCGAGTCACGGTTAACTCGCCAATACTATTATGTCGACGTTTTTGAAGTGGAACCGCCAAACTCCCTATTTGTCTTAGTATTTTGTTGTGGGTTATGTCGATTCTGTTATGTTGCTGAAATCTATTATCTTGAGCACAAAAAAGCGACAAATTGTTATAAATATGAGCTCCGCGCTCCCCTCTCTGGCCACCAGAGGGAGCTCACATATATACTGACACTACACTACACACTACATTACCCAGAAACCCTCACATTCGACTGATTGCACACACCAGCTGGACACCATTATGACTGTTTGTTCACACCAGCTGTTAACTATCACCTGGACTATAAAAGACTCCATCATCCTTACACAAATGGCGAAGTCTTGATTAGCCCTGGTTATCATTCTGAGCGTTTACATCCCTGTCTGTTTGCCTGTTACTGTTTCTGCCTGTTTACCCGTTATTGATTCTGTTCTGCCTGCCCCGACCTGTGCCTGGATTAACGCTTGTGAATGTTATCTGCCTGTCTTGACTACTCGCCTGGATTATCGTACCTGAATCTGTCTGCCTGCCTTTCTGACCCCTGCTTGGATTACCGTTTACGTATGCTCTCCGTTTGTCCTGACCATTTGCCTGCACGACTACTCATAATAAAAACAAGCAGTTGGATCCCTGCCTGTGACTCACCGTCTGTTACACAAATTCGCTACTTCACATGGTTATTTCGTGACTAATTTGCGTACCTAGTTCACTGCGCATGCGCTGAGTTTGCCTTGCACGTGGATCGCGGTCCGCTCACAGTTCAGTCCCTGTCGTTGATCTGTAACACGCTGTAGCATCCTGCACAATTTTTGTGTTTGCATTGTTGGAGAATATAATTAAAGGTTTGTATCAAGAGTAGCAGGTGGTTTTTATTGTGGTGGTTTTACATATGCCTTTTGTTGTTAGCAAACATACACTGTACTGTGTATGTGTACATTTTTTTAGATGAATGCCGATCGCTTCATCAAACAAATCACAGCAACACTGTTGTGTTAAAAGACACCAAAAACACGAGCATGTACATTCTCATTTAATAACTCGCATCATGTACATCAATAAATGTTCCTTTTTCGTTCTTGCGAGGGTTGTTATCTTTGGCACTTGCAATATCACTCTGACAGCTGCACTTCCACCATCACTCTGACAGCTGGCGCTGATAGGCTGTCTGACCTGTCAATCATGCAAGAAGACGTGATTGGCTGTGCTGCCATGAGGGCGGGCTCTTCTCATCTCATTCGATGATCAACACAACACGCTTCTTAAGGGGACGAGCGCAGCGGGAGAGACTGCCTTTTTTTCTTCTGATTCTGACTTGTGTTTGTGTTTTTATTGTGTGAATTTCACGCACAAGCACTGTGTACCGAGCCTGAACAGTTATGGATAATTGAAGTCATGCGAGCAACATTTGAAAGTCGAAATGTGATCTTACACAAAAAAGTTCATCAATCTATGGGTGCGGGTTATGCCAACGATTTTTTACTCAAAACACAAAACCCGCTGGCTATATGAGCGAACGGATTATCTGCTTCTGCGAGTTATATGTGGGAAAATATATGTTAATATATGTAATATGGGTTATCTCGCTAAACGGTTATCTCGATGCTTTTTTGCAACCACAGAGGCCGTCGACATAACTGAACTCCACTGTATTACACAAACCATGTTTGCCATCTCAGAGTTAGACAGCTGCCTTCTGAAGATCAGAATCCCTAGTAATAATGATAGGAAAAGCCCTGTCCCACACAGCGATGGGACTGGTTACATGTTTGTGACAGTTGGAAATAGGAATGGTTTCAAACCGCATTTTGAAGGAGAAAATACTCAGTGATAAAGCATATTAAAAATAGCACATAGACATATAACAACATTAAAACCCATTTTTACTGCAGGGGTCTTTAAAATAATGGCTTAAAGGTGCAGTAACCAATTTCTGACAATCATTGCTGAATACTGTTGACATTTAAAATCAATCTAAACTCACCTCTCCCTTCATTGCTCCACCCAAAATGCACAAACACGCAATGAAAGCGTGGATGTCTCTTTATCATAGCTGAAGTGGATGAACGAAAGAGAAAAAGAACGAGAAAGAACAAAATGAATGTAATAACATAACAATAAAACTCAATTAATGTTACTCTCATATGGAGCAGAAAAAATGCAACGTCTACATTCGTTTTCAGGCTTCTTTGCATCGGTCTCTCCAGCGCCTGATCATAACCCTTTTTTTCCAGTGATGTTCCTCTGACCTTTTCTCTTTTGCAATGTCTCTCAGCCACATCTCTCTTTCTATAGTCTTTCTTCAAATCTCCTTCTTGCTCGCTCTCTCTCCTTTCCCATCATGAGTGTATATTCCCCCTACTGTTGATTTGGCTACAAGTATGTTTTGGTGCTCGGTCCAATCCACTTTCAACAAAGTTTCTCAAAAATCGCTTACTGGACTTTTTAACTGGTCATCATTTACTTACCCTCATCTCAGTCTAAACCCATAACTATTGTTCATCTTCTAAACATAAATGAAGATATTTTAATAAACGTTTTTGTGCATCTACTGAAAGTGCAATCAAAATTTGTATCATTCTTTTTGTTCTGAGAATGAATGAAAGTTTTATGGGTTTGAAACAGCATGTAAAAAACTAGTACATTCTGATCATAGTTATACATCTTTAACATATTTATTAAATGTAACAAGCAATTGCATTACCTTTCTAGGGCTATAACAACAAAAAATAGATTAGCATGGGATCATTTTGTTAACTCTTCAATATTGATCTGTAGGTCCAAAGCCATCTTTAATACGCCTTCAGAAGATGACCTGGGCATCTACTCGTGCTTTGTGACACACACTGATGGAGCTTCTGCCAGCTACACTCTCTCTGAAGAAGGTGAGTTTATCTCGCTTTTTCACTTTTGCATGTTAAAATGTACCAAGTTAACATTGTTGATTGTGACCATTTCACTGTCCTGTTCCCAACAGCTCTAAAAGAACTCCTGAAGGTCAGCCATGACCACAAATTCCCAAGTGAGTACACATCACATGCTCTCTTGCAAGGTTTTACACTGTCTGTGTTTTATTTTGTATGTGCATGCACTTGCTCTATACTGTACACATTAGCATACTTCTAAAATTAGGCCTACTTGCTATGGAAATAATATACTGTAAAAAATAAATATAATTAAGTGTGAATGGAATGTTTTCAGACACTTAATTGCATATTAATTGCACTTAAATGAAAATGTATTAAAGTTAAATTTATATTAAATGTTATTAGCTGAACTTAGAGTACTTTTTGACCCCCTTAAGTAGGACTTAAGTACATCTGTATATATGATTTAATTACATCTACATCTCACTTTCATCCTTCTTGTCCAGTCATCCCTCTGAAAACAGAGCTGGCTGTGGAGCTAATGGAGAAGGGTAGAGTTCGCTTCTGGTTGCAGGCTGAAAAAATCTCTGCCAATGGAAAAGTTGAATATGTGTTTAATGACAATATGATCTCCCAGGGAGAGGTGAGAGGAATAGAGGAACAGATGCACACTACATGATATATAACACACGAAATTCATTGGAGATAATCATTTGGCTTGCTTTTGCATTAATAGTTTTTGTGTGTTGTAGAAATACAAGATGAACTTTGATAAAAACACTGGCGTTATTGAGATGTTCATGGAGACTCTGAGCAAAGAGGACGAGGGAACATTCACTTTCCAGCTTCAAGATGGCAAAGCCACTAACCAGTCCAGTCTAGTGCTAATTGGAGATGGTACATCTAAATGTCCAGATGCACAAACATATATGCGTCTCATTTATAGAGTGTGTACCAATGACGGCATCTTATTTCCTTCAGTGTTCAAGCAGTTACAGAAGGAATCAGAGTTCCAGAGAAAAGAATGGCATAGAAAGCAAGGTATGAGTATATTTGCAGTACTGTATATATATACACACTGTAATATTATTTTAAAATCACAATGTCCTATGTGTTTCAAACAGTAATATAATACATCCTTATCACATGACTTCACTAAAAGTTGTATGTTTAATCAAAGACTTTATGTTCAAAAAGATGGTGCAATCGTATTTCTATGAATGGGAGAAAGTGCAATGTGTGCTATGGCAGAATAAGTCCCGCCTTCTAAAGAAAAGAGCCAATCGCCAATTGGAAAAGTAATCGTGACACTGCAGCTACTGTTAGAAGCTCCGGTTCCTGTAGAAACAATCAGCGTTTTGAGATTTTTGTGGCCCAATTTGATGTTTTTCCATTTAAAAAGATAGGAGCTACACTTCCATGCTTCAGAGGCATTTCAAAGATGACCACCGAGTCCTGTATAGTGATAATTTTAGAAATAAGTATCATATTATTAGCGGTGCATAAGAGTACATGAAAATCATACTTGAGTACAAGTACAGATACCTTACAGCAAAAATGACTCCATTACAAGCTACAAGACTCCAATGCAACTTGTGTAAAAGTCTTAGGCCTGGTTTTACAGACAGGGCTTAGATTAAGCCAGGATCAGGTGGTAGTTCAATTAGGGCATTTAAGTAGCTTTTATAAATGTGCCTTAGAAAAATAATACATTACTGGTGGACCTTGAGATAAAATAAAGGCAGTGAAATATTTTAGAATATGTCAGTGCAAGTCTGGGACTAACCTAAGCCTTTTCTGTGAAACGCTGATTTTAACAGTACTTAAGTATTTTTAAGTCCTCAAGACCTGAGAGACATACCAATGAAAAACAAGAAACAGTTGATTTGTGAGGAGGGCAAATCACACATTTATTTTCTAAAATGAAAATAAAACTGAACACCTTGAAATTGCAATAAACCAAGGTTGCCACAACAGCCTCTTAAAAGTCTGCAAACACGTTATTCCATGGATCCACAGATTGCACATACTATCTGTAAAGTAGTATATTATGGTAGTATGTCATTCACAGTGTGCATCCACTGTATTTGTGCATCATTAACTGTCGTTTATGCACTGTAAGGTCCACACTTCGTAGAGTATCTGGGTTATGAAGTCACACCTGAGTGCTGTGTAAGACTGAAGTGCAAGGTGAGCCTTCTCTCTAATGAAACACACAGACAATCGACTCAACTGCAGTGCTGCCTGTTATTAGTGACATGTTAACCTGTGATCTAGGTTGGCAATATGAAGAAAGACTCCGTGGCCTTGTGGTATAAGGATGGGCGAGAGGTCAAGGTCAATGAGAAACTGGATTTCTCTGAAGGAGTCTTAACTTTGGAGATCACCCAGGTGAGAAGTATTTCACTCATGCAGAGAAAATTTTGTATAGAAACAATTTTCAGTTTGTAAATTGTATAAGAAATGTCAAATAAAACATTCAATTAAATGTAAAGTGTTAAAGTTGAAAAACTGGCATAAAACTACTGTAAAACGAACTTCAGTAATCTTAGATTTACTTACAATTGCAAACGTAACATATTTTTTTTACAGTAGGTTACCCAAATATTACTACTTCATAAATTCACAAAATATGGTCAGCAACTTATCAGGTGACACATATGACCTCCACAAAGATTTAGGTAATATGTATTCTAGAAGTATTTATTTAATTATTAAATTGAAAAACATAAATGTTACTATACCATATCGTTTCCACAAATTACAAGTATGATTTTCATTAATAATTAACTAATTGTTCATTCATTGCCATGTATTACTTATTCATACTCTCTTTTTAGTTCAATCATGACAACCGATTTATAAAAACATGCTCAATAATTTCTTAATTAAAGACTTTGATATGGAAATAAAAGCAATAAAAAAGATAGCAAACAGATAAACACATATAGCATGTAACAAACAACAAAATACATGGCCTGTTGAAATCTTTTGAAATTATTAAATGTAAAATTGTGATCCACTTTTAATGCTCCAATATGCAAACCATTCAGGTTTCAGGTTTAATAATATAGTAGCTTAATACAGTAATATTGTCACGCCGTCACAGAGCTAGAACTTTGTTTTCATGTTCCTTTGTTTCAGTTCTCCCATCACACAATAATCACCATGCACACTGATCATCAGAGTTGTTTGTCATTTGTTAGTCACTGTATGTGTTAACCTCATCTTTATGGATTTTCTTTGTTTTCATGAAAATCATTTTAAACTCTTCATCGTCTTCTAGATTTGTGACAAATATATATAACACTTTTTTTACAATGCATATTACTAGGATATTAGCTGTACGGATGAAGCAAAAAATGAATGTATTATTCTGCATAAACATATTCTACATCCCTTAATCCTACCCAATACCTAAATAAGAAAATGTTCAGTATAAAAGTTAACAACAGCCTCCAAAAAGATTCAGGAATTTAGAAATTAGAGTTCCAAAATACTCACAGTTCGGTTTGTATCACGATTTCGGTTTGATGCGTGTGTGTGTGTGTGTATATATGTATGTATATGTCAAGTCAAGTCAAGTCACCTTTATTTATATAGCGCTTTTTACAATGTAGATTGTTTCAAAGCCGCTTTACAGGAAAACAATATAAACAAAGTTTGTTTGGCTGAACAGAAGCCCCAAAAGAGCAGGCGAATCAATACAATTGATGAATTTTAAGTGTTAAGTTTCCCCAACTGAGCAAGCCATAGGCGACAGCGGCAAGGAACCAAAACTCCGGCAGGTGACGTAACGAATGAAGAATAGAATGGAGAAAAAACCTTGGGAGAAACCAGGCTCAGTTGGGGGACCAGTTCTCCTCTGGCCAACAGCCAAACCGTGCATGATTATTATACAACAATTCAAGTCAAATATGAAGTCCAATTTGGTCCGGTTAGAGATGGGTTCATGATCGTCACAGGGGAGGGTCCAGTAGAGTCACGGTCTCCGCAGACACCCCAGGGCAGTGCTGTGCTCGTGTCCAGGTCCTTCATCTGATCTGGATACGGCCCGGATCCAGCTGCCCACGGTAACCTCGGAATAAACAGACCAATATCAGCGTAGATGCCATTCTTCTTCTGATGTATCGAGTACATCAGGTGTTATGGGAATGTTCCCGGTTCCGGCTTATCTAAATTATGCAGCCTAACAATCATTTTACATGATTTGGATTAAAAATGTATGTATAATGTGTTATGTGTATGCCAGGTTGAAAAGATGTGTTTTTAGTCTACATTTAAACTGACAGAGTGTGTCTGCTTCCCGAACTGTAATAGGAAGACTGTTCCAGAGTTTAGGAGCTAAATAGGAAAAGGATCGCCCGCCAGCAGTTGACTTTGATATTCTAGGTATTATAAGCTGGTCAGTATTTTGGGATCGCAATAGACGTGAAGGACTATAATGTGTTAAGAGATCGCTCAAGTACTGTGGAGCTAAACCATTTAATGCTTTGTAAGTAATTAGCAAGATTTTAAAATGTATTCGGTGTTTAATAGGAAGCCAGTGCAGGTTTGACAGAACTGGGCTAATATGCTCATACTTCCTTGTTCTAGTAAGAACTCGAGCTGCTGCATTCTGGACCAGCTGGAATTTGTTTATTAAGCGTGCAGAGCAACCACCTAGTAAAGCATTACAATAATCTAGCCTTGAACTCATGAACGCATGAACTAACTTTTCCGCATTTGTCTTAGATAGCATATGTCGCAATTTAGATATATTTTTAAGATGGAAGAACGCCGTTTTACAGATGCTAGAAACATGGCTTTCAAATGAAAGATTGGTATCAAAGAGCACACCCAGGTTTCTAACTGACGACGAAGACTTGACAGAGCAGCCATCGAGTGTTAGGCAGTAGTCTAGATTATTATGTGCCGAACTTTTTGGTCTAATAATTAGAGTCTCTGTTTTTTCAGAATTTAGCAGTAGAAAGTTATTAGTCATCCAATTTTTTATATCGGTTATGCATTCTGTTAATTTAGTGAATTTGTTCGTTTCATCAGGATGAGAAGAAATATAGAGCTGAGTATCATCAGCGTAACAATGAAAGCTAATGCCATGCTTCCTAATAACTGCACCCAAAGGAAGCATGTACAGGGTGAAAAGCAATGGTCCTAGTACTGAACCTTGAGGAACTCCATACTGAACCCGTGACCGATATGACATCTCCTCATTTAATGCTACAAACTGATAACGCTCAGATAAGTATGACTTGAACCAGGCTAATGCAACTCCACTAATGCCAACATAATTTTCAAGTCTATTCAGAAGGATTTTGTGGTCAATTGTATCAAATGCAGCACTAAGGTCCAGTAACACTAACAGACAGACACAACCACGATCGGATGATAAGAGCAAATCATTTGTAACTCTAATGAGAGCAGTCTCAGTACTATGATATGGTCTAAATCCTGACTGGAAATCCTCGTAGATGCTGTTTCTTTCTAGAAAGGAACATAGTTGTAAAGATATTGCCTTTTCTAGAATCTTTGACAAGAAAGGTAGATTCGATATCGGAATTAATGTAATTAACTAATTCTGTAGGATCAAGTTGTGGTTTTTTAATAAGCGGTTTAATTACAGCCAGCTTAAAGGTTTTTGGTACGTATCCTAATGACAAAGAAGAATTAATAATATTAAGAATAGGATCTATGATTTCTGAAAGCATCTCTTTCAGTAGCTTAGTCGGTATTGGGTCTAGCATACATGTTGTTGATTTTGATGATTTAACGAGTTTAGACAATTCTTCCTCCCCAATAGCAATGAAGGATTGGAATTTTTCTTCAGGGACACTAAAATGTACTGTATTTTGGAATATTGTAGTAGATTGTTGCATGTTTATTATTTTCTCTCTAATATTATTAATTTTGCAAGTAAAGAAGTCCATGAAGTCATTAGTGCTGTGCTGATTTAAAGCATCTGGGGTTGAGGCTTTATTTCTTGTTAATTTAGTCACTGTATCAAATAAATACCTAGGGTTGTATTTGTTTTCTTCTAAGAGGGTAGAAAAGTAAGTAGATCTAGCTGATCTTAAGGCCTTTCTGAATGCAATAGAGCTGTCTTTCCATGAAATGCGAAAAACCTCTAGATTAGTTTTTTTCCAGCTCCGCTCCATTTTTCTGGCTGCTCTCTTGAGGGCCCGGGTGTGCTCGTTGTACCACGGTGTTGGACTATTTTCTTTAATCTTCTTTAAGCGTAACGGAGCAACAGTGTCTAAAGTGCTGGAAAAGAGAGAGTTTATAGTTTCTGTTGCAACATCAAGTTCTTCTAGGCTATCTGGGATGTTAAGTAGATGAAACTGATCGGGAAGATTATTTATAAAGCTATCTTTTGTGTTAGGAGTGATAGTTCTACTATATTTATAACAGGGAGTTAGTTTTTCGACTTTGGCTAAAGGTAATCTACACGCAACTAAGTAATGATCTGAGATGTCATCGCTCTGCTGCAGAATTTGAACAGTATCAACATTGATCCCATATGACAATATTAGATCTAAAGTATGATCACGAGAATGAGTGGGTCCTGATACATGTTGTGTAACTCCAACAGAGTTTAAAATGTCTCTAAATGCCAATCCCAATGCGTCTTTTTCATTATCTACATGGATGTTAAAATCACCGACGATTATGACTTTATCTGCAGACATTACTAATCCTGAGAGAAAATCGGCAAATTCTTTGATAAAGTCTGTATGGTGCCCTGGTGGCCTGTATAGAATAGCCAGCACAAAAGTTAAACAGGAATTATTACTTGCACTAGATAATTTTACATTGAGGACCATCACTTCAAAAGAATTATATTTCAAATTAGACCTTTGAGCAGTACTGATCGTGTTACTATAAATTACAGCAACACCTCCTCCTTTACCTTTCAGACGAGGCTCATGTTTATAACAGTAATTTTGAGGGGTGGACTCATTTAAAGTAATATAATCGTCTGGTTTTAGCCAAGTTTCTGTCAAACACAGCACATCTAGTTTATGATCTGTAATCATATCATTTACAATAAGTGCTTTTGAGGAAAGGGATCGTATATTCAGTAACCCAAGCTTTATCATTTGTTCATTTGTGTTATATCCGTTCTTAGCTGTTTGTAAATCAATAAAAATTTTTACTCTTAAATGATTTTGAGAGATTTTTGTATTTGCTAATTCGGGGAACAGACACAATCTCTATAGGATGATATCTAGGTGAAAGAGTCTCTATGTGTTGGAATTTATCTGACCTCTGTGACATGAGACAGCTAGCACACGGTCGGTTTAGCCAGTTTGTCTGCTTCCTGACCTGGACCCCAGTTAGTCAAGGTTTAGCTCTAAGACTATATGCCAAATTATTAGAGAGAAGAGCGGCACCATCCCAGGTGGGATGAATACCATCTCTTTTCAACAGGTCAGGTCTGCCCCAAAAACTTTTCCAATTGTCTATAAACCCTATGTTACTCCGCGGGCACCACTTAGACATCCAGCCATTGAGTGAGGATAATCTGCTAAGCATCTCATCACTCCTGCGCATAGGAAGAGGGCCAGAGCAAATTACGGTGCCTGACATCGTACTTGCGAGTTCACACACCTCTTTAATATTACTTTTAGTGATCTCCGACTGACGAAGTCGGACATCATTAGCGCCGACGTGAATAACAATCTTAGAATATTTACGATTAGCCTTAGCCAGCACTTTTAAATTTGCTTTGACGTCAGGCGCTCTGGCTCCCTGCAAACATGTGACTATGGTGGCTGGAGTCTCTATTTTCACATTCCGAGTAATAGAATCGCCAATCACTAGGGCACTTTCAACAGGTTTCTCAGTGGGTGCGTCACTGAGTGGGGAGAACCTGTTTGATGTTCTGATCGGAATGGAACAGTGGTTTTTTGACCCGCGATTATGCCGTCTCACAGTCACCCAGTTGCCCTGCTGCACGGGCTCTACAGCCGGAACCGAACAATGTACAGGGTTTGCTAAGCTAGTCGCATCCAAAGTAGTATCTAAAGCCCTTGCATTCTTACTATCCTCGATTAAAGTTTGGATGCGTGTCTCTAATTCTGAAACCTTCTCTGTCAGCCTAATTATGTCCCTACATTTATGACATGTGAAGCCTTCACAGCTGACAGAGACAGAAAGACTATGCATGAAGCAGGCAGTGCAAGTGACAATTTTGAGAGAAGATGACATGACTCACCGCGTGTGTTGATCCAACTTGTTGACCAGTTGTTTGATGAAGTCGGGAAAAAAGGCGCGAGCGAGAAAAACGCTGTATGCACGGACAGTAAGATAGCACAATGCTAACGCGTTTAGCGACTTAGATTAAAGCTAACGATTACAATATATTAAATAATCTAGTATTGTATTTAGCAATACAAACGAACGTCGAGTTTAAGATCTAAAACAAAAATCAAGTTTATATGTCAGTACAAACGCAAACGCAATCCACTCGAGCAGACAGGAAACAGCAGTGCAGCAGTCAAAAATGGTCCGTCTGGAAATATGTGTGTATATATATATAATAATGCTTTTCGATCACACAAATAAATTACACTTTATATATTCACATAGAAAAGTTATTTTAAATTGTAGTTATATTTCACAATATTAATATCTTTAATGTACAGGGAGTGCAGAATTATTAGGAAAATGAGTATTTTGACCACATCATCCTCGTTATGCATGTTGTCTTACTCCAAGCTGTATAGGCTGGAAAGCCTACTACCAATTAAGCATATTAGGTGATGTGCATCTCTGTAATGAGAAGGGGTGTGGTCTAATGACATCAACACCCTATATCAGGTGTGCATAATTATTAGGCAACTTCCTTTCCTTTGGCAAAATGGGTCAAAAGAAGGACTTGACAGGCTCAGAAAAGTCAAAAATAGTGAGATATATTGCAGAGGGATGCAGCAGTCTTAAAATAGCCAAGCTTCTGAAGCGGGATCATCGAACAATCAAGCGTTTCATTCAAAATAGTCAACAGGGTCGCAAGAAGCGTGCGGAAAAACCAAGGCGCAAAATAACTGCCCGTGAACTGAGAAAAGTCAAGCGTGCAGCTGCCAAGATGCCACTTGCCACCAGTTTGGCCATATTTCAGAGCTGCAACATCACTGGAGTGCCCAAAAGCACAAGGTGTGCAATACTCAGAGACATGGCCAAGGTAAGAAAGGCAGAAAGTCGACCACCACTGAACAAGACACACAAGCTGAAACGTCAAGACTGGGCCAAGAAATATCTCAAGACTGATTTTTCTAAGGTTTTATGGACTGATGAAATGAGAGTGAGTCTTGATAGGGCCAGATGGATGGCCCGTGGCTGGATTGGTAAAGGGCAGAGAGCTCCAGTCCGACTCAGACGCCAGCAAGGTGGAGGTGGAGTACTGGTTTGGGCTGGTATCATCAAAGATGAGCTTGTGGGGCCTTTTCGGGTTGAGGATGGAGTCAAGCTCAACTCCCAGTCCTACTGCCAGTTTCTGGAAGACACCTTCTTCAAGTAGTGGTACAGGAAGAAGTCTGCATCCTTCAAGAAAAACATGATTTTCATGCAGGACAATGCTCCATCACACGCGTCCAAGTACTCCACAGCGTGGCTGGCAAGAAAGGGTATAAAAGAAGAAAATCTAATGATATGGCCTCCTTGTTCACCTGATCTGAACCCCATTGAGAACCTGTGGTCCATCATCAAATGTGCGATTTACAAGGAGGGAAAACAGTACACCTCTCTGAACAGTGTCTGGGAGGCTGTGGTTGCTGCTGCACGCAATGTTGATGGTGAACAGATCAAAACACTGACAGAATCCATGGATGGCAGGCTTTTGAGTGTCCTTGCAAAGAAAGGTGGCTATATTGGTCACTGATTTGTTTTTGTTTGGTTTTTGAATGTCAGAAATGTATATTTGTGAATGTTGAGATGTTATATTGGTTTCACTGGTAAAAATAAATAATTGAAATGGGTATAAATTTGTTTTTTGTTAAGTTGCCTAATAATTATGCACAGTAATAGTCACCTGCACACACAGATATCCCCCTAAAATAGCTAAAACTAAAAACTACTTAAAATATTGATACAAAAATATTCAGCTTTGATATTAATGAGTTTTTTGTGTTCAGTGAGAACATGGTTGTTGTTCAATAATAAAATTAATCTTCAAAAATACAACTTGCCTAATAATTCTGCACTCCCTGTATTTTTGATCAAATAAATGCAGCTTATTTCCAAAACATACAAAAATTGTAATGTCAACAAACCTTTGAGTGGTGGTAACTTTTAAAAATCATTAAGACTTTTTTATGGTCTATACAGTCCAGAATTGCTGGCACCCTTGACATTTTTCCAGAAAATCAAATATTGTTCACAGCAAAGTATTGCATTAATACATATTTTGCTATACACGTGCTTATTCCCTTTGTTTGTACTGGAACAAAAGAAAGGAAGATAAAAGAGAATTTGAGAACAAAAAGAGAAAGACACAAAAAAAGAGAAGAAAAGAGAAAACACAAAACGAACGCACAAAAAAGAGAACACACAAAACTCCAAAAATGAGCTGGACAAATTTATTGGCACCCTTTCAACCTACATGTTTCAAGCATGTGATGCTCCTTTAAACTCACCTGGGGCAAGTAACAGCTGTGGGCAATATAAACATTACACCTGAAAACAGATAAAAAGGAGAGAAGTTGACTTAGTCTTTGCATTGTGTGTCTGTGTGTGCCACACTAAGCATGGACAACAGAAAGAGGAGAAGAGAACTCTCTGAGGAAATCCAAAATTGTGGAAAAATATCGACAATCTGAAGGTTACAAGTCCATCTCCAGAGATCTAGATGTTTCTTTGTTCACAGTGCGCAAGATTATCAAGAAGTTTTCAGTCCATGGCACTGTAGCTAATCTCCCTGGACGTGGATGAAATAGAAAAATTGATGAAAGCTTGCAAAACAGGATAATCCAGATGGTGGATAAGCAGCCCCAAACAGGTTCCAAAGAAATTCAAGCTGTCCTGCAGGCTCAGGGTGCATCGGCGTCAGTGCGAACTATCCATCGACATTTGAATGAAATGAAACGCTATGGCAGGAGACCCAGGAGGACCCCACTGCTGACACAGAGACATAAAAAAGCAAGACTACAGTTTGCCAAAATCCTTCTGGGAAAAGTCTTGTGGACAGGTGAAACAAAGATATAGCTTTTTGGTAAAGCACATCATCTTCTGTTTACCGAAAATGGAATGAGGCCTACAAAGAAAAGAAAACAGTACCTACAGTCAAATATGGTGGAGGTTCAAAGGTGTTTTGGGGTTGTTTTGCTGCCTCTGGCACTGGGGGTCTTAAATTGTGTGGAAGGCATCATGAAATCTGAGGATTTTGGGTCGCAATGTAGAGCTCAGTGTCAGATAGCTGGGTTTGCGTCCAAGATCGTGAGTCTTCCACCAGGACAATGACCCCAGTTCTGAAGTGGTCAGCAATGAATCCAGATCTAAATCCCATTGAACACCTGTGGAGAGATCTTAAAATTTCTGTTGGGAAAAGGCGCCCTTCCAATACGAGAGACCTGAAGCAGTTTGCAAAGGAAGAGTGGTCCAAAATTCTGGGTGAGAGGTGTAAGAAGCTCATTGATGGTTATAGGAAGCGATTGATTTCAGTTTTTTTTTTTCAAAGGGTGTGCAACCAAATATTACGGTAAGGATGCCAATAATTTTGTCCAGCCCATTTTTTCTCTCTCTTTTTTTGTTTTTTGTTTTTTTTGTTCCAATATACACAAAGGGAATAAACATGTGTATAGAAAAACTGTATATTGTTAATGCAATACCTTTCTGTGAGCAATACTTTTAGGGGTGGCAACAATTCTGGCCATGTCTCATAGGGCTTTAACATTTCCCGCAACACTTTTATCATTTTATCTCACTGTCTTGATCTTCTCATACTATAGTATGAATCACCTTATTACACAGTATCTCAGTTTTGCTTTTGTTTTTCCTTTGATAAATTTTTTTGCTGACCTTTTCTATCCCATATTTTAAGTTTGACTTTTCAGTCCTTCTCTCCTACAATCATTTTAATTTGATATCTGTCTCTATGTTTGACATTCATGTTTTAGTTGTTATTGTTTTGTGCTTCTGTCTTTCTACTCTTTCAAGCTTATGTCTTGCTAGCTACATTATTTATGATTTGCTTTAGGATTTTGTGGCCCACTGCATCCAACACAGGGAGAAAAAGCCATGTCTAGTCTGACATATGTTCCTGTAGTTTTAGATTGGAGATCGCACACATACTCAAATTGTTAGGCATGTAATTGTGTTGATGAATTTTGTGTTTGTTTATGTGTCAATGACAGATCTCGAAGAAGGATGCAGGTATATATGAAGTAGTTCTGAAGGATGACAGAGGCAAAGACACCTCCACCCTCAACCTTACTGACCAAGGTAACAGCACAAATAGGCTTTAAAAGTACCATTACTATTACAAAATTACTTTCTCCTCTTACTCTAATGTGCACTAATTTCAAGTGAGTAAAAGATGACAAAATTTTAATTTTGGGGTGAAAATCCCTTTAACTCTCAGGTCTGGTTAAACATTTTTTTACGGTGTAATTGTGCATGTCAATAAGGATAAGTTGCTTGCAATTATGTATAATTTACTGATATTACTATATTAAGTACATGTACGAGGTGAAACAGGGACACTATAAAATAAGGATAGGATTTTTAATCCTATTTAATACCTCAGAATTTCACAGGTTTTCCATCACAACTGGTGCTCAAAATGTGAAGGGGAAAAAAGTATATTTTAGATAAACAATCGACAATGTCATCTTTTGAAAATAAATGTTTAACTTCTGTTTTACAGGCTTCAAAGACCTGATGAATCAGGTTTTCAGTGTTATTGGTAAGATTTGAAGGACACAGTAAACATAATATAATATGTCTTCATAGTACATCTTTAAAGGTCTAGTTTTAGCAATGCAGTTCAAATGTTGACTTTCATTTTGTCCAGCGAACTCTTCCACTGCGCTGAAGATCCAGAGCACAGAGGAGGGAATCAGGCTCTACACCTTCGTCAATTACTACAACGACGAGCTGCACGTCACTTGGCATCACAAGTAAGAACGTGTGTTTATCGGTCAATTTTCTGCCAATGATGGTCATTTATGAGGTTACGGTATAAGGTAGGGGGGCACTATGATGCATCTTCTGAACGAGTACAGAATTTCCTGATCAAACGACATGTGAAGAAGAAGCAGAAACAAGAGGTATCCTAAATAATATGCACATGTAAAATTATGCGATCATCAACATTAAACAGCATACAAATCAAAACTGCCAAACTAAGACGAGCTGTAGGACTGTGGAAGTTTTGGGAGTATTGATGGATTCAATCTACTCCATCTATGCTTTGATAGATGACCATTTCCTGACTTTGCGTGACTTGATTTTCGGTATTATAATACGGTAAAATACGGTACTGACTATGTGTATATGTGTGTGTGTGTAATTACTGAATATTAAATATGTTTTCCCATGGTTCTGTGTTGGCTTTTATAAATTTAAGGTTTTTCCCTTAAGAAAAAGTAGTTTACATTCAATGTTAGTATTACTTTCTCAGTATCAAGACTTGAAGAAATACAGCTTGTGTTTACTGAAGTGTGTTTATGTGTGTGTGCTTTATTAAAGGGATGCAGCAATCGCATTCACCGAGCGCATTAAGAGTGGAGTGGTGGGTGAGCAGCTGTGGCTGCAGATCTCTGAGCCCACCGAGAAAGATAAAGGCAAATACGCCATTGAGTTCTTCGATGGGAAAGGAGGTTTGCGCAGAACTGTGGAACTGGCTGGACAAGGTGAGGAAACTCAAGCTCACACACATACCATATAATAGCTCTGTGCCAAAAACGAGTCATCTACCATGCTGTCGACTAGGGGGGGGGGGGGTAATATGGCAAAAATATAATATCACGACAGGATCACGATTACAGGATTGTGTAATTTCACAACCTTGGAAGACCTTTTTTTTTAAGAAAGGAGCATTTAAGAGATAAAAAAGTAGTATTTGGGAGAATCACTTAATTATGATAATATACTGCCATTGTGAGAAAAACATGTAATAATGTAATCAATAAAAAAGCAACTGTAGAATTTAGAATTGTATAGTTGTGATATTAAAATGCAATTTAATCTAATTATAAGTACTTAACTTTGTGAATCTGATTACATTATCCAGATTACATTTAATCAGTTACTTCCCAGCACTGTGTATGTTCTGTGGTGCTTATTTTGATGTGTTGCACATGTAATCTTGATTATACTTTTAAACTGTAGTGTGTTATTTGCTATTCCATTACAGTTAATATATTTTAAATGTACTAAATTGCAACTTTATCATGACAAATGTGTAAAGTTTCATTTATGTTTTTCAAGCTTTTATGGTTTAGTTTGTCAGTAAATTCAGCAGTACACTTTAACCATATTTCATTTACATTTACATTTCTGCATTTGGCAGACGCTTTTTACCCATTGCATTCAAAATACACATCGTCATTCTCATCAGTTCTTGTTTTTTCTGCGAATGGAACCCATGACCTTGGCGTTGCAAGTGCCACACTAAGTTTGAGCTACAGATATCATACATTTTTGAATAAAATGTTTATAATAAATTGTTTATGTTTTTAGCATTTGATGATGCATATGCTGAATTTCAAAGACTCAAGTAAGTGCCTTTAAGTTGAAAACGTTTTTTGATGGCTTGAGTGCTTGAATTACTAGTAAAAATATTTTATTTTTCCATCTTACTTTTTTTTCCTTAGGGCTGCAGCTATTGCAGAAAGAAGTGAGTAGATGAAAGCAGAAATACCTGCTTGTATAACACGTCACTTTTGTTTTGAAAGGTGGTATTGGAAGTAGAGTTTATTGGAAATGTGTAAAATTTGTTTCCCTCAGATCGTGCCCGTGTGGCAGGCGGTCTGCCTGATGTTGTAACCATCCAAGAGGGCAAGGTAGTGTACATGGTTCTCCGGACGGTTTGTAAAGGACATTTTTGCACTGAACCACAATTTAGTATCGAATCATTCCATCTTTCTCTTTCCTTCTCTTTCATAGGCTTTGAACTTGACCTGCAACATCTCGGGTGACCCTGTACCAGAGGTCACTTGGCTGAAGAATGAACGTGAGATGGTTTCTGACGATCACTACATTCTGAAGTTTGAGTCAGGCAAATTTGCCAGTTTCACCATCACCAGCGTCAATACAGCAGACTCTGGGAAGTACAGCATCCTGGTAAAGAACAAGTACGGTACGGAGAGCGGCGATTTCACCGTAAGTGTCTTCATCCCAGACCAGGAACCTGGCAAGAAAAAATAAAGAAAAATCACAAAATCAAACCAATTGGATCATTTTAAGATTTAAGTGTTTTAGTGTAGACAATAATGCCCTATTCAATTAAATATCTGAAGGTACACTATCAGTCAAAGGTTTGGAATAATTAAGATTTTGCTCACCAAGGCTGCATTTATTTGTTCAAAGATACTGTAATATTGTAAAATATTATTACAATTTAAAATAGCGGTTTTAAATTTGAAAATATCATAAAAAGAAATGTATTCCTGCGATGCAAAGCTGAATTTTCCAGTCTTTAGTGTCACATGATCCCTCACAAATCATTCTAAAATATAAAGTCATTTTCATAGTATTTTGATCAGACAATGTGAGCATAAGAGACTTTCAAAAAGTTTTATTCCAAACTTTTGACTGTGCTTTATACCCTCTATGGGGAGCAGTACAATGGAACTAATATCTTGGTTCATAGCAGTGGCGTAGCCATGGGGGGGCCTGGGCCCCCTCATTTACATGTCCGGCCCCCTCAGATTTTCAATTGTTTAAAATCGCGACTGTGAAAACTAAAGTGATAACACATATCGGCCGCCGCACGAGACGATCGCACCGCACCCCCAAAGTCAACAATAGCGCGCTGCGCGTCACACCAGAACCAGTCTTGGCTGAGAGTTTAAGGTGATGGACTAGAGATCCATTGGTGTGTCCCCGCGCAGTTTCGAATCCAGCCTACTATGTTACGCTCAGGCCCCCTCATTTTAAGCTGGGCCCCCTCAAAAATAAATTTCTGGCTACGCCCCTGGTTCATAGTATCAAGTTTTAATCCACATTTTCAAAATAGTGCTCAAACTGGAAACAAACTGTTATTTAACAAATCTTTTTCTGTGTAGATATAGCTTAATACTCAACTTGCATTATTTTCTTGACCATTTCTCCATTGTGGTGTTCGTAAAGTAGTTTAAAGCCCAGATTTGAAAATGAATGCAGTTTGGACTGCAGGTTGTATTGTGAGTGGCTATCCTCATGTAGTTTTACTGTGAGAAGAAACGGATGCACTGATGTGCATGAAAGATGAACTTTTTTGAACTGAGGGACAAATGGATGCTCAATTTCTGTAGTTTATCATTAGTCTGTCTTGAAATGCAGGGGTTTAGACTCAAAAAGAAAACACTAAATAGTTAATATTACGATGAATGCTATAAAGACATTGTTTCAATGAATCAATGGTCCTGCTGTAAGGTTTCTATGGATTCACTGTTATGCTTCACGCTGCTAATAAATCACTGCACGTATGATCCCATTGTGCACAGCAGTTATGACTTCACCTCCTGTTTTACCTCACAGATAATGATATGACTTCCTCTGTGTTATTTCCAATAAATGGAGCACATGTTCTCTCAACTCCCTCTCTGTGTGGTTTCAGTGTGTCCCTTGTTTTCTTCTCCACATTCTCCTCATCATTCACATCCCTCCTTCCTGAACCCTCCTCCTGAGATGCTGATGTTATCTCGTTGTCTGAACACCTGGACCGACCTGAACACAGTCACTAACTTTACCCTCAACTGCACACTCTCACAAAATAAGAGTTCGTAAATCAGAATGTTTGGAATAAATTCAGGGTAAATGGCTTGCTACTTTGTAATACAGCAGAGGAACAATTCTACATGAAACATGCTCATAACATTCGTTTTCATTAATAAATTATGGCGCTGAAAAGTTAACTTTTTTTAAAACATACAAGGATCTAATTTTAACTAATAAAATTATGTATTTATGTCTGAATGAGCAAATCCTTAAATTTGAGTCCCTAAAAGCTGGAATACACTAAATGACTTTTCAAATCTGAACATATTTCGAAACACTAGGCATCATACACTTTCCAACTTTGTAAATGGTTAAAGAGAAAATCATTATTCACTAAACTAAACAACTGATCACACATTACACTTAACTTCAAGTTGTTCCCAATAACATACATTTGTTAGGAGACGCATCACAACTTAAAATGTGTTCTAAAATCGTATCAAAGTAACAATCAAACATGTTTGAATAAGTGATATTATTTAGATCACACAAACACATACAGTGTGTACTGGGTGTTCACTACTCTACAAAAGTTGACACCACCATGGTAAAGTGGATTGAGCATTTAATCAAGAATTGATTGCATATGTACATCCGTGTAATTTGTGCCTCTTGCTCTTGCCAGTTGAATGCGATCGAAAACATGGGTGACTATGGTGTGGTGTCATATCTGGCTGATGCAGATGGAAACGTGACTATTGGACCTACGACACCTGTGCCCACTTCTCATTCAACAAAGCCTTCAACCAGATCAATTCCCACAATACCCACCACTGTCACTCCAACCCCAGCTAATAAAACTGCAGCTACCCCAGCCCTCGAAAACCAAACCCCCCCAACTGAAATCCCAGAAAATCAATCCCAAGGTACCCCAACCCTTCAAAATCAAACCTCAGATACCCCTATTCTCCAAAACGCACCTAATCCAAATCCCTCAACCTCAAGTACATCCACTCCTCAATCCTTCACTCCCACATCAGGTGAGAAATCTGCAAATAACTCAATGGATGATAAGACAACGCTGAAAGGTGAGAAAGGGTGCTGAAATACACAGACATAAACCTTTCACATACATCCTGACAAACAATGTAATGTGTGGCTTTGTGCGGGAAAGTGTTTCTTGGGGCAGGTTTCATTTACAAGTATTGTTTCATACAGAGTCTGTAAAAGTGGTATTATCTGGTTTAGAGGCAGAGGCGGTTGAACCCATACATCACGCAGACCATGTTGATGTACCTGTTTCTACATCTGCAGCTGAAACCACATCTTCATCAGTACTGGAGCCCAACCTTGAGGAAACTACACCAGCTCTTGAAACTGCAAACAAGTCTTGAAAATGTGTGTGAAATGTAAGAGGACATGGTGTAACTACATTCATATCGTAGCTTTTTTTATATAGGGTTAGTCATTGATGTGCTAGTTTTGTTTGAGTGTTTCTTCTCAAAAACCTGCTTTAACATGTTAGCTACCTGTTCATCAATGCTTTATGGAGCCCCTCAAGGGACATACTGATGGTTAAAAAAAACTGGATGGGAGAAGAAAAATGTATTGATGCTTTTGCGTTCCCAAACAAACTGCCTTCACTTTTAAACCTTTTGTGATATGAAAAAACTATATTTCTGTGCTTTTTTAAGAGAATGCAAAGTTTCTCTTGAGAATGAAATAGTTTTATAAAGGAACAAAATAGTTTTGTGAAAGAATATAAAGGTATGTTTTGAAGTGAAACTTTGTCGGCACGTGGGGTAACGCCACTGAAGACACTGTGGGGAACGCCATTAGCGTAAACCGGTGTCACCAATACTCGCCAATTTATTGGCTGATGACAGTCCATGACATCACAAGCGTAAGTATAAAGGGCCACCTGTAATACAGAGAAACTTTGAAACCTAGAACACAGAGAAACACAATTCCTGAAGTATTGCTTGATTCATTCGTCTTTACTACACGCTTCATAAAGAAATGTTTCCTGAAGACAAAAAAGCTTTGGATGTGCATTACAGGTGAACTTTTATGCTTATGCTTGTGAAGTTATGGATTGTCATGAGCCAATAAATTGGAGAGTTTCTCACACATGCTTCAGGCACTAATGGTGTTCCCCATAGCGTCTTGATCCCCTTCTTAGGGAACCAGGGTTACATACAAGCTAGATGCTTCTCTGGTGAATGCAATAGTGTAATGAAAGAATGAAACACTTTCGATTGCAAGTAAATGCAATGTTTCTTGTGTGAATGCAACTTCTGTGAGCGAATGCAAAGTTTCTCATAGGAACCCAATTATTTTCCTGGAGAATGCAAAGTTTCTCATAGGAACCCAATTATTTTCCTGGAGAAAGCAAAGTTTCTCTGGGAAATGCAATCATTTTATGAGTGAATGCAAAGTTTCTTGGGATAATGTATAATTTTGTAAAAGAATGGAAAGTTTCTTGGGTGAAGCAATATTTTTTTTGGGATAAAGCAAAATCATTTCTCGCACTTTTTCCATTTCCATGTCCCCTCAGTGGTGTCATAGAGCTTTGATGTCAACATGAAAAATGTGAAATTAATACATATTCATTGTGTAGTATGCACTAGATTACACATTATTCAAAAAAACTAAACAAAAACAAATGAGTCCTGAATGTAACATCTACATTTTATTGTACGATCCACCCAGCGAAAGAGTTATATCCACTAGGTCTGTTGCTTAGGACACTTTAAAGCAATACACTGTTAAGTTTGCAGTACATGTACATTTATTCATTTAGCAAAGGTTTTACAATACAAGACAACAATACTAGTGCTGCCGTAACATTTAATTGAATACTAGAATAATACAGTGTAAGATTGGTCAAATATCACTGAATTTAATGTTTTGAATATGTAATCTGATTGTTTATATTTGGTTTTAAATAAAATGAGCATCCAAACCTTTATCTGATGAGTATATTACTGACAATCAGCAATACTGCAACACCTTAGTTACTGTTATTGTTTCACCATTTTTTTCACTTAATAACACTGCTCCAGATTTTCATTATCTTTCATAAAAGAACAGCTTTTGTAGCACAGCATTTTGTGTATACTCTCTATTTCTAAAGTGAATTGCAGTTCTTACTAGAACCAAAAAATGTCATATTCATATTCTCCACCTGTTTAGTTGCTCACATTCCTTATTAATCAGAACACGTTTTTCAACGCTTTAACTGAACATTAGAAATATGCACATGTATAAACAACTTGTGGAAAGTCAAACTACTGTACTGAAGAATCACTCATCAGATGTTAACTCTTCAGAATAAAACACACTAAAACAAAACAACGAAACGCTTATTTTCAACAGGTCTTTATTTGCACATACTTCTGTAGATGAAAACCACTGGTTCTGACATTCTACTCTTGTGTAGAAGTTTGAAAATGATTAAGCACATTTTTATATTCTACACAACAGATATATGGTAGCAATAATAATTCACAATGCGCATGAAATCACAATGATCTTAACATTTTAAATGAAGGCCCTCACATAAATTGTTCGATAAAATGCACATATTCATGTAGTTTACATATTACAGTTGATCAAACATGGAGCAGTGATTTTGATGTTAACAGCCTACTATACATTTCACTGATAAAATATCCAATATGTTCTTCACACAAAAACATATCTTCCATTAAAAAAGTGTATTTAAACAGTACATTAAGAAGAAATGTGTTGTAATTTAGATAAATTACCTTCTTGGAACTGAATCTACTGGCTTGTGTCAAAAACTGTGGGTGGAAAGTGTGTGTAACGTCTGGATGTGGGCAAAAACTAACAGTGAGTTATGAGAAAGTTTAGTCATTGAGTGAGACAGATTCTTTTTATGCCTGGTGATGTTACTGAAAAGCTTTGTGTGCTTGAGCCTAGTGTTGTATTAAGATGGTCTTAAGACCATTTTTTAAAAGTTTTGGTCTTGTCTCGATCTCGACCGTATTTGTACTTGAATTTGTCTCAGTCTCAAACTAAGAGAACTCAGGAATTCATCTCAAGACCGGTCAAAACCACGACTGAGAGGACATCACTAAGTTGCTAGTGCATTTCCTGATTTATTTGTTACATAATGGTATCATTAATCAGCTTAACATGCAATCAATAACATATGTCCTATGTGACTTTCTGTTGTGCCGTGTTTGAAAATAATGCAGGACTGTTTCAAAAATGTCAAATGCCCAAAAATTCATTCTAATGCCCACAAAATTCAAGATATGATTGCAAAAAGTGATATTGATTTTTTTTTTTTGTATAATAACACAGGATATTATTAAGCAACATCACAAAAGCAAGAGTCAGATTTTCATGAATAGGGGCACAATTGCAAAATGTTCAATGAAAAAGAATATTAAGACTTTTGTGTGACTTTTTTAGTCACACAATTTTAGACAGGTTTTTGCTATTTCAGTAATGTGTTTTGTAACTAGAGTAATCCCTCGCCACTTCGCGGTTCAAGTTTTGCAGTGCATCGCAGATTTTTCAAAAACATTTATCGAAAAATAAAAATTCAAAAGTACTGCCATATCGGCAGCCATATTGCGGAAAGCTGCGTTGTTTTATCGTGATGCACAAGAGAAACGGTTTCCCAGGATGCCAGACAAAGAGAGAAACTCTCTCAGAGGCTCTCAGCCAAGGCACGTGATTAGTTCCCGGTGTGAGATTGATGAATGAGAGCACGAGTTGATGTATCCCGTGAGCTGATTGGCTGATCCTACTTCGCGGATTTTCACCTATCGCGGGGGGTTTTAACCGCGATAAACGAGGGACCACTGTAAATGAATCAGCTGCTTTGAACAAATTGGTTGAATGAATGGTTCAGTGGTTCACTTGTGAAGTGTTTTGTCGCCGCATACTGGCGGTTCTAGTTTTATATTTAAAAGTAGGCATGTCATTTTAGTTTTCATCATATTTCTCTGGTCTTGGCTCGACAAGACACGAACCCCTGCCCTTTTTCAAAACTAACCAAAAGTGCCCCTCTCAACATTTATTATCGGTAATATTGTGGTCAATAAAACAGAATTTGACATAATTAATAACGACAACATGTACAAAACAATAACAAAGCGCTCAAAAGTTGGAAAATTATCAAAAGTTGGAAAAAGATGAAAAGATTTTTTACGCATCTGTCCGATGTCGTTGCAATGATGTGTTGCTATGGGTGTTTGAATGCTTGTTCTGACACAACCTACTTCTGTTCTGTTCGTTGAACCTGCAGGTGAAATTATAGCAGGACGCCTGAGCCAAATTACTTTTATTAAAAGTACAAATAAAAGTTTTTCCCATTTACCCGCAAAAAGAATAGAGAAAAGTCACGTGAGCAATGCCTCCGTCGCATAATTACTGGTTCACACGATAAATCCCGCTTCTTGATTCCGCACATGTTCTGGAATCGGCCCGAATGAAGGCATGGCTTTAATACCAAGAACATTAACAACTCACCCACTTAGATATCACCGTTTTATGTCACATTAAAATCAAACCTGAAATGGGCTAAAAACTGTGGGGTTTTACTGAGCAATCAACTTGGTGAAATTATAGATATATCGTCTTGTCTGACGATTTTGCGTACAAGCTTGACTGCTGAAAATAAGGTGACCATTCAAAATAAAAGCTGAACATTAGTTTCAAAATAAAATATATTGTTTAAATTGTTACTTTAGTTTTTACTTTGGAATAAATGTAAAAATCTGTAAAAACACTAACAAAAAGAAATGTTTTCTTGGTTTAAATAAATAGAACATTATATAGTTAGTGTAAAAATCTATCAATGGTGGGCGATGGTGTTTTAAAGTGATATAATACTTACTATATACTATAAAATATACCTACTATAACTAGTTACGCATATTGGAGGTGATAATTATATATACTGTATACACTTTTTTATTTGAGACCCATCCCTGAACAACTCTGCATGTCCCTGCTTGAAGCCTATATATATATATATATATATATATATATATATATATATATATATATATATATATATATATATATATATATATATATATATATATATATATATATATATATATATATATATATATATATATATATACACACACACAATGCATTATAAAAGTATTCTTAATGCATTAATTATGTCTTGTAATGCAGTGACCTCATGCAAATGCAGCCAAAAACTTCATTTAGAAAGTATGTGTAAGAAGAAATCTGTAAATATTATAATGCTTTTTAATTGTTTCCCCACCTTTCAATTTCGGCTTTCAGTGATTAAATGAAATGAAAATGTGGCTGGAAACCTTTGTAAAAAATGCTGGTGGGGAAAGAGTTAACTGAAAAGATAAAATGTACTGCAACGTACAAAACAAATTATTTTATAATGCATTACACATAAAGTCTTCAGGTACAGCATAGCCTAATTGTCTTTCAGCAGTCTATTACCAGAATTTAAATCAAGCCTAACTTTAATGTTTGCCGTTGGCTGTCGGTTATCGCTTGGCTATTGTTGGATAAAGCAGGACTCCACTGAACGAAGACAGAATTTCACTGGATGCTGAAATCGCCAGCCTTCCAGATGTGAGCACAAGTCCCGCCCTCTGGCCCCGCTTCAAATGAAGAGCAAGACTTACAGAGGCTGACCCACCACAGACACAGTCCACAGAGCCTCTGCTCCCCGTCCCAGCAGTGTAAAGCTTCTGGATGTTGCGATTGGCTACTGAGAGAAAGGCCTCGACTCTTTCTCCTGCTTGAGCGATTAAGACAGCGCTGAGCAGATACCGTCCGTCCATGGGCACTGTGAACACACCTGTAAAAATAAAGATTCAGATATTGCAAAAGCATACTGTATGTAGAATGCAGCTGTTGTTGTGTGTGAGGTCAAAGACAAATACTTTACTTATGCATTTGGCAGACGCTTTTATCCAAAGCGACTTACATTGCATTCAAGAAACACATTGAATCAATTCTTGCTTTCCCTGGAATCGAACCCATGACCATGGCGTTGTAAACACACTGATTGAGTTACAGGAAAGCTACACACTATCATACTTTTTTTAAAGGGTACTTGAGAAATAATACACTTTAAAATCATACACGTACGTGTAAATTGAATGTAATGCATGATGCATCATGTTATTTCTTTTAAAACTCCCATGTCCTGTATTTAAATATATTTGTTATGACACATTTATAATGATGAAATGACAACTTTAAATGTACAGTTAAACTTATAATCAACCACTTGTATTATAGTATGTGAGTCAACACACAACAAAAGATTATTAAAACAATGATTTAAAATGCCCTTTTTAAAGTATACTTAAGTGTGTTACAGTCATGAAAGTGTACTTTTATTAAGTTTAAGTACACTTAAGTTGACTTTAACCTCAAACTCTGTATGTACAGTTTTTTAAGATTTGAAGCACACTACAAGTGCACATTCAATACAATTAAGAGCACTTTTTTCACAAGGCACAACCTTAGCAAACACCATAAATGCGTGATAAAAAGATGTACCTGTTTGTTTATCGTAGTGTCTTCCATCATTTAACAGAACATTGTTGAATCGGATGATACCGACTTCGCCAGGGAACGGCACAAGTGTCAGACCAGCCGAAAAAGACACATAGGTCATTACTCGTCCTTCTCCTGCATAAACATACACACACTCACATTACAGTCCCTCAGTGGCAATATAGCTCTGTAAAATACAGCTTTAAATAAAAAATATAAGCTTTAGTTACCCATGGCCATCTGAACTGTCCTCAGAGGAATCTGTGCTGTAGATATGGAAATACAGCATACTGTAAATATCCTGTAAAAGTCCTGTTCAGTTTTACAATAACATATTTTAATGTTCATCCAGTATTAGAAAAGCTACTTTTGTTATGCCTATCTCATGTTTTGTGGACTTGTCTTGTTTGTGTTTGTTCTCATCTGTGTCCATGGTGTCTAATTGGTTAGATTGTGTCCAGCTGTTCCTGTTTAGTTCCCTCATTTACTGTGTATATGTTATGAATACGAGCTCCGCGCTCCCCTCTCTGGCCACCGGAGGGAGCTCACATATATACTGACGCACACACACACACTACATTTCCCATCATGCAGTTCATTGGACATTACTGCACCAGGTGGACACTATTACATGTGCTATAAAGCAGTGGTCCCCAACCCCCGGTCCGCGGCCCGGTACCGTCGATTAAATGGAAGCGGCTGCAAGCGGCTGTGGCGATGTGACTATGGAGACGTTTGAACAGTCTCCACCCCCCCCCGTCAATCTCGCGCGGACCCATCATCCGTCTCACTCGTGCACCCCCCCCCCCCCTCAACAATCTCGAGCGGGCACCGGTCCGCGGCAAAATTATCACACGTTTACCGGTCCGCGGCACAAAAAAGGTTGGGGACCACTGCTATAAAGGACCCACACCCAAGCACACACATTGCGAAGTCTTGTTCTAGCACTGCTGACATTTCTGAGCGTTATTATCTTGTCCTGGTTGCCTGTTATCATTTCTGCCTGTTTACCCGTGTTTGATTCTGTTCTGCCTGCCCCGACCTGTGCCTGATTTATCGCTCGTGAATGTTATCTGCCCGTCTTGAGTTCCCCGCCTGGATTAACGTACCTGATTCTGTCTGCCTGACTTTCTGACTCTTGCCTGGATTACCGATCACAAATGCTCTCTGTTTGCCCTGACCTTCTGCCTGTACAACCATTCTTAATAAAGACAAGCAATTGGATCTCTGCCTGTGAGTACCCATTGTAACAGTATATAGTCTTCCTGTTTGATTCAATCCTTTGTCGGTTATTGTTAATGGTAACACATTGAGTTTTGCCCCCGAGTTACTCCCTGTCAGTAAAGGAATTTGCTTTATCAAGTAATCCGTCTTGGTCCGTTTGCTTCCAAATACCGTGACAGCTTTAAATTATGCATAACTTAAGCTACACCCAAGCTACTATATGGAAAAAGTAACCACTAGTTAGCTTCATTACCAGCAGTAGTAAGCTACATTGTAAGCTGCTAACAAAATGTAGCAAGAAGTGGAGATGAGAAATCAACTAATTAGTCAACTATCTGACAATAAAAATGTTAGAACTTTTGTCTTGCTCATAAAAAATGACTGTTTTCAAAAGAACAAAGAATAATCTAATTTAGTGTGATAGCATTGAATAACCAGTAATATAGACCCCAATGACTGTCCAATCATGGAATAACCCTGGATCTGGTGATTTCATGAGCTTAAGAACCAGTGGACCACAGATATGTTTTAAATCAACCTGCTTCAACTTAAAAACTTAAGTTTAGTTGCTGCCTTAAGTATAAGTCTTTTCAACACTTTTTTGATCGCTTATTAATGCCATTTCCCCAGAATCAAATGTATCCATTTCTGCAAGTAAGTTTTTTGCGATAAAAAAGCTAACATGAACTAATAATATATTTGCACAGCATTTATGGAACCGTGTTAATATATAAAAATAAATACATAAAATACAATAAAAATACAGTTGTTCTAGTTTCGTCATGTGATAATACTTTTAATTGTTGCAGAGAGTTACCCATGATAATTGGCAATTGCGACTATTTAATTTTAGTTTTAGTAATTCCCAAACACTGTGTTCAGCTACAATAGTGTTGAATACCAGAAACAGAATCAGGACTGAGGGCAGCAGCAGGAATCACAGGATAACCTGTCAAGACAAATACAACAAATACTGTGAGATCAGTTTTTGTAGACAATTCAAACATTTGCAAAGGATAAATAAACACACACATTTCTGAACACACTTACCTGGTGCTCCTGCGTAGCCAGTAATGGATGTCCCACTCCCATTAATCCCCTGAGGGGTGTGAGATAAGATTTTGGTCACTCGAGACCCTGCTTCCTCAGATGCCATGGCAGACAGTGATGGGAGTGGTTGACCTCCCTCTCTGGAAATTTTTACAGCCGCTGTACCTTCAGGAACACCTGGAGAGAAGTAGAAGAGTGATGGCTGAGAAGAAATAAAGAATCCTTGACAGTTAACAGGTGAGAGTTAACTGTTTCCAACATATTTAAGTTTTTACATTTTATGTAAATGCACGTCACCTTCCCTGTTTGCGCAGCAAAAGAGTTATATAAATCAAATGTATTATGAAACAAAAAGCAAATAACTAATAGGTATATAGTTTAGTCTTATTCGGAGTCCACTCTGCGCTTCCTGGACAGTTTCTTGTATTCATTAAATGGAGCATCCCCTGTGAAATTTGTTCTGCACAAATGAAATGCTGTATCAGAGAAATTTTAAAGTTAATAAATCACAGAAGCGCATTTATGCGAATGGATAGTCAGATCTGGTTATAATCTCACATTGTAATAGTATGTAGTATTTGAAGCTGTGGTACTGTGAGGAAAGATTACCTCAAAAGTATACACAGTTCAATGGACTTTTTTTAAATGAAATACATAGACCTCTAGCTATTGTCAAGTGCAAGAGATTATCCCTCCTCACATGCCGACTCCTAATTTAAAAAATACCTACATGTAATTACAGCTGTAATTAATTTCAGTAATTACATCTATATTTACTCTGTTGGTCGTTCTCTTACCCCTTATCTCACCCTTAAACCTCCCTCTAACTTCACCCATATCAGCACAAGTGTTTTGCCATGCAAGATAAACACAATACGTCATTGTACCTTTGATGCACGTAAAAAGTAGTTACAGTGCTGTACACACTTTGTACTTATAATAATTACAATAAATGGGTACCAAGTCTGAACTTATCCCTAAACCTAACCTTAACCCATGTAATATTCCTTCAATTCTTCTTATGCAAGTACACTGAAAGTACACATATTGTAAAATGAAATGCAAACTTAAAAAAAACACTCAATATAAATAGGGTCCCAGAAATGTTTGAGAAAGAACTACAATGTAGTGGTGAAAAAATGTGGGCCATTTTGACTACCAGTACTTGATCTATACTGTAGACTATACCAAGATACACCTCTACTCTTTACGAGAAGTACCTTGAGATTTCTGATGACCACACAGAGGCAAGACCTTGGTTTAATGTATCATCAAGACGTATACACAAACAGTAGCTAAGAGATCTTAAGTAGACACACTGGATACAATGTTGGATTAATTGCTGTTCATTGAGCATAAACATTTGGTGAGAAATCCACAAGCATTCCTAAAACAAGACTGAACATAAAGAAAACCTGAAGATGTACGCCACAACTTGTCATATTCTGAACTTGGGGGAAAAAAAATAAAAATCCATATGAACACCTGGAGAAAAGCAGAAGAATGCTAATGGAGAGAGTAACATCCCAGTAAACACAGAACATTCCCATATAGTTCCTGTTATGTTTTGGGAGAACCAAAAAAGAACGCTCTGGGAACGTTTTCTGTTGGTTATTTTTGTAAGCTACAGGGAAAGTTCTGGGAACGTTCCCTGGAGGTTCTTTTTTGTGGTTAATTTTGAAACCTACAGAGAACATTCCAAGAACATTGCCTGCAGGTTATTTTTTTAATAAATTTGTATTAATTCTTATATTTTTGAACAATAAATAATGTAGAACAGTGGTCGCCAACCCGTCGATCGCGATCACCGCATCACCTTTATAACGATACCAGAAGCTCTCGAAAATAAGACCGTTTCAGTTGCAAACTTAGCGACACTGTCCCGCTCCGCAAGCCCCGATAGGACGATCGCTCAAAAGGTTGGTGACCACTGATGTAGAAGATGTAGTTTTTAGACTGATTATTTGTGTACCGGCATATCAGGATCTAGACTAGAGGTTAAGAGAATGTTTTCGGAACGTTTCGGAAACATTACAGGAACCTACAGAGAACATTCTAGGAACATTCCCCTAACATAAAGAGAACATTCTATTTACGTAAAGAGAACTTTCCTGGCTGTTTAAATGTTTGTTCTAGGAACGTTCTGGAAACTAACGTTCCCAGAGTGTTTGGAGAACACAAAAAATTATTACCTGGGATGTAAATACAGTGTAATACGGTTAAGTTGACGGCCTCAGGGGTTGCAAAAAAGCATAACCGATGATCGAGATAACCAACAGCCAATATGTCGATTTATTTGATGAAGTGATCGGCATGCTATAAAAATATACATATGTTTATAGCATATGTTTGCTAACAACAAAAGGCATATGTGCACCAACTAACAGCAGAGATTTACCAGTATACAATAAAAACACCTTTGATTCTCGATACAAACCTTTAATTATATTCTCCAACATTGCAAACAAAATTTCGCTCAAAGCGTAAACAGTCATAACATATTCGTGAGGTCATCACGCTGTACTAGATTGCACACTTTCTTGCGTTCTACCTGTCTAATGTGCTTTCTCAACGAATTGGGCTTCATCGCATCTTTTAACAACCGGTTCTTCAATCCGCAGCGGCGCTGAGCAGAGCACGCGTCAGAACAGAAGCAGGTGTGTGTGTGTGTGTGTGTGTGTGTGTGTGTGTGTGTGTGTGTGTGTGTGTGTGTGTGTGTGTGTGTGTGTGTGTGTGTGTGTGTGTCAAAAATAAATTCTATCCATTTAAAAAAGCTCTGTGTAATCAAGTTCAATGTATATAGTGGTTTATATGAAAACTGCTCATATATTAATACAGTATTTGATTTGAGTAATACAATTAAATTAGGAAATACAATATTTCACACCACTGTTTCAAAAGGTCCTATTCAAATTATAATTCTGACATAGTTTTGGAGATTTATAGCTATCCCCATTTAAGATGATAGGAAATTATGCCTTATGTCTGTTATTTACTTTAAAAACAGCTGCACGGAGGTGTTACCAAGAGAGCTGTCAAGTAAACTGATTTACCTTAAAGTTACTTTGGTTTAACTGCCAGGTGTCCAGCTGTTTTTAGGAATGCTTGTATATTTCTTACCAAAAAGTTTATGCTCAACGAACAGCAATTAGTCCAAAATGAGTCTAATTAAGGTTTCTGTTGTGTACCTATATTCAAACAGATGTTTAACGAAGAAAAGTCCTGAAGGGCACGGTTAAGAAAAAGGGTATTTTCTCTGATGAGAAACTTTTCCAAAGATAAAGGTGTTGGGCAACATGTGAATGACAACATTCAAAACAAAGAAGCTTTTGGCTAAGAAAGAAAAAATAGTGTCAACCTTCAGCCATTAGACCGCATGGTTAGACGCCATGAAAAAACTTCAGCTGAGAGCGAACTGGTTAACATTGAACAAAAATTGGTACAGTGGTACCTCGAGATACGAAATTAATCCGTTCCGAGGCGGCCTTCGTATAATGAGTTTTTCGTATCTTGGAACACATTTTACATGTAAAATGGCTAATCCGTTCCAAGCCCTCCAAAAACACCCCATTAAATTTCATAATAAAGCTAAATTGACCAATAAACAATGAAATAATGTAAAATGTCGAAGCTTACCTTTCGAGTGAGGCTATCTCCGAAAGTGGCGGCAGAGGAGGAGGAGGACAAACGGCACATAACGTACGTACGTATGTACGTACGTACACTTAACTTTACGAAAACACATAAACAATTTAAAGTTTCGGGTGCGGAGTGGCTGAGCTAAAGCATGCCAGCACGTACGTATAGAAGATGCATGATGGGAGGGATGCTGTCCAATTAGAGAGAAGGATCTCATGGCTTGGCTAGCATCAGGAACCAATGGGAGAGCAGGAGGATGGTGGCGAGTCTACTATAACTAAGATGGCGGCGTGCGGCGCAAGTTTCAAAATTGTTATGGGGCGAATCTCGGACTTTCAGAAACCTTTCGTATTTTGAAAACTTTTCGTATGTAGAGCAGTAAAAATTTTCGTCTTTGCTTTCGTAAGTTGGATTTTTCGTAAGTTGAGCCTTTCGTATCTCGAGACATTTAGGTTGAATTATGACTCTTACATTGAGTTGCTGCACTGATACTGTGAATTACTATGAATTAAATCTGTACAAATGCTGCAACTGAAATGTTATTCCTCTTGACATTTTTGGTTATTTTAAACCTCATATGTAAAGCAACTTTAGAAAGCAAATTTTTTTGAACCACTAAAGTGCTGAAGTATCTCGCTTCTACATAATGCAGCGTGATTTAAAAATTGTCATTTTTTATCCAACTCTTCCATGTTTTTTCCAACAAGCTGCATTGTAGAGCTTATAAAACACTTCCAGTTAGTTGCTCCCTAACACTGTGAGAAATAGAGAGGGAGCAGCTTTACGTGTCACACCCGCTTGTTCACATGATCTCATATAGTGACAAATCTGCATAGCAGTGACTTATACTCCCAAAAAAAAATCTCTGTGCTAAAACGCACACACATGTTGGTACTCCTTTTATTACAAAGACTTTCCATATACGTAATGGATTTCATACTGAGCTAATCATATTTTCTGTACCCAAGCAACACCCCTAAACATAACCCTCACAGGAATTGTTTTGCATTTTTCATAAAACATTATATTTCTCCATTAATATGAACAACAGGGACATGTGTGCATATACAACTACTGTAGTACATTAATGCACAAATCTTTATTCATTGTGTGATGTGAATATGAGGGTGTAACCGTGAAATGCAGACAGTGCCCTGAATGGGCCAAACTAAAGAAACGAAACGTTGTTTAATTTGCTAAGTACCAATTAAACAACTTATCCATTTGACATCACCACTTTCGTTCACTTCCAAATTAAAATCAACTTCTGGCAGAAAAGCCAGTAGTAACAAATAGAGTGCAAGAAATATACTTGTTAATGCATTATTATAGTTAATTTTGAAGCAATGTGATATACCATATGATACTGTGTGTAAAAAAGTGTTTCATATGCATTTAATTTAAAACTGCGTACACATCAAAAAGATTCTAAAGGCTTTTTTTCTTTCACTTTTTTTGTTGCAACGCCATTTCTTTTTTCCTTTTTTCAAATCAAAACGTAACTTCATCCAGGAAAGCCAGGAACCTTGGAGTTGTGATCAGTGATCAGTTACATTTCATAGATCACAATGCTAGAACGGTCCTGCAGATTTGCCTTAAGTTCTGCAGATCCTGCAGGTTTGCCAAGCTCTTGTTCTAGCCTGACTGAACTATTGTATTGCTCTCTTGGCAGGCGTTCCAGCATGTACTGTCAAACCTCTGCAACTGATCTAGAATACTGCAGCAAGAGTGGTCTTTAATGAGCTGAAGAGAGCACACGTCACACCTCTCTTCAAAAACTTGCACTGGTTGCCAATTGCCGCTTGCAGAGAATTGTTGAATCTTTGTTTGCCAACAGACCAACAACTGGCTCTGCACCTCTATACCTAAACTCACTACTTCAGACCAAATTGGCCTCCAGAATGGGGCCATGTGGTGCCATCCTAAAGACACGCAAAATCACTTTAACTGACGTTTACTTTGACTGTTCCATGCTGGTGGATTCTTCTTTCAAGAAACAACTGAACATCTTTTTTGAAAAGACTTGACTCATTAATACATTGATAAAAAATGTAAAAATATAAAGTACAATAATCCCTCGCCACTTCGCGGTTCAAGTTTCGCTGCCTCAGTGCATCGTGGATTTTTCAAAAATATGCATAGAAACTAAGAAAAAAAGGTTTTGCAGTTCTTTCAGCGGTATTGCGGAAAGCAGAGTTGCTTCATCGTGATGCGAGAGAAACGGTTTCCCAGGATGCCAGACAAAGAGAGAAACTCTCTCAGAGGTTTTGTACACACCCACGGCACTCAGACAAGACGCGTGATTGGTTCCCGGCTCAAGATCGACGAATGAGAGCACGAGTGGAGTGGGAGCCTCTTCGCCTCTCTTAGAAGTAAATGTTTAAATTTGACGATGAGGCGCTAATTTATAATTAAAATATATTTAAAGTATAAATGTACATATTTTAAACATTCTGGTACCTACACACACATATATGGAAATTCCTAGGAGGGACAATCCTACTTCGCGGATTTTCACCTATCGCTGGGGGTTCCGGTCCCCATTTACTGCGCCTCCAACGCAACTGAATAGAATTTCTTGTAAGTGCAGTTGGGGCAGTGCCCCATCAAAATACAAATTCTTCCAAAACATATAAGCTGAATCTATAATACATTTTAAATCGAATTCTGAAATAGACTATTTTAGGTCGTAAGAGAGCAGGATATATAAAAATTTAACATATGGCTTCAGCAGTGTGTATTGTGAAACTAAGCAGGGCAGTGGATACCGGAGTCCTGACCAGCTCTACAGCGCCCCGCTATTTTACAAAGTAAAAATGTGGTGGAAAAGGGAACTGCAGCACACTCTGATTGAGAACCAATGGGGCAGATTTCAGACTGCCCCACTTATTTTCACATTACCTCACGTAAAACTCACTCCAGACTAGGACGAAATCTATCTGCTTCACCTGTCTATTAAGTAGTTGGGATGTCTGTTTGTTTTATTACGAATAGCATATGAAATTAATGAAAGTGTAAATCCTTCCATTGAAACATGCTCATGTGAATTGCCATTACAGTGATCCCTTGTTTATCGCGGTTAATGTGGAGCGGAACCCCCTGCGATAGGTGAAAATCCGCGAAGTAGGATCAGCCAATCAGCACACGAGATACATCCAATCGTGCTCTCATTCGTCGATCTTGCGCCGGGAACATATCACGTGTCTTGTCTGAGTGCCCGTGGGTGTGTACAAAGCTTCTGAGAGAGTTTCTCTCTTTGTCTGCCATCCTGGGAAACAGTTCATCTCGTGCATCACGATAAAACAACGCTGTTTTCTGCAATACAGCTGCCGATATGGCGCTATTTTTATAATTTTTCCCGTTAAATATTTCTGAAAAATCCGCGATGCACTGAGGCCGCGAAACTTGAACCGCGAAGTGGCGAGGGATTACTGTATATAGTTCTGTTGTGTGTTTTCTTATGTTTGTTTCTATCCAAAGGCTGAAAAGTGTGTCTGCATGTGTAGACAGAATTTAAAACTTACCAAATTTATATAATAAACTACAGATAACTAAGATCCAGTATACAACAATCTACTATTGATGGTGTAATTTATTTTGTTCACATGGCTGAAGTAAGTTTTAGTTTATACAGGCAGCAGCCAACTTTATTCACTCCTCAGCAACGACTTGCTTTTTTGTACTCTTTTTTTGTATAGGCAGATTTCCTATTTTGATACTTGTAAACAAAGCTACGTTTTAAAATCACTTAATGGATATGTTCTGAAGTCTATGCCATTTGGATTTCTCTACATTTTCTGAACACTGCTAGGTGAAACTGCAAGATGACTAATGTGCCCTTTTAAATTACAAACACAAAATCACCAAATGAGAAGCAGATGCCCAGATGCATGCTCACACATGCACGGACACACAACATAATCTCATAAAAGTCCAGACATTGCTCTAAAGCCTGTCCAGTTGAAACATGTGTGTACAATTAAAACGTAAGGGGTAAGTACTACTTCCCCTGGGGGTTACCTGCTCACAATACCTTAACATTCTTCTGCATTTAAAGGGAATCCCTCTCAAAAGACTACCGTATGTATACTGTAGCATACATTTGTAATATGGAGTTCATACAACAGAAGCTTCCAAAGACCCAAAAGAAGACCAGCAGAATATATGGTTTTGACTAGTAGGACTGACAAAAACAGACCAGGGGCCAGTAGCATGAGCTACTTTGCTTAGACTGTTTCTTTAGAACTAATCTGAACAACCATTAGTTATCCAAGGAGAACTCAAAATAGACCAATATTTATGGAACTGACCAGTTTTAGGATTTATGACTGATCTTATGCTTATTAGATCATATTTTTGGACTTTTTGGATAGTAGGGCAAATTAGCAGGGATGAGAAGTTGTAACTAGTTACTGGTAAATTCCCGTTTTAATGCTATGTGTGTACAAAACATAAGATTACTGGTATGAGTACAAGGTCAGGACATGTGTATAAGAAATATGGTTTGGTCAGTCATTAAGATCTGATGGAAATGATGTGATTATTGCACACTGTTTACAGTAACGTGTCACCCGGAACAACAAAAGTTGGACAGATAGTGAAACAAAAGTGCTTCTCATTTGTGCGGATGAAGAAAAGAGTGCAGAAATGTCCTTTCCGATGATTGACAATAAAACGTTTACAGATATTTTGGAGCTGATGTGTGAATGAGGTTTTAACAGCAAAAAGACGGAATGCTGTTGCTTGCATGAACAGTAGATGTGGTGTAGTTACCGTAAAAGTCAATCAGGAAATTTTACAGCAAAGTACTATAATTTAATGAGTCAAATTGGCTTATGGCTGTAGCATGTCAAGTAAAAATATTCAATCGACTGCACCACAGCTTTGAAAGACCAAATAAATATTTATAATCAATGGGGCAGTTAAAATGCTATCAGATAAATGTTTTTTAAAGTTATTATGGGGTTGCAACTAACCATTGCTATTGATGCATCAACAAGGAAGTTTAATGCAAGAAAATAAGATCTATATTGATATACAGTAATCCCTTGCCACTTTGCGGTTTATGTTTCGCGGCCTCAGTCCATTTTTCAAAAATATTCATTAAAAAAATAAAAAATACCACCATATCGGCAGCCGTTTTGCAGAAAGCAGCTTTGCTTCATCGTGATGCAACAGAAACGTTTCCCAGGATGCCAGACTAAGAGAGAAACACTCTCAGAGGCTTTGTACACACCCACGGGCACTCAGACAAGACACGTGATTGGTTCCCGGCGCGAGATTGACGAATGAGAGCATGAGTGGAGTGGGAGCCTCTTCTCCTCTCTCAGAAGCAAATGTTGATATCTAACGATGAGACGCTTCCCGAACTGATTTAAAGGCCTCATTATACCAGTGCAGTAACACCTTCATTATCATCATCATCACATTCATCAAATCGCACAGTTCTGTCATCGTCGTCATTATTGGAGTCTCAAGATACTACTGTCATTGATGAGTGTAGAGCACCATAATACATATCGTATGAGAGAGAGTAAATGTATAATATTAAAGTTTTATAATTAAATAGATTTAATTAAAATATATTTAAAGTATAAATATACATATTTTAAACACTCTGGTACCTACACACACATATACGGAAATTCCTAGGGGGCCACGGGGGGGGTTCCAGTCCCTATTAACCGCGATAAACGAGGGATTACTGTATAAACATATAAATTATGTTAGAAAGTTTTACCTGAAAAAGTGAATACTAACATTAATAATTAGGAGTATGATGTACATGAAAACAGCCCTCTTTTCATTTAAAATTAAACTTTTTTTAAATTTGTAATGGTTATAAAAGTTCACATCCATTTCTCATACTTCCTTAAACTTTCACTTGATCACAAGTAGGAGAGTGACTTCCGGTTTCATTTGAATGAACGCTGTCTGTCTGTTGTCTTGTCCTTTTAGGATTGTACTCTTTTGTTAATTTTGTAGTTGTGGTTCCAATAATGTCTTTTTGGGATCATTAAGAATTTTCTGTTTTTCATCTGCAGTCTTTTTTAATAAAGTTCCATACAGTCTATGTTAACTTGTCTTGTGAACTGCTGCATCTGAATCGCAAATATAAACTAGATGTTGCACATGTTATGGTGAAGGACAATCTCAAGTCTCTACTGACGTCTTTGTCTCACATTAAATAAACATAAATAGGCTCCAGAGTTCTTCAAGTACGATTGTCCTTGCAAATAATGTTTCTTTTGATAAACTACTCTGCAAAATTACAATTTTTGCTAATTTCTTCCTGTAGCTCATTAAGCAGAGCACAGCACTAATAATGCCATGGTCAGGGGTTAATTCCCAGGGAAAACAGGAACTACATTGAATGCAATGTAAGCCACTTTCGATAAAATCACCTGCCAAATTTATAAACGTTGTCCCCAGAGGAGCATTGCTTACCTGTAGGAGCATTAGTGAGACCATCCTGACTGTCTTTTTCTTTAAATACGTTAATGTCTCTTGTATGCGTGATAACTGTATTGTTCAGTTGACGGACGCAAGTCCACAAGCTGCTAACGTGTTTGTTCAGCCCCTCTTTAATTCGTTTGAGACTGTCAGACATTGGCTCAAACCGACTGCAAACGCCTTCAATGCTAGCCACCTGTCCATCAAGACCATTAAGCAAGCCATTCATTGTGTTAACTTGCTCTTGGTGTCGCCCAAAATCCACCTCTAGATTTTCCACCCGTTGCAGCAGAATTTCAAAATGTATGGATTTATTGAGTTCAGGTTCAGAGTTCTCAGTCAGAGTGTGTTTCTCCAAGACGTCTAGGCGCTGATCATGACCCAAGACTGCAGTCAGTGGCTGTGAAGTGCTGTTTTCACATTGAACAGCATTGATTTTCTCTTCCTCTTCCTTAAGTCTTTCTCTTCTTAGTTTCTCCTCAAGATGGAGGCAATGTACCTCTGCACTCTTTTCTGCAAGACTGACCCTTGCCTCTAGAATATGCCCTTGTGCATCAATCTGTGCAAGGGTGACATTCTGCTGCCTAATGGCATCTTTCAGTATCTGCTGGGTGTCCTTGAGCTTCTGGAACTCATGACTGTCTGACCCCGGGGCTTTTCCAATGGGAAGTTGGAGACGCAAGTCTTGGATCTCTTTGAGGAGTTCAGCTTCTTTCGAGTCAATGAGCTCGGCCAAGCTCAAGTAAGAGGTTTCTTGTTCCTCACACTGCTCCTGAACAGACAGCAATTTGTAGTCACATGCATTCTTCATGTCTGCTATTTTGATGTCTATTCCTTGAAGAATTTCCTCACGAAGGGCAGAAAGCTTCTCATCGATGTATGCCTGACATGGACACTCATAGGTTGCAACAGTTGAGGAGGGTTGAAATGGTCCAGCAGTGGCTGATTCTGTTAGTCTATGCATCTGTCCATCAATGTTCTGGATCCTAATCTGCAGATCTTGAATGCTATTAGTATTGGAACTTACTGTGTTGGAAAGCTGGGTAATGTGGTTTTGAAGCTCATCAGTACCTGATGATAAATGGAAGTCTGATGGGATCACAATGGTGTCAATTCCACCCGCCTTGACATCCTGTGGCTGTTGCAAATTCCCCAATGTATTTAGAATGAATTTGGTAACATCTTCCTGTATATCTAACCGCAAGTTTGCATTGGCTGATGCCACTGCTTGCAGGTCGAGTACTGTTTGAGAAAGACGCTCCACTTCTTCTTCTAATACCTGAACTCGGTGACTCTCGTGTTGGCGATCTCCGTAAGCTCCCAGTTGAATGTTGTGCTGCTCTTTCTGCCCAGGTTGAGACCATGGATGTGTCTCAGAGAACACTTCTGGTCCTGGAATAACCAAAATTACATATATTTATTAAGGGTGGGACTCATACAAGGTCGCAGGATACAATATTATCACAATACTTAAGTCACAAGATTTGGGCATTTGTTAACGTAGAGTTTATATTTATAGTGAAGGGTAGGGTTAGAGGTTAGGGCAGGATACGTGATCATCAGCATCTCATAAATATAATGTATGAAACTTAAAATATTTAATTGTGTACTAATGCAGATTAAATATTTTGCTCTTTTCAATTTTTGCAAATCTAAGTAATCAAAGTAATTAAAGACACGTGCCCAGTATATTTTGTTGTTGACTTTTGGCGAAAGGGGAATCTAGACGTGGTTCCTCAACAACTTTTGGTTTCTTTGGGGTAACTTTCGTCTCTGTACAGTCATGACCTTGGTAGCCTGGGCAACACCTCCATTCCAGTTCAGTCACTTGTTTGTAGCCTGTTTTGTACATGGGTCTTGGTTGACTATGATACCTAGAAAGAAAATTATGAATTATTATGTTAAAAGCAGATATAAACAAATATCAAGATTCAGTTTGAACTATGAGCTAAAAGTATGCACTCAACAGGTACCTGTAATACAACACACTGTTTTGGCCTCAGGTTCCATGCCACTTTTCTTTAACTGCATTAACATCAAAAGAGGAGTCTCACCTATCTCTCCCATTGCACAAGTATTATGGGAACATAAGCCAAAAGCATTCACAGATACAGTGGAGTTCAGTTCTGTCGACGGCCTCGGGGGTTGCAAAAAAGCATCGAGATTACCATTTATCGAGATAACCCATATAACATATATCACATTTCGAATTTCAAATGTTGCTCGCATGACGTCAATTATCCATAACTGTTCAGGCTCGGTACACAGTGCTTGTGCGCAAAATTCAAACAATAAGAAAACAAACACAAGTCAGAATCAGAAGAAAAAGAAAAAAGCAGTCAGTCCCGCTGCGCTCATCCCTTTAAGAAGCGTGTTGTGTTGATCATCGGATGAGATGAGAAGAGCCCGCCCTCATGGCAGCACAGCCAATCACGTCTTCTTGCATGATTGACAGGTCAAACAGCCTATCAGCGCCAGCGTCAGAGTGATACTGGAAGGCAGCTGTCAGAGCAGTGTTGCCAGATTGGGCGGATTCCCGCCCAATTGGGCTCCTTTTGGTCACGTCCAACCGGGAAAAAATGCATTTCCCAAATTTCATATAAATGCATATAAATTTCTACATTAAAACAAACTTTAAACCCCCCCACATTACGCATTTTGGGCTGGATTTTTTTTTAATGGGCGGGTTTAATGCTGTAGTTGGGCTGGAAATCTTCAGTCCAATCTGGCAACACTGTGTCAGAGTGATATTGCAAGCGCCAAAGACAACAACCCTTGCAAGAATGAAAAATGAACATTTATTGATGTACATGATGTGAGTTATTAAATGAGAATGTACATGCTCGTGTTTTTGGTGTCTTTTTAAGTCAAGTCAAGTCACCTTTATTTATATAGCGCTTTTTACAATGTAGATTGTTTCAAAGCAGCTTTACAGTGATCACAGGAAAAACAATACAAACAAAGTTTGTTTGGCTGAACAGCAGCTTTAAACGAGTCAAATCAATACAATTAATGAATTTTAAGTGTTAAGTTTCCCCAATGTCTTTTTACACAACAGTGTTTTGCCGCGATTTGTTTGATGAATCGATCGGCATTCATCTAAAAACATTTACATACACTGTACTGTGTATATGTTTGCTAACAACAAAAGGTTTATGTAAAATCACCACAATAACAACCACCTTCGATTATTGATACAAACCTTTAATTATATTCTCCAACAATGCAAACACAAAGATTGCTCAAAAAATCACAAAAAACGTGCGGGATGCTACAGCATCCCTCAGACGAGATCAACGACAGGGAGTGAACCGTCATTGGAGTGAGCGGACCACGATCCACGTGCAAGGCAAACTAAGCGCATGCGCAGTGAACTAGGTACGCAAATTAATCATGAAATAACCATGTGAAGTGGCGAATTTGCGCCTTTTTTGCCAGAGATATTAGATTTCGGCAACATAAAAGAATCGACATAACCCACGAGAAAATGCTAAGACATATAAGGAGTTTGGCTGTTCCACTTCAAAAACGTTGACATAATAGTATTGGCGAGTTAACCGTGAGTCGAGATAAGTCATTTTAAACATACCACATTTATGACACTATTCCTATCCCAAAGTCGTGCCATAGATTGACATAGAAGTTGAATATAAGTATACATATAAGTGAAAGAATCTTTTAAAACCTGGCTATACATGTGTCAAGTTTATTGCCCTTATGAAAAAGAAGTGAGCTTAATTGCATTGATTGTCCACTTGTGTACATCAAATCTTAAGAGCATATTTTTAAATATGTATTTGTAGATATTAAAGAACTAAAATGCCACTTAAATGTACTTTAAGACAGTAAACTTTCATGATTATGTTTTAACACTTGGACCGTATGGAACTTGCTTTACACTTTAACACTCTAAACCTTTAAAAAGTGCATTTTGTAACAGTCAAATTAAAATGTACATTTTTCATCACGTTTAAAAATCATTTGTAAAGTACTTATTTTGTACTTATTACACTTATTTTGATGTTCTGATCAACATACTAAATCACATGTAAAGTACTTGATTATAATTTTAACTGTAGTGTGTTATTCGATATTATATCTAAAATTAATACATTTTACTAATATACCAGTTTCTATAGAAATTGTGTCTATTTTTGTTCATCATAAATGCTTGTCCGTACATTTTCCAATACTCTTTAATACTACAACAGAAGTAATTATGAACATATAATGATATATAGGTAAAAAAAAATACTCTAAAGTTCAGCTAATTTCATTTTTTACTAATTTAAACTATGCTATAATATATTTTCATTTAATTGCTATTAACATGCATTTAAGTGTTAAAAGTGTATTACTTTTATATTAAGTACTCTTAATATGTGCTAAGTGCTAAGTTGTACTTCTTTACAAGGGTCATCTTGGCTTCATATTATTTTGAAAAACTTTTATACCATTTTCAATAAATGTTTCAGTTTAATGACTTGTGCCATATGGTGCAATGATCAAATAATAAAATTTTCCTTACAACTTTAATACACACGAGTGTACCCAGTTTAAAAAAATAAATAAAATTAAATAGATTTTTCAACAAAATTGCATTTAACCTGAACTAATTTAGTTAATAAACATAATCAGAACTATGGCCCTGTTTCACAGACAGGGGTTAGATTATGCCAAGATTAGACAATAATTCAGTTAGAGCATTTAAGTAGCTTTAATAACCGTGCCTTAACAAAAAAGGTTATTGGTGTGCATATTGACATATGCACACTGGGGATAAAAAAAGTATTCTGAGTAAAAAAAACACACTTGACCTTTAACAAAAGTTATAGAGACTGACTACTAAGCATCACATATCCTGAACGTGTGCTGTATATTTCAGATTGAAAGTGAAAACATTTGTCCAATGAGATTTGTATAACCACTTTGTCCGCAAAAGGAGCCCTTCCTTTTTTTTCTTGAATACAAACATAAACAACAAAGTAAAGAATTACGCACATAATTTAATATGATTTACTCCAACAGTGACACACATCTGGAGTACAGCTTTAAAAGCAAGATGTGCATAAATATGCGGGACATTCTAATTGCACCCTTTCTTGAAGATTCTCTGGTAAATTTACACAAGCTAAAACTGTTTAGTGCAGCACTTCAGCGGTCATAAATAATTTGGACACTGATAAAACAGTAATGACCTGCCAGTCAATGGGTCCAATTTAACTGCATTCCTTGTTCTACTTCCACTTCAGTCTATTCTGATCTCATCTAATCAGATCTAATGCAACCTCCCCACTCCCCCACTCGCTTACTGCTTGCTCTCCTGAGACACTTACATCACCCGTTGTGTGCATTCAGGATGATGTGGAGGACAGGGCAGGAGCTGCGGCTGCATGACGTTTTCGTTCGCCGCCAGCACAGCGCACGAAACGTTTTTATGCACTACAAATGCACACCAGTTTCTGAAAAAGAGTGAAGAACATTGAAAACAATTACACCCAAGACAATACCCAGCTAACAAGGAACATTCTCAGACATTTCTGGGAAAAGGTTGTCTCAAAGTTGTAAACAAACACCAATAGAACATTTGTTCAATGTTTTTTGGTTCTAGGAACGTTCTGGGAACATTAGTTTCTGGTTCCCAGAACAAACATTTGAACGTTCCCTGTAGGTTAGCCAGGAAAGTTTTCTTAACGTAAATAAAACATTCCCTTTAGGTTAGGTGAACATTCCCAAAACGTTCTGAGAACGTTCTCTTAACCTCTACATCCTGATATGCCTGTACAGAAATAATCTGTCTACAAAATACATCTTCTAAATTATTTATTGTTCAAAAACATAAGAATGAATGCAAATTTATTTACTAAAAGATAACCAGCAGGGAACGTTCTGGGAATGTTCTCTTTCGGTTTCAAAATTAACCCCAAAAAATAGCCAATAGAAAACGTTCCAAGAACATTCTTATTTGGTTCCCCAAAAAATAACCAAACTGGAACTATATGGTAACGTTTACTGGGTTATAACAATTAAACAAAAGCCACACAATGTAATGTTTCAAAAACAGGTTCACTGAAAACATCCAAAACAATGCCTCTCTTTCTGAGATTGTCCACAGCTCTTTGTGATTAATCTGCTTACTCTTTGACTCAGGAGTGTGTGCATGTGCGGATAATTTAGTCCACTAGCTCAAACTTCTTTTAACTTGCGGTATTTATGCTCCACTTGACTCCAGTGTACCTGTGTAAAGAACACGTAGGTCTAGCAAAAAAACATTCTCAATCAATGGTGTTGCTTTCTCAATCAAAGCCTGCACTCAAGCCTGGAGTGCAGGCTTTGTGGGGCCAGACCCAGAGACCCCATATAGTAGATTTTACAAACACTTCAGTTTATGCTGTCTGATATCTGTGAATCATCCCCTCTGGCTTTCAAAAGATCTGACTGACCTGCCCAAATTTGAAATCTCATCAGTGATTTATTTTTCATTTTTGAATAACACTGGCAGGAACAGTTCTATCTATGTTTATTTTCCACTGTCTACGCATATGTACAATTATTAAAAAACAAACTGTTCTTGCCTGTATGTAAAGGGGTGTGTTACAACAAACTCCGCCCCTTTTAGAAAGCCATATTAGCATAATACAAATATTTAGAAATTTAGAATTTAATTACAAATTACAAATATTTAGAAATTAGCAGGCTCAAATGCATCACATTTTGCCTGAGAAACTACAATTCAATCTAATATTAGTTTAATGATTTTATCTGTAAAAAAAAACTACATTATCTTAACTCATTATCTTTATCTCAAAATATTTTTTTCTTAATAAAGACTTGACAATCATCATATTACTCTATGAGTAAGGATTTAGTCTTCTTTTTAAGTACAGTAGCCTATAATGATAATGTATGGGGAAAATGGATGAGCCAACAAATAAGGATGAAGTTCAGAAGGCTAATAAAAAAAAAACTCCAACCAACTATTGGTTGGTGAATAGTTCTATATAGATGAAAAACTATTTAACAGTTTACCCAAATCAAATGTGTACTGTTTGATTGTGTTGATAATTATTTATTCATACATTGTTTATTTGTTATAATATTTCATTACTTATACTATTTTTTCTGATTTTTAATCAATCTCCTGTAAGCTATTTGTTAACAGGTTAATGTTGCGCTAGTCATTTGTCCTAGTATAGTTATTAATTAGTTTCACATTAATCACTAAACTGTAAACAGTTTCTTATTATCTCTCTGGCAGGCATGCTATGACTAGTTTGTTAATCTTGTAAGTTAATAGACGTTATTATAATGCTAATACTGTGTAACTCGTATGTTCCTGCATTTATCGATTAAAGACAGAACATGTTTATGTATACAGTACACTGAAAACTCACAAAAATCAGCTTATTGAAATAACCTGTTGTCCAGGTTTACATGCAAACCAAGAACCAGATTACAAGGGTTGTGATGTTAAATAAAATAATAAAACAAATAAGAAGAGAACGTTCTTATAATGGTATTTGGTAACCCCAAAAAATTGGTAAAACCCCTTATTTGGTAACCCTAAAAAAAATAACCAAAAAGGAACTATATGGGAACGTTAGGGGAACGTTCAGTGTTTGCATCTGTAACTGCATGAGGATAACAGAAGTTTCCTGCTGACATGTTGCAATACTCTTCTTCGGGTTTTAATGCTTTATTTAACATCTCAAACGACATAACAAATGAAACACTCTGTGTCAGATACGAAAATTATTAGGTTTTGACGTCACTACCGAGAAAATAAGGAGACTAATAGATAGAGTCTTGATCGGGTAATTAATTTGCATGTAAATCCGGACAACGGGTTATTTCAATAAGCTGATTTTTATGAGTTATCAGTTTGGAAACGAGCTCAATGACAGGTTACTTACTTGTTTCGCTGTCTTGAAGCAGAGCTGGAGTAAGGACTGCCCTGGAACAGACTATAACTCGATGGAGTCCCGCGAGCCATAGGAAAAGTAATAATAATATTATAAATAATAATAATAATCCCTGCACAGAAATGCACGCCACATCCAAGGACACTCTTCATGTCAAATCACTCAACCGGAGGCAGTGCCCACCTTATTCAGGTTTTAAAAAATAAGCACAGCTAAACTAAAACAGTTTTTAAAGTTTCTTGACAGAATGATGGGAGTGAATGTGTCGCTCGAGATCCCGCCCCGCTTTTCTACTGGACGCTACAAGCGGGAATCAGGTTCCCAACTTTATTACTGTTCTACCAAATACAGATGGTCAGATGATAATCTTCTCTTATCACTGCTAGTCAAACTGTCAATGTCATTTTTAATAACTAGTGCTGTCAGTCCTTTTAAAACATGTTTTATTCTGTCATTAATCAAGAAAGTGAAACATATGTTTTTTTCTATGTATTTCATATTGTAATAATTTCACGTTTAATCTCATTTAGAAAAAAAATGTGTCAGTAAAGACTGTAGTCTACATTTATTTAATGGCATAATGTTATGAAAAAGGCACCAATAATGCTACTGATGTCTCTATGAAATTGATTTTCTTTTTCTCAATCTTAGTCATTAATTATAGGCATTCAGCATTGCAGTGTAATTGAAAGAAATATTTTTGCATGTATACATTAGTTGCATAAATTATAAATGTAGTATAGATTAATTCTTCTCAAAGCTACAAAAGGTATTGAGCAGTGAGTGATCCTTTATTGTAACATCAGCCAAAGGATGATTTAGGTCATTTTAGGTCAATGATCAGGTCATGTGATCATGTGCAGGTCATTTCTGATTAATGTTCAGTAAAAGTAGTTAATATAATAATACAGTGGAATCCGGTTATGTCGACGGCCTCGGGGGTTGCAAAAAAGCGTCAAGATAACCGTTTATCAAGATAACCAACAGCTAATATGGCGATTTGTTTGATGAAACGATCGGCATGCTATAAAAATGTACATACACTGTATTTGTTTGCTAACAACAAAAGCATATGTGCACCAACTAACAGCAGAGATTTACCAGTATACAATAAAAACACCTTCGATTCTCGATACAAACCTTTAATTATATTCTCCAACATTGCAAACACAATGATCGCTCAAAGCGTAAACACATTCGCTCATAACATATTCGTGAGGTCATCACGCTGCACTAGATTGCATACTTGCGTTCTGCCTGTCTAACGTGCTTTCTCAACAAATTCGGCTTCGTCCCGTCTTTTAATAACCGTGTTCTTCAATCCGCAGCAGCGCTGAGCAGGTCTCACGTCAGAACAGAAGCAGAGTGTGTGTTTATCTAAGCCTCATACTCATTGGTCTGTAACCGCTTGTCAATGTCAAAGTATTTGAGAAAACCAATCAAATCAGAGAAAGCGGGCTCTATGTGCACACAGCTGTGAGTGCTTGGGATAGGGATGCGGCAGCACTTGCTGCTCGTTAAGAAGCGTAAGAATGATATGTGCTTTCACTTCAGAGAGTCTCCAAAAGTCTCCAATAACTTCAGATATAGTCGTTTGATTTGTTGCTAGTCGCTTATGTATCATGACTTATTTGCTATTGAATTAATTGGTAGCTAAAATTATTACTGAATAAATTAAAAGAAAATAACGGTGTAGATTTTTTTTGATTAAAGCATTGATTGTGAAATAGATAAAAATATTATACAGTGGAGTTCACTTATCTTGACTCTCGGTTAACTTGCCAACCCTATTATGTCGACGTTGATATCTCGAGCACAAAAGAGGGACATATTCGTCACTTCACATGGTAATCTCGTGACTAAGATCGTACATAGTTGCCAATCTGGCAACAATGGCCTCGTGAAGCATTGAACCTTTTCACCCTAGTGGTTCACAAAAGGGTTCATTTCTCGAAGCCTCATTTGCTCACAAAACCATCTAGTGGCCAAAGAGTATCAAACAATCAGATACATTACAGATGTGGTGTGTGATGCATTGTGTATGTATATTGTTCATTTTCTTGTGGTATATAATGATTGTACTAACTTAACTTCGTAATAAATGTATTGGCTTGAAATGTATGGGACTATCGACTATATCCAACTAATGTTGGATTTTCTGTGTTTTTGTAATTTGTCTGAAACTATAATGTGCTGCCGTTTTAGTAAACCCACTCAAACAATATAAAATGAAAATAAAATTGAATTATTTTTCAACCGTTTTAGGGGTAAGGCGATTTCTCTTTTCTTTTTTTGACAACTTCTCCTGCCTTTGAAAACACCCTTTCACAAGGCACAGATGAAGCCGGGTACATAAACACTTGACTGCAAGCCTATACAGATGTGGAGATATAACTTTCTGTCTCTCCCAGTACTGAAGTGGATCCTCCAATCGGCCAATATTTGGTTTGGCAAGATAATTTCAATAAAAAAAAAGATCAATCATTTTGCAGCAAGATTCAAACCGCTACTGAACCACTTCAGACGTCATCTCTGACGTCATCGGTCTAAACCGATACGAGCCTCGATACGCGCTTCACTAAAAGCTTACATGATTTCTCGACACACGCTCCGAAGCCTCGGCACAGAGCGTAAAGTCACTAATTTTCATACTATAGGGCTACATGAAACAATTTCTGTGTGTCTCTATTACACTTTAGCCTGCTTGTTATACTTTCTTCTGGAGAGGATAAAAATGTAATGTTTTCAGACACATTTCATTTTCAGGCTAATTCATTATTAGTGGTCTAAAATGTACTTAAAATATAATTATATGTCATGAATGCTTTCCTGTAGCTCAAATAGTAAGCACGGTGCTTGCAACACCGATGTCATGGGTTTGATTCCCAGGGAATGCATGAACAGATTAGAACAGGGGTATTGAATTAAAATTCTAAGAGGTCCAGTTAGAAAAAAAAATCAGCAACCAAAGGTCCGCAACATCACAATGACTAACTTGTGTTATCATTCAGTGCCACAGCCTAGAAGTTGTATGAAAATATGTAAGTAGCCTAGTCAAGAGACGACTGTCAAATAAAATGAAAGTACAAATTGAATAATATTTTAACAATATTTATTGTCATTTTATATACTGAGCTGTAGGGAAATAATAAGTACTCTAATAATAAATGATCAATTTAAATAAAATAAAGGCTGCATTTAAAAATAAATTCAAAATAAATAAAACACAACAGAGAGCTTTTGAAAAATGTGCATCTCAAAATAAAGTGCTTAATTTTAGAAAAAGGAAATAAAAAGTATAGCTTGAGTTTCCCTTTTACTTTTTAGTTAACTTCCTTTCACATCTTAAGTTTAAACACATTTTAACACATTAAACACGTCTTTGCTGATGATGCTGACATAGGTATTTGCTTGATTTTTACACACATGTCGTCTTTTTGTTTCCCCTCAAATAAGGTTTCAGCTACCGCACTCATGCACTCCTTGACAACCCCTCCATCAGTAAATGGTTTTTTATGTTTGCCCAAAATCCAAGCAACTTTAAGGGAACATTCGTTAGCACGTTGTTGGGCAGTGAATGAATGTGTTAGGATTCTGCTGGATCGATCATATTGGGCTTTTAGATCGTTTATTTTCTGTGCCCTCAGTGCGGATTTAAGTGGGTATGTTTGATCAAAGGATTTGTGCTTTGTCTCATAGTGGCGTTTCACATTGCCGCTTTTAATAATCGCGACAGTCTCTGAACATATGAGACATACCGGTTTCGAACTGCCCGTGGGAAGAATGAACATGTAAGAATCCGTCCATTCTTGATTAAAAGCTCTGTTTTCGCTGTCCACTTTTCTCTTTTTAGAGCACGCCATGTGAAACGTTGTCTCTCATTCGTCTCGTCTCGTCGTCTCTCCCTGTGTGTGTGTGTGTCTCTCTCTCTCGCTGTCTGACTCGAGTAGTATCACATGACATGATTTACAACGCATGCTATTGGTCTGTGAGTTTCCTGGGCCCCGCTAAACCAGTACCATAGATGCTAGAAAAGCTGCGCGGATTAAAAAAGAAACGCTCCGACAAAAGTCAATAATTTATGGGTTATTGGTCCGGGTCCGGACAGAACGGCGGCTGGGTCCGGATCCGGACCGCGGTCCGCCTATTAGTGACCTCTGGATTAGAATGTCAATGGGTAAAAGCGTCTGCCAAATGCATAAATTTAAATATACGATGAAGTTGAAATGTAGTATGTTACATTTAAATCTGTCATTTAATATCAAATATAACAGTTAAAATCATAATCAAGTACTTTGTGCTTAAGTATGTTAGTCAACACATCAAAATAAATCCAAAATAAATTAATTAACATTTACTTATGAAAAGCATGACAAAAGCTTATTAAAACATACTTAAAATGTAAAGTAAACTTTCTAATTTGATATTACAGTGCACTTTTTAAAAGGGAACTTAAGTGTGTTAAGAAACAGACATGAGAGTGCACTGCTCACTTAAGTGGCCTTTTACAGTGGAGTTCGGTTATGTCGACGGCCTCGGGGGTTGCAAAAAAGCATAGAGATAGCCGTTTAGTGCAGAGGTCACTAATAGGCGGACCGCGGTCCGGATCCGGACCCAGCCGCCGTTCTGTCCGGACCAATAACCCATAAATTATTGACTTTTGTCGGAGCGTTTCTTTTTTAACCCGCGCAGCTTTTCTAGCATCTATGGTACTGGTTTAGCGGGGCCCAGGAAACTCACAGACCAATAGCATGCGTTGTAAATCATGTCATGTGATACTACTCGAGTCAGACAGCGAGAGAGAGAGACACACACACACACAGGGAGAGACGACGAGACGAGACGAATGAGAGACAACGTTTCACATGGCGTGCTCTAAAAAGAGAAAAGTGGACAGCAAAAACAGAGCTTTTAATCAAGAATGGACGGATTCTTACATGTTCATTCTTCCCACGGGCAGTTCGAAACCGGTATGTCTCATATGTTCAGAGACTGTCGCGATTATTAAAAGCGGCAATGTGAAACGCCACTATGAGACAAAGCACAAATCCTTTGATCAAACATACCCACTTAAATCCGCACTGAGGGCACAGAAAATAAACGATCTAAAAGCCCAATATGATCGATCCAGCAGAATCCTAACACATTCATTCACTGCCCAACAACGTGCTAACGAATGTTCCCTTAAAGTTGCTTGGATTTTGGGCAAACATAAAAAACCATTTACTGATGGAGGGGTTGTCAAGGAGTGCATGAGTGCGGTAGCTGAAACCTTATTTGAGGGGAAACAAAAAGACGACATGTGTGTAAAAATCAAGCAAATACCTATGTCAGCATCATCAGCAAAGACGTGTTTAATGTGTTAAAATGTGTTTAAACTTAAGATGTGAAAGGAAGTTAACTAAAAAGTAAAAGGGAAACTCAAGCTATACTTTTTATTTCCTTTTTCTAAAATTAAGCACTTTATTTTGAGATGCACATTTTTCAAAAGCTCTCTGTTGTGTTTTATTTATTTTGAATTTATTTTTAAATGCAGCCTTTATTTTATTTAAATTGATCATTTATTATTAGAGTACTTATTATTTCCCTACAGCTCAGTATATAAAATGACAATAAATATTGTTAAAATATTATTCAATTTGTACTTTCATTTTATTTGACAGTCGTCTCTTGACTAGGCTACTTACATATTTTCATACAACTTCTAGGCTGTGGCACTGAATGATAACACAAGTTAGTCATTGTGATGTTGCGGACCTTTGGTTGCTGATTTTTTTTTCTAACTGGACCTCTTAGAATTTTAATTCAATACCCCTGGTTTAGTGAGATAACCCATATAACATATTAACATATATTTTCCCTCATATAACCCGCAGACGCAGATAATCCGCACGCTCATATATAGTTTCGGGTTTTGTGTAAATTGATTGAAAGTTCATTGATTGATGAACTTTCTTGTGTAAAATTACATTTCGAATTTCAAATGTTGCTCGCATGACTTCAATTATCCAAAACTGTTCAGGCTCGGTACACAGTCCTTGCGCGAGAAATTTACACAGTAAAAAAACAAACAAGTCAGAATCAGAAGAAAAAGAAAAGGCAGTCTCTCCCACAGCACTGTGCAGCTCGTCGCTTTAAGAAAAGCATGTGGGATGAGATGAGAAGAGCCTGCCCTCATGGCAGCACAGCCAATCACGTCTTCTTGCATGATTGACAGGTCAGACAGCCTATCAGCGCCAGCTGTCAGAGTGATGGGGGAAGAGAAGCCAACAGCCAGCGCGCCAAAAACAACTCTCAAGAAAGAAAAATGAAAATGTATTGATGTACATGTGAGTTATTAAATGAGATTGTACATGCTTGAGTTTTTGGTGGCTTTTTACACAAGTGTTGCCCCAATGTTTTTGATGAAGCGATAGGCATTCATCTAAAAATGTACATACACTGTAGGCCATAGGTGTCAAACTCAAGGCTCGCGGGCCACATCCGGCCCGGCGTGTAATTATGTCCGGCCCGCGAGAGCATTTTATTAATGGCCCGCGAGATGTCCCGCGCTCCAGCTGGCCCGCCGAACACTTCCTGTATTAAACAGGAAGTGGCTAATGATGCTTCGCGCTCGCGCTAGTACCGCGCGATTGTTATTGTCAATTATCCATAACTGTTCAGGCTCGGTACACAGTGCTTGTGCGCGAAATTCAGGTGTTGATCATCGGATGAGAAGAGCCCGCCCTCATGGCAGAACGTCTTCTTGCATGATTGACAGGTCAGACAGCATATCAGCGCCAGCTGTCAGAGTGATAGTACAAGCGCCAGAAAGAAAATACAGCGCAAAAAAAAAAAACGTTACGTCCTTAGGGACGTAACAAATATATTGAAATATTACGTGTAAAACAAATTGTGATATAGTTTGTAAAATCTGCTATAACCCATGGGTTATATGCGGGAAAATACGGTATATGTTTACTGACATACTGCCAGTATACCCGTGTGTCTCATTTGCGGAGCTAATGTGGCAGTAATTAAATAATTTAATAAGACGGCACTATAAGACAAATGACACAAGAGCAAATTCAACTGAATGATTTGATTTGTTATTGCTGAAAAGCAAAAAGTTTATTTAGATTTCCAGGTTGTTATGCAGCATGTCCATATTTTGAATTTGTATAATTTTGACAGGATGTATTTTTATGGAGAGCAAAATCTTTTATATATAAATCTTTTTAAGTTTTATATAAAATGACATAAGAGTAAAGAAATTTGAATGTTTGTTCTTTTAACTTTTACTTTATTTCTAACTTGTATAATTTAGACAGGATATATTTTTAAAAAAAAGTATTTAAATATTTTTATATTTTTAAGTTAAGGTATAAGTTAATTTATTCCAGAATAATATTTCTGTCGGTTTTTATTCACATCTAATTTAAAAAAAGGTAAGTTTCAAAAGTTTAGTTTTAGTGTTTTCAATAAATGTTTATCCTGTTCGGCCCGTGACCAAAATTTTTTGGGGATTTTGGGTTTGAGTTTGACACCCCTGCTGTAGGCCTACTGTGTATATGTTTGCTAACAACAAAAGTCATATGTAAAACCACCTTCGATTCTTGACCCAAACCTTTAATTATATTCTCCAATGCAAACACAAAGATTGCTCAAAAAAAAAAAAAAAAAGTTTCCCTTTATTTTTTTGAGCAGTGTATTCTTACGAAACATGTATGTTTGTAGCCATGGCTACATGGTTGTAGCCAACAAAGAACCATTGCCATATAGCACCATCATTTGAGATGTTGCTATATGGCACCTCATAATGGTTCTTTGTAGCACCATTTGGTGCTATATAGCACTAAAAATGGTTCCCCTATGATTACGAGCCAAAGAACCACTTTTAGTGCTATATAGCACCATTTTTTTAGAGTGTAGGCAGACCTTATAATTGCATAAGTGTCTGGGTTTAATTGGGCAGAGGGCAGTGAATGTGCTTGTGTATCTTGGACTGTGATTTTTGTAAACAAGAAAAATAATGAAGAGGATATACTTTAGTATAGAGTATAGAGTTTTTATTCATGAATATTATTTTTCAACCGTTTTAGGTGTAAGGCGATATACCGTTTAACGTGTATCTCAGAACTGTATATATTTATTATTGTCAAACACATATAACTCCGACTATTTACTCAGCAACTTACTCGTGAATAATAACAACTCACGCACCGTAACTCACCAGTGTTGCCAGATTGGACTGACGATTTCCAGCCCAACTACAGCAAAAAAACAAAACAAAAAAATGCCCATTTACAAAAATACCCGCCCAAGACGGATGCATAAAAATGCATAAAACATGTTGGTACTCTACTTCTTTGAAACGTACTAAATGTGTCTTTTAAATAGTTTTATTCCGTGGCGGAAACAAGCTTCCACACTATTTATAATGTGAGATTTGTTTTGTGATTTATTTTGTATTAGAGTGGGTAAAGTGGTTTGTTGTTCATAGGTGATGTAATGGTGACATAATGGATAGGGTCATGCGCGTGAGTGAAGCGAGTGTGACTGGCAGAGTTATCCGGTTATCTTCATGAGTTCGGATCAATAACAGAAGTCAACGAAGTTCCACATTTCTGTGTATGCCTGCATTAATGCTTTGGACCGAACTAAAAGAGTCTGGAGCTTCCTCCTAGGTTCCACAGCCCCAATATCACTCGTGCTCACACACCTGAAATCCTGTAGCGTGCGCGCGCACATCTATTCGTGGCAATTATTAAAATATCAATATTAGCGTATGGCGAGTGAGCGCCGCTTTCTCTCGCACACGCTTTCAGAAGCGCTAAAAGTAATTACTCATCAGCAGCATAGAAATCTTTTGTATTCATGTCCGGATAGTTTTATTTGCATTGATGATGTTTTCGCAAGTATAAGTAATAAACAAGGAAATAATGATGTAAACAGAATTCGGTTCTGCTGTAAAGAACCTCTAAAAAGAACCTCTTCATTTAGAAGTTGATAAGTTCATATAACCTTTGCGTCGTATAGGAAATCACACACTTGCTGTCTGTGATGGAGGGCTTGAGCTCGAGAATTGACCCGAAGCCCAAAATTCAACCCGTCCTGACGAGGAACTCAAGCCGCCAACCAGAGAGATCAGAGCCGGTCCACGTCTGAGCAAGAACATGAGAGATTGGAAAGACGTCATCACAGCCATATGTGATTCGTTTAAAAGTTAAGACAATCATCTTTAATGAACAAAAGATTTAAGATGCAAAACAGTTTATGAAATTCTTAGCTTTTTTGTGCTCCAATTAATCATTTTTTTCCCCAATTACCTTCCTGTGCGTCTCATTTGAGGGTCCAATTCTGGATGATGATGATGAAGATGATGATGATGACGGAGGGATCTCGTCGAGTGGATGATCAATGAAACTCCAGAGGAGAGACCGACTGTGGAGCAAACGCTTGCACACTCCTTCATCTGGACTGATGAAAGGTATTGATGCACAACCAACATAAGCATTAGTGAGTTAGAAGGATAATTAACAAAGGACTGGTAATGTGTTTACAACACAAGGAGAACAAATAAAGTAACACATGATCAACAGCCAGAAAGAAAGAAATATGAAAGATTTGTAAGAAATGATGAGTTTCTTCAATAATTGTGTTGTTTGTGTCGTTCTCTCCACAGTAAAACAGATGAAAATCAACCTGACGACTAAATTCCCTGATCTTTTTGGGAATGTCTACCTGATTGCCAAGGAGAAAGAACGGAAACGCCAGAGAAAGTGTCGGATTGGACATCAACTTGGCACCGTGAATTATTAATCTGAGATCATATGTAATTTTGCAGTCACCAATAATTTAAACATTGTGACTGAGCACAAAAATTGAAGTGTAATAAAAGTCTGTTTTACTGGTTATTTTAGCTTAATAAAAAAAAAAAACTGTTGATTTAATCTTTCAACAAGTCTTTTGTTATATAAATCTTGAAACAAATATTCAATTTTAAAAATGATTTTACAATTGAAAACATGTAAACCTCTCAGTGATGTGACGTTTGTTGCTGTTTTGGGCGAATACGAAAAAAAAAAGTGCCTTAACGTGATTGATAGAAAAACAGTGTCATATGTTCATTTATCATTTTCACATCTTTTGATAATCCTTTGGACAGATTTAACAAGTAAATAGTTTTGGTTCTGCTTGTTACATAATGTATATGAAAACTGCACAATACAGAACTGTAAAACTCAATCAAGATACATCCGATGTATCATGAATTATATGCTTTTGAATTAATTGGTAGCAAAAAAATTAATATTGAACAAATTAAAAGAAAATAATGGTGTAGATTTTTGTGATTAAAGCATTAATTGTGAAATAGATAACAATATTATACAGTGGAGTTCACTTATCTTGACTCTCGGTTAACTCGCCAATACTATTATGTCGACGTTTTTGAAGTGGAACTGCAAAAGTCCCTATTTGTCTTAGCATTTTCTCATCGGTTACGTCGATTCTTTTATGTCGCCGAACCTTGATATCTCGAGCACAAAAGAGGGAGAAATTCGCTACTTCACATGGTTATCTCGTGACTAAGATCGTACATAGTTCACTGCGCATGCGCTGAGTTTGCGTTGCACGTGGATCGCACGTGAATCTCCAGTGGTGCCACGCACCTGCAGAAGAACTTGCGGACAGTGTTGAAGAAGAAGAAGAAGAAGAAATGTTACATTTATATAGCGCTTTTCCAGAGCTCAAAGCGCTTTACATAGTATGGGGGAATCTCTTCAACCACCACCAATGTGCAGCATCCACCTGGATGATGCGACGGCAGCCATATTGCGCCAGAACGCTCACCACACACCAGCTTATTGGTGGAGAGGAGACAGAGTGTTGTCAACTTAGTGCCTTTGTCGCTATATTTAGCAAGTATTCAGACCACATTTTCAAAGAAGCGACTAGCAACAAATCAAATGACTATATCTGAAGTTATTGGAGACTTTTGGAGCGCACTCTCTGAAGTGAAAGCACATATCATTCTTACGCTTCTTAACGAGCAGCAAGTGCTGCCGCATCCCTATCCCAAGCACTCACAGCTGTGTGCACAAAGCCCGCCTTCTCTGATTTGATTGGTTTCTCAAATACTTTGACATTGACGAGCGGTTACAGACCAATGAGTATGAGGCTTAGATAAACACACACCCTGCTTCTGTTCTGATGTGAGATCTGCTCAGCGCTGCTGCGGATTGAAGAACACGGTTATTAAAAGACGGGACGAAGCCGAATTTGTTGAGACAGCACATTAGACAGGCAGAACGCAAGAAAGTATGCAATCTAGTGCAGCGTGATGACCTCACGAATATGTTATGAGCGAATGTGTTTACGCTTTGAGCGATCATTGTGTTTGCAATGTTGGTGAATATACGTAATTAAAGGTTTGTATCGAGAATCGAAGGTGTTTTTTACTGTATACTGGTAAATCTCTGCTGTTAGTTGGTGCACATTTGCCTTTTGTTGTTAGCAAACATATACAGTGTATGTACATTTTTATAGCATGCCGATCGTTTCATCAAACAAATCGGCATATTGGCTGTTGGTTATCTTGATAAACGGTTATCTTGACGCTTTTTTGCAACCCCCGAGGCCGTCGACATAACCGGATTCCACTGTATTATTATTGTGGCGACGGAGGCGTGGTTCAGCGGCGGCTGCAGCAGGAGAGAGAGACAGGAGACGAGCGGGCGTGAGTGAGTCAAGTGCACAATGACATACACCTGTGTCTCGTTACAGTAAGTAGCATGGAGAGACCGGATAAAAGCAGTCCGGGAGCAAAAGGAAGGGAGAGAGAGATCGCAACTGAGGCTCGGGGCGCGAGAGACGACGCGCGGCATTAAGGCTGGAAAAGCAGAGACTTTTTGGATCACGAGCGCCATTTCAGTTGTTGTTTATTTATGATTTTGATGTTAATAAAACTCTCCGAGCCTTAAATACAGCCGACCCCGTCTTCTTCTTCCTCCTTCACAACGAACCTTGTTACACTGGTGCCGAAACCCGGGAGGAAGAAGACTGCCGCCGCCATTATGCAGACTCCGTCAGGCACGCCATTTGAAGAGGTGATTCAAGTCGCTTGCGGGACTCCACCAGCAACACCATCAGGCGCTCCTGGAAATGAGGGAAAATCAGGAGCGCTGTTTCCAAGCCCTTGTTCAGGCACAGCAGGAGGACCGTTCCAGAGCTGTTCCAGAGCTGCTTGGAGCTGCTTGTTACTTTCTCAACAAATTCGGCGTTGTCCTGTCTTTTAATAACCAGGTTCTTCAATCCGCAGCGGCGTTGAACTTTAAATGCATCACTCACCAAGAAGCCACCCACCCATCCTGCTAGCTACCAGCTGCCACCCAATCATGCTGCAAGGATGTATGAATCATGGGTTGACCCAGGCCACCTTGCCACAATACTTGTTAGGCGTATTTGCGCATCACATATAATCGGCTAATTTATTGAATGGAAATGTTTCTGATTCATATATGCAAATTCATCTTCAGATGGTGCCTTATATGTTTGTGCAGTCAATCGCTCCGTTTACATTAGGAAAACCGGCTATTGCTGCAAATTGCATTTTAATGTTTGGCTGGTCAACTGCATCATATGGGAACCATCATATGGGAACAGCTGGCATTGCGCGGCTCAAAGACGACTTGCTTATTTCTTTCCCTTTGGAAAGAATCAGTTGCCAGGAAACCAAGCGTTGTCAGCACCTTTAACGGAACGGGTATTGCGTGTTTCCTCGCTGTCTCTCTCTCTAGATTCAAACCCAAATAGATTCGGAGGATAGCCCTTGCCAAATATTGCCAAAGCTGCCATTGAAATAGGGTTGTGTCAATTTGCACATGCTTCTATATGTTCTTACTTAATTGCATAATTTATAGAATATTCCCATAAGACTTGTCTGACAATATATATCAATTATTTTTAGCAATGCTTCCCACAGACTTGTAGAACAATTCGTTGTGTAATGTTTGCAGCTTCACTTCATTGCCTGTAGGAGTCGCCAACGGACAAAACAATGAGAAATGTACTAACGCCAGACATGAACTTGGCGTGGAGAAACGCACATCGTCACGTTAATTTCACTGTTAGTACATTCAACTGTGAGCGTGAAAGCTGGCGAACGCAATGTTTTTGTGCGTAAGCAGCATTGATACATGAGGCCCCTGGTCCTCTGTAGCATGGGGGTGTCAGGAACCTGCCCTGACAGTCATCAGGTGCTAAATGGCAGTGGACACAACTGGAGTCACATGTGCAAAACTCTAACTACAGTCTGCACTACCAAAAGTCACCTGAGCAAAACAGTTCACATCACCTGCAAAACCCATTCCAAGCAACACAACTCTTAACACATGCCTCAAAACAGCTCAAGCAGCCAGTTTGATTCAATAGTCTGTAGTAATTTATGGATTTACAGTAATGAGAAAAAAGGTAGAAACTAAAAGTACATACTGTAATTCGAACACATAATTGAAGCGCTAGTCCTGCCTCTCTGTAGCATCAGGCCACAGGTTTTCATCAACATCGCATCTAATGTTCTCTCTCATGCTCCTGGGGAATGTTGTGGATCACGTGTTGTAGTTTTCTCTTCAGACAAATAACACTTCTCAAAGGTCTTTGATGCCAGAATATAGGTTTTATTCTTTCAAACAAAACCGAGTCGATCTGCAGATCTCCTCACGAGAAAGGGAAATCCCCCATTATATACCTAGTTCTTAGACATTCTAAACATGTTACGTTATTGTTTATTTTTCTCCATACATTGTCCAATTGGCCTGAATTCAGCCCTCTATGTCCATATATGGCTTCAACCCCCAACACCGTGAGGTGGGTGTGCTTCCAGCCTTTTGCAGACATCAGCACTTTCTCAGCTGAATATCATCATACAGATAAAATAATGGTGTATAATCATACAGTTGAATCATAATAAAATACTTATTATTCATGCAATAAACACTTCAACAGGAAGAACCCATGTCTGTAACATTTCCAAATATATCATTATCAGCCAGCACTCTCTTGAATATTCCACAGTTTTACAGTATTGCATTGGTGACCATAACCATGCCAACAATAGCATTTTCCTGCACATCTGAAAATAATTTTTCCTGTTGGGGGCAGCCTTTGGGTCCTGTTGTAAAAATATATGTTACAGTCAAACTTATTGTAATGTATATATGTGTAAATATTCTATAATTGTAACGGGTGTCGGCGGCTGGTGTTCGATGCGGACAAGCGAGGAGACAGGATTCAAACCAAAAACACTTTATTAACAAACGTAAACACAAAAGGCCCACGAGGGTGCAAAACTCAGACTCGGGAGGAGATAAACATCCACACACTAACTACGTCCATCTAACACTGACAATCAACGACAAGGACACAGGGAACATGAAGGGGATTTATACACAAGGGCAAATTGGGGACAGCTGACATAATTAGCAGGGTAATGACTAACAAGACAGGAGTGGGAAGGATCTGGGAGATAGAGGAACCCGGATGTGACAGACGCAACGAGACTGTGACAATAATTGTAATACAAAATAAATTCTGGTAATGTTTTCATTTACTGTAAGGATGTAACTCTCAGCTGTTTCTATGCTGGAAAATTAGCATGACAGTGCCACTGTGAATCTTTGCAGATTGGGTTGCACCCTCAATCCTTCCTCTCTCAATGAGAGACCTTGATTCATGACATATCTATAAGTTTAGCACTTATTTCATCTGAAATAACAGCTTTTTGTCTTCTTTGTCTTCCTCCACGCATCTACTCTCTCCCTTCACAAACCTGTCTTCTGTGTTCCATTTCCAAATTTAGTTTTTGGAAATGGACCAAATACCTATGTAGGTAGAGCTTAGAAAGACTAATTCATGACTCATATATACATATTTATACATGTGTGTGTGTGTTTTCACCTACAAGTCTAAAACACCTGCTTAGCCTTTCAGCTGAAATTGCAATCAGTTTTTGAAATCAGTGTTTGTTCACAAGGCTGAAATCTATTTTATGATTGAAATGTTATATAAATAAATGTTATAGAATATTATATTATTATAATATTATATTATAATATTACATCTGTTCTCAGCCCCTTATTATTCATAATCCACATCATACCACTTGGTCAGATTCTACAACGTCACGGTCTTAACTATCATTTTTATGCCGATGACATTCAATTATACTCAATCTGTACACCTACTCTACCCCCCCAAACAGACAAAATCTCCGCCTGTGTTAAAGAAATAAAAAAATGGCTTAATTCAAATTTTCTGAAACTCAACATGGACAAAACTGAGATTATCTTCATTGGAACTCCTGGACTTACTAGTCATATCTCTGCTAATCTCACCTGTGAAATAAATCTCATATCAAAACATCCAATACTGTTAAAAATGTAGGTATAATCATTGACTCTGCTCTTTCCTTTCAGTCTCATATTTCCTCTGTAACTAAATCTGCATTCTTTCACCTACGTCGCATTGCCCAACTCCGTCCCTTCATTAGTTCCAAAGACACTGAAACCTTCATCCATGCATTTGTCTCATCACGCATTGACTACTGTAATGCTCTTTTCATCGGTCTACCTGCAAGCTCCATTTCTAGATTACAATACATTCAAAACTCTGCTGCTAGAATAATCACCCACACCAAGCGCTCTGCTCACATCACTCCAATTTTGTACAATCTTCACTGGCTTCCAGTTGCCTATCGTATCAAATTCAAAATTCTTCTGCTTACCTTCAAATCTTACCTTCAAAATCAAAAACGATCTAGAGTTTGGTCCATGTGAACTGCTGCTGTGCAGACTGTAGTTAGAGTTTTGCACATGTGACTACAGATCTGCACACTACTGCTTAGCCATCTGTTACGCCCCGTGGCTCAAAAGGGGCGCAACAAAGCTGGGACACACGAGAATGCCAATGTTTTAAAGTAATTTATTTAATTAAGTTAACGAAACTCAATACAAAAGCAGTGAAGTGTAGCATTCAGTTATCAGTAATGTCGTGCAGGGTGAATGAATGAAAGTGTAATGTGCAGTAATGTAAAGTGCCGTGAAACCAAAAACATAACCAAACAAATCAAAGCATGTTGGCCGCGCTCTGCCATCAGTCTTGCTTCCTTTTGACCAAGAGAAAGGGAAGTTGGCCACAGGTGTCACCGATGCAATCACCACAGGTAGGTGGAGTCACCCAGTAATGAGAGAGTAGCTTACTGATGACAGGAGTCGTCACACTCCCCCCCTTAAGACAGGGATCTTGAAAAGAATCCCTGCAAACAAGCAAGACAATTAAGCCAACAATGTACAAATTACACAAAAAAAAGAATAATAATAATTAAAGGGCACGTGACAGTGCATCTGCCACAACATTTACAAATCCTCGGATATGCTGAATATCAAGGCAATAGGTTTGAAGAAACAAAGACCAACGTATCAGCCTTTGGTTTGGGCAATGTAGCGAGTTCAAAAACGTCAAGGGATTATGGTCGGTATAAACCACAACAGGCTGACTTGAGCCAACATAGATGTCAAAATGTTGCAATGCCCAAATCAATGCCAAAGCCTCTTTTTCCACCACAGAATAATTCAATTGATATGCATTAAATTTCCGTGAGAAAAAACTGACGGGGCGAACCACTCCTTGTTCATCTGCCTGTTGTAGGACAGCTCCAGCTCCGACCTGACTCGCATCAACCTGCAAAGAAAATGACCTTTCAAAGCAAGGAGCAGCAAGGACAGAAGATGAACACAGTAAGGATTTAGCATTCTCAAAAGCTAGCGCACAATTTAAAGACCATTCAAACTTTGCCTTGGCTTTCAAAAGATCGGTAAGTGGCGCGACAACTGATGAAAAATTACGACAAAAAGAACGATAGTAGCCCACCAAACCCAAAAAACGCATAAGCTCTTTCTTTGTTGTAGGCGCAGGGTACTCATGGATGGCTTGAACTTTTGCATTTAGAGGTCGGACTTCACCATTGCCAACCACCTTACCCAGATAGGTCACAGTAGCCTGAGCAAAGTCACACTTTGCCAAGTTGACAGTTAAATTGGCTTCCGACAAGCGTCTCAACACTGCGTGCAGCCGTTTCAAATGCAAGTCCCAGCTGTCACTAAACACAACCAGATCGTCCAAATACACAGCACACCCTTCCAAGCCCGATACCACACGATTCATTAGACGTTGAAAGGTGGCAGGTGCATTTCGCAAGCCAAAACTCATCACCTTATACGAATAGAGGCCTGATGGAGTGACAAAAGAAGAAATTTCTTGAGCTCGCTGAGTCAAAGGCACTTGCCAATAACCTCTTAGCAAGTCAAGTTTAGTCACATATTTGGCAGAACCCACTTGGTCAACACAGTCATCCACTCTAGGGAGTGGAAAACAGTCAGGTTTAGTCACAGCATTTACTTTTCTAAAATCTGTACAGAACCTTACTGACCCATCAGATTTTCCAACCAACAGACAAGGAGATGACCAATCTGAACACGAAGGAACAGCAATGCCATTGTCTTTCATATATTTGATTTCTGCTTCCATCAAATCTCGTTTTTCTGGTGATACACGATAATAGCGCTGTTTAATAGGGGATGCATTTCCCACATCAATATCGTGCTCAGCCCAATCCGTTCGAGATGGTATATCTCTAAACAACTCAGGGAAGCTCTGTAAGAGTGTACTCAATTCCTCTTCCTGCAAAGGAGGTAAATGGGCAAGAACAACATGTAATTTTCTCAGAGATTCCGAATTATTCAAACGTCCACATAAAATTACATCATCTGGTTCTTTGCCCTCAGTCTCCCCTTGCCGAGAAAGAACATCTTTAGGCCCCGAAACTGTAACAAGAGCAGGATTTATCTCAGCACTAGACCTCTCATAATACGGTTTCAACAAATTCACATGATACAACTGGGTTGCTTTTCTTCGACAGGGAGTTGCAACCTCATAATTTTCATCACTCAGTTTACGTTTCACAACATATGGGCCTTCAAACTTTGCCTCGAAAGGAGAAGAAATCAACAACCGTGACACCAGAACCTGATCTCCTGGCTCAAACACACGACGTTCTACCTTACGGTCATATAACCGTTTCATGCCTTCTTGTTGTTTTTCAAGTTTAGCTTTGGCCAATAATCTAGCCTGAATCAACCTCTGCCTAAAACCATAAACATAAGACAACAAGTTTTTTGGCGAATCAGCAATTGTGAGTGAGTTTTGTAGCACTGCCAACAGTCCACGAACTTTGTGACCAAAAACTAAATCATTTGGACTAAATCCAGTACTTTCCTGCACCACCTCACGTGCAGCCAGTAGCAACCAGGGCAAACCCTCTTCCCAATCTCTATCCAACTGTATACAATAAGCACGAAGGAGAGACTTCAAAGTTTGATGAAATCTCTCTAAAGCTCCTTGGCTTTGTGGATGGTATGCACTAGCAAAATTATGCTTGATTTTTAGCTGTTTCAAAACTTGTTGGAAGAGATGGGAGGTAAGGTTAGTACCCTGATCACTCTGAATGACTTTCGGAATACCAAAAAGTGACATAAACTGTGACAGCGCTCTAACAATTGACCGTGATGTAATTGTACGCAATGGATAAGCCGAAGGAAACCGTGTGGCCAAACACATGACTGTAAGCAAATATTTACTTCCAGATTTGGAACAGGGTAGAGGACCCACACAATCCACAATAATGTGCTCAAAAGGGTCACAATTTGCAGAAATTGGATGTAACGGAGCCGGTTTCAATGTTTGATTTGGCTTACCAGTTACCTGACACACATGACATGATTTAATATAGGCCGAAATGTCACGTTTTAAATATGGCCAAAAAAAATACTGCAAAACGCGATCATAAGTCTTACGTACCCCAGCATGACCCGACTTTTGATGTGCCACTTCTAATACAGCTTGGCGAAACTTTGTAGGAACCACAATCTGAACAATAGGATCTCCAACAAAATTCTCACCATGAGGACTCCATTTCCTCAACAACAAACCCTCCTGTATGAAGTAGCCTCTAGCCACATCTGGTATGTCACTGTCCTCAACTGCAGAAGCAATCAGCTCAATCAAGGAGGAATCAGAGTGCTGTTCCTTCGATAGTTCATCTACAGATAGAGGAAAAGATAGAACAGATAAATCAGGTATGGATAAAAGAGTACGTGATGTCCTCAACTCTTTCCCTTGAGAGTCCAAGCACTCCACATCTCTAGCCATAGCCCGAGTTACAACACCCACAGAACTTATAGACATTTTTGGTTGAAATGGTTCTCCAATAGATGAAACCACAGGGAATGGTGTTTTGTTTGCCCACACACGATCTTTTGCTAATTTATTTCCCAAGATTAGCTGAACTCCCTCAATTGGTAACGCACGACGCAATCCCAATACCACTTCGCCAGCCACTAAATCAGAGTGAAGAATGACTTTATGCAGAGGAACTGTTAATGTATTTAAACCCATTCCTCGAACTAAAACACTTTCACCTGTCTCAGATTGTGTTGAAAAGGGCAAAATGGACTCTAGAATGAAAGAATCCATGGCTCCTGTATCTCGCAAAATTTTGACAGGAACTTCCACTCCACCCGATAACGACACCCGACCTTCTGTAATGAAAGGAGCATAAGTGGACAAACAATCATTAAACAGTTGGATTTCATCCGTCTCAGTATCACTCGAATAGATTGAATTTGCAAGTGCAACAGAATGAAATTTATTCCCATCAAAACGCTTGTTTTTCTCTCGAAGTATGGGGCAGTCTGCTTTCCAATGTCCTTTTCCTCGACAGTAGTTACAGATATCAGACTGGTCAAAAATGCCCAAAAAACCACGACCACTATAACGATTCACTCTCGCTTCTTCACGCATTTTCCAATCAACGGTAGTATTTTTGTGAGTAAGCACATAATCATCAGCCAACGATGCTGCCTGCTCCGGTGACTGAACCTTATGTTCGCTGATGTATGTCGCAAGTTGATCAGAAACAGAATTTTTAAATTGTTCAATTATAACCAATTCAAGCAAATCCTCAAATGTGCTAGCGTCAAGCGATGCACACCAGCGTGTAACATGGCGTCTCAAATCTCGCACAAACTCTAAATGCGTTTGTCCCTGAACCATTTTACATGACCTAAAGCGTTGTCGATACGTTTCTGGTACACACTCATATGCTTTCAACACTGCAGATTTAACAGCGTCATAATCTTTACTCTCCTCTACTGTTAGAGCAGAAAAAGCTAATTGTGCTTTACCAACTAATACAGTCTGTAGTAACAAAACACAGTCTGTCTTAGACCACCCTTGTATCTCAGCAACACGTTCAAGCAGAGTAAAAAAAACATCTGGGTCAACCTCATTAAATTTAGGGACAAGTTTTAGATTTTGATGCAGCGAAAAATTCCCATATGCACCAACAGTTGCACCACTGCCATCAACTTTCCCTTCATTAATGAGTCTTAATTTGAAGTATTCCAAGTCCACCTTTGCCTTTTCTAATTCAAATCTATCCTGCTCAGACTTCTGCTTTATCTTTTCATGCTCCATTTGTAACAACAGCAACTCCTTTTGTTGATCAAAAGTCAAAGCAGACTGTACACTCAAATGCTCATCCATTTCACTCATCTCAGCTGACAAAATTCCCTTGTCAAGCAATTTGTTTTTCAACTCAGTTTTAATAGAACATTCTTTTATTCTCTTATCGCTAAGTTTTATTTCATAATATGCAGCGATTTCTAAGAGCTGATCTTTTGTACATTTATCTAACAAAACCTGTGAAGGTGATTCCACAAATTTCTCGACATTAGCCATAAGCAAACAAACCACTGACTGAAAGTAACCCACATGTGCAATCAAAAACCTGGAATTTTAACCCACTATCTAACTCTTTAGAATAAGTCTAACTACCTACCTCAACCCTAGTCTTCATGTGGTATGGCGGGGGGAATTATAAGCACATAAACCCAATGGGTGGAACTGCAACTAGTTAAACCAGCGACAATTCTCAACACCATGGAAGTGCTCCCAAGACAACTGCTTTACCCGCTTTCACCACAACACTACAAAAACAAAAAACCCGATATGTCTCAAAGGAAACACATCGCTTATCCTAACAGGGAAAAAATTCCAAGTCAAAAACAATATTGCACAAAAGGTAACTTACCAGTCTGTGTATCCAAACAATTAGGCCACCGAAGAACTGCACCAAATGCTTCCCGGTGTCCCAAAGCACTGCACTGTCACAACGCAAGACGACACACCAAACAAACTCAACTAATTCCAAATTACAAACAAAATATCAAACCAAATGCACCAAATTACTAAGAATCGGACGAGCCCCCACTTGTTACGCCCCGTGGCTCAAAAGGGGCGCAACAAAGCTGGGACACACGAGAATGCCAATGTTTTAAAGTAATTTATTTAATTAAGTTAACGAAACTCAATACAAAAGCAGTGAAGTGTAGCATTCAGTTATCAGTAATGTCGTGCAGGGTGAATGAATGAATGAAAGTGTAATGTGCAGTAATGTAAAGTGCCGTGAAACCAAAAACATAACCAAACAAATCAAAGCATGTTGGCCGCGCTCTGCCATCAGTCTTGCTTCCTTTTGACCAAGAGAAAGGGAAGTTGGCCACAGGTGTCACCGATGCAATCACCACAGGTAGGTGGAGTCACCCAGTAATGAGAGAGTAGCTTACTGATGACAGGAGTCGTCACACCATCATAAAAGATGATAATTTGCTTAGCCATCATAAAAAACTGTAGCTAATGCAAATTATCATCTATGATGATACGATGTAAAACAACAGTTTTTTAAGATGTAAAGAATAAATGCATGCAATGGGTGTCAGTGATGAGTGCATACATTAAAGCTCTCATATCAAAACGGATATGAATGTAAATGTATGAAATTAAGGTATTTATATGTTATATAAATGTTTTTAGTAGTTATTTATTTTCCCTTTGGATTCTTTTTGTCATTGGAAAAAGTACTTTTGCATGTATATGTGTCTGCATTTAATGGAACAGATCAAATGCTAACATTTATGATTCCTAAACTAGCGAACATAAAAAGTAAAAAGTATAAAAGTAACCAACTAAAATTACTGTTAGATTATGTGTCATGATGAATCACTGGAAGCAAATGCAGGTGAAATGTGTTTATTGAAATAATGGAAAATGAAAGTCACTGAGAGACGGGTCACAGATGGCGCAGGAACAACGATCTGACAATGGAGACGAGAAGTGAGTGAGTATATGAAGGTTGAGTGAATGAGCTGCAGCAGGTGTGGTGTTGAGTGACAGCTGCCGACGCTGATTATCCAAGTGGCTTGGAGCACGCCTACTGACACACACACAAACATCACAACAGTGACACGAGACAAGCAGGAAACAATGTATTCATAAACCGTGACATTATGCTTTTTTGTGTTTTATTTCAAATACATTGTTTTACATAATTTGGCACATAATGTAATTTCAGAGTTTGTTACACTGCTTTACCATACTTTACCATACATTAACATGTTTATTTATGTTCATAGGGCGAGGTGTATTCGCAAAAGCTTGTTTCTGAAGATTCATTAATTCTTGATATAGAGACGTGGGAGAGTCAATGGCAACCCGGAATCCAGTGCTAAAATGAAGAAGATTGGTGTGGCTCATCTCTGTTTATTTGTCATAATGGACATAAGGGAAGGGAGTTGCATTGGCATGGCATTCTGGTCATCGAGACGAGAGTCCCAAGGTACAGAACCACTGACTTGAATTGAATACTAAGCAGTTTTGAAAGCAATATCATTTTTGTTGTTTTTTTACTCTTAGTGTCAAACTGTGTTGTAACAAACCCGATAATAACCCATTTCTGTTAAGCTGTATTCAATAACAAATGTGTCAAGTTGTCTTTGTACTGTAGTTCTGTAGAAAATACTTGTTTTAAGTTTTTTGTCGCTCTTTTTGTTTCTCTTTCCATTTCTTCTTCAGCTTATTGCTCAATGTAAAGAACAGAATCATATTGCGTCTCCTGCTGCTTCTCCTGAAGAGGTTTGTCAGTACATTTGTCAAATTAACTGGTTCTGAAGTGAGATTCACTTATAGTTACTGTATGTGACCCAGCAGTGAACTATGGGTTTTGATGGCTTTAGTTTGGTGTAATATAGAATATGCTGACTAAATGGTAAGTTTTGGGAAATATTGTGATTTAATCCATATCTCTTAGCAGTCCGAGTGAAGTTAAATCTTAAAGTATTCATTTCGTAGCAGTGATAGATATATATACCAAATATTGGCCTCCTAAACCAGCATAATTTAATCAAGGAAAAATCATGAATCAAGCAGTTTGGAAACAAAATATACAGACTGGTTACTTCAGTACTTGAAATTTGGGGTTTTAATTGAACAAAATGTGTATTTTCTTAATTAATTGGGTATTTTAATTGAAAATCTAGGTAAATAGACACATATTCTTCCAAGAGTAATGATTTTTTTAAATGCCTGCCATTTACTTAAATGCGTTGCAAAAAAGCATCATGATAACCGATGATCGAGAAAATTAACAGCCAATATGGCGATTTATTTGATGAAGCGATCGGCAAGCTATAAAAATGTACATACACTGTATTGTTTGCTAACAACAAAAGGCATATGTGCACCAACTAACAGCAGAGATTTACCAGAATACAATAAAAACACCTTCGATTCTCGATACAAACCTTTAGTTATATTCTCCAACATTGCAAACACAATGATCGCTTACAGCGTAAAGAGTCACAACATATTCGTAAGGTCATCATGCTGTACTAGGTTGCATACTTTCTTGCGTTCTGCCTGTCTAATGTGCATTCTCAACAAATTTGGCGTCGTCCCGTGTTTTAATAACCAGGTTCTTCAATCAGCAGCGGTGCTGTGCAGAGCACGCGTCAAAACAGAAGCATTGGTGTGTGTGTGTGTTTCTCTAAGCCTCATACTATTTGGTCGGATGTAGAAGACGTTGTGCTTCAGCTGTTCCTCTGCAGCATGGAGGGTGTCCTGTACCAGTTGTTCAGCAGCAGCATTCAGGACGTCCTGATTCAGCTGGTCCTCTGCAGCATGGAGGTGTCAGGATCCTGCCCTGTCAGTCTTGTCTGTTTTGTCTTTGTTTAATGTTTGCTTGTTTGTTTTGTGCTTGAGCACATGGCTTTGTCTGTGTTCATGTTTGCCATGTGGTCCTCTTGTCCCACCTCCTCATTTCTAGTTACCACATCCCCTAGTTTAGTCCTTGTTTGTTTGAGTTGGTTCACCTGTCCCTCATGTGCTCTGCTCCCTTTATGTTGTGCTTGTTTCACTCCTGTCTTTACTGGTTCGTTTTGTGTGAGTTCCTTGTGTTTACTTGGAGGTAATGTGTAGCGAATCTAAGCTCAAGAGAGATTGTGCGGGATTTATGCACGCGTTTAATCATGCGTTATGATCATATGTACATAAATCGGCACAGAGGGGAATTTGGATATTAACAATGAATTATAACGGATTCGGCTTGTAGAATTTCTTTTAATTCTAGAATTGAGTTCACAGGACGAATTGTTGTCCACCAAACTATTCCCCTTATGAACTCTAGGAAATGCTTTTAATGGCCAAGAAGAAGGATATTTCCTATTAATTTGTAACAGGGTTGGTTCATCGTTAAAGTGACCTGTGTGTGAGCAGTTCAGAGACAATCATGTGTGAATATATATTGTGACGGGTGGAGCCAACGACAGACACAGTGGGAGTGGTGATAAGCCCCAGAGAGGCGTTTTATTCAAACATAAGTGTCCAAACACAAAACGAAAGTAAAATAAAGTGTCCAAATAAACAGGGGACCTGGTGCCCTCGTTGTGCAAAACGTTCAGTGCAGGAGTGGAAGTGCGAAGGAGGATGGGTCCAGGAGAGGGGCGGGGGCCCGACGGTCGCGGGTGTTTCCCTCTTGTCTGATGCGCGGAGGACGGCGGCTTTGCTTCCGGCGGCTCGTCCTCTCCTGACGCTGAACTGCAGGGAAACAGCGGCCCGGCATCCTGGCCCGTCTGCCGCGTTGCGAATTAGACCCTCCGACTCCCTTCCTGAACCCACGAGGACACCAGCGTGCATGCACGGGGAAGGACCCGCCTCCCGAGGAGAGGCGCGCTCGTCATTTATCGGCGGCGGTGGTAACGCTTCATGCATCTCAGGTGTGTGCCACCACACGCCGCCAATTCTCCTCATTACCGCGCCCCTCCTCTCTTCACCCACTCCAGTCGGGAGCCTGGCGAAGGGCGGCGATACGAGTGACGGGGCGGCGTCGAGATCAGGGGGAGGCAGCCGTTCCGTCACATTCCCCTCCCCTAAGCGTCGTTCCCGTCCTCCAGAGGCCACCCACCCGGGAGTGCTACCTCCTCAGCCAGGCCCCATACGGTCGAAGTGGGCGGGTCAAGGAACCTCTCCGGGGCCACCCTCGCCGCATCGGAACCGGGACAGAAAGACACCGCCTTAGTACACAGCCTCACGCAACCACGGGGTAAAAGGGGAACAGGAAAGTAATCACTTACCCCTATTGTGGTTGGGAGGCCTATTTCCTATTGGGAGGCCCTATTTCTGTCCAAGTCCGGTTTTCGTCCGATCTTCCGCGAGCGAGGTGGGATGACGTCAGTCGATGACCTCCCACTGCGCCGTCTAAGCTCCGCCTTGCCCGCATTCTCCACCACTGTGACGGGTGGAGCCAACGACAGACACAGTGGGAGTGGTGATAAGCCCCAGAGAGGCGTTTTATTCAAACATAAGCGTCCAAACACAAAACGAAAGTAAAATAAAGTGTCCAAATAAACAGGGGACCTGGTGCCCTCGTTGTGCAAAACGTTCAGTGCAGGAGTGGAAGTGCGAAGGAGGATGGGTCCAGGAGAGGGGCGGGGGTCCGACGGTCGCGGGTGTTTCCCTCTTGTCTGATGCGCGGAGGACGGCGGCTTTGCTTCCGGCGGCTCGTCCTCTCCTGACGCTGAACTGCAGGGAAACAGCGGCCCGGCATCCTGGCCCGTCAGCCGCGTTGCGAATTAGACCCTCCGACTCCCTTCCTGAACCCACGAGGACACCAGCGTGCATGCACGGGGAAGAACCAGCCTCCCGAGGAGAGGCGCGCTCGTCATTTATCGGCGGCGGTGGTAACGCTTCATGCATCTCAGGTGTGTGCCACCACACACCGCCAATTCTCCTCATTACCGCGCCCCTCCTCTCTTCACCCACTCCAGTCGGGAGCCTGGCGAAGGGCGGCGATACGAGTGACGGGGCGGCGTCGAGATCAGGGGGAGGCAGCCGTTCCGTCACAATATATTTTAATAATCAACAAACAATAACAAAACATACAGAGATTAATTGAAATAGGGGAGAAGAGAGAGTAAGTGAGATAGTGAGAGAGAGAGAGGCAAAGAAAGGTGATATTACAGACAATAACCGATTTGAGAACAAGCATGGAATCAGACCAACTTATTGGTATAAACTCAAAACTCTCTAACGACAGTTAAGGGGTACTTGCATATGATTCTTTCGTGGCTGGTCGCGAATTTGTGCGTGTGAGGAATTCCGCGATCTGGTCCGTGTTTGAATGCTTGCAGGGCGGGTCCGTTGGAATCCGCGGGAAGTTCAAATTTGGTTCCTTTGTTGTGTGATGTCCAAGAATCCGCGCCGAGGAAGAGGATGAGAAGCAGGAGAGTGGAAGGTGCAAGAGAGTAAGAAAGAGTAAAGAGAGTAAAGCTTTGCAGGGCCTTTTAAAGGAATTTCCAGAGCACACCTCTTTTTGTTAGGACAGCCAATCACAGCGAAGGAACTACGAAGCGCGAAAGGTCTTCTTTGCCCCCGAGTCTTATCTCATCAACATGTTTATGGCCTTCTTGAATTTGGAGACTTTTTTGGGTTTTGTCATAAAAGAAAGAGTTTGATGCATAATAGTACAACACCCATCATCAGTCTCCAAATTCTTAGACAAAGGTTTCGAGACCAAGCATGATGAAGTTAACTTTTGAATTAAAGGAAAGGTAAAGATTGACGTTGTTCTACATTAAGCATTTACTGATTATAAGCTTCTACACTACTAAACACATCTAAAATGTTTATAACAAAAAGCATGCATACATGCGGGGGAACACAGCACATCTAAAATGAAAAATAACTAAGTTAAAGTCACATGGCACATTTGGGTGTTCTTTGGAATGTGTGTGTGTGTGTGAGGATGGTGGCCGTTTAACGATGGTGTCCTTTGAAGAGCAGAGGAGAGAGGGGTGAAGGAGGATGGTTTGTGTTTTAGAGGTGTTAAACTGTCAGTCCGTAGACTGGTCGGAGCTATCTGTGAATATCAACTTTCCAATCAAATAATGGATCTGATCGATCATTCATGAGCACCATCCATATGCTACAAATGTTAGCTGAAAGCTAGTTTTAGTTTCCTCCTGTATTAGTGTCTGTCACCTCTTGTTGATAGTTTGTTCCTAGAAATTCTAATTCTTTTGTTTACTTTTATAATTCAGTTCATATAGTTAGTTTGCATGTTTCCTGTCATAGCTTTGTCAGATTGTTTGCTCTTGTTTTGTTTCTCTTGTCTTGAGTGTTGTCAGTTCCTGCCCTGTCTCCTGTCTCACTCTGGCCTGTCAGCTAGTCCGGTACTACGTCGCATCCTCAAGCATCAAGCCTCTGATTTCCTGAGCCGCTGCCTTAACCCCTCCATCGGCCAAAGCGTCTCTTCTGTCTCAAGTCCTGACCAGCCAGCTCTCCTACTGTGTGCCCTGCCTATCTGTTTTTCTCATCACTTCACTTTCACTGTGAGCTTTGTCTACTGTCTTGAAAATAAATCACTCATCTCTGCATTTGGGTCCTCTCTTGTCCAGAAAACCCTGACAGGAGGACGCCCTGCTCCAGCTGTTCTGAAGCAGCATGGAAGACGTCCTGATCCAGCAGGTCCTCTGCAGTATGGAGGAAACCCTGCTCCAGCTGTTTCACTCTAGCATGGAGAACATCCTGAACCAGCTGTTATTTTATTTGATATCACACGAATACTTATACTGTATACATGTACTATAATTGTGTGTGAGTGTGTCTCTATACCAGGGGTGGGCAAACTACGGCCCGCGGGCCATATCCGGCCCGTTGGGCTTTTTAATCCGGCCCGCCAAACTTGCCGAACCTGTATTAAACCTCCTTCATTTTACATTTCCCAGTAATGTCACTCTGTCGCGGCTGCAAGCGGCAGTGGCGCTGTGGTGGAGAGTAGGCGTGTGTCGCAAACCCCTCTACACCCCCCTTTATGGCGTTAATTCCGTGCTAAAAAGGAACAAGCGCAAAACTGATGTTTGTGCGCGTGTAAATTACATCCGCGAGCGGTAAACTGTACGGCTGATTGTTTCAGAAGGACCATTTTGACTGCTGCACTGCTGCTGTTTCCTGTTTGCTCGAGTGGATTGCGTTTGTTTGCATCGTATAAACTTGTTTTTATTTTAGATTTTAAACTCGACATTCGTTCTTATTGCCAAATACAATACAAAACTAGATTATTTAATAAACTGTAATCGTTTTCTTTAATCTTAGTCGCTAAACGCGGTAGCATTGTGCTATCGCGCTAACGCGTTAGCATTGTGCATACAGCGTTTTCTCGCTCGCGCCTTTTTTCCCGAGTTCATCAAACAACTGGTGAATTGGATCAACACACACGGTGAGTCATGTCATCTCCTATAATCCTTACATGCACTTCCTGCATACTATTTCTGTCTCTGTCAGCTGTGAAGGCTTCACGTCATAAATGTAGGGACATATTTAGGCTGACAGAGAAGATTTCAGAATTAGAGACACGCATCCAAACTTTAATCGAGGATAGTAAGAATGCAAGGGCTTTAGATACTGCTTTGGATGCGACTAGCTTAGCAAACCCTGTACATTGTTCGGTTCCGGCTGTAGAGCCCGTGCAGCAGGGCAACTGGGTGACTGTGAGACGGCATAATCGTGGGTCAAAAAACCACTGTTCCATTCCGATCAGAACATCAAACAGGTTCTCCCCACTCAGTGACGCACCCACTGAGAAACCTGTTGAAAGTGCCCTTGTGATTGGCGATTCTATTACTCGGAATGTGAAAATAGAGACTCCAGCCACCATAGTCACATGTTTGCCGGGAGCCAAAGCACCTGACGTCAAAGCAAATTTAAAAGTGCTGGCTAAGGCTAATCGTAAATATTCTAAGATTGTTATTCACGTCGGCGCTAATGATGTCCGACTTCGCCAGTCGGAGATCACTAAAACTAATATTAAAGAGGTGTGTGAACTCGCAAGTACGATGTCAGGCACTGTAATTTGCTCTGGCCCTCTTCCTATGCGCAGGAGTGATGAGATGCTTAGCAGATTATCCTCACTCAATGGCTGGATGTCTAAGTGGTGCCCGCGGAATAACATAGGGTTCATAGACAATTGGAAAAGTTTTTGGGGCAGACCTGACCTGTTGAAAAGAGATGGCATTCATCCCACCTGGGATGGTGCCGCTCTTCTCTCTAGTAATTTGGCACATAGTCTTGGAGCTAAACCTTGACTAACTGGGGTCCAGGCCAGGAAGCAGACAAACTGGCTAAACCGACCGTCTGCTAGCTGTCTCACGTCACAGAGGTCAGATAAATTACAACACATAGAGACTCTTTCACCTAGATATCATCCTATAGAGACTGTCTGTTCCCCGAATTGGCAAATACAAAAAATTCTCAAAACCGTTTAAGGGTAAAAATTTAATTGATTTACAAAAAACTAAGAACGGATATAACACAAATGAACAAATGATAAAGCTTGGGTTACTGAATATACGATCCCTTTCCTCAAAAGCAATTATTGTAAATGATATAATTACAGATCATAAACTAGATGTGCTGTGTTTGACAGAAACCTGGCTAAAACCAGACGATTACATTACTTTAAATGAGTCCACCCCTCAAGATTACTGTTATAAACATGAGCCTCGTCTGAAAGGTAAAGGAGGAGGTGTTGCTGTAATTTATAGTAACACGATCAGTACTGCTCAAAGATCTAATTTTAAATATAATTCTTTTGAAGTGTTGATCCTTAATGTAAAATTATCTAGTGCAAGTAATAATTCCTGTTTAACTTTTGTGTTGGCTATTCTATACAGGCCACCAGGGCACCATACAGACTTTATCAAAGAATTTGCTGATTTTCTCTCAGAATTAGTAATGTCTGCAGATAAAGTCATAATTGTCGGTGATTTTAATATCCATGCAGATAATGAAAAAGACGCACTGGGATTGGCATTTAGAGACATTTTAAACTCTATTGGAGTTACACAACATGTATCAGGACCCACTCATTCTCGTAATCATACTTTAGATCTAATATTGTCGCATGGGATCAATGTTGATACTGTTCAAATTCTGCAGCAGAGCGATGACATCTCAGATCATTACTTAGTTGCGTGTAGATTACCTTTAGCCAAAGTCGAAAAACTAACTCCCTGTTATAAATATAGTAGAACTATCACTCCTAACACAAAAGATAGCTTTATAAATAATCTTCCTGATCAGTTTCATCTACTTAACATCCCAGATAGCCTAGAAGAACTTGATGTTGCAACAGAAACTATTAACTCTCTCTTTTCCAGCACTTTAGACACTGTTGCTCCGTTGCGCTTAAATTAAGATTAAAGAAAATAGTCCAACACCGTGGTACAACGAACACACACGGGCCCTCAAGAGAGCAGCCAGAAAAATGGAGCGGAGCTGGAAAAAAACTAAGCTTGAGGTTTTTCGCATTTCTTGGAAAGACAGCTCTATTGCATTCAGAAAGGCCTTAAAATCAGCTAGATCTGCTTACTTTTCTACCCTCTTAGAAGAAAACAAATACAACCCTAGGTATTTATTTGATACAGTGACTAAACTAACAAGAAATAAAGCCTCAACCCCAGATGCTTTAAAACAGCACAGCAGTAATGACTTCATGGACTTTAATTGCAAAATTCATAATATTAGAGAGAAAATTATAACCATGCAACCATCTACTACAATATCACAAAATACAGTAAATTTTAGTGTCCCTGAAGAAAAACTCCACTCCTTCATTGCTATTGGGGAGGAAGAATTATCTAAATTATCAAAATCAACAACATGTATGCTAGACCCAATACCAACTAAGCTACTGAAAGAGATGCTTCTAGAGATCATAGATCCTCTTCTTAATATTATTAATTCATCTTTGTCATTAGGATACGTACCAAAAACCTTTAAATTAGCCGTAATTAAACCGCTTATTAAAAAACCACAACTTGATCCTACAGAATTAGTTAATTACAGGCCGATATCAAATCTAATTTTTTGTCAAAAATTCTAGAAAAGGCAATATCTTCACAACTATGTTACGGTCTAGAAAGAAACAGGATCTACGAGGATTTCCAGTCAGGATTTAGACCATATCATAGTACTGAGACTGCTCTCATTTATCATCCGATCGTGGTTGTATCTCTCTGTTAGTGTTACTGGACCTTAGTGCTGCATTTGATACAATCGACCAGATTGTATCCTTGATTGAATCCTTCTAAATAGACTTGAAAATAGATTGAATCCTTCTAAATAGACTTGAAAACTATGTTGGCATTTGTGAAGTTGCATTAGCCTGGTTCAAATCGTACTTATCTGACCGTTATCAGTTTGTAGCAGTAAATGAGATGTCATATCGATCACGGGTTCAGTATGGAGATCCTCAAGGTTCAGTACTAGGACCATTGCTTTTCACCCTATACATGCTTCCTTTGGGTACAATTATTAGGAAGCATGGCATTAGCTTTCACTGTTACGCTGATGATACTCAGCTCTATATTTCTTCTCATCCTGATGAAACGTACCAATTCACTAAATTAACAGAATGCATAACTGATATAAAAAATTGGATGACTAATAACTTTCTACTGCTTAATTCTGAAAAAACAGAGATTCTAATTATTAAACCAAAAAGTTCTGCACGTAATAATCTAGACTACTGCCTAACACTCGATGGCTGCTCTGTCAAGTCTTCGTCATCAGTTAGAAACCTGGGTGTGCTCTTTGATACCAATCTTTCATTTGAAAGCCATGTTTCTAGCATCTGTAAAACGGCATTCTTCCATCTTAAAAATATATCTAAATTGCGATATATGCTCTCGAAGACAAATGCGGAAAAGTTAGTTCATGCGTTCATGAGTTCAAGGCTAGATTATTGTAATGCTTTACTAGGTGGTTGCCCTGCACGCTTAATACACAAATTCCAGCTGGTCCAAAATGCAGCAGCTCGAGTTCTTACTAGAACCAGGAAGTATGAGCATATTAGCCCAGTTCTGTCAAACCTGCACTGGCTTCCTATTAAACACCGAATACATTTTAAAATCTTGCTAATGACTTACAAAGCATTAAATGGTTTAGCTCCACAGTACTTGAGCGATCTCCTAACACATTATAGTCCTTCACGTCTATTGTGATCCCAAAATACTGACCAGCTTATAATAGCTAGAATATCAAAGTCAACTGCTGGCGGTCGATCTTTTTCCTATTTAGCTCCTAAACTCTGGAACAGTCTTCCTAATACAGTTCGGGAAGCAGACACACTCTGTCAGTTTAAATCTAGACTAAAAACACATCTTTTCAACCTGGCATACACATAACACATTATACATACATTTTTAATCCAAATCATGTAAAATGATTGTTAGGCTGCATAATTTAGGTCAGCCGGAACCGGGAACATTCTCATAACCTCTGATGCACTCGATACATCAGAAGAAGAATGGCATCTACGCTGATATTATTCTCGGTTTATTCCGAGGTTACCATGGTCAGCCGGATCCGGGCCGTATCCAGATCAGATGAAGGACCTGCACCTGGACACGAGCACAGCACTGCCCTGAAGTGTCTGTGGAGACCGTGACTCTACTAAACCCTCCCCGGTGTAGATTATGAACCCATCTCCAATCGGACCAAATTAGACTTAATATTAGACTTTAATTATCAATATAATAATCAAACTATCAATAAAATCGATCAATAATCATAACTTAGCACTTAATATTCATCAATTGTATTAATTCGCCTGCTCTTTTAAGGCTGCCGTTAAGCCAAACAAACTTTGTTTATAATGTTTTCATGTGACCAATGTAAAGCTGCTTTGAAACAATCTGTATTGTAAAAAGCGCTATATAAGTAAAGGTGACTTGACTTGACTAAACAGAGCTACACGTAAATACGGGTACCCGCGAGCTCATTTTAATCACTGCTCTAGACTGCTGTTTTTGCTCGCGCGATCACTTTTATTTTTGTCAGTCGAGGGGCGGGGCTTGCTCTTGTAATAGTAACATCAAACGTCATTGGTTAGTTCCCTTTTTTCCAGAGGTCAGTTGTGATTGGACGCCTGTGATTGTCAATCTAGAGCTGAGACAAATATATGATTCAGTCACATTGCATATTATGTTTTTTCTGTCGATTAAATTGTATTAATATTGTTTTGTTGTATTTTCACGTGTCCCAGTCGAGTGATTTAAGACCAAACCATACTTTATACAGGTTTTCTAGGATTTCTTATAAGTAAATGCACAGGTACGACCTTCACCCCGGCCCCTCTGTCAATTTTAAGAAACCAATGTAGCCCACGAGACAAATAATTTGCCCACCCCTGCTCTATACCAATAAAAAACAGGTTTTCTTCCATTGTTACGGATCTGGAACAGATGAATTTTTCTTATGGGAAAACATGATTCTAGATATCTCAAGGTATTATTGTACTGCAGTTAATGTGTGCATTTTTATTTTTACATCGTTCATTCACATGAGATCACAGTAATAACAAACCCAAATAAAACGAACAAATAAAATGAGCATAACTGATGCGGTTTAAAGAAAGGCTACAGATCCTTTGGATTCGTTGGGATCGTAGATGTTGCTTCTACAGGATGGGACATCATAATGCGCACCATTTCACTCAACCTAACTTACACTTGTATTCTTTGAGCTACTGGAGACCCAGAATGAGATAAACTGTACAACTAAAAGGAGAAAAACAAACCACTGGAAGGATTGTTGTATAAACTTAAATATTGGTTAAAAATGAGTTGGCTTAACTTGATGTCTTGTTAATCAGTTGTTGTAACTTCAGTCGGACCTGTCAACACCGTCAGTATTGAAAACCGTCAGATGAAGGTTTGTTCATTTTGAAAGGACATTTTGTATTCTTTTTACATTTAGTTGAGATAATAAAACAAAGCGAACTACATTTGATGTCTGATTTACCAAAGAACATTGATTATATACATTTAATATTGAAAAAGGAGTGTAGAGAATTCAAGAATTTAGCAACTGGATTCTTCATCTATTTTATCACTTAGCTCCTTTACTGAACACTATTATTTACATTGAAGATTTAAAACAAATTAAGTTACAAAGTGAAAAAAAGAAACATTCAGAAAAATCTGTTCGATTACATGTTTCATTAGCAGAGACAAATATATCAATTTATAATAATGTATCATTAAATTACAAAAGCAAACATAAAACATTGTATCCCTTATCTCAAGAATCAGTGAAATATGCTGCATCAAAAATCTTAATATTCGTAATCGAAATGGAATCGTAATATTCCATTTCCAAATGCAAGTACTACATAGTAGTATATGGTACGAATGAAAATCGGACAGACTACATCTGCCATTGTCAGGTCATGTGACCTGTGACATCAGTTGGGTTGCTTCACTTCCATTCACAAATTCTCTTCCGTGGTCTCATGGGAAAGTAAAGTTGGCATGGAATGTGCACTTCAGAATATCACCGGAAGTAGTGAACAATCATAATGTTATTTTCCAGTTTGGCCCACAAAAATTCATAACTGAAGTACTCAAGAATTGAATGGATTATGTGTTGAAATGTACATTCATGCATATGTATGCAAAAACCAGAGTATACATTGGGCTTACAGACAGGGAGAAAAAAAAAAGAAAAAGAAAATGTCATCTGAATGGTTTTAACTAAAGTGTGATTGCAGGAAGGTTTGTTGAATAAGAAAAGGATGACAAGACCTGTTTACTGAAAAGCTTTTTTTTTTTTACTCAAAGAAACAATACAAAATATATTAACTTTTTTGCTTTCTGCTTATCCAAGGAATTTAAAACAATGTGTAAAGAGTGAAAAAGGGTTTTCAAAGAAAACATTTGATCCTCTGAAAGAAAAAAAAAAGCACTGCCTTAGCTGTCAGCTTGTTGCATCATGTATCTGCAGAAATAACAACAATTATTAATTTCAGAGAAAAATCAACAGGAAAAAAATAAATAAACTATAATGCCTATTTCACAGAATTCATTTGCAGTACATATGCGATGTGGAAGCAGCCATTGTACTTTCAGGCCTTTTACACCACAAAATTTTTTTTAAACTAATATTGGTAACACTTTATTTTACAGAGTCCTAGTTACATATTACATGTGGATACTATAAATGATGCATAATTAAGTTCATGCAGTTAATTATTATTGCTTCGTATTTAAATCATTACACTGCAACACCTTAAAATAGCGTAGCCCAAATATTTACTTGGTACAATAAATGCTAAGATAAAAGAAAACTATTAGACCTACAAAAGAACTAACCTATTTTCAACAACTGCAAAAATATTATAAAACTACTTAATGACATTTAGTGCAATGTAAAACTATGGTAATAAGTGAATCCTGTTCTGAACTATGATGATGGTAGGATGTAGTTGGAGATGTTAAATGGTGACGATGATGGGTCTGGACTTTATGGGAGGAGGTGATGTGGTGAAATGCCAGAAATCCTGTTGTTTAAGGGGGCTGAGTACGTGTGGCTTGATGTTGGTTTTTCATCCTCCATCTACAGATCTGAAAGGTAGCTGAGGATATGAATGTGTGCTCAGTTCCGGTTCCTAGTAGTAGGCAAAATGTTAAATCACATCGTTCTGCCATGGTACAAGTGATGGAGCTACAGTTGTTGCACGGGTTGTACTAGCTTTAGTGATATGACTCTTCTCCTTTAGTCTTTAGCACCTGCACTCTGGGATGTTTGACAGGGGATATCTGCTAGATGTGCTGATAATGAAAGAATGGAGTTGATCAGAGCTGGTGTGGGCTAGAATAAGGTATTTGACCTTCTGGCGTTGGAGCTGAAGGCATCAGTATAGCAGTAAGGGGACTGTATGGTCATTGTAGTTGTAATAATTCTTGTTCCACGTTTTCCTGACTCATAATCAAGTTCACTGATTTATACAGTGGGTATGTGAATTATTATTCAGACCCCCATACATTTTTTACTCTTTGTTATATTGCAGGCATTTGCTAAAATCATTTAAGTTATTTTTTTTCTCTCAATGTACACACAGCACGTCTTATTGACAGAAAAACACAGGATTGTTCACATTTTTGCCTATTTATTAAAAAAGAGAAATATCTCATGGTCCTAAGTATTCAGACCCTTTGCTCAGTATTTAGTAGAAGCATCTTTTGCTCTAATACAGCCATTGGGAAAGACGCAACAAGTTTTTCACACCTGGATTTGGTGATCCTCTCCAGTTCTGTCAGGTTGGATGGTAAACATTGGTGGACAGACATTTTTAGGTCTCTCCAGTGATGCTCAATTGGGTTTAAGTCAGGGCTCTGGCTGGGCCAATCAAAAACCGTTGTTTTGACGCCACTCCTTCGTTATTTTAGCTTAGGGTCATTGTCTTGTTGGAAGGTAAACCGTCGGTCCAGTCTGAGGCCCTGAGCACTCTGGAGAAGGTTTTCGTCCAGGATATCCCTGTACTTGGACGCATTCATCCTCCTTTCGATTGCAACCAGTCGTCCTGTCCCTGCACCATGCTTCACTGTTGGGACTGTAGTGGACAGGTGATGAGCAGTCCCTGGTTTTCTCCACACATACCGCTTAGAATGAAGGCCAAAAAGTTCTATCTTGGTCTCATCAGACCAGAGAATCTTATTTCTCACCATCTTGGAGTCCTTCAGGTGTTTCTTTTTAGCAAACTCCATACGGGCTTTCATGTGTCTTGCACTGAGCAGAGGCTCCCGTCGGGCCACTCTGCCATAAAGCCCCAACTGGTGGAGGGCTGCAGTGATTGCTGACTTTCTACAACTTTCTTCCATCTCCCGACTGCATCTTTGGAGCTCAGCCACAGTGATCTTTGGGTTCTTCTTTTCCTCTCTCACCAAGGCTCTTCTCCCCCAATAGCTCAGTTTGGCCGGACGGCCAGCTCTAGGAAGGGTTCTGGTCGTGCCAAACGTCTTCCATTTCAGGATTATGGAGGCCACTATGCTCCTAAGAACCTTAAGTGCAGCAGAATTGTTTTTTGTAACCTTGGCCAGATCTGTGCCTTGCCGCAATTCTGTCTCTGAGCTCTTCAGGCAGTTCCTTTGACCTCATGATTCTCATTTGCTCTGAAATGCACTGTGAGCTGTAAGGTCTTATATAGACAGGAGTGTGGCTTTCCTAATCAAGTCCAATAAGTATAATCAAACACAGATGGACTCAAATGAAGGTGTAGAACGATCTCCAAGATGATCAGAAGAAATGGACAGCACCTGAGTTAAATATATGAGTGTCACAGCAAAGAGTCTGAATACTTCGGACCATGTGATATTTCTGTTTTTCTTTAATAAATCTGCAAATATTTCAACAATTCTGTGTTTTTCTGTCAATATGGTGTGTTGTGTGTACATTAAGGGAGGGGGGGGGGGGGGGGGGGGGGGTTGCAAGAACTTGAAATTATTTTAGCAAATGACTGCAATATAACAGTTAAAATGTAAGGGGGTCTGGATACTTTTTGTACCCACTGTATATATACATTTTACAAAGGAGATTACATTTTTGATAGACTATCTGTTGTAGAGCCATCCATGTCATCTTGTTTATAATAGGTAATAAATAGTGTAGCTGTCCAACCACCAGCCTGTCACTTTTTTGCCACTTAGCGCTGAGATGCTCCTCCACATGCATTGCATTTCAAAAGAGGGTTTCACATGCCATGGATCTACTGCAAACACATCATTTGTGAAAGCACAACGAGCACGCTGCTTCTGCACCACCTAGTTTGAATTTTGTGATAAAATGGACAGAATTTGAAAGATGACACTTTGTTTCTTGTTCACAGTAGCAAAATGTGTGGTGTATCGGTTTGAATACAGTTTCATCCCAACCACATAGTACTGCAAACATATCCTGTGAAACAGAAGTTATAGAGAAAACACTTCAGATGACCATTGATTTACCCAGTTTGTAAGTTTTGCGGCGGGTCCGTTTAGGAGGGACTGAGGGCGGAGGCATTTCAAGGGTTCGCTTCACTCCTACAGCATGCAAAATCTTTTCAGGAGTTCTGGCTGTAAACACACACGCACACTTCAGTCAGAATTCACCGGTTACAGATATTGAGTGTCTAATAGGTTAAGGAATTTACTATCATTCCTATACCAATTTGTATTGCCATTGCTAAGGCATGTGAATGTGAATACATTGTAGTTTAATAACAGTTAAAAACCAAATTAGCCTAGAAGAGTCTATTCAATCTGCATGACAGAAGTTGACCTAAAATAGAAAACGTCATGATTCATAAAACTCTTAAGACAGCAGCTAATATATTTTCTAAGATAAATTCTAAATTGTTCATAAGAATTGTGTAAAGTTACTCTCGTTTTGGTAAATTTGTTGGTATATTTCAAATTCAGCTGAAAATCACACACACAATCGTAATGCTGACTGATTATTATTTATATTATCAATCATTGGCATCACTTCAGAGAACTTAAAGCATCAAATTAGCGGAAAGTTCAAACACTTACAAACACAGTGCATTCAAAAAGTATACAGACCCCCACATTTTGTCATTTTGTTATATTTCCGCCTTATACTAAAATGCTAACACACATTAACAACACATTTTTCAAACCTTATATAATATACTCCATACCATAAAGACAAAACAAAAAGCAAATTGGTGATAACTTTATGCCAAGCATCAAGTCTGGTTTAGATAGCTTAGAAAAGTATCCACCTTCATTTGTTTTTACATTTTGGGATGTTGCAGGCTTTATTTAAACAACAAAATTAGAAATATCCAATCAGTCAAATTCCATTGAGGCTCTAGTCTAGGCTAATGTTGAGATCCCTTTCTAAATCACTATAACCATGGTCAATAAAATTATGTTTTTCAGTCAGACTTTTTCTTAAACCTGTATGAAATGACATACACTATTATAATGTTGAAATAAGGCTCAAGTTGCGTCATGTAAACTCAATACTGACGTATACAGTACTGCATTACAAGGACGCTGTGCATTCGAAATGCCAATGAGAAAAAACGCATACCAAGGGTTTCCTCAAGTTCTCTTAACTCCTCCTTTTGCTGCTGGAGTGACAGTCGTTTCTGCTTCATTTGAGGACTCTGCAGGTACTGCAAATGACTGCCATAGTCAGACTGAACGCCAGAAGCCTTCTGCATTGCAACACAGTACTGCTGTAGTAACTCTGCAATTAAAACATTCAAATACACGAGACAGATTACATACAGTTTTCATACATTAATATGAGGACACACATCCTGTTCTCACACAAGCAAGACACCACAGGTGAATAGGGTGTTATTTTCTGAAGCTTAAATATGAATATTATACATTATCTAATTGTAGATAATATTTCCAGAACAGAAATCTAGCAATGAGCAAAGCCAGCTTCAAAATTATTTACATTTTTTCATCATATTAGAGTTAAAGGTTTTCAAAAAGGGGATTTTGGATATTTGTATCTTTGTTAACTATGGAATTTAGTGCATCCAAGAGCTACTAAAGTGGATTTGTTGGTTAAAAATAAAAATATAATGTTAAGAAAACAGCCTTTAAAGATATGCATTGTCATTTAAATAATTCAGAAATAGATTAAATGTATTGAAACACTTGAATACGTATTTTGGATGTTTTCTTTCCACTAGCCTCAAATTAAGATAAAAATAATAATATATGCTTTTCAATAATATAAGCAATCAACATTCAAAAAAATCATACAATAACGATCAACTTTTTCTTAACACAACCTTTGTTTTGTTTAACTGTTTAAAATGAGAGAGAGTAAATACAGTAAAAATCGTCCATCTTCAACTGTACCAAAATAGAAAGTTTGTTTGTTACCTATCTGAAGGGATGTACGGTTGTACTCTTTGGGTAATGGTGCTCCAAAGACTTGTCCTCGAAGTTTCTCAATTGATGGAGCCTTGTTCTGTAAACCACCAAACTTCCCGTTGCTGCGTATCCGCTCCCCTTTACGCGTTAAGAGTGTGGGGCACTGCATCTTATTCTGAACCACCTACCAAATTAAATTAAATTGTGAAATGTGTGGTAAATATTTGAAGGTTCTTCAACAAACAGTTAGAGTTAGACTCTTACCCCCCGACGATAGTAATTAGCAGAATCCAAATCATCAATTAGTATGGTGTCTCCAAGAAGGGTAGCAAAAACTGAAAACAATCAGAACACATCAACAGCTTTACTATTTGATTCATACTCAAGTTTAAAACAATAATGGATGCCAGCATCTACCGGGTGCCAAATGTTTTAGGCAAACATGATTGTTCAATTGGTCACACACCATTAGCTCATTTGATACTTCAAATTTAATCTATTTTCTGGTTTTGCATCCCTGTAATGAGAATTCATCAGATTTTAGATCAGTATAACCTGGATCCAAGATTAATAATCAGTGAGTTTTAACCAATTGGATTTGGTTAGTAATGAATGGAATAGTTTTGGAAGTGCAGTTGGGGTGTCAGGGTATGACAGTGGCCATATTTTGGTTGCCTAGTAAAAATTATATAATTTAATTACATTTGAGAGATAAATTATTTAAATTATTAACAGAAGACAAAAAGAACAATATATTAAGTTAAATAGGTTATAACACTATACTAAATGTAACTATTAAACAGTAAATGAACTCACGTGGGATCAAAACCATTGTGCAGTTTTTTTAAATAGGTGAATTTATACATACATACATGTCATAAGGTACTTTACATTTTTTAAATACATTTATTTTTGTGTCTGATTTTATGTGATTAATTTGTGATTAATTTTATGTCTGAATCTGTTAGAAATGGAAAGCTCATTTTTGACACTGGTCATAAGCTGTTGTGAGTGTGAATGACTTGCCTTTATTGCAGCTTTCTACATGCTCAGGAAAAATGAGCAGATCTTTAACAAACACAGGATTACCAAGAGGACAGAAGAGAGACGAGCCATTCCTGATGTGAGGCAGTGGCCTAAGATACAACAAAAAATAATATAAGAAAAAAAGCAGCATACAGCCGAGAAAAACAAATAACTCAACTTTTGAGATTGTTTGACCTTTAACTTAACTAGTAAAAAAAAAGACGAGCAAATTAGTAGATTCATGACTATCATAATATAGACATTTCTAAGGAAACGACTACTGGGAAGAAAAAAAATAAATAACACTAATACACTTCTAACACCCTAATGAGAGTTAGTAGACATGTAGCTGCAACTTAACTTATAGTCAACAGAATGTGTTAAAGGGACCATCAAAATAAAGTGAAACCAAAGATCCATATGACAATTTTAAGAGTAGATCGATCATAACACTGGCTTTGCATTACATTTAAACACTCATAGCCATTGCAATTAAACCTGATGAAATGAGACACTGACAGTTTTTCTACGTACGAGATCATTTTCTACTATAAAGCATCGGTCCAGTGTGCTGATGTTTTTACTTCCGTCTCACCTTGACCACTGTATGTTGAACTGAGAATCACTCTTTTAAGTGTTTGACAATCTACTAAATACAGACAACTTCATTACAAAGAAAAACAAGTGTAAAAACGTAATCATAATCTGACAAAAATATTATATGTTAGTGGATCATTCAGCAGCAAAGGATACTTTAGAAACAACACAAGTAGTCACAATAGTTGTGTTGCACTAAATATGATTAAATGTGCACCAACCACCCTCGATTCTCCATACAAACCATTAATTATATTCTCTAACATTGCAAACACAATTTCACTCACAGCGTAAACAGTCACATAAACACAAACACATTCACTCATAACAGTCATTTCGCTCAGACACAGTTCTGAAAAGTATTGCACGTGGTTACTATGGTTTCACACGTCGCTCATCTTTCGCTGGTCATTTTTTAAACCTGCCGCAAATGACAGAAAAAAACCCTGTATGCGATCTGCGGTAAAGATTTAGTTTCTGCTTAGATTTTTTCAAACATTTTAAGTTAGGGTTTTATTTAAAAAAAAAAAAACAGTTTTTGACCCTTTCGCATGTTAGTTATTTATATATCAACTATATTTATAATATTTTTGCTGATCCAAAACGTGATTTTTTTTAGGTTTCCTCATGTTGTTTCCATGGCGACGCGTCATGCTTGTCACGTGACACACCGCATCCACAAAAGCGTATCGCATGCGTTTAGTATTTCTTATTAAAAATAAGAAAGATCGCATGCAGGTTTTTTTCTGAGCGAAACAATATTAATCACAGACATGAGATGTTAGGAAAGACGAGCTGAAACAATTTTATTTAGCAGTTCACCAACTTGTTGGCTGTCAACTACCTGATATCCCCTTTCTCAAATATGTGAGATTGAATGTGTTTTTTATCGTTTAAAAAAATGTATATAAATCATTTTCACTGGAAGTTTGCGTCACAGATCGGAGAATCTGTGATTTATAGACATAAATAAATCACAAATAAATCTGATTTATAAGACATAAAGGCAGTCAATTCTCCCGAAATACACGACAGTAAGTGTCCGGTGAAGTGGGAGAATAATAGAGTGACTTTATAGTTACCTATGCAATGTGTATCAGATATAAAAAAAAAATGTGTCAAGTTTATAATTGAACGGATTGCTATTTCCTCTTTTATAGACATCAGTGTGTATTTTTCAAACTATAACTATTGTTTTACCAGTACTTATGAGTGTTCAAATGCCTGAAACCTAAAATAAAAAGGTACGCAGTTGAAAGCACTGAATATATGACAAACACTGAGTGCGCGCGAGCTCAGCACCAGCCAACGCGCGGAAACACGTTCTAATCACAGCAGTGTGTTCGGACTTGTCAAAGGGTTAAATTAAAAAGTCATTTGAAATATAAAGTCCTGTGGGTTTTTTCGTCTCATGTAGTCGACTGGTGTTTTCGGTGTCGGCGAGTCGCACATCTCTACTAAACACCACAGCACTTGACAGCGCGCAGTGTAGCAGTGCGTTGTAATGGGCCCACGCGCGAACAAACAACCTCACGTGATATCGCTCATGTCCTACTCTCAACATATAAATTAATCCAAGCGAATTTTAAAAGAAAGGCCAGCACTTAACACAAATTGAAAATGTATCCAAAAAAAATTAGGCTTGAAAATGTAATACCTCGTCAGATTACGTTTATTACTTTTTAATGGCCTTAATTTTGGCTGATTTCATTTTCTACCTTTTACAACCCCGCGGACACCCTGCATGCTAAAAATAATACAGTGGAATACGTTATCTCGATGGCCTCTGGGGTTGCAAAAAAGCATCAAGATAACCGATGATCGAGATAACCAACAGCCAATATGCAGATTTATTTAATGAATGATCGGCATGCTATGTGCCATGTCTAATGTGCTTTCTCAACAAATTTGACTTTGTCGCATCTTTTAATAACCAGGTTCTTCAATCCGCCGAGCAGAGCGCACGTCAGAACAGAAGCAGGGGTGTATTTGTGTGTGTTTATCTAAGCCTCATACTCATTGGTCATTACCGCTTGTTACTGACCAATGTCAAAATATTTGAGAAAACCAATCAAATCAGAGATGTGGGTGGGATCCACGGCAGCACTCGTTGCGAAGCGCAAGAACGATACGTACTTTCACTTCAGTGCTGCGCAGTGCTGTGAGAGAAGCGGCACTGACAGAGCGACGTGCAACGCAAACTCAGCGCATGTGCAGTGAACTAGGTTCCATCATGAGTCAACATAACCATGTGAAGTGGCGAATTTGTCCCTCTTTTGTGCTTGAGATATTAGGGCCACAAAAGACATACTGAATTTGTGATTTTCCATAGTTGTCAGTTATAATCATCAAAATCAAAAGAAATAAACAAAAGATATCAGTCTGTGTAATTAATGAATTTAATATACAAGTTTCACTATTTGAATGGAATTAGTGAAATAAATCAACTTTTTGATGATATTCTAATTATATGACCAGCACCTGTATATGGATATCTGAGACTGTATGCATGTGTACCTGTCATTTGGTCTCCAGAAGACGGTCTCAAGGGGTATGACTTGTTGTCGTCCTTGTGTATCATCATAGATTTTCTTGGCAGCAGATGTTGTTTCAGTAACCACACAGTCCATGTCACCCAGGAGATGCCAAGAGATCACCTTTGCTGCATCATCATCCTCCACGTGTGCCAGATGAGCTACCTACAAATCATTACATAAACTCAAATGTCTTTGAATGTGTGATCCAGTGGTTCTCAACCTTTTTTAGATGAATGTCCGGGGTCAGATCTAGGCTTCGGTAGGGGTGGGCTGGCCCAGAATGTAGACACAGATAGCGTTCAACTGTTTTTTTTAGGATTTGTACATTGTTCTTTATCTTTGTTGGGTTGCGTGTTGCTAAAAAAATTCAGTAAATTGTAGTATTTTTCTTTTATTAGCTGAAAGTAATGGCTTTATTCTGTAGCAGAAAAGCAGATTCTGACCATCAAAAGAGTGAAAACAGGCAGAAATTCTGTGTGCCATTCAGCTATGAGTTACGGGGAGTTTAATTCATCTACAGGAAACTTCATATTTATTAGGACATTTTATATAAAGCGAAAAACAGATAAAAATCCTCATATCATGGAGAGGTGGGTTTTAAAATGTTTAGTATAAATAAAGCCCAAACAGTGTCATTATCACAGACAAGAATGGAAGCCCATTTCCACCACATATAGCTAAATGTTTTATCAGTTTTGAACTTGTCATAATAATGACTTCGCATCTCTTAATTTAAATTTTTATGTTAACAGACCAGTGTTGACGCTTTAGTAACCATGAAACTACTCCAAGCCTCTTTTTCCCCTGGCTGACTCCTAGAAATGCATGACAAACAAGAGAAAAATCAAACGCACACCTTTCCCAGAACGTGCAGACTGCCTTTGAAAGGGTCTGGAATGCTACATTTCCGTCTAGGCTGATTCTCAATCTTGGTCAAAATTTGTTTCTTGGTATTTATTACATTCTCTATTGCTGATACCTGGACAGACATGAAAACAAAGACACAAAAAAGCATAAATGATTGGAATAAAATGCATGCTTCTACACAGACCAAATGACAATAATAATAAAAGTATTTATGTTAGTGTTCATATGTGTGCGTGTACAGACTCACAGTGGTTAGTTCTGAGATATCCAAGCCATTTCTCAAGAGCTCTGGTTTGAGCTCATTTAGTTTGTGGGATGCATCTCGCACCTGACCTGTATAAAAAATAAAAGTATAAAAGGCAAAACAGGATCTTGAACCAAAATAAAAAAAGCTTTAATAAATGAATGAAAATAAAATGCATTAAAGCATAAATAAAATCACAAATTAAATGAATGAATGCCTACACTCAAGTTCAGATAACAGTTGTTCACTGGTTTCAACGATGTCCTGGTATATCAAAATGGTTTTGGAAAGGTGATCTTTCTTCTTACTGAGAGTCACAACCACTTTCTGATATTCTGCATCTGGAAAAGATAAATATAAATAGATAAAGATAAATGTGTGTGTGTGCGTTTTGAATTTATGCATATAGAATTACATATACAGTAATACCTTGGTTTTTGGCAAATCGGTGTACGAGCATTGAAAAGTCAAATCAGTGTGCAAGAAAAATATTACCTCACCCACACGCATTTTTGTGTGGAAAAGTCCTAATGCTCAGCATCTTAGCGCGCATTTTTACTGGAAATATCCTAATGACAGCCTCTAATAACAGAGTCACTCGGTTCCAACCCCTTTATCAGCCCTTAACTCGTTCATTCTCTCAGCGTCGCTCGGTTTGGCTGCATCATTCACCCAGGGTTTATACAGAACTTCTTAAGTTGAATTTACTACCTTTTATTACCTTTTTAATACCTTCAAAATATTTTTTAATACCAGCGTCACTGCGACTATCTTGACCGACATAACCATCCTCTAAAAAAGGAGAGATTTTTTTTAGGATTGGTTAATGCGGGGTAAATAGTAACGTAGACTTTTTAGATAGTTGCAGAGGATTAAATATGACGTACTAACGGGCTTTTCATCACACTGTTTGCACACGTCTTCTGGCCATCTTTCGAGAAATTTCAGTGAAGTTTGGATGAGAACCACAGGAAAAACTCTTTTGAAAGCATGAAAATATTTTTTGTTATAGTAGTTGTTTTTCGATTTTCAAAGAATGTGTGAAAGTATGTTAGTCCAATCTTATATTGTTATGATTACCATTTTCTTGGCTAAAAGACGGTACCATTTTGAAAGATGTGAATAACAGATAGTGACTGCTAGCCAGTCGTGAGGTAAACACGACATCGCAGGGTTAGTTGTAACATGGTGTTACAACTAAGCCGCACATTGCATAGCCTACATAATACAATAATAGCCTCAATAATACAGATATTTTGCATTGTATTAACCTATTAAAAAGTTTTCATGTCATTACATTGTTCAAAGCATAAAAAATGTACCTGTCCACCGTCACCACAGTGCATTATTATTCACGATTATTTTATAAGTAATATATAAGGTAGCGCAATAGTAATAATTCTACACATCTACAAATTAAAAATAAATATTGCTTGTTGTAAAAAAAACTGTCACATCACATTTAATTAAAAATGTATTAAATAACACGGTATGAACTGAATTTGATCAGTTAGCGTTAGCTACTAACCGTCTTATTCTTAATATAACTACTAAACTACTTATTTGTAATAGAACAAATAATTGGCTCTTGGTCTGCTGACTAACCATTGCAGAATCTGAAAGGCAGGCTGTATGGAGCGATGGAAACACCAGTCTGCAGAATCTCAGGATGGAACTGGAGAATGTACTCGGCTCCATCCACACCAGGACTGCTCTCCAAAAGAACCAAATCCTACAGGACACAAAACAATATTACCCATTTACCAACAATGACCAGTGAACAGGACAACTGGAGACCATGACAAGAATCATCTTTAGACTGCTTTAACAACCAGTTTATTCTTTTAAATTGCATGTTTCATCTGAAAAGTGTAAATTGAGTATTTGTGCAAAATTATCTACCACTTTAGGATGTGAACCATTATATGCAAAATAAAATGTACAGCTATATTTAAAATCAAATATTAAATTTATCACCACTGACAAAAGGTTAACGAAAACTTTAGTTTAAGTAAAATAAAGCTGAACAATTAAAACAAGTTAAACAAAGCAAAGAACAAGCATTTGAAATGCTGCCCTGAAAACAAACTGAAATAAAAAAAGGATTGCCAATTCAATACAGTATATACAAAAACACTCACTGAAATGAGAGTCTGTCCATTAGTAAGGCTGTAAGACAAACGTTTATCTCTATTCTCAAACAAAGGAACCACCATGTCTCCTGTGCCTTTAACTGTAACCACCACTTTTCCATTGATGCCTTCACCAGTAGCATTATTGTATTGGTCCTGCAAAGAAGCAAACACACATTGTAAGCCTAAATGTGTGTATATGTATGAGACTCATTTACATTTATATATACACACACACACACATACATATATGCATGCAAGATATAAGATGCCATTAAAAAAAAAATTAAATTGTGCCAACTTTGTTTTTTCTACATTTTGGAGAATCAATGAGAAAGTATTGCAATGTAAAAATAGAAAAAACTTGAATGTAACGTGCGATTAATCATGTAATATATATATATAAATAGGTGGTGTTAGGAATCGTATGTTCTAGAAGAAACTGAAACTCACCATGATCTTCAGAGTTAAGCCATCCAGCAGTGTGCGATTGGCCCGATTGTTACTATTGGAGACAACAGGAGTTGAAGGTGGACTCTCAGGGGCTAATTTCATTGCTTTATTGGGAACAACGTTTAGTTCAATCTAAGATAGAAACAAACGAGTATCCTACAGTAAGAAAAAGTAAATACAGCAGTGCATACAACTAACTGGATTAAATCAATTGTGTGTTCTCACCTGATTGCTCCACAGATGCTTGGTTTTGTCAAATGCCAGAACAAATTGGACTACATACTTTCCTGCAAGCTCGGGAATCTGCTTGTCCCTGAAAAAGGTGAAAATAAAAACATGGGTCAATGACAAAAAAATAAAAAATCTATCCATCTCACTGTTACTATCGATGAATCTATTCTATTTCTCCATCTGTATCTCTCCATCCAACCAACATATCTATGTAAAGGTTTTGCAAAAGCATTACTAAGGTTTAAAAACTAACAGGTTTCACTGCTTTTAAGAAATAAAATGGATATTACTTTGAAGTTCTTATTTCAGGCTTTTAATGAGATGTATTACCTGAAGCAGAAGCACTCGTCCTTTTCAGTATCCTTGCGTTTACTGCACTTCAGAGTAGTGGCCTAATTTAAAACAAAACTTTTATTACGCAACGTTTCAAAATCTAATTATTTATCATGCCTTCTCCTAAGCATGCTATTATTCGGTTTGTCATTGAATTCCAGTGTCTCATCAAAATCGTATATTAGGAGTTTCAATGAAAGTCATCTGCTCTCATCCAAAAACGACCTTCATCATATTCAGACACAGCAAAAAATTCAGCAAAAAATTACCATTATGGCAGTAAATCCACAAAATGGGTTTAAAAAAAAGAATACTTAAAAAAAGGTGTTTTCCAAACTTATCAGGCATTACAGGAGAAAACTCAGCTGTCATCTTGGCAAAAGGTTGTTATAAAAAGTATTAAATAAAAGGGTGCCATTAATTGTGGCCAATTTGTATATTAGAGAGAAAAACATTAATATCATAATGAGATCTCCTTTTACTTGGATGAGAGGTTAAATTGAGATTGTTTTTAATAAAAGGAAACAAATAAATAGAAAATGCAGATTTATTTTCAGATGTACCAAAAGATCTGATTTCTATGCAAAAAAAAAAATTCTTTACGATAGCTGAAGTGTTGAAAGCAGCAATCTATAATTTCATTCACAATTGAGTAAGATCTAAATAGCAGCTTATGTCTAAATAAGACAATTTTATTGTTAGTACTTCAATAACATTTTATTTATAACAAACTTACTACTCTGGTCAAAAATGACGACAGACAGCAAAAGTGTGGGCAATTTTGGAAAGACTTAGGGTTATGAAAAACATTGGGAGAATTGACTTACATTTTGAGAAATTCTCCCTTTTAGATTCAGTAAAGTGTCAAAATAAAGAGAAAATAGTCGCTCACTGTAGAGGGTAGATAGGACCCTGATACGACGCCTTTCCAGAGCAGCATTGATAGGTTTGCTGGGCAGATGTTTCTCACCGGCCCACCCTCTTCAGATATAGCAACCACTGTAAACACTGCAGACAGCACAAAAATGTGATTTGCATAGCATTCTATACTAGTTTTACACTATAATATAGGCTTTACTGTGCATCCACACACACCTGGGAAGACGTCTCCAGCACATAAGGTGGCAGCGCGGTCATATTCAATGCAGAGTTTAACAGGTTTGTTGGGATTAGGAATCACATTTAGTTTTATTTCTGGCCCTGGAATGGATTTCCTACCAAAAGATCCCCTGAATTCCAATTGATGCTCCCCTCTATACAAGAAAAAGTGAGTGAGAGAAAGAGACAGAAGGACAACAGTGTTTACCATTAGCAGTATTAAAATAGCATTTAAACAAATAGTTTTGAATGGGTTTTAACTCATTGTATTCAACAACAAAAAAGGTATGTTTTTCTCTAATACATGTTGGCCACAATTATTGGTACCCCTATAAAATCCTATAATTTAAATAAAGTATATTCCCCTCCATATTTACAATTTTGGTAACACTTTAGTTTAGGGTCCAATTCTCACTATCAATTAGCTGCTATAATCATGCATAATACTAGGATATTGGTTGTTTATTAGTACTTATAAATGCATTCCTAATCCTACCCTATTTCTACTTAACTTAAATACCTGACTATTAATAAGCAGTAACGGAGTCTATTGAGGCAAAGGTCATAGATAATAGTTAGCTAATAGTGAGAATTAGACCCTATACTAAAGTGTGACCAAAATTTTTAGCACATGACGTTGTAAGACTTACTTCTTCAGTAAAGAGTGCGTGAGAAAAATGCATTGCCCCGATTCAGTATCTACAGATAATAATTGTACTGTGTATTTTGACACTGGTAACTAGTTTCCATAATCATAACTCAAAATGTATTTCCACTTGTTGTTCTATATTTTTGATGGCTGTAATGAATAACTTTATTGCATTACCAAAAACTAACTGTCATTTAAAAGCCTTGCCTTAGACCAGTGCACAATTATTTTCTGTCGCACCCCCTTAGGAAGTGGTAAACATTTATAAATGCAGGCTTCATCTGGGTGTTAATTTATTGTCCTCTTAAAGGTTATAACAAATATGCAAGTATTATAATAATGTATTTTAACTATTGTTATGATTATCAGTGATATAAACAACTTTATTATGTGTTTTAAGGTATTATGTCTATTATAATGCCTTAAGAATACCCAAAAACTAACACATTACAAATACACGCTCAAAAGCTAAATACAATTAAATAAATAATGTACCACCATATTTAAATAATAATAATTATATAATATAATAATAAAAAAAACTGTAGTTAATCAAGTAAAAGTTGCTTAATTTCTGTAAATGTTGAGTGCAACAGGTTAAGGGTTATGTTGATCTGAGAAATTTGCAAAGTAGACTTCATAGGGTTAAATATGCACTTACTTTGGACCACTTATAGTTTCTAATATGAAGCAAGCTTTCCCTTCTGAATCTACAGGCTGAGACGTCACTGAGGACTTTATCTAAAAGACAAAAACAAAAATGATTCAATATTGCATCATATAGTTGTAAGTTGACAAATCCAAGTTGATCAGTAGTGAATGAGCTCTTATATAAAACTACAAACAATACATTTTGATTTTCAGGTCCCACTCTGATTATTTTTTTCAAGCTAAGGCATGATGCAGAAATGCAGATAAACAGACTATAGCTCAAAATTATAATTATATAGTAACAGTGTGGTGGCAGAATCTTTTACCAATTATGAATTAGAGACAAATATCCCAATTGTAACTTAAAAAGGTTTATATTCTTGCAAGAAAAGGTGAAGTCATACAGACATTTGAAGCTGCCCTGCAGAGTGTGACTAATAAGGGAGGGCTCCTCCAGCATTTATATCTCTAGTCAAGGCTAAAGCCTCAGTTGTAATTTTCCATTCCTTATCAGGACCACTTTACCCTCTCTATACTAGTTGTAGCGGCCCTTTGGTGTCGAAAAATGATTCTCTTTCTTTGCGAGAGTTCACAGACTTTCTACAAGGCTGTGTTGAGGCTATTCCACATGTCAAAGGTTTGGCTATCTTGAATGATTGTGAGGAAAACTATAAACTACTCAAGAAATTACCAGAGTGGATTGTACGTAAATGGAACAAAATTGTGGTTGAGGAGTTGGACATGACTGGTGAGTTTCCAAGCTTTAAGCGATTTGCAGAGTTCTTGCAGAAGGAATCGAAGATGGCTTGCTGTCCTTTCACTTCTCCACTTCTGATGAGTTCTAAAGTTTCAGATGAGAGGTTTCCCAAAAGAGCCAAAGCCTTTAACACAAAGGCTCAAGTTAAAGATTCAACAAGGCTAGAATTCAAGATGACATGTTCTGTTTGTAAGAGTGAAGCACATGGCATTGCTAAATGTCCTATCTTTGCAGAAAAGCCCATGGATGACAAACAGGCATTTATTCGTGAAAACCACATCTGCTTTGGATGTTTGAGAAAGGGGCATATTTCGAAAGACTGCAGAAGACGGCATATTTGTGGCACATGTGGCTTGCGTCATCCAACTTGCTTGCACGAAGATAAAGGGCCTATGAAGGTATCAAGAATAGATCTTACTCCTACAGATGTGCACACAGGTCAAGAAGTTCAAAGGGTTATGTCTCATGCAGTAACCCAACGTGAGTCTGCAACATCTAGTATTGTTCCGGTCTTTATCTCCACAGTGGAGGAGCCACAAAATGAGATTCTCACTTATGCATTACTTGATACACAGAGTGACACAACTTTCATTTTGAAAGATTTTCTTGATGAGCTCCAAGTAAGCAGTCATGCAGTGAAGCTGAGACTTAGTACTATGACAACAACGGATACAATCACTACATGTCAAAAGGTTAGTGGCTTGCGAGTTCGAGGACTCCAAGGTGGAAAATGTATCAAAGTACAGCAAGCCTATACTTGTGATTTCATTCCCGTCGACAAAGCTTATATTCCAACCAGAAAGACTGCGTTGCAATGGCCTCATCTCAAGCACATAGCAAATGAGTTGCCACCACTCCAGAGCTGCGACATAGGTCTGTTGATTGGATACGATTGCCCTTCAGCGCTGGCTCCCTTAGAGGTCATCAGCGGTAGTGAAAATGAGCCATTTGCACAGAAAACCGAGCTTGGCTGGAGTATCATAGGATTTTGTAATCCCCACCTGGACCGACAAGGAAGTCAAAGTTTTGTACATCGAGTTTCTGCAAAAGAAATGTCAGTTCCATCAGTTAATGATGTTTTAAAGGTATTAGAGTCGGACTTCAATGAAAAGGGTTATGAGGACAAATATGTGTCCCAGGAAGATGTCCGTTTTATACGCCTCCTTAGTGATAACATCACACATAAAGAAGATGGACATTTTCAATTGCCCCTTTCTTTCAAGAGCAGCAGTCCTCCTTCACTACCTAATAACAAGAAGCTTGCCATGGTACGTTTGCAGCATTTAAAGAAGAAACTGAAGTCCAACCAACAGTATTATCAAAAGTACAAGTCCTTCATGGAAGAAATGTTCAGCAAGGGAGATGCAGAGATAGCTCCTAGAATATGTGATGGCGAAACAGTCTGGTATATACCTCATCATGGTGTTTACCACCCTCATAAGCTAGACAAGTTGAGGGTGGTATTTGACTGCTCTGGAAAGTTTTGCGGCATATCTCTTAATGACACTCTCCTTACTGGGCCAGACTTGATTAATTCTTTGGTGGGAGTACTTTGCCGGTTCCGGAAGGAAGCAGTTGCTGTGACATGCGATATCGAAAAGATGTTCCATCAATTTCATGTTCCTCCTGATGAAAGAAACTACCTGAGATTCTTATGGTGGGAAAATGGAGAGTTGGAGGGAGAACCTCAAGAATATAGAATGACTGTACACCTTTTCGGCGCTGCTTCATCTCCTGGATGTGCCAACTTTGGTCTTAAATATCTAGCAGAGAAGTACAAGTCTGAGTATCCTACAGCTTCGTCATTTGTAAAGAAGAACTTTTATGTTGATGACGGCTTGATTTCAGTCCCACAGATCCAGGAAGCAAAAGAGTTAATTGTCAAAGCTCAAAACTTGTGCAAGCATGGAGGGTTACGCCTTCATAAGTTCAATTCAAATGAGAAAGATGTTCTACACTGTGTGGATTCTTCAGAGTTGGCAATGACAATCAAACCGCTTAATCTGAATCCTGAAGTAACAGGATATGTTCTTGGAACTCAGTGGTCTACAGAAGATGACACATTTAGTTTTGATATGAAACTGAAAGACCAGCCTTCAACACGTCGGGGTATTTTGTCAATTGTTGCATCTTTGTTCGATCCTATGGGGTTTGTTGCTCCTTTCCTTTTAAAGGGAAAGTGTATTTTACAGGAGCTGTGCCGTAGAAATATTGGATGGGACGATCCTCTTCCTGAGGATTTGTTCATACGGTGGGAGGAATGGAAAAGAAGTTTTAAGGACTTGAAAGATTTCAGAGTTCAAAGATGCTATCATCCGTCATCTTTCAGTAACATTGTCTGGACAGAACTGCACCATTTCTCTGATGCAAGTAACCTAGGGTATGGTGCATGCTCTTATCTGAGGTTTAAGAATGACAAAGACGAAGTACACTGTAGTCTTGTAATGGCCAAGGCTCGAGTTGCACCCACAAAGATCAAAAGCATTCCAAGATTGGAATTGTCTGCTGCTGTAGTTTCTGCCAGAATGAGTGTTATGTTAAAGACTGAACTGGAAATGAAGATCGATCAGGAGTTCTTTTGGACTGACTCGCAGGTTGTACTAGCATATGTTAACAATGAGGCCAGAAGATTCCATGTGTTTGTTGCAAATCGTGTCCAGCTAATCAGGGAAATCACAAATACGAATCAATGGTATTATGTCAAAACAGCTGAGAATCCCGCGGATCATGTTTCTAGAGGTCTTCTTGTCTCAGACATATCTTCAACAAACTGGATGTCAGCACCAAAATTCTTATGGAAACCAGATGTGAGTCCAACTCCTAACCCCTCAAATAGTCTACTTGTAGGAGACCCGGAAGTTAGACTAGTTCAAGCACTTGTGACCAAAGGTGGTGTTAAGTCTGACTTCCTTGAACGATTTAGTCATATTTCTTCTTGGAGAACACTCATTAATGTCATTGCTAGAATAAAAAGGCTAGCCTCAAGACAGAAAGGTCTTAAGGACATTGTGACTGTGGAAGAACGTGAAGGGGCAACTGAGGTTGTTATCAAGCTCGTTCAACAACAGGCCTTTTCCCAGGAGATAAGAGCAATTCAGGGAGGAAATGCTCTTCAGAAAACAAGTTCACTTTTCCATCTTGATCCAATGTTGAAAGGAGGTCTTCTTCGTGTTGGAGGAAGGTTGAAACTGTCTTCTCTCAGTGAAGAGGTCAAGCATCCAGTGATTTTGCCAAAAGAGAGCAATGTAACCAAACTCATTTTGACACATTATCATGCCAAAATTTGTCATCAAGGAAGGTATCAAACACTCATGGAACTCCGTGCAAATGGATTTTGGGTAATTGGTGTTAGTAAATCCGTAGCTAAGTTGATTTACAACTGTGTGAAATGTAGGAAGCTCAGACGGCCAGTAGAGGAGCAGCAAATGGCAGAGCTTCCTAAAGAACGTATTGAAGTCTCTGCCCCTTTCAGCTATACTGGTATGGACTGCTTTGGACCATTTGTTGTAAAGAAGGGAAGAAAGGAATATAAAAGGTATGGTCTTCTTTTCACTTGCCTTTCATCAAGAGCCGTCCATATTGAAATGTTGGAAGATCTGTCAACTGACATGTTCATTAACGCCTTAAGGTGTTTTATAAGCCTCCGTGGAGCAGTTCGTCAACTTCATTCCGATTGTGGAACAAACTTTGTGGGAGCTAGAAATGAACTCAGAGAAGCGCTTAAGGAATGTGATGTTAAAATGTTAGAGGGATTTCTTAGTGAAAATCAGTGTGAGTTCATCTTTAACGCTGCTTCAGCTAGCCACTCAGGTGGTGTCTGGGAACGCCAGATTAGGACTGTGCAAAATGTATTGAATGCCACTCTTTCTCAGTGCCCAGGCAGACTTGATGACTCTTCCCTCAGAACGTTGTTTTATGAAGCGATGGCTATCGTCAATAGTCGACCATTAACTGTTGATGGAATAAATGACCCCAAGTCACTGGAACCCTTAACACCAAACCATCTTATTCTAATGAAATCTAAGACGGCCCTTCCTCCTCCTGGGAAATTCCTGAAGGAAGATATGTATGCTACGAAAAGGTGGCGGAGAGTCCAGTACCTAATTGAACAATTCTGGAGTCGATGGAAAAGAGAGTATCTCCTGAATATTTCCACACGACAGAAGTGGCATGTATCCCGACGTAATCTTCAAGTTAATGACATAGTCATCATCAAAGACGACATGTTGCCAAGGAATCAGTGGCAGTTAGGTCGAGTTGTTGAGGTAATTCAAGGGAGCGATGGCTTAGTCCGAGTCAAAGTTCAAACAGCAGAGCGAAAACTGAAAACTAAGTTAGGGTATCACTCTAAACCTTCAATTATTGAGCGACCAATACAAAAATTAGTGGTTCTACTTGAGAGTGAGTGATTCAGTAAAACGGGTCATTCTTTTGCATTATACAATTAGGATTTAGCACAAGGGTTACATTTATTTATTTTTTGTTATTGTGTGTTTGAAAAAGGGTCATTGGAATTTGAAATCATGTGTGGTTTGTTTTGTTTATTATAACATGATTTGGTGGGAGTGTAAATGACCTTTCCCTTTAAATTTAATTTCCTCTGTGTCACCACTAGGGGGAGAAAGGTATATAAGTAAATTCTCATTTGCTTTTGAGCTAACATCAGCTTAGTAACCCTTTGGTGAGCAGAGCGAGGTATGTTTAGTTTGTTTCCTGTATTTCTTTGGTAAGATTTAATTTGTTAAATGTGTAAGTTAATGTATCGAATGTTTGTTTATATTGTGAGTGTTGTTTGAGTTTTTATTTCTATTTGATTGTTTTGTTTCTTTGATATGTTTTCTTTGTAGTTTTACGGTGCCATGGGGTGCCATGTGTTGTAACTCTGTTAGCATGATGCTACATGCTGCTAACTTCATGAGAACTGAGATGACGAACACTAGAGCATTTGACATCTAAGAAACAATAAATCAAGTGCTCCTGTCAGAAACTCTCTGCCTCATTTTTCGACACCAAAGGGCCGCTACACTAGTTTTAATACGTTTTTATGTTTTATGTTTTCTAGTTTTAATCACAAATCCACCAAAACTCCCTTCCCTCAAGTTTACCTTCAACAGTGAGGACAGAGTCTTCATCACAACCACAACCCGCTGGTCTGGTGAAGGATTTCCCCATTCATCACACAGCTGCATGGCCAACGGTGTGTCCAAGCCCTGGCCATTCATGACCTGGAAAGGCTAAAGAGACAAGTTTAATTTGAAATGTTCTTATCCATTCATTTATTTTATTGCGTTTCAAATGCGGGACATACTATGCTTGGCTTCTCCAGTAGAATTATCTTTGCTGGAGGTCCTGCAACAACTTCAATTCGTACAAATTCCTTCATTTCCTGATACTTAAAGCACAGCTCTCTTGGGCCAAGCGATCCAGCCATGAATCGGACACCACCTATGGACAATTTTCCAATACTGGCCTGCAAAAAAAAAAGGCAACAAATAAGATGAAAACCTATATTTGTGCAAAATAAAATATGCTATGACAGTATAAACCATGCAATTTATACCATCATTTCTTTTATTACCAACAAGCTGAAAACAATAACTAGGGCTCTATGAAATCTGTTTTAATTTTTCGAAAGTTTTTTTATTTTCCTACCAAATTCTTTTTGTCTGTTTTTTTTTATTTTTATATGGATTCAGTTCAATTGTTCAGTTCAAACCGTACACATTACTTTTCAATGGAAAAAAGTGCAACACGCAAAGTTAGTGAATAAGTCCCGCCTTCTAAATAAAAGTGTCAATTACCGATTGGTTACTGCAGCTGCAAGTTGCTATAGAAACAGTGAGTGTTTTGAGCACATTGGCTGCTCCGAGCTTCTTTTTTTATATTTGGATAAGAAAACTTTTATGGGACAGATTCATGTTAGACTGTTGATTTGAAATTTAATTTTAAATTCAGCAAACAGTTTTTGAGATGTCAGAAGTCCAAAATCGTTGCTGGAAGGATTTCAAATATGGCCACCAAGAAAACTGACTTTACTAGAAAGGGATTTTGTTTTTCAAAATTTCATTCTGTGTTTTGCTTTAACATTTCTTGACGTTTTAATGATTTAATTATTTTAATAATCACAATGCCATGCAAAATCAATTGAATTCATATAAGGTTAATTTAATAATTTCATTTTTTTTCCTCAATTTAAAAATATTTTTTTTTGTAGCTCAAACAGTAGGTCATGGGTTCAACTCCCAGGGAAAGCGAGACCTGATAAGAATGTCAATGTGTATCATAAATTAAAAGCAAGTCACTCTGGATAAAAGCATAAATGCAAATGCATGATAGTTAAGATCATTAGGCAAAGTGATAATGCGAAATTCATTGTCCAAATAGAAAATGTTAGATCAGTGCTAATTTCAAACTGTACTACACATACAAAACAACAATTTTGCATATAAAGTAGTCAAGTACAATATGTTTTAATGTAGTTGTGTATACCTGCCAGTCTATGGCTAGAGTTTCTTTATCCAGATCATCCGCAGACACGGTCAAATTCTTCACACTTTCAGCATTTAGACAGTCAGTTTTATTCCCATACTGATCAATCACAGTTACATCTGAGAGGAAAACAAAAATCTTTTAAGAATCACAAAACTGCTTAGTGATCTACACTGCGTCTGTGAGGCATTCACTTTCAATAGAAATGACATTGAAGTATGCTTTATCTTACAATAAATGATTTGTCAGTAAATTCTGCAAAAAATGGACAATAGAATAATGAAGTATTTAAATATGGAATTAAGGAAATCAATGGCTACCATCAAGTGTTTGGTTATTTAAAATATCTTTTTCTTTTGTTTTCAGCAGAAGAATGAAACTTATACAGGTTTGAAACAACAAGAGGGTGAATAAAATTGACAAAATAAAATTTTGGACAAACTTTCGCTTGAAATATCGAAAAAACATGATTTTTAATTCAGTTTGCTGGCATTCTTTTAAAGTACACTAAATTTTACTTTTTTCCTACATGGTTAAAGACCAAATGTTTTCCAAATACATGATTTTCTTTCATTTTTGGATTATAGAAGCCATGTTGACCAATGTACGTTTCTCTATTCAATTACAATTAACAGAGTTTGATGCTTTACCAAAAACCCAAAAGCAACACATTCATAACATTAGACCAGACAACTTGATTACTATACCACAAGTTGCCAAACTTGAAGTACCATTCAAAAGAATGAGGCAAGTAAGATTTGTTAATGTTTTATAATCTTTCATATTACATGTTTCTACCAGAAGATGAACAAACAAAAGTCCTGTTCGTATGGTCATTACAAATTATTATTATGACAGACCTATGGACGGTACTTACATATTTTTCCAGACAGAATTTCACCCATTTTGACAGTCGACTCACTGAGGTTGACCTGCAAACGCTCAGGCTCATCTGGACGAGGCCTTTAGGAGAAACACTCATTTAGAGACATGCTTCTACAAAAACTCTTTGGTATATAATGAAAAACAGACATACACAGGACATGCGTGTAGCTTACACAATGAAGAACGACATGTTGACCGTGTGCTGGTCGTGGAAAGACACATTGTAGAAATGCTCTCTCTGCGCTTGAATCGGGACACATACATTTGGTAGTTTTCCCTGAGAAAGCTCTTCTTCGTTTAACTCTGCTGTCCAATTCACCTGCAAAACACACACAAACACACATCTAAGCACAACTGAGTACAATAGTATGGTAGTGCAAACAGATCCAGTCATTAGAAATAAACAATATGCAAAGACAAATCACAAATAATCAAAATCAAACCTTAATCTTGCTGGTAAGTTTTGGCAGAAGGGAAACCAGTCTATTTCCCTCATCGTACAGTCTGAAGTGCAGGTTTCCTAGCGTGTCTCCTACTGTCCAATCAATGCGATCTGAATTTTGCAGCACCGTGACATCGTCAGAGCCCTCTTCCTGTCTGTACACCTCCAAACGAGATATTTGTGAGCTGGGCAAGATGCACAGCTGACGTTCCACAGGCGCCACTGTTTTATGGGTCTACGGGCACACAAAAATGATGATGTGGACAAGATCAAGTTAATAAGTTAAGCAGGTTAAACGGTTAATATAGTTTTACAGTTATGAAAGATTTATTAACATCTTAACAGCTCTGGAACATGATATTAACTGAATAAAAAAAGGAGAAAAATAAACAATAGTTTACAAGAATTTTCATTTTTAAATTTCTCTCTGATCGGCTTTATACATACAACCCCAAATGCTGACTCTCTAGATTTTATTCACAAACATTGAGAGCAGAGATCAACAAAGATAAAATATATTTAAAAAAAAAAAATCACAATTAAGAGAATTTAATACTTTTGAACAACTTACATTCACCAAAAAGTAGAAAAAAAACAGTAACTGATAATGTTGGAATATTTTGAAACTGACATAAAATAAGGGTTACATAGACTTGTCGACTTTTATGATCTGCCATGACACTTTAAGCTTGACTTATCGCTAATCATAGCCTATAGTGGGTGCAGAAGGACAAGATAACCTTTGAAGTCCACTTTTAAGCTCTTTTTCCAAGTTAAAATAACAAACAAATACTCGGAGAGCGCTCCACAAGATGCATTTGCATTTGGATGCTCAAAAATGATCGGGTGAATGCACATTTTAAACGGCTTGTATTTGCAAGTTAATCGCCTGTGCACAAGCCGATCGAGTCTCAGCTCAAGATTATCAATAATTAAATTTTTTTCAATTGTATTGGTCATTTTTCCTTTTATTAGTTACCCTAGCATTCTGCTGTGTTATTGAAATTATCAAAAATTGTCATAGCAACCTTATTTTCAGTTTATATCATTTAAAAAAAGAAAATACTCATAAGGTTTTGGCCATATGCAGCACTCATAACAGTATTAAATAATAATGATTACCATATTTTGCTATAACCGAGGAATTCAAAACCCAAATATCAGGGTGGCTGAACAAAAACAAAAAATCATTATAAAAAAGACAATGAAATTTTAAAGTAATGTAGAAAATATATTTTTGATAGTTTCCACAATTGCTAAAAACCAAATATTTTCTTCAAATTTCTCTTTCAACTTTTTTTTGTACCTCGATTATGAAGCAAAATGCTTCTGAGTATTAAAAGCAGATTACAAAGCACAAGTCAAATTAACTATCAAGGTGGTTATAAAACATTAATACATAGAAGTACAGTAACTTACAGGAATACTGAACTTAGCCGTGAGGATTTTTTCAGTGTTTACAGACTTCAGCAACAGTGGTTTAGTCAGCATGAATCCAGAGCCAGTGTTACTGCAGTCCACAGACTCCACGGGCAGATCAAGAGCTCCCAGCATCTACAAACACACATTACACCAATCACAAGATCAACTTTAAGTCTGATTCAATGGCATTTAATCAATTTTGAAAGTTTAATTATACAATCATTAGAGCTGCATGCTTAATCCTTAAAAGATCACAATCTTGTTAATAAACGGACAGAAATTAAAGCCCCATACAATAAAACAGCCATTAGAGATGTCAAAAATGTGTGAAAATGATCAAAAAGGCTGGTTAACAAATAAAGAAAAAAAAAGACACTGGCAGTGAAAGAGCTGAGTGACTTACATTTTAGAGAAATTTAAACTTTAAAAGTTTTTGCTTGGTCTCGGTTTAGATGGTCTTGACTATAACACTAATGTGTGCCAAATAAATGCATGCAGACCACACGAATAAAACCACTGAACCCCTAAAATGAAGCGCATAACTGCTCTACCTGGCAGCGGACCGCGAGTTTAGGATGAGTGGTGATATTTTGGCACTCATCGTGAACCTCCACTCTAAAGTTTGGGGGAGTCCCATTCTCAACAGGCAACGTATCTTTATCCGGAAACACTACCAGAGTGTTTGGCGGACCTGGAAAAGAAATTTTCATGCAAATCTTTTTTTTTTTACATTCTGATTTAGAGGTCCTTCATTCTGCTGCTGTGTCTGGGTTTTTTGTCGTACCTGGTTGCAGAAGAAATTGAAAAGACTGGTTGTTCTGCTTCAGCCCTGGGATAAGCACCTTCACTGTGTACATCTGTTAACAACACACACACACACATATATATACACATCACATCCAAAGCAAAGTTCTGTGCTAATAGCGTCAGTGAAAAAATTATTACTGTTATTACAGAGGTTTTCCGAATACGCCATCTTTGTGTCATAAAACCCTCTTATTCTCTTGGTTTTCTATCACATTCTCTTATGAAGCCAATATTGATTTTTGAATATTTTTGAAAGAGGTCTCTTATGCTTACCAAGGCTCGATCAAAATGCAATAAAAAGTGCAATAAATACAGTGGACTATCTGGTTGGACCTTTAGTTTTGCGTGTCTGTAGACTATTCAATAGGGACTCATTTTATACCACATCATTTGTCTCACAGCGATTTAACATGCAGGGTGTTGTGCATTGTTTGAATTTGACTAAATACATGCTGTTACAATGCATTACAGACCTAAAAAAAAAAACTCTAACGATAAAACTTACAAAAAGTGTTGCATCTGTTACAGTACGTAAACACTTCATATTTTCAATATTGAAAATGTATGTTGCTTAATATTAAACATTTATATTGTTACAAAAGATTCCTTGACCTTTCTTGTCATCTTAAATCTTAAACATAACATTGCTGCAAATTGGCACATTAGACATGAGTAAATCAGCATATTATAACGAATTCTGAAGCATCATGTTCCACTGAAGACATGTTGCTGAAATTTCAGATTTGTCACAAAAATAAATTACTTTTTTTAATATTAACATAAAAAGTATAATATAAAAGTTTTGTAATAATGTTATATTGCATTTGATCAAATAAATGCAGTCTTGGTCCACATAAGAGTCTATTAGCTTAATTCCCCCAAATCTCTGCATCCGTTACAATAATAATATGCTCATTAGGGACCAACCAAATTCACGATTTCACGGCAGTGACATTTTCCGTGAAATCGGCCACTTTCCGTGAAAACACCCAACAAGTGTGAAATAGTGAAATCTTTATTGAAGATAAAAAATTTTACTGATAAAGAGTATACCAGGAGCAGATGATCGTAGCGTCTTAGCCGAGTTTGCAGTCTACAAAACAGGAGCAAAAGAAGTTCCGCCGGATACGAGTATAACAGCATTCTGGCGTTCGCACAGCAGTCGGTTTCCTCTGCTGAGCCGGCTAGCATTACGCTGCCTTTCTGTACCAACGAACAGCGTTGACGCGGAGAGAAGTGTCAGCCAGCACACAAACGTCAATGCACCGCAGCAACAGAATATGTCAGCATCCACGTTGGTCGGCCAAGTTTTGGCCACGAAAAACTGTAAACTATTTCATTAATGTCACATGGCATTGCGGAGTGTGTGGCTACGTGTGTTGTAGTCGTATTTTGTTTCCTTCTTGTTTTGTAATACAGGTGAACAGTCGAAAAGTGGTATTTTAGAATACAAAACAGCGGGTGTGACAGCAGATGAACTGATTGCAGTGATTGGTGCCTAGTAAAAATTGTACCCGTGAATTTTCCGTGTAATCAAGTGTTTTTTTAAAAACCTTCCGTGAAATTGCGAATTTTTACCCGTGAATTTGGTTGGTCCCTACTCATTATATATACATGTTGATTACACAAACATTCTTGAGACAGTGATAATTTCTCGATTAAACATAGATAACTTCTTTTGCTGTGGCTTGTGGTGCCACTGAAGAATTTTTAGACTTTGATGCCAGAAGACATTTATTATCAAACATAAAATGTCAAGTTGGACTACAGAGCAACTACAGTCTGTCTTCTCTTTTATACATTTTTCCCCATTTACGTGTCCTATTGCCACTATAGTACATTTGCGTTTTGGCTGTCACTCAAGTCTGTTTAGGACCTAACCTATTTATAATAAACAGAACGAGAGATCTCAGCTCACCATACATTTACTATAAATAGCAGGTCGCTTATGTGAGCATATTCCTTTCTCTTACAAGTCTCTACACACAGTCGCCAATAATAAACATTCAGGTGATTTTAAACCATTTGAGCACAAAGACACAAAAGACGACTCAATCCGGAACTTGTACGCCGATTTCTGTGCACACACAGCATGCAAACACCAAATTCTGTTCTCTTTCCCGACACACATACACAAAAATGCATGTCAAAGTGCCTGTCTTGGTAAGTATTCTCGTAAATGCAGTCACTTATGGCTTACATGAACAATTGAAAATCAAAATGGATGAGTATCATTATACTGGACCTGTGCATTAGTTCATAAATTAACAGAAGACTAATTATTAAAGGGGTCATAAATTTCAAATCTTGCACTAATAATGTCCAGGTAATAGAAAGAAAGAGTAAACAATGTAATACAAAGAAAAAAAAGAAAAGAAAAAAAAAAATCGGCAAAGTTTAACTAAAACACTCAGACTAACTGATAATATTGTTTGAGTCAATGTTATGTGGCGAATGATAAAATTATGTAAAACACTGCTAACCTTGTTTTGACGATTGATCTTTCCCATGGCCCTCACATTTTTGACAACAGTAGTGGTCCCGAATGCGATCCCTTCATTGGTCAACTTCAATAAACTAAAGAAGAAGAGACATTTTACCATCAGAAAAACACAAGGAAAGGTCAATTCCAAATTAGAATTGAACTGTAGCCACTTACACATTTACATGCATGTATATTTGCAAAAAGGACAGTTCTGGTATAATGAGGTACGAGTGACCCCTGTTGAAACTCCCCTTACAGGTGATCTCACGTACTGCCGCCAACCGGTTTAAAATATAACGAGTACTAGAAGACTCTATAAAAGTCTATTAGAGTCTGGTTTAAACTATAAGAGTATTCTGCTGAGAGATAAGCAGATGTATGTGTGAGTGTAAATACCATATATTGTGTTAAAAAATAAATAACAGTGCATGAGAAGAGTTCCATTCTCTGTTTTTATTTAAGATCCATCAGATGAGGCATGTAACATCTAAGAACATTTTATTTCCATTTACTGTAACAAGCAGAAGGATGGCATTTAATGACTTGACTTCAGAAACGTAATATATTAGTACATATAATTGAAGTACTGAGCATTTAGGTCTCCTTACCTAAAGGTCACTGAATAAATGCTGTATAAACTTTCTGTAGCAGTAAAAAGGAATGAAGAGTAAGAGGAAAGGGTGAAAAGGCTTAGTAAAGAGTACCGTATTTTTCGCCATATAAGACGCTCCGGAAATTAAGACGCACCCAATTTTAAAGGAGGAAAATCTAGAAATATTTTATATAAACTGTATAAAGTTAACAGCAGTTTAAGAACAATTTTATTCCAACAATGTAACATTAAGAACAATCTTTACTCTCATTAACAGTCAGTAAACAGTGAAAGTTACAAAAATAAGGCTGTAATGTTTTTATTCAAACCCCAATAATTCCTCTTCTTCGCTGCTATCAGAAATGAGGAAGGACAGATCCACGCAGTCATTGTCATCACTTTCTTCCTCACTGGTGTCAAATAAGACGTTGTCTCCTGTTCGATTGGAGGATTCTGGAGGACACTCTACCCTGATGTAGGAGACTTCGCCGCCAATCACCTTCCACCGCAAAAGTTAAAAACCCGCCCCAACTTCAACAACAGAGAGAGAAGAGAGGAAAGCGCGAGCACGCACCAGTCCGAGAGTTGCCTGTGATTATGCTTTGAGTTAGCAACTGTTGTTTGTGCTTGTTTTTCGTTTACCATTATATTTGTTGTTAAGTATTTTGGTTGTCTTTTGTTTATTGTATGGTCAAGCGTTTCACAACACTGTTTCCAGCACCTTCTCTTTATTTCTCTTCATTTCCACCAGTATGAATTTGTTCTATTTTTGTTGACTGTAAATATTATATTCATTTATTCACTACTTATTTCATTATTGCACGGATGGACATTAAACAATTAACAGTAAATTACTCGGGTTTGTGATACGTTTCCTTTCTCCATTTACAATTTCCACACTGTTTAGACACACATATACAATACTTCTTTTTGTTACGTCTTAACAACCCTAGACACAAGTAACATCTATTAACGAGGGACGTCAGTCCACCATTGCCTCCCACTCGTCGTCACCACGGCTACGGCCGTGGCCGCGCTCCGCGGATTCTTTCTATTCGTCGCATAGGACGCACCAACTTTTTCCCCCCAGTTTTGGGGAAGAAAAAAAATGTGTCATATGGCGAAAAATACGGTAAACCAATGGTCAAAAAAAGTTAGGATTGTGACAAAAAAAGCAGGGCCAAAAGTGGCGAAAGTACAGTGAGGCCGGCGGAGCGACTACTAATGAGCGTCACACCGGTTGAGTCCTAAAGAGGAGTTCTGGAAGGATAAGAGGAGGAGTGATGACAGTGAAGGATGAGAAAGGACCAGGCCTTTTTTAGTTTTTGCAGAAGAGGCTCTCAACAGAACTAGTGTGTAATTGCTCCTTTGACCTACCTACATTCCAGCTGTGGTTTAATGCCACAGGGTAGCTGGGTGGGATAATCAAATTCATCCCTAAAGTCTAGAGGAATATTGAAGGGAACTCCCACACGGATAGGAGAAGAAATTATCCCTAACGTGAAAGATACCGCTTCACCTTCTGTTGAAGAAACACAGAGACAAGAGACAAAAAGAGAGAGATTTTAACATGGAATCTGTTATTTTAGTATGATTTGGATGCTACTGTAGTTTTCCTTCAAAATATATACACTTAAAATGTCTATGTAGTTGTACACTATATACTATTCAGTTTTAGTTATTTTAGTATATCAAGTTAAAATGAAAAAGTTGCCTTGGCAACTAAAAAAAAATAAAAAAAAATGACATTTTATTTCTAACAATTTTTTTTTACATTAGTTAACTATAATGATATGAGTGAATAACCCTGCCTCACTCATATCACAGAAGACTTTATAATTCAGCCATTTAAATGAAGAGCTCCAATTTGTCATTTTAATTTTTTTAACCAATTTCCACAAAATGACCGCTCTAAAAAGTAAAAAAATAAAAAATATAGTGTTTACATTTCTACTAAAAACAACAATATTATTAAATTAGGGCATTTATATACACATGGTGCTGTCAATAAAAACATAAAAATCAATGAGTTTGTAATTAGAAAAAGCAGTATTGAGTTTTATTTCATTGAATTGCAATCTTTCACATTTCTTGCTTTATAAAAACAATGCTATTGATGTCAGAGACCCTCAACTCGAAAGTTAACATAAAAAAAACCCAGAGTAGACACACATTACTATTACTACCATTATAAATAGCTCACTTACCGCCATGAACAAAAGTGTCGAGAATGACAAATTTAAGTTACGTTTTCACAAAGTCTATTGTTTTTAGATATTTTTGTCAGATGTTACTATGGTCTACTGAAGTAAAATTAGCTTCAAAAGGGTTTTATTGGCAATTATACAAGCTCATGCAAAAAATATACTATAAATATTTGCAGCGTTGACCCTTCTTTTTCAAGACCTCTGCAATTCACACTGTCAATAACCTTCTAGGCCACATCCCGACTGATGGCAGCCATTCTTACATTATCAATGCTTGAAGTTTGTCAGAATTTATGGGGTTTTGTTTTTGTCCACCCGGCTCTTGAGAACTGACCAAAAGTTCTCAATGTGATTAAGGTCTGGGGAGTTTCCTGGCAATGGAACCCAAAAATTCAATGTTTTGTTCCTCGAGCCACTTATTTACCACTTTTGCCAAGGAGCTCCATCAAGCTGGAAAATGCATCATCATCAAACTGCTCTTTGATGGTTGGGAGAAGTTGCTCTAAGAGGATGTTTTTGTACCCTTCTTTATTCATGGCTGTGTTCTTAGACAAAGTTGTGAGTGAGCCCAATCCCTTGGCTTAGAAGCAACTCCATACATGTTCTCAGGATGTTCTACTGTTGGCATTACACAGGACCGATGTTAGAGCTGACCTATTCTTCTCCAGATGCTCCAAACAATCGGAAAAAGGGCATTCATCAGAGAAAATTACTTTAGCACAGTTCGCAGCAGTCTTAATACCAGCAATATCCTTCCTTGTGAATCTCTTTTTGTGCAAAGCAATGATGGTTGCATGTGTTTACTTGCAGGTAACCATGGTTAACAGAGGAAGAACAATGATTTCCAATGATACCCTCACCTGTGTTAATGAGAGAATCACTGACATGTCGTCAACTGGTCCTTTTGTAGCAGGACTGAAACGGTTTTCATGGCTAAGGGGGACTTTGCAATTAATTGCATTTTATCTGATCGCTCTTCATAACATTCTGGAGAGTATGCAAAATGCCATCATAAGCAGCAGACTTAGTGGATATTAATATTTGTGTCATTCTCAAAGCCACAGGTGTAATCGCTCGCATCACCCAGGACCGACCTTAAAACCAAGTGTAAACGGGGCCAATGTGTGTTTTACCTTTAATCGAAAAGTTGAGGGTGTAATTGGGCAGTTTTTTTGCCCATTCACTGGAGGAGTCATCACTCAGAATAGTCTGTAGATGCAATGTATACTGCCCAAGCTTACTGAGATTCTCTGGAAGAAAAAACACTCCATTTGTAAATGGAAACAATACATTTGTTGCCAAATTAATCTTAGCAAAAAACAACATGCACATACAAATAAATCACATGCCATATTTATTACTGTCAGCAGGCCAAAGTAATGGCGGTGAAATTATCGATATGAACTGTGGATTAAATGTGGAATGATGGGGTCTGGGAGCAAATCCAACATTCCACTTTTTTGTGCTTTCGTATTCAGAAGAATTAATTATACAGTACTATTTAAAGGTGGGGGAAAAAGACAGACAAACAGATGAAAAGGAATACATGCGATGATTCTTACCCATGGTCTTGAACCAGTATTCCCATTTGTTTGAATGCACACCAATGTGGGAGTTAATCTGAAGATCTCCTTTAGCGGCTAAAGGAAGAAAAGGATGCAAGCTCATTAAGCTACTGAAATACAGCATTAAATTCTACACAATCTTTATAGAAGTATAACTATTTACAATTCTTTGGATTTACATAGTTATTCTTTAAAAATGCTTTAAAGTTTTTGATTTGACATTTTGTGACAAAATGTAAGAAATTACTGTCACTATATGATATTTACTAGAGATGAAATTTAATCTTTGACCTAATAATGTATAGTTTATCAAGATTAAATACGGACTTATTAATTTGCATTCCGTCCGTGTGTGCGTGAGATAGAGATAGAGAGCTAGAGAGATAGATAGATAGATAATTAGCCTCATAGCATAATTGCCTAAGTCATATTTCAATGTTTTTGGAAAACACGAAAAAACTCAAACCTGCCTAATTCAAAGAGATGACTAATTGATAGTGTTTTTGGATCCTAATAAGTGTTATGATTGGCTAAGGACATTGGCAGAAAGGCAGCATGACGCAGCAGTGGAAGGACAGTAAAAATAGGCAGATTTTCACAATTTGGCCCAAAAAAATAAATAAATAAATAAATTTAAAAAAATGACAGAACAGCAGAGATGCAGATATAATTTGTGAACATTACGAAGCTAATCAGAAATTTTAGGGGGGTTGAAGCACATCTAAAAAGGGCCTAGCGACACCCCTGATGAAGACAGAAAGCGAATCCTGCTTTGTTATTGTGATTTTATACTAATAAAAGTAGACCTTTAACAGTTTTGAATGATGTATTACTCTTATCGGTATGAACAAAAACGACAGTATTTTAAGTCGTTTCCAATGTTGTCAGGACACAATGCAAATGATCGTGGCAGCGCCTCCATATCATGCTCGCGATACTTTAGCTTCCACATGCGACTAAATTTATCTAGGTACATGTTTCACATAATAAGCCATATTTGAGGTTGATGTATGATAGGCGAACATTTGGAGTCCCTGAACAACCTACTGTAATTACCACCGGATCTACCGCTACCAATCTGTCCCTCACAGACTGCGAGACTTCACCACTTCCTGAGGCGTATTTTCTTTTTTCAACAACTAACAGAAGAAATAGATTTTTGGTTGACTAAGCTCTTCTAGTAGACTTTTGAGAAGCTGCTCTAATAAGAAACTGAAACCGTCTGAGACCGACTGCAACGTCCAATACACTTGAACCTTTCCTGCAAAGCTACAGTACGGTGAAAGGTTTTAGGCACGTGTAAAAATGCTGTATAGTAAGTAACCTTTCAAAAATAATGTCATTAATAGTTCTTATTTATCATTAACGTCGGTTAACTAAATAAAAATCAATATTAGGTGTCTCCAACAGCACCCTTTGCATTTAAAACGGCTTTTGTCCTATGTAGACTTTTCTAGGTATTTTTCAGGAAGTTTTTCTTCAAGTGTCTTACAGACACCGCCGCTCTTCGGTCTCAGTTTTTAACATGTAAAATCATAGACAGACTAGACATAGACAACTTAGATGATGGTGAGATCAGATCTCCGTGTGGAGCACCGGCTGTTTCACTGGATTATCACAATTAATAGCATAAAGCATATTTGGAAATATAAACTGATATTTCCTCCAGTCATGGCTTTAAGGATGGCTTCAAACCATTTTTTGGTAAAAATAAAAACCATGCCCAAGACTTCTGCATTGTACTCTATATATTTATTTGTGCAACATCATCCAGCATGACCGGTTTGGGGGTGGGTTAGTAATGGTCTAAGGAGGAATATCCTTGGAGGGTCACACAAACCTCTATGTGCTAGCCAATAGTTACACTACTTCTGTTAGGCACTGGGGTGAAATCCCCAGCTGATGAAGACCTTATTCTTGTGCAATAAGCTCTGGGTTCCTCCTAATGCCCAGCCTCATGTGGGCATTAGGTAGTTTTTAGATGATAAAGGCGTTGATGCCACTGGCTGGCCCTCACGTTACCCAGACTTGGATTCAACCGGGAATCTCTGGGGCATTATGTAATTCTGCCCAGTAACATCGCAAACTGTTCAGGTGCTCACTGATGCCCTGATTCAATTCTGAGAGGAGATCAGGAAGAGGAATCAGAAGTTATGAGTGCACAGTCACATGGGGGTGACACTATTGACTTACATTACGAATTGCTGTAATTCAGGCTGCAACTTCAGTTTTTTGGTATAAACCCTGACATCACAACAGGTAAGAAAAATTATCACAACTGACCAAAATGATCAAAGCTGACTTTAACGCTGCTGAGAGAGAGCAAATTTGACATCTATCTCCCTTCTGACCAACCCAATCTGTTGAATTTTAGGACCATGGATTTTCTCTTTCAGTATTTTGAAAGATCAGGGTTCTACCACATTCGACCTAGTCATTTCTTGGTGTTGTGGCAGAGCTCTGACACTACCGCAATTTGTCATGTGCTACAGGAAACACACAGCTTTGCGTGTCTCGAGTTACGCGCCCTCTTGTCTGTGTAAGGTTTTGTGTGCGGGTTATGATATCAGGGTCCCGATTCTCTGGTCTTGTTCAGTTTCGGTTTTTGTGTCGGGATTTGGGCATTCTTGACCCGTGTGTTTGTCCTTGTCATGAATCTTTGCTCGTTCTCGTGCACGCTACATCATGTGGGTGAGTGTGGTTTCGGGCGCGTTTACATGGGCCGCGTGCTTTCATGTTGTGTTGGGTGTGGTGCGTAGCTTGTGTTTTACGAGCTGAGCACTGTCTTGTCTTGTTTCATGTGAACACATGGCTATGGGCGTTCGCATTGGCTGCGTGTTCATGTCTTGTCACTATGCAACCCCGTCAGCCTTGTTAGTTTGATTTACCACAGCTGTTTCGACCTCATTACCATGTGCTCCCTATTTATTCCCTCCATGTTTGCCGTCTTGTGCAGTTTCGTCGTCGTATTTAGGTTTGTCATTGCTAGCCTGTTCCAGTCCTTAGTCTTATCCAAGAGTCTTTAGTCTTGTTTTTCCCCCTCAGGTGGTTTTTGTTTGTTTCCTGTTAAATAAAGTTCCTCATCTTTTTGCACATTGAGTCCTCACCTCATTCCCTTCCACAAACCTGACAATACAAAGATTTTGTTCACCACGGTACAAGTTTACCGTGTCCGCTTCTGAGAAGCTCCCTGAAAAGGGTCCATAAACTGTTTGCAAATACACTACACTTGCATACTAGTAAACTATTAGTATTACATACTATACTTAGTATAAACCTGTTTTCAGAAAACGACAAAAAGCTTTCCTGTAGCTCAAACAGTAGAGTGTGGCACCTGCAACGCCAAGGTCATGGGTTCGATTCCCAGGGAAAGCAAGAATTAATTAGAATGTCAGTGTGTTCCTTGGATGTAATGCAAGTCACTTTGGATAAAAGTATACAGTGAATTATCATGCACTGGCTACAATGGGGAGGGTAAATGTGACTCACAGTGCCAGATGACTTTCAGTTCAATCAACATTTTCTTAGAATTTCCAGCCACAGGCAGTCGAGACATCGACTCTCCATTTTTGTTCAATACCTCCACTTTAATTGGACCTGGAGAAGAAAAGAAAAAAAAACAGTTGTTGATAAAAGATAAGGGCATGGGCTTGTGAGTATATTTTGAGTTTTGAAAAGTAAAAGTGTGAGATAATACCTTTGGCTAATCTATATACTGTAAGTTAGATCTGCAAGTGTTAGTATGCGAATTAGTTTACCCATGGGTGTTCCAGCTGGACGAGCATCTTTCTCAGCCCAAGCGTTTCCCTCAGGCCATGTAACTCTCAACCGATCTGGAAGTCTGATAGTAAAATCACACACAAAGGGACTGATTTAGTAAAATGCAACCTAACAAGAACAATGCAAATTAGCTTAGGGTCGCAAACAAGCAGAACTGCTGATAATTTGGCTGATCTACTAACATCACAGGCACAGCAAATTAAAAATAACATGGCTTGGCAAATGATATGTTCAGATAATGTCTTTTAGCATTCCAGATAATCAAACAAGTGGACAAAATAGTCTCCCTTCTCTCATGCTCTCAGCGGTTCTTCCTACAAGAACTACCGCAGCATGATAAGAGCAAAATGGGTTAAGACAAGCTTTTTTTGAGGGGTTACGAGGGCACGAATACCAGTAAAATGAACAGCGCAAGGTAAGCGTAAGGTCAGCTGCAAAAATAACGGTACCCATGACTTTACATCGCTAATTTTTCACTGAGTCTTAAAGACAGTAGATTTTAAAGGCAAAAGAAGGTTTGCATTGGCACAAGCTGTAAATCTTGCCCAAAGTGTTTAGCTATGTACTATTCCTAATAGGATGAAGATTTAGACAGCAAAATAGATGCAATTCTTACAGAAAAATACTTAATATGCTAGAGTAAAACCCAGATTATTGCTCCTGTTACCCGATTACACACGGTAAAAAGAAAAACTGTAAATGCAATAAATGGCAGGTCTTACTTTGAGAGCTCATTCTCAATGTTTGCCTTAATGGCTGAGGCTGTGGCCACTCTGTCGATCTTCGAGATGGGAATGATTCTTTGCTCACCATACAACTCCTTCGGTTCCTACAGAAACATCACAGAAACTTACACCAAAGCAAAAAGCCACAAAACATCCAAAATGTTCTGAGCTTATCCACAAGTACAAAACACAGTACAGACAGATAATTTTGAACAGCAGTGAAGTACCTCCTACTAATCTGTCAATTAACCATTGCACTTAAACAAGCGTTTAAACCCAGATTACACAACAGGTGACCTGTGGGCCGCATCTGGCCAATCAACATTACATCTGTAAAAACACAGTGTTGGCACTGAAACAGGACACTGTTTCAGTCTGAAAAGAAGTGGAGAATACCGAACAAGAGTAACGACGAAGCAATAGCCGGACACACACTTTCTAGTGCGCATGTGCTTGAGCACGCTATCAAACGCATGAGATTGTGCGCATCAGGTATACATTAAAAGAGTCATTTAATGAGGTTGAAACTCCTGAAACTTTGCAGTGTGTAAGTGGCTGGTGATCCACTTAGCAACATAAAAAACAAACATTTTTATGCTCCTTTTCTAGCATAAAAAAGCAAGCATGCAGAGAGCGATCTTCACTTTATTGATCTCACAGAGAATAGCTGGATATAATTAGAAGATTCTAAAGACTGTGACTGAACTCAGTTGAGCAGATTCTAACCAAAAGTAAAAGGTAATAACTAATAATAATGAAACTTGTAAATCGACCCGGAGTATAAATGGACACCTAAAATAAAAAGTATAAAAATTCTAAAAAAGAATATAAAAAGTGCACTGTTTTCGATCTCAGATCAAACAGTGAGCAACACCCAAACCTGCAATTACTGGTGAAAACAATGCGGACTCAATTTTCACTAAGACTTATTTTCATTAGTTCTTAAGTTTATTTCCTCAAGAATGTTTTTTTTTTTTCATAGTCCAAGTATGAATGCATTTTTGCTTTAAGAAATAGCAAGACAAACTAAATTTAATTATAAATGTTAAAATGCAAAATATTCATGTGTTCAGCAACACTTTAATTAGGACAACCATTGGGACTAGGAAGAACTAGGAAGCTAGACAAACTGCATTTGTAAATGCAGAATTACTTAAGACAAATATTGTGTAAAGTAAATAAAAGAGATAACCTATGTATTTGACGATATATCCAAATTCAAATTGATATACTTGGGGAGCCTGATTACGACAAAAAAAATGCTTGTCCCAAATACTTCAACACAAATCAAACGTACACAATACAGTAGAATAGTTTGAACCCGTGTAAGATTCTTTATTACTTTTCAAAATAAGTTTATACTCCTATGACCAACTTTTTTAATAATAGAACAAAAAGGTAACACTTGGCAACAAGGTTTCATTTTGTTAGCATAAGTTAGCATGAACCAACAATGAACGATTTCTACAGGATTTTAAACAAGACATTTTTAAGATCCAAAGTTGTATCTGTTAACAATGCGCTGTGAACTCATTTGAACAAATATTTAACTAATAATATATTAACAATAGTAATGCAAACAAGTCATTTGGTCTTAAAAAAATAAAATACATGCGTCATGGATAAATTAAATGGTCACCGCACTGAAAACAAGGTTATTCATTAAAATATATCATCTTTTTAATTAGTTTTATGGTTTCAAATAACGTCACGCGCTGATTGAACACCCGTAAACTGAGGCATTTTACTAGAAGGTTAAATGAATCAACGTTTGCTGACACACGGCAATTAAAACCAAAGCATTTATAAGAATAGTGTATACAATTATGAGGAGGAATTTTGGCCCACACACCTTTGCAAAATAGCCACATTGGAGGGTTAGAGCATGAACTGTCTTTTTAAGGTCAAGCCACAGCATCTCAATAGGGTTCAGGTCAGGATTTTGACTAGTCCACTCCAAAGTCTTCATTTTGTTTTTCCTCCCACCATTGGACTTGCTGGTGTGTTTTGTATCATTGTCCTGCTGCAGAACCCAAGCTCACTTCAGCTTGAGGTTACAAACAGATTTTTGGTAGACAGAAGAATTCACGGTTCCATTTTTCATAGCAAGTCTTGCAGGCCCAGACCATCACACTACTACCACCATATTTTACTGTTGGTGTGATGTTCTTTTTAAAATGGGGTGTTACTTTTACGCAATATGTAATGGGACACACCTTGTAAAAAGTTCAATTTTTGTCTCGTCAGTCCACAGAATATTTATCCAAAAGTCTTGGGGATCATCAAGAGGTTTTCTGGCAAAAATGAGACAAGCCTTAAAAGTTATTTTTGCTCAGAAGAGGTTTTTGTTTTGGAACTCTGCCATCAGGGTGCTAGTAAGGGTATAACTGTGGACAGACTCTTTCAAAAAAAATGCAATAAACTACGGCGCAAAAAAATAATTTAAAACACATTATTTTTGTCACCCTTGGTCCTGTGTCTGTGTTTCCTGTTGTCACTTCCTGTTGTTTCTTCCTGTCTATCATATCACATAACTTCCTGTTCGCTTCCGGGCCCTTCTAGATCCTTCTACACCTGTCTTGTATTAATTATCTCGTCAGTGTCTCCAGGTGTGTCCCATGTCTCTGTCTATTTATACCCATTTGGATTTTCTGGTCTTTGTCAGTTGTTAATGTTGACATTGCTCCTGTTATCCGACGTTGATGTTATTTCCTGCTGCTGTAAGTCTTGTGTGTGGATGCAATCTTTGTGTTTTTTCCAAGCTTTCTCCAAGTGTTCCTAGTTTCTGTCTTTTGCACTAAAGTGCCGTTTTCGGTTTATATTTAAAGTGGTTTTGTTTTTCCCGAGTTTGAAGTTAGGTTTTCCTTGAGAACCTGTTCTCCTCGCTTTCTCCGCATCGCACACGTTCTCCGTATTGTGACACTTTTACAATTGTGTTCTTGTAATTTTATGTAGCTTAAATGGCAGATTTGTGATGCACATGTTGGACTGAACTGTATCTTCCTTTTCGAAGTGATTCCAATCAGTTCAAGTAATTCAAAACCATTATGGTGACCAATACGGATCTGAAGCATTTCAGCAGAAGGAAATAACACATTTATCGGCTTTAATATATCGAAATAACATTAAAATGGCTGATATATCGTGTATCCCCATTTTCGATAATTGTACAACTGGAGAAAGTAACAGGAATAGTAAGGAGGGAAACTCTGTAATGCAAAGCTTAGTCACAACTTTAACTTTTTTGTCATCTGTTTGACTTGATTTGGAACAAAATAAAACTGACAAGAATTGCAATAATATTGCCCAGATCATTCTATAATGTCATTTTACTACAAAAATTATTAAAACAACGTTTGAAGGATTCAAGTATGAAGGTTAACAAAACATTGTCAACCTTTTACAAGACCTCAGGCAGTTCGGGTCGGCAGTAACACATCCAGCACCATCATAATGAACACTGGAGCCCCTCAGGGATGTGTGTTGAGCCCCCTCCTCTTCACTCTGCTGACACATGACTGCACACCCATACACAACAGCAATCTCTTCATCAAGTTTGCGGACGAAACGACTGTAGTTGGTCTCATTAGCAACGGTGATGAGACAAACTTCAGGAGTGAGGTGAGCCGCCTGGCCAGGTGGTGCGGCGACAACAACCTCTCTCTGAACGTGGAGAAGACGAAGGAGATTGTTGTTGACTTAAGGAGAATGCACACCCAGCACGCTCCTCTGACTATCAACGGTGCAACCGTGGAAATAGTGAGGAGAACCAAATTTCTGGGTGTGCATATCACAGAAGACCTCTCCTGGACCGCCAACACCAAAGCACAAACCAAGAAAGCACAGCAGCGACTCTACTTTCTCCGCAAGCTGAGAAGAGCCGGAGTCCCAGCCCCCATCATGCGCACCTTCTACAGAGGCACCATCGAGAGCATTCTGACCAGCTGCATCACTGTGTGGTATGGCGCCTGCAATGCATCCTGCCGTAAAGCACTTCAGCGCATAGAGCAGCTGAGAAGATTGTTGGTGTCTCTCTCCCACCCCTCCAGGACATTTACAACACCCGCCTCTCCCGAAAAGCACTCATCATTGCGAGAGACCCCACCCACCCATCACACAGTCTCTTCAGTCTGCTGCCATCAGGGAGGAGACTACGTAGTCTCCAGGTAAGGACCAGCAGATTGAAGGACAGCTTCATACCCCAAGCTGTCAGGGCATTGAACTCCCTCCCGACTCTACCCCCCCCCCCCCCCCCCCCCCCCCTTCAGTTCTCTGCCATGTCTTTCATCTACCTCATTTATGTTGTCCCTCTGAGGATTTTGGTCTCCTCACTTACAGACCCTTGTTTTTAATCTTATCTGCACTGACTTTACTGCATTTGCACTGATACTATTGTTTGGACTAGTTGCCATTGTCACTTTATCCATACATTTTATTTTTCTTCTATTGTTGTCACAGTTACGTTTTTGTTATCTTTCTTCTGTGGTAGTCACTGTCAATTTTTGTTGTTGTTACCTGTAGGCATCTAGGGTCTGAGAGTTATAGAATTTCAATTCTCTATGTACTGTATGTATGGCAGAATTGACAATAAAGCTGACTTTGACATCTTGAAATTGCTTTGTGTTCCCGTGTCCAATAATACCAATTAAGTTTTGGACGAGACAACCATTGGACATACAAATCAAAATAATGACCCTATAAAATGTGTTCTACTCAATTCACTCCTGAGAATCAATAAATACTATTCTCCTTTACGGATTAGAGATTCTGCTTAACATCTGCTATTGTGGTAAAGGAAAAAAAAAGAGTTTGGAGGGACATGAGGGTGTATGAATGACAGGACAAAACACTCTTAATTTCCTCACCAGTGTGATTTGGACATATCCTCCAGTGGCGTACACATCACCATCATGGGCTCCGTAAAGCAAGAACTGAACTATAGAGCCAAAGATGATGGGCAGAGTTTTCACTGACTTCACCTGAAAATGTAAAAGAAAGACACTGAAGAACACTAAAAATACAAAGTCTGATTCGCAAAAATGTAATAAATGACCAGACTCAATTATATTTTTCTGTTATTCTTTGCTTAATAACATTCCAAAAGACACGAATTACACACAACCCTTGAAACTTATGGGATGTTCATCCAGCTTTTTTTTTTTTTACTTCATAGCAAACAGAAATGAAAAAACATTTAAAACCATCTGGCTTTGAGAAACAAACAAAGTTAAATTAACACTCAACATGGAACCACCAAAACAACATTTAAAAATATAACAACATTTATGCAAGCATTTAAGAATCTAAAGGAGAATTGATTAAAATTCAGAAATCAATATTTTCACCACAGCCCAAAATTATGTTATGGGACATAGCATTACTGTTTGCGGCGTAATAATAGATAAAAAATATAAAAATTCCCTACACTGGCTATGAGAAAATGTGAAACTAATAGAACTCACTAATTGTCCTCGCTTGTAAGTCTTGCCGTCCCACTTAATGGTTTGGAATTGAGCCCAGGGTGAATTGATCCGTTTGGGCACATCTGTACGTTTCATCACACCCAGAAATCCCTGAAACATCACCTGCAAACACACACAAAGACAATCAATTGCTACCATAGAAATTCGATGGCGGGAAAAAATACAGTGACAAACCTTTTTTTGCTTATTATTACTACAACTATGAAAGCTTCAACATTTTTGTTTTTGCAATTACTGACAACGTAGGTGTCGTGTTCAATATAAAATACTAAAAGTTATAAAGAAAAACACTACATGACTCCTAAAGCCACTTTCTTTATGTCTAGCAGTAATGCCATCATTCATTTCATGCTTTCATCTGTCAAAAATGTAATGGCTTTGATTTGAGGGATTTTATCACCAAATATTTATTATACGTGCCACAGAAAGTAATGCAAAAGCACGTGTCAAACCACACATAAACAGATCGAGCACTTGCATCTTTATTTTTCTCAAACTAGCAGCACATACCTGCTTATCAAATTTCTCATGACATTCTTTTAGCCAGCTAGTAAACTCCTTCTGAATCTTCACTCGCTGCTCCTGGTTAAAATAGAACAAAGTAAATCCCGGGCTTTGAATCAATGAATGCAAGCAGTGCAAACGTGTCTTTTAGAGTTCAAGAGTGTGTTTCTGCACCTGGCCGTTGTGCACTCTGGTAAAAATGGTCTCTTTGTCATTGAGCTGAAGCTCCAGGTCCATGAAGGTAAGTTTGTTGGTGCTGACTTGGAATCGGTCATTGGCGAAGAGAACTCCTGAAATCCGGTTATAACACTCAAAAGGCACTGGACCGGCTTTCTTAGGCTTTTTACACCACTCAAACCTGCCACACATACAAATTATAACTCATATTAGGTGAAAGTAAACATAACGGATAACTTTTAAAAACATTGCGTTATCTTTCCGATTTAAACTTTCTTTCCCCAAGCATTTCGATATCATACACATTTCTGCAAAGAGCAGGTTCTTGTTTGCATTCAGCATTTTTCTTTTATTTATTGGTCTACATGTACAAAATTTACATATCAAGTTAAAAATAGGGATGTGCGCTTTGATTAATTTGTAAGTCATTTAAACTGAAGTTTCGCAAAAGACTAGTCTAAAAGTAAGAAAACCTCAGAACATTAGATACATTAAAGATATATTTAAAATATTTAATCAATGAACCAAGTTCAAATGTGCCACTCTGACGCTATACCGAAGGGAAATGTGGAGCGGACAGCAGTCATTTTTCTCACAGCCAACTTCAAAAGCGAAGAGTTGTATTGTGCAATATGGGTTCTTGTAGTTCTGCAAGCTACACCAACATATACTGTGCATATTCTCAATGTATTCATAAATAAATATAGAAATGTAAGTGTATTAAAATAAGTTTGTTAGCACACTTTCATGGTTCAGTACCGTTTTTATCATTTTTGTAATAAAGTTTTACTGTTTCACTTCTGTGTTGTGTTTATTTTTATGTAGGATCAATTTTAAAAACCATCACTGGCCATTGAATTTGAGAATTAAAAAAAAGAAAACAACATACTCTGAAAAAGTGGTGTAGGGAATGAGACGTCCATTCCAGAAGCACTCAAAGATCGGACGTTTGCCACGGCCTTCAGGATTCAAAACTACACAATCTTCATCTTCATCCTCTGAAGGACCTAAAATGTAACCAAAAGACCCATCAAGAAAACAATATTTGCATATATAATATAATGGCATTTGTCAAACTGGAAACCGCTATTATTATAGCAACTTTCATCACTACCATTAGTGTGGAGCGGACAATTTATTATGCATTATTGCATTATTATTGGCATTTCTCTATGACAAGCACCAAGTCTACATATGCATATCAGCAAACTGTTTATTGAAGAGCTAACACTTTTTGAAACAACAGGAATTACAATATACTTGGCAGATGATGAAATTAACGGGGGAAAAAAACTTTTGCAGATTTATGGCTGTTCCTCTAAAACATTTAAAGAGGCCATATTAGAGAATTCAAGAATCCATTGCCGTCTCAATATCTTTCCTTAGATGGATTTGTAATCAATTTATTAATCAATCAATATTTATCCTGCTAAATATCAAATGATTTGAACAACGACTTCAAGCTTACGTGATTTACGCAATTACAGAAAGTTGAGTGCTTCTCTCATAAACGCATTCAGTTAACAGACATGTTAAAACGGGTTTACTCTTCTAGCTGATCCTGACAGCCTAAGTCACTCAAACACTTTTTTGTTTTTTTACTGTTCTTGGAATGCCATGTTTTGTATCTCTTTCCACACTTTTCTAGAACAACTGAACAATACATCACAACTGTGTATTGCCACCTAGTGGACTTTTCTGTCAATACCCATGTGGACACAAACATTTTTTGGTTTCTTATGGCTCATGTCTCGATGAAGCCCCTCCTTATGAATAGCACAGTGTGTTCTGATTGGTCAACTGGACCAAATTACAGTAATACCTCAGTTTACGAGTTTAATTCGCTCCAAGAGCGAGCTCGTAACCCAAAATGCTCGTACACCAAAACAATTCTCCCCATAAAAATGCACTAAAAATCAATTAATTCGTTCCACAAGACCACAAATGCCATTTTTAATTTTTTGTTTTACCCTATTAATTGCAGCTAAAATTATAGTCATTAAGATCTCATAAATACAAATTAATAATTGACAATTAAACTAAAAATACTTGACAATTTACTGTAATGCACTTGAGCTTTGAGCAGGGTGCGTGGAGGAGATGAGGGAAGGGGGGAGCGGGGAAAGCAAGGATTCAAGCGCAAATGAGTGAATTTATTATAAAAGTGCAGAAAAACAAAGTGATAATCCAGAGTGAAAGTCGTGGAACATGGGAGACTGGGAGCCGCGGCCGTGAAAGCGGCGATATAGGCAGATGATATGAGAATCAGGTGTGTCAGTGCTCTCTCACACACACACACACACACACAGGCAGAACTAGGAGACAATGAATTCATGAACCTTGACAGTTACTGCTTAGAGGTACTGTACATGTATATTTCACTACGTGAACAATAGCGATCACAATTAATTAATGTTAACAACACGAGGTAAAACCGCTGTAAATCACTTATAAAAGTATGCACTGTGGTGAATGATGCAGTCAAACCAAACGACGCTGAGAGAATGAATGAGTTAAGGGGGGGGATAAAGGGGTTGGAACTGCGTAACCGTGTTATGAGAGACTGTCATTAGGATATTTCCTGTAAAAATGCGCGCGACGATGCTCAGCGTTAGGACTTTTCCACACAAAAATGCGCGTGGGTGAGGGAAAATTTCTCTCATACACCGATACAATGCTCGTACACCGATTTGCTCGTAAACCGAGGTATTACTGTATTGTGATTGGCTAACAGCTTCAAGTCTGTTTGGGAAATATCATGCTCCTTAACGTAACTTTCAACAAGCTACTAATGCAACTCAACCAGACCCTGCCACTGTTCTGGTGTTTGCCTTGGGCAGCAGTTATTTAATAATAATACAGTGGAACCCGGTTATGTTGACGGTCTCGGGGGGTTGCAAAAAAGCGTTGAGAGAACCAAGGATTGAAATAACAGAGGATCGAGAATATCAAAAGCCAATATGGCGATTTGTTTGCTGACGCGATCGGCATGCTATAAAAATGTACATGCATATACAATGTACACCAACTAACAGCAGAGATTGTAACGGCTACTTTATGTTTATGTTGGGAATATACCTTTAAGACGGCGTATGTAGTTGTGTGCGCGCTGTTCTGGTGTGAGCGCGCACGGGGAGGAGGGTGTTTTTGAGTGAGGAGAGAGATGGCCACTCTACCGCTGACAGTTATATAGCATAATCTACTGTTTCTATTTTCCTTAATTTATTTGTGATGTTTGTCAGTGTTTTCTTTTTCCTGGTTTGTACTTGCGCTCTTTACATGTTTGAGAAGAGTGTGCTGGTACGATACCCATCTATAAATCTTGTGTGATCAGTTTAATCGCCTCGGGTTCTCTTTCATTTCAATTGAACATCTGGGCAGTCTTCAACCACTGACAGCCGTTAAAAGATTTACCAGTATACAATAAAAAACACTTTGTTACAAACATTTAATTATATTCTCCAACATTGTAAACACAACTCTGCATACAGTGAAAACACACTTCAAAAACGTCAACATAATTGGGTTGATGAGTTAACCGAGCTCAAGATAAGTGGGTTCCACTGTAATAAGACGTGTATGCTTCCCGAAGAAAACTCAAGACTACAATCAAAGTGTTTCAGGGAGCTTAGAAACAGTACTTGGCAGTAAAGTAACAGCCCCTTTGTAACTTTACAGACATTTTTCCATGTTCAACATTACACACTAAAGAAAAATGAAAACAAAAACACCATCATACGTCCTCTTTACATTTAATGTCACTGATTCACAATACCTGATGAGGCAGCAAATGGATCCACTGGATATGTTTCTCGATCATAGAGGAACGGGTGATATCGGATCAATCCCTCCACTACGGAATCTCTAGCGCCGGTGGCTTTAAACTCAAAAGTAGAAACACTGGAGTTGATATACAACGTTTGCATGTCATTTTCCACTTCCCTCAGATTCACCAAACGGGGGATTCGACTGGAATGCTCAAACAAACTGATCTGAAAAAAAAAGACAGAAAGTCAGAGTCATTCTCATGCATAAAAGGAACTCAAAAACTGAACCACCAATGCATTTGGTGCCGCAAATACTCGCATCTATACCTGAATGTCAATGTTGGAGAAATGGTCAGTTTTTCTAGCTTTTGTCTTGTCGTTTCCATCAATTCCATGTATATAATAATGATAAGTATGCCTGAAATAAAACAAAAAGCATTAAATGGCATTTTAATAACAGAATTGTTACTTGTTCGATTGGGTCAAAGCAGCATCCCAAAGGTTTATCATTCGCAAGAGCAAGAAGTTCTTTCACATAATGTGAAAATGCCAGAATGGGCAAGTATCCTCATAAAAAGTCAGTTATGACTTAAGTGCACATAAACAGTTTAGAAATAAAACAGTTGTGTAACAGTATATTGGATCCGTGCAGCTCTTAAAGTGACAGTAGCCTAATAAACCTGCTGCTGTCCGTTTTGAACTTTAACCAAACAAAGGACAAAGAAAATCTCAAACCACAAAAATAAACATTTAAATGTTAATTTACAATATGCTTCCATTTGTTGATGTTAACTACATAAGTTACATGAACAATTATATAATACTGAACGTATTATCTTAGTTCTTTCCAATTTCAACATTTACCGATACATTAAATCAAAAGTTGTATTTTGAACATGAACCAACAATGAACAGCTGTATTTTAATTAATGTTAACACAGATGAACAAATATTGTAACAAATGTATGGCTCATTAGTAGATCACATTAATACATTAACGTTAACTACTGGGACCAAATAAAATAAATGCTAGCTATAGAAGCACCATGTATTTCCATTTGTAGTGGATACTGTTGTGTGTGCACCACTTTTAATACAGAACTGATGCATTTCTAAAAGGACACATCAACTATGTACTATAATTATTATTGTTGTGGTCAATAGCATAAATGAATGAGTTTGAAACTAATTACAAAGAATTTGCACATTATATATATTTGTTTGCAGACTCAAAGCATTAAAATAACTAAGATTTCAATTACACCTTAGGTGAAGGTGTCCATGTTATTAATTAACTACATGTACTACATGTATTTTTCAATAGTTTACATTTTATGGCCCCCAAAACGCTGCTGTCATGTAAATGAAAGTCCAGAACGCACAAAATGGAATCAGTTTTTAGTTGAAAATGGTGTTGCTTAAATGGCCCTAAAGAATGAGTTTGTGTATGCGTTTTTGGGACGTACGCCAACTCTCTGGTCCACAGAATGAAGTTCTGTTTGAGGTAGGTGACGTGTTCTGGCTGGATCCCAGTGATGACAACGGCAGTGAAACTCTCCTTTCCGTCTTCTTCAATCACAATAGACTGCAGAAACTGCTCTTCACTGACATTCACATGTGAGCAATCTCCAGGCTGAAAAAAACCCAACAGTTAAAAACAACATTCAGGAGTCCAACAATGACGAGATGACTTATTTCCCTCACCTTCCTGTTTCTAATAAAGCCAGAGTAAATGTCTTCCTTGTTTAACTCCTTGCGCTCAAAGTCTTCTTTGGACATGACAAATTCATGAACATCTGGAGAGGCTACAGGTTTGCTGATCATCTGAAACACGCATGACAATAATAGTTCACAAAAGATTTTTAACACGTGACAAAAGGTTTATTGACTCAAAATCTTCACCTCTGCTAACAAAGCCAATGTATGGTTTCAGAAGACCTGGAAATCAATGTACGAGTCTACATAAAACTACCATGGACAATTTAATGGTTAATGGACAATTTTAAAAATCTTTAATGTTGAGAAGTGATGTAACAAATCTACTGTATAAATTTACTACCAAAGTGAACTTGAACAAACTGTGGATGTCAACTTACTCTGACAGACTGGCCAATGTAAAACACAGCTTGTTTGCCTCCGACTCCAAAATATGAGATGTCACTGTTCAGGCTGCGTGGAACCGGACTTGGTCGCTCATAACCGGGATTTTCGCTATGTCCACAACAAAGAAGAGAAAAAAGGTTGATAGTTATCAAAGCAAGCTCTAGAAGACTATTAATATTTGAATCCATGTCCACATTTACACTACATGGTTCAAGTAACCAAACTCGATTTTTTATATCCTCTCATGTGGCACGGATCAGATGAATATTCAATATTCTCAGATTGCTTTCAGGCCTCATTCATACGAGGAAATAAATCTGACGAGAATCAGACACACAAGTCTGCCATGTAAGCGGACAAATCAAATATCAATCAAACTCATACGTCACTGAAAAAGTGACGGTGGTGAACGACCACAGCGGTTGCAGCAAATGGACACTGCTGACTCTTTTTTTTTATGCATCAAGAGACCATTGTTATGCTGACCTTTAAAGATGACGTGGAAAGCAAAAGCTTGTATTATTTCGTCTTTGTCCATTGTAAATTGCACATTTTTACTTCCTTTTGAGCCCAAGCTTTTGGAGGTCAGTTCGTCTACCTTTGCTTGTTTTCGAAAAGTATATAATGTAAATGTGGATATTGAACTTGGGTCACTTTTAAAAGATGTAAGTTGGCCATCAAAAAAAGAAAAAATGATAGTCAATAAATCGGAATTGGGCATCAAGACCTGCAGTGTGAACGCATCATACAACGAGCACAGTTCAGCTGGATATCGTTTCAAATATCAAGAGGGCATTTTGCATGCAAATAACCTTAACTCATATCATGATAAAATAAGAAAAAGAAGGTTTTATGAAAGGAAAGAAAAAAAAAAAGCACACCTATGAAACGTGTCATTTTCTCGTATGAACTTCGACAGACGGTAAATGGCCCAGTTGTTCAGCTGTTTAGATGTCATTCCACATCCATTATCCAACACCACAACAGCAGGTCCTCCTTGAGACTCATCGAACAGCTGAAAAACACACAGAGAAAACAAAACTTCTGGATCATGGAGACTAATAGCAGATCAATGTGCAATAAGTCACAAAAACAACTAAATGTGTGTTTCATAGTGTTCGTATTAAGGGAGTGGAAAAATGAAACGAGGGTGTGTTTCTTTTGATTAGGTGTGTGTTTGTTTGGTTACGGGCGTGTGTTTTGTTCGATTTCAAATACCAACAGTGTTTCTCAGAAATGTCTTACAGTACCTCTACTATTGTTCAATGGTTTAGGATCAGCAAGATTATCTTATTATTCCAAAGATATTAAACCTTTAACAAAACATTGCACTAAATTGATCAAAAGTGACAGTAAAGACATTTATAATGTTAATCGCTATCTGTAAAGGTGTAATTGCCCTCTACGGCAGCAATAAATTGGACTTTAACTTTTCACTTCAACTTTAGTCTGGCAACAATGCTTTTAGTGGATTTGCCAGTGTTTAGAAGTTGTTTCTGTACATGTAGAGTTTCAAAATAAACACGTATATTTACATTGATACTATACCGTAAGCGAATGTATGTGAACCGTTTGCAGTGAAATACAAGTGTTTTTTTTTTAAATCACGTCATACTCCCAACTGCACTAATTACAGTGGAAACCACTTAAGTTTTTTGAAGTGGAACCACCAAATTCTCTCATTGTCTTAGCATTTTCTTATCGGTTATGTTGATTATTTTATGTCGCCGAACCCTAATATCTCGAGCACAAAAGAGGGACAAAGTCGACACTTAACATCAGTTATCTGGATCCTTGTGACTAGTACAGAGTTTACTGCACATGCGCGGAGTTCGCGTTGCACGTGCATCAGTCCGTTTGCTCGCTCACTCCAATGACGCTTCACTCACTCTTGAGGCATAGTGCCATGCAGCCGCAGAAGAACTCGCGGAAGAGGTGGAAAAATCAAGTCTTACAGATGCTATCTATCTTGGAAGAGGCACAGGAATTCGCCTTCATTGTCCAGGAATTCCCAGATTACATTGACATCGATAAAGACGTCGTTACTAATAGAAACTTAGAAGCATTTGTTTTCAAGCATACCGTTAAAGGCAAAAAGCAACAAAGCATTTTAGACTTTGTAAAGAAACCATAGTAACTGCATGTGCAATACTTTCAGAACTGTGTCCGAGCAAAAGTGTTTTTGTGTGTTGTGACTGTTTACGTTGTGAGCGAAATTGTGTTTGCAATGGAGAATATAATTAAAGGTTTGTATCGAGAATAGAATGTGTTTTTTATTGTATACTGGTAAATCTCTGCTGTTAGTTGGTGCACATATGCCTTTTGTTGTTAGCAAACATATACAGTGCATGTTCATTTTTATAGCATGCCGATCCCTTCATCAAATAAATCGCCACATTGGCTGTTGGTTATCTCGCTCCTCGGTTATCTCAACGCTTTTTTGCAATCCCCGAGGCCGTTGACATAACCGGGTTCCACTGTAATAACATGTACACAGTGAAGGCCTAATTACGAAATGTTTACACATCTTACATTTTATAAAGAATAGTATCATTTGTAAAAAAAATAAAGTTTAAATGCTTCCTGTGTGCATATACTTCATAATAAAAGGATAAATGTACCACCCTTTCTGAAATACAATTAATATTGTCAGCATAGATTTCATGTTAAATATGTTATTTAATTATTGTTTGTTATATTTATAAAGGGGAAACATGTAAAAGTATTCAAGAGTTCCACGTGTAATACTTGGCTATTTCATATGCAAAGACATTAATCACAGCAGTAAGCGTTTACACTTACGTCTCAAAGCAGACACACTCCTTCAAACAGTGTTCAAATTAGAGGCTAAGATATTTTTAGACAAGTAAGATTTTATTTCTAAATTATGACCATTTTTGATGCAAAAATCATACTAACATTGTAAGTGCACCTCAGTAAACTTTTTTTTTTTTAAATGTTCAAGCAGTTCATGACACCTTTAAGCTTGTGACAAATGAACACACACACGTCAACAAAAACACTACGCTCAGATTGAAAGAAAAAGTGTCCATGTAAATGTAGATACTAAAAATGAAAGACTTCCAGTCAAACTTTTAGAACATATGCCACTTACACTGAGACAGTTCACTAAAGTTTGTAATAAAGACAGTGTCTGTGCTGAATTCTTACCAATCTGATTTCAATTCTCCTGATTCCCGTGTTTTTTCCTGTGGCTGACAGGGCGTTATCAACGAGTTCAGCAAAAGCATAGGCTGCAACACAACAAAAAGAGAAACGCCACACATCAAACTGGCACCGTGTACATTAGATATCATCAAAACAAAAGCATCAGCTATCGGCAATATCGACAGGATTTAGGATTTTGAATTATTATAATAAAATCAATATTAAAATTTGTAATATCAAACTTTCATAACACATCACCACATAAGCGATGCTCTGAAAGGATAATAAAAGCTTAAGACACTCATTGAAAATGTTTTTAAAACTTTTAGTCATTCAATATTACTACACTTATCAAAAATCCTCTAATGACTGGGCAGGTTCCATTGACCCTTGAGACAGCGGCTATCACACCACATCCTAAAAAGTCTGGGCGTGATCCTGAAGACTTATCCAACCATAGGCCTATAGCTAAATATTTTAGTCTGAATTTAAATCACAACAGCTCTGAGACTGCTCTTGTCCGTGGGTCTTGCAGAATTTTAGTTTTGATAGACATTAGTGCTGCTTTTGACACCATGTTATTCCATCCTCCTTAAACAAATGAGTGGGTGATTAGTCATCTCTAGTGTAAGGTGGACAAGATCGCTCAAGACTGACCACAGCCAAACATTCTCGAAGTGCACCCTAATGATTTGCAAACACCTCATCCTCATAATATAGGGCCTTCCACAGGCAAACCCTGCTGAGCTGCTAACACCTCCCCCTCACTGTTGCTTCTCTCCCTGTTCACCCATCTCTTTTCTCCAAATGGTGAAACGATCTGAAACTCACCCAACTCAAACTCACCTCTTTAAGGTTAAAGAGTTAGAAATGTCTGGCTTATTTGGGATGGGCTTGCCCCTCCCAAGGTCTTCCATGCTAATTACTGCCGGTCCTTAAGAACCAAAAGGTTCATTGTTATGTTTAACACTTCAAAGAAGTTCCTGTCCTGGTCTGGGTTAAGGGAAAGTATCAGAATGCTCATGGCTTCTCTGTCTTGTGGTGGTCAGATTCATTCATGATGATGAATGTCTCAACAGACAACACTGCATAGTGAATTCTTCTAGACAATTGTAACCAAGATCAGCCCGTAATGTTCAGTGCCTATTGGACACTTAGCATTACGTATTTTCCTAAGTTCAGATATGCATCTTTTACTCTTTCCGAGCATTCAATGTTTGTATTGATTATCTTTTAATTCGATTATGTAATTGGCACAATACATTTTCCTGAATGTTAATAAATTGTTACGTTTGATTTATTCTGTCTTACCTCAAAATTATTAACTTTAGTAGATCGTGTGTATTCTTGTTACCGCAAAGCGTCAGGTTAGTAACGGACTAAAGTCCAGTTCGAGTTGGAATTTAGGAAACCACCGACTGAGGCTTTAGAGATCTGACTAATACTTAGGCACTAGTTAAGTGTACAGTAGTACCTCAAGATACGAAAGGCTCAACTTACAAAAAATCCAAGTTACGAAAGCAAAGACGAATAATTTTACTGCTCTACATACGTAAAGTTTTCAAGATACGAAAGGTTTCTGAAAGTCCGAGATTCGCCCCATAACAATTTTGAAACTCGCGCCGCACGCCGCCATCTTAGTTATAGTAGACTCGCCACCATCCTCCTGCTCTCCCATTGGTTCCTGATGCTAGCCAAACCATGAGATCCTTCTCTCTAATTGGACAGCATCCCTCCCATCATGCATCTTCTATACGTACGTGCTGGCGTGCTTTAGCTCAGCCACTCCACACGAAACTTTACTTTATCTTTTACTTTAGCCGTTTGTCCTCCTCCTCCTCTGTCGCCACTTTCGAAGATAGCCCCACTCGAAAGGTAAGCTTCGACATTTTACATTATTTCATTGTTTATAGGTCAATTTAGCTTTATTATGAAATTTAATGGGGTGTTTTTGGAGGGCTTGGAACGGATTAGCCATTTTGCATGTAAAATGTGTTCCAAGATACGAAAAACTCATTATATGAAGGCCGCCTCAGAACGGATTAATTTCGTATCTCGAGGTACCACTGTACTTAGACCGTAAAGGCCAATAAACGGAATTTCCTTTTAGGGCAACGAAACGTTGATCGACCAACCTAAACAGGGTGGGCCTTCCCTCTGGCTATCGTAATATAATTCTAGCTAAGTGTACGTGGGAGACCACGACATGACTAAACCAAAGCTACTATAGAGAAAGTAATATTGGTTGGCTTGTATCTATAGCAGTGGTTGTGACCTCTGACTAGATATAGTGTTATTGTAACTAAGGTTATACGGATCAATGGGGACTAAATAAAGTAATTTTAGGAAGCGGCCCTCTAAACAGTATTAGTCAATTACCTCTGTCTAGTGACCAAGACTGACGGATTTGTGACCGTGAGATCCACGCGGATTAGCCGGCGTGAGACTCTGAGAGACACTGAGACTCGAATGAACGAGTGTAATAAGAGTACAGAGTTCGATAGAATAACCAAATTATTGTACTTATGACCGATGACCAATTGGTTTTCTAAAATAAACTCGCGGTCATATTTAAACACGGAGTCAGATAATAAGCGAGTGCAAATTCGCCACGACTGAAAAGACCGAACGCGCAGTGATCCTTCACCCGAAACCATCAGAAAACATTTTTGGACCGAGCCGATCAGCCCCCCTTACACTAGTTTAAATCTCCCCAACCATTTCCAGTATGTACGTTTGGAGGAAAAGAAATCTCAACCAACATTGGTATAGCAGGTAGTGCCACAGGGGTCTGTGTTAGGGGCCATTTTGTTTAGCATGTATACAATATATATTGCCTCGTGAAGATATCATTCATAAGTTTGCTCTGGGGTTTCATTGTTATGCTGACGATACAGATATTTATGTCATCAAGCACCTTGACCTGACCTCTACAATTTCAGTTCTCGCAAACTGTTAGAATGAAATAAAAGTATAGATGCAAGAAAATTATCTTAACCATTTTGCACGCAAGTTAAATTTCAGCCTGGTAGCCTGCCGTGAGTTTTTTTAGGTGACTGTTATTTTAGAATGTTTCCCTTGTTGTTTCCATGGCGACGCGTCATGCTTGTCGCGTGATACCGCAGCCACAAAAACGCTCTATGACAGGAGCATCGCATTTTGTTAGTTTTTGTCTTATTTATTCAAAATACTCACCAACTTGTTGGCTATGCCATCAACTACCTGATATTCTGGTTCTCAAAAATATGGAAGTGAATGGGTTTTGTAGTTTAAAAACCTTTATAATGATCATGTTAGGTGATCTATGATGCGCGATGGGCGCCTCCATGTTTGTTTGCGCCGCAGTTCGGAGAATCTGATCAGTCTGAACACAAATTCAGTCACTTCTCCCGACATACATGACAGTAAGTGACCGGTGAAGTGGGAGAAGAAAATAATGAAATGTATAGTTACCTATGCAATATGTATCTGATTTTCCTGATCAATTTATAATTGAACGATTGCCATTTCTGCTTTTATGGACATCAGTGTGTATTTTTCAAACTATAAATGTATTGTTTTGCGAGTACCTATGAGTATTTAAATGTCTGAAACCGAAAATAAACCTTATGTGGTTTAAAACACTGAACTGTGATATATGACAAGCTCTGAGCACGGCCGTCTCTGGATCAGCGCCAGATGACGCGCGAAAACACGCTTGAATTTAGCAGTTGATCAGGTGACGCATAAACGTTTTAATCACACAGTTGTGATCGTACGTGCAAAAGGGTTACACTCAACTTATGCCAAAGGCTCAACATAAACTTTAATTTGTTAACTGATTCCAATTCAGTGCGCAACCGATAATTGATCCCCATATTAAAATGGCACTTTTTTCCACCTTAGAAATATTACTAGACCTATACATCTCTCTCCTTGCCCATGGAGGGAAAGCTTGCTCACGCCCTTATTATGCCTGATTATTGAAGAGCACTTCACTCTGGTCTTAAGAAACTGCAATTTTTTCAGAATCCAGCCGCCCAGATATTGACTCATACAACTGTTCACCAGCATATTTCCTTTGTACTTTTATCAATTACACTGACTTCCCATATGTGTCAACTTAAAACTAATTTTAGTTAAAGCTATTCATGTGACAGCCCGTGCATATCTCTTTAACCTTTATCCTTATTCTCCAACTCAGTCTCTTTGTTCTTCTGGTTCTTGTCCTCTTCAATGGCCCTCATTTCAATTAAAGTCTAGCATTCTCTGTTTCAACTCCAAGGTTATGAGCAAGCTTTATTTCAAACACTGACTTTAAAAAACAACTGTTTAGCAATATACTTATTCACTACGTATTATTTGAAATGTTGAAATAAATGAACAAACTTATATTCTGTTCTCAGCATATGTTTAAGTAGATTAATCTCTGAGATAATAACCACTGTTAATGATGCATCAGAGGCTGAACGCTCAGATAGTTTTCTATAATAATTCACTGGGGTTTGTGACTTCCTGACTGACTTGCAGACATTTCGCACTTTTGTTTTTTTAATCACCAACTCTTTGATCGTAAAATGATGTACTATGACTCACATTTCCTGTGACAATAACAGCAAATAAACAAGTAAATCAATGACAGAATAAATGAGCAGATATGCCCAAGAAAAAACGGCTCCCGCACACAATATAATATGGTGTATCAGGGACTGACGATGTACATGTAAAAACTCACGCAATGCTTTCTGTCCTTCACTAGCGTAGTACTCGTACATGCCACATTGCACTAGAGTATGGTAGTGCGGCAGATAATCAATCCGCTCTTGAGTCGCCACAGACAGCTCCTGATTCACAGACTTCAACAGGTGCAAGGTTTTCCCATCGACCAGCTCCTCTGTCATCAAAACACACACAAATCCATATCAGTACATGAAAAAGTTATTTTGAAAAACCAACTGTTCACACCTAAAATAGTTCTACTATAACAACTTAATGTATGAGTCAATCATTTAAATTATTTTTATTTGTTTAAATTGGTTTCAGTTAACTCAAATTTTATACATTTGTAATGTAAACATCAAAAGGAACATGTACATGAAAGAACTATTTACTTTTTATATTTTTTTAATAAAACAAACTGCACTGAAAACTCACATTTAAATACAATATTTAACTTCACTTAAAATATTTTCTTGACTTAACTCTTTTTTTAGTCATGAAATAAAACAAACTATTCAAATGAAAATAAAACTATAATATTTCTTAAAATAATATGTTTGTACATATTCTTATGTAAAACTTTAAATAACTAAATTAATGCGTCAATAATTTTAACTTTTATATTTGTTTAAATTAAAATTAGTTTCAGTTTGTTCAAATTTTAGAAATTCTATATTCAAAAATTTAAACATTAATAGGAACACGGAAATGAAAGAACTGTTTACTTTTATATTTTTAAATAAAACAAACTGCACTGAAAAAACTAAACATTTAAATAGAATATTTAACTTAAAATAGTTTATTTACTTTTGTAGTCGTGAAATAAAACAAACTTATTAAATGAAAATAAAACGATAGTATTTGCTAAAAAATTGTACATGATGTTTCTACATATTTTTATGAAAAAATGTAAATAACTAAATGAAAGTGTCAAAAACATTTACCTTTTATATTTGTTTAAACAAAAATTAGTTTCAGTTTGTTCAAATTTCAGAAATTCTATATTTAAAAAATGTAAACATTAAAAATAACTATTTACTTCTATATTTTTAAATAACACAAACAGCACTGAAAAATCTAAACATTTAAACACAATATTTAAACTTAAACACTTAAAACAAATAGTTTTAAAATAAAATAAATAAATTAAAATAAAATAAACTATTAACATGAAAAAACAATTACATTTATTAAAAAAAATAAACCGATAGGTAAATAAAATCCAAATATTTTATTTACTCTTTTTACAATTTTGAAATGCAAATATTTACATTTAAAAACTGCAACCAATAAAATTAAAATAAATGTAATACAACACTGAAAAGCTTTTACAGCTCTTACTGTAAAGTTCTTGGTCAATCTCTCTTCGGTCCGTCGTGCTAATAACGAAAGTCTCGTTTTTCGACAGTGAAAACTCCTAAAAGAAAAGAAACGAAACCTTGTCAGTGCTAAGCTGAAGTGTTCTGCTGCTGCGTGTGGTTAAATTACCCTGGTAAACAGAGTTGTACCTGTCTCAGCGCCTTCAGGAAGCCGTTGTAATCGATGTTGGCGATGTTGAGGGTCCGCGCGGGCGCCGCGATGCTGTCTGGCCGCCGGTCATAAACACACACGGACCTCCGCCGCTCTCTCTCCCCTCCGCTCTCGCTCTCGGCACTCATTACTGCGTAGCCTCAGATAATCACTCATAAACACAAACCCAAACTCATGGCTTCGTCGCTGACATGTTTATCTTGAACTTTAGGTTTGTTCGGTGGTTCACCAGGTTAATATTTAGGCTACTATTCACGTGCAACGGGTTATATTTTCGGAGGATATAAAGTTAAAGATTTCGCGCCAGCAGCATCACCCAAATTCTTTCGTACTGCAGCATCGCTTCTTCTTCTTCTACTGATTTTTTATAGTGGTTGGCAAACCAACTTCCGGTGCATTACCACCACCAAGTGGACTGGAGTGTGGAGCACAGATAAACACAAAAGAAAACAAGAAAAACTAAATTCTACAGTCTAATCCTTTATATTCTTTATAGGTCCAATCATACAATTTATAGGTCCTTATACAGTCTAATCCTTTATAAAGGATTATATATATATATATATATATATATATATATATATATATATATATATATATATATACACTCAAAGCGCTTCACATGGAAGGGGGAATCTCCTCAACCTGGATGATGCGACGCCAGCCATATTGCGCCAGAACGCTCACCACACACCAGCTTATTAGTGGAGAGGAGACCGAGTGATGAAGCCATGGATGGTTAGGAAGCCATGATGGCCAGGATGTCAGGGTTACACCCCTACTCTTTACGAAGGACATCCTGGGATTTTTAATGATCACAGAGAGTCAGGATCTCGGTTTAACGTCTCATCTGAAGGACTGATATATACTGTATATCTCTGTAACGTTCAAGTTTCCGTAGTTTTCCTTTGCATATTAGTAGAAAGTTCAACAGAGCTGCTCTATTAACATAAGAGACCAATATAACATTACATGTATCATGAGAGTATTGATTTCTTTAGACCAACTATATCCTGTTTTCCTCAGTTACTCTTCTAAGCAATTCTAAGTAGGTTCTCGTTACATCAAAATTGTATTCTTCATTTCTGATTTTCATATAAATTATCACTCTTAAATTATGATATAAACTAGATATCATTCAATTTGTGAAAGAAAAGTGTTTTTAAATGTGTGAAAGAAGGTTGTTTTTGTGGAATAGTCTCTTATATCCAAGCAATAATATATTTTCAGAACAGAAAATATATCTTGACTCAATTAACACATTTCACTGTAACTTCCGCTGGTCTCATTATCATCAAATTTCTGCTGTCTTGGAGACACGTCAGGAAAATTAGCATCATAATGAGACCTTTGAAGCATTTGGTATGAAACTCCACCAGGGCTGAAATACATTGAATACATTGAATTACACACGGCAGGCACAACAACATCAAATCTCTCACTCCCATCATAGCAAATCCGATAGCTCCACCCTTTCCACAGGTTGGCGAACTATTGAAACGATGTGTTATCAGCTCTAGGTGGCTCTTTTACAGCCATTCTCATATGCTCAGTGATATTGGTTATTTGTCACTGTAGTCAGTTAACAGATATGTGAGAAACAAACATTGGCTGCCACTGACATCTGTGGTGTCTACTCCCCTGTTTCCTTTTCTCCCTGAGGATGGTAGGTGGAAACTTTCTACAGTAGCTGTCGTGAAGCCACGTGGCTCTCTCTACTACTTTCACCGCTGTATGTGTGTCAGCAGCATTTGGAACTGGCCCAACCACCTCTTTGCATTCCAGCTCTTCCTCCTCAAATCCCTAATCACCACCAAATCTCCCAGTTTGATATTGTGGATTCAGGTTTCAGCTGTCTTCTCTTGAGCTGCTTTCATCTGCACACAAATGTTAGCCAGGAGGAAAGACTATTCTATAGAATAGTTCAACATGTCATCTTCACACAATTCAGCTGATGGTGCCCATTGTTTGCTCCCTTCCATTCCCATAATTGGGAGTCTTGGGAACAGAATTTCAAATGGGACACTCTTAAGGGTTTTAACCCATGTGAGCCCTGTTTCCTCACAGCACCAATATTGTTTTTATGGTGAACTTTTGTCTTTCTACCGCACACAGGCACAGTGTTGTCTCAAATTTATTCCCCAAAAGGTTCCCACTTGTTTTATTGCTTCATTTACAAAATGTGTGTCATTGTCAGAACAAATTTTCTGCGTTACTCTCCATCATGGGACAACTTCAGTCAGCAGGACTTTTGCTAATTCTTCTGCATCCTGTTTGGATGTTGGGAGAGCTTCTACCCACTTAAGACCACTTGTCAAGCATCACCAAACAGTATCTTTTTTCCTCAAAAGGGTTCAGTTCTATGAAGTTCATCATTAAATACTAAAAACAGTGAAGTCTGTTAATTGTGCCCATTCCCCATTTTGACGTCATTTTAGCATTGAAGACATTTCTGGGTTAACAAGGTTTGGCATCAGCACTAAACCAAACGGCATCATTAATTTCCTCCAAACATATTTCTCTTCCTCCGAAGCGAAAGACTGCATACCCTGTTGAGGATGAAAAGAGTCAAGGTTATTTTCAGATAGCAGAGTGCATTCTTCATCCAGTGTTTGTGTAGCGGCAGCCTTGGCAGCTTAATCCGCTCTGGCATTAGAAAAGTCTTTTGCGTTTGTGTGGGCAGAGCATTTACAGACAGATATGCGAGAAGGCAACAAAATAGCATCTAGCAAATTAATGCAGCATGAAGGATGGGGCTACCATTGTTGAAGTTTTTATTGCATGAATAATAAGTATTTTAATATAATTCAACTATATGATTGTAACAAGGTTCTTTGTTTGGGGAGGAAGGAGGCGGGAACCAGCGAACATTTAACAAACTTTAATAAAAAAATAAAATAAAATAAACGTAATGGCGTCAGTCCCTCACGGACGACTGCCGCCCACACAAACACAAGCACAAGCACACAACATGAATCCAGGACTGGTCCTCTCTTGTCTTTCCTTGTCGTCGCTCCTCCTTTTATGCCTCTGCTCCTCCGTGAGACTCGAGACCTCGAGACTCTCGGTCCCTCGACCCCGCCCTGCTCGCCACAATGATTATACACCATTATTTCTATCTGTATGATGATATTCAGCTGAGAAAGTGCTGATGTCTGCGAAAGACTGGAAGTCCACACACCTCACGGCTCTGGGTGTTAAATTGATATATGGACATAGAGTGCTGAATTCAGGCCAAGTTACAATGTATGGAGAGAAGAAACAGTCTCGTAACATGTTTGGAATGTCTAGGACCTAGGGTATATGATGGGGGATTTCCCTGTGTCATGAGGAGATCTTCAGATCGACTCGGTTTTGTTTGGAAGAATAAAACCTATATTCTGGCATTAATGACCTTCGAGAAGTGTTATTTTTATGAAGAGAAAACCGCAACACCATCCGACTTAAAATAAATTTGGTGTTTCCACAGTAACCCAAAGTCGTGTACCACCCCCAAAAGAATAATGGGAGAATGTGTAAATCTGCTGTTAGATTTGTATCCGGTTTTCCTTATTCCAGTCCTCTCAATTATTGTTTGAATGAAGAGTTACTCATCGCTGAGTGAGAAAGATTCTCCACTTTATTAGCTCTATGTTTGAGTACATATAGTCTAGGGGAGTTTCACAGAGCCAACCAATGAGAGAACAGTGACAACATCATATACATACGATAACAAGTCTATAACTGGGCAATTGCCCAGCTAACTTTACCATAAGTGTCACAAAAGAACATGTGTGATGGAAAAATGTATCTTTACTATACATATTCCTGTCTAGCTTGCCTGACAACTTTTCTTAGTAAATAATTAAAGTTTAGGCCGAAACAGAGAATCATGTGTTCAGAGTTTCTGATGATGTTTCAATAAAAGAAGTACGTGTGTATGTGTATGGATCTGCCAACAGGAAAACATCTCGTACGTGCAGCTGAGAAATGAACAGAACTGTGCGCACTAGCTTAGACTGTTTTGATACTTGTGTAGCTAACTAATGTAACTTGTGAAAGAGATATAAGCTGCCTGAGAAGCGCTGCTCTTTGTTTTCTCAGGACAGACGCGCTCTGTGTGTGAATACCTTCTTGCAAGAATAAACCGACTGTTATACCTTTCAAGATCTCTCTGAATTTATTGATCCCATAAGATAAATAAATTTCCACGACAAACGTGACTAAAAGAGGGCAAAATAAGAGTCCTGGATAGTGAAGGCGTGACAATAAGTACACTGACAGCCTATAGGTTCTTCTTCTCTGTTACAGTTGGAGAGTGGGGGACCATTCCCCTTTTTTTTTTGGCCTCGTGGTACAACTCCATATGGAAGTCATTCGTATACATAATGAGAAACAGATGTTGCCATATAATGTATAGTACATTAAGAGAACAAAGGAACCCTTTCTCTCCTACCTTTTTCACACTGATACTAACATTTTATCTCTTAAATCTTACACCTGCCATTAACTTACATGCTTCAATTAAGGCCACAAGCTCTGCTTCTTGAGTAGAGTAGAGTAGATGAAGGGCAATATCCTGCGTTATTCTGGCCTATTGTTTTGTCTCTGAAGGCAGAGAAATCTACAAACAACATCTTCTCAGTTTTTGAGTGGTGTGTCCAGCAGATCTTGGTGTGACTTGGAAAATGGCAGGCCCAAAATGGTATCTCCATCTTCCTCTATGGGGAGAATGATGGCAGGATTGAGCACTGTGCAATGCTTGACAATAACATTATATCTCAACCACCAAGCAGAAGATAACTGCGAAATTTTCTGTCCTTGCTGAATCATAGACACAGCATGAGGGACAAACAAGGTCAGATCAGAATACCCAATATATTCCCATATTTTATGCCACCACAGCTTTTTCTGCAGCCACTACTGTCCAACTGCACACAGGATCCAATTTACTAAAGAACTGTCCTCAATTTTTCTCATCCACCATCTGTACAAAAGATTTATCTGGCACTGGAAGGCCCATATCCAGCTGGGCCTTTGCAGCATTGAAAGCCTGTTAATCCTCGTCAGTCCATATTAATTTGTCTGAGGATTTTTACCCTTTTATCACAATCAATGCTGTTAGGGGATGCTCTACACTAGCTCAATTTGGAAGAAAGTTTTGACAGTAGAAGAACATCCCCAAAAATGAGAGCATTTGTTTTTTGGTTATTGGTTTTGGTTCTCTTTGATAGCCTTCACTCTTTTGTCATATGGGAACTTACTATTGGGTGTTATGTCATGGTCTAAAAAGTTACTTCCAATCTGCATTTTTAGAAAGACTGACCTTGTTGATTCAAGAAGGCTACACTGTCAGCATCACATGTTAGTTCACGTGCACAAATCAAAAGCTCATCAACATATAGTAACAGAGCTGTGCCTGAGGTCAAAGTCAGGGGTTAGGAGTCTAAGGCCACGTCCACACAAAGCCGGTGCATTCCTTATCCGATCATAAACACGGCGTCGGCGCAAGAAAAATCAGCATCCACACGAGACCACTAAAACTGACTGATAACGGTGTAGTCTATATGCCAGACCAGTATGGGGCGCTTTAATTCTGCCACAGATAATACACTATACACAGAGAAGAAGACTTTGAGCATGCGCATTGTTGTTGCTTTTCATTGTTGCCAGATTGCTAGTTACCTTTTGGTCACGTCCGACCGGGAAAAAATTGGGCTGGTTGTTAAAATTTGGGATGGTTTTTGATGCATAAAATCGCTCAACATTTTTCATTATTTATAAGACTACGCACTTTGGGCTGGTATTTTTTTAAATGGGCGGGTTTTAAGCTGTAGTTGCGCTGGAATCTTCAGTCCAATCTGGCAACACTGTTGCTATTACGTGTGACGCAGCCGACACGTGATGTGATGTTTTTTCATTCACAAAAAATATACGGATTGGCCGTCCACACGGGACAGCAAGGGTGTCGGATTCAGATCTATCCACTTTAGGACCCGGTATCAAAAGAGTATTTTGACCCGGTATTCAGTCTCCCAAAACGCCGGATCCGTGTGGACGGAACGCATGTCCGATAAGAAATGTATGCGGATACAGTAATGCGCATCTCCGTGTGGACGGGCCCTAAGTGCCTCAATATAAATTGTTGGGGATTCACAATACCCCTGGTGTCAGGTGTGGGGAGGGAGCAAGGACTCAATTGCAGTGAGGATAAGGCACTTTATTAATCAAAAATCAAACTCAAACATAAACCTCTTGACTAGACTAGACTTGATTTAACTAGACACAGGGTTAACAAAATAACGACAACGACGCGACAAAGGACTGCAAACATGAGGAGACTAAATACACACAGGAGGGAGGATAATTGATGAGAACACAGCTGGGAGAAATGAAAGTTAAGCAGGGAAACAAGGTGGGAGGGTTTACACATTAACGAGACATGAACACGCAGCTAATGCATGCGTCGCTGCCTGTTCACAAAGACACACAGACAGCACGCAGCTAGCTAAAACCAAACTGCGCGCGTCACGAAAACACAACATGAAAGCACGCGGCTGATATAAACACAAACCGCATGCTCACAACACTGCACACAGACCCGAGAGAACGCGGCTCGAGCAGAGCTTGAACCGTGCCCACTCACAAAACATAGAGCGCACGAAAACGAGGAACCACTTGGCTCATGACAAGGACGAACACACGAGTCATGAATGCCCGAATCCCGACCCAAAACCGAAACTGAACCAGACCAAAGTATCGGGACCGGACATCATAACTCACACAAAAGACGTCACACCGACAAACGTGCACGCGACTCGAACACTTGAAGCTGCGCATACGCACACACAACTCGAGACATTACGGTAGTGTCAGAGCTCTGCCACAAAACCAAGAAATGACTAGACCGAATGTGGCAGAACCCTGACACCTGGCATTTGCAATTTTGTAAAAGTGTTGGGTTTTCCATGTAAAATAAATGCATTTGGACCGCTGGCTCTCAGTACCACATTAACAGCTTTTAAATCTTGGACAAAATGCCATTCTGCTTTCCCTTATCTCTGATTTCTCTAATTCTTGGCTGGACAAATAGGGGTACATACTGGAGAGTCGCTGCATGGCACAATAATCCTTTCTGCAAAGCACTGCTTCCTTTTTCATGGGATACTGTTGGCACCCTCAATAATAAGACTTTGGAACATTAGTAACTGGTTGACAACCAGCAATCAGCCCCACATCATATTTATGTTTTGCCCATAGTTTTTAAGGAACCATGCTCGGGGCTGGATGGATGATCTCTGCTCTAATGTCTGTGATGCAGCAGCTCTCTTCAACACTGTCATTGCGGTCCATTGTTCTCACAGCCTCCACAACAAGTGGAATTTGCATTCAAGATTTTTTTTTTTACTTTATGCCTTGACCTACTTCTGTCCAATCTTCAGACTCAATACAACCCTTCATAAAACTCCCTAACTCAGATGTGCAGCCTTAGCTAAAGATAAATGTGGGACTGACCCGGCCACCAGATAAAATGACACTGATGCTCTGTCAGGCTTACAGACATAGATTCATAACTACTAGTTGACCCAGGCTCCAATTATCAACAAGAAAGTCTTTCAAAACACTCTAAAAACATGTTCTTTCTCACATATTCATCATAATTCTCGTGTTTGAAAATAGAAAATTAAATGCTTCTACTCATAATTGATAGTCATTAAATAATTATGACATTAGTAATAAATTCAGCACAAATCACTCAACATTATATATTGAAGCGGCAGTGGATTCCAGAATCGGACCCTTCAAGAAGTTCAGTGAATCTTTCAGTAGTTCCTGAAGCAGAAATTGACAGGTTAGTATTATTAGACATTTGTGGTAAACACTGTAAATCACATGGTCGTATAGTGCTCCTCATGGCACCGCTATCTACCATTAGCCATGATCCCTCTCCTAAGAAAGGGTTTCTTGGTCATTTTCAAAAGCCATCATCTCAATACAATTGTCACATGACATCAGATATAAAAGAGACATCTCAAGCAGCTTTGTCATTACAGAGAATAGGATCAGTGTTTGTTTGTGTGTGTGGTTACAGTGTGTTCACTTCCCTTATCAACTGTCTGTGTGCCCAGACTCCCTCCTTCCTCCCTAGACACCGTCTCTGTTTTCTTTCTCTCAGTCCAACTGTATAGTGTTGGGACAGTCTACCGCCCAATGTCCATCTTCTTTACACAATCAACACTTGGTGCAGTCTCATGATCTTGTGTTCTACAAATCCAGAATAATTTGCGGCCAGAGTTTCAGCCTCTTCCTCTTCCCCTTCCTCTACCAGCTGTTTGATGCATCTGTTGACTGTTGGTGTTGTTGGCCCCTTGTGACACTTGTGACAATGCCTGTATCAAGGCATCCTGCAGGTCTTTGTCTCGTTTCAGCTTGCTTCTTTCTTTCTTTGTCAGCTGTTGTTCCTTGCTGTGCAATCCGAACAGAATCAATACATCCACACATTCTTCCACTCAATGTATTTGCTTTCACTACGTGTAATATCTGGCTTCAGTCCATTCACGAAACAACTTCTCAGACGATATTCCCAGAGGCCTGGTTTGACGCCTCTGTTTGAAACCTCTTCGATGCCACTGTGTTTGTTGAAAACATCACATAGTCGAGCATAATACACCTGGACAGATTCCTCTCTGCCATGGCAGCAGTTGTCTATCTTTGACATGTCAATTCTGGTTGGGGACGCAGCTTTTAAAGCATTCCATTCTCCATCATTTGCTGCATTTTCCCAGCCCGTGTGTTTTCGTCTGCTGTCAGTGTTGGCCACTTTACCACTCACTTTATGCCAGTCAGTGGCTCCCAGTTTCACAGTTAATGGTCTCCTCAGTTCCTACATGATGGGGCTGAATTCTCTATAGAAAACCGTCAGCTCCTCAGAAAATCTTTCCCCTGAGTGACTGGGGCAAGGCAGATGTGAGATAGCTTCTTTTATTTCGTTTGCAGTCCACGATCTTAAGACCATCATTGAACCTTCTGGTCCAGCCAGCTTGATCATGGAGGCAAAATTCTCCTTTTTCCCCTTGTGTTTAAGATCTCAGTCCCATTCTCTAGATCACTTCAGGGTCCTTGCCTCAAGATTTCACCTCCTACTGCTCCCTCCTACATGGTTTCTGCTGTTGGGAAGAGGAGCTTTTGTCCTGTTCGCCTTCTTGGGCTGGTGTTGGTCTGAGTCCATTTTCAGCAGTTGCAGCTCAACCACAGGGTAGTGATAGGATGGTGGTATTGAAACAAACAGGAAAAGGGATAATAGGCGTAGATCCAGTGCTCATCGTTTCAATTTATCTCCTCATCTTCCATACAAGCCAATTCCCTCTGCATTGACTTCCTTTCTCTGCACTCTTCCTCCTCTAACCAACACGATATTGTTGTTTTACAATCCACACAGACATGTTTCATATTACATCCCTTCTGTTTTTCACTTCTCTCTACAACAGAATCCTTCCCCACTGTCAGCCTAGTGACACTTAATGTTCCTTCTCTTAGAAAATCCTGGTATTTAATGAATCCCTTCAATACTCATACATTTCAACCCAAATACTCTATTTATCTGAAAAAACACTGCTGTATCATACATCATTATTCCCCATGATTTTTGTTTTCTGTGGGTTTTTTTTGCACACACCTATGTAACTTTAGATGTCTCTAGAGAGATTCAACTTTCACCTAAATTGGGCAGGGGGAGATCGAAGCGGGATTGCCTGCATTCCACATCTCGGGTGGTCATAGATCACTTATCACTGACCCACCACAGAGTTCAAGCCACAAGCCACCTGTGGATCTTCCTACAGGTATTCCCACTAAATTCGTTCCACTGCAGTTATTTTTCACGATTTCAGTGCTGTCCCTCCTGGGCCTGTTCCAAATGTCTTCGCTCGTTCAATCAGAGAAAGAAAAGGCTCAGAGTCGTAATCTCCAGGTGTTCAGAAGAAATAATTTATTGCCAGGCAAAAAAGTGTGATGTCAACATCAGCATCTGAAGTAACAGCAGCAAACCTGGTGTTTTTCCATCAATTATATGCTGTACTATTTCTACAGTTATGTCATCAATCATTAATAATTTTCTCCAACAGGCCCCAGAGGTCGGCCCCTGTCTCTTAAACTTGCAAGGTAGGGCTGGAACTGCTCAGTCCGGGATGATCAGTCACATGTCTGTCTTATCTCTGTTTTCTTTCTGGTTCCTCCCGTGTGCTCCCAGTGTTTCTCCACTCACCTGACTAGTCATCGCCACCACGTTAGTCTTTTCAGCTGTGTCTTGTTCCCTCATCAGCCCTTGTGTATGTCTACCCTGTGTTCCCATTAGCCTTGGTCCGTTGATGTTCATAGTAAGTCGTGTCTCTACTCGTTCCTGGTTTCCTTATACCCTTTTTGATGGTTTGCACAAGAAGTGCCTTTTGTTTTGTATTTAAAGTGTTTATTTTGAGTTTGTGCCTTCCTCATCCCTCCAACACATTGTTACAGTGACAGAGGAAGGGAGGGCTGCATCTCATATTTATATCTCTGTAACATTTAAGCTTCAGTCCGATTGGAGATTTCCTTTCTATGTTAGGGGACCGTGACACTATAAGTAACATTATATGTATCATGTGAGTATTGATTTCTTTAGACTAACTATATCCTGTTTTCCTCAGTTACTCTTCTAAGCAATTCTAAGTAATACAGAAAATGCAAAAAGTGTGAAATGAAATAAAGCATGTTAATAAAACATATTTATAAAAAATTCTTCCACATACACACAATTATTTTATGTATGCATTTATAAAAATAAAAATAAATAACAATAAATATGCAACCCTTTCTGATGAATACAATTCTTCTTAATTGCCATTTTCTTCAAATTTACAATTTAAGAATAAAGTTCACAAAATTAGTTTATTAAGAATGTTCTTAAGAATATTTTTTTTCCTTAAAGATTGTTCTCAAGAAAAAAAAATGTAATAGGAACTTTTAATTCCTGCTTTTTTCAATTAATGTGAATGACCCCACAGAACAACACTTTATGTCATTGCCAATACTTTTGGCCACAGCTGTACAACAAAATGATAACTAGGCATATTATTACATGACACTAATGATTGATAATGAAAATAATGGTCGGTCAGGATTAGAATTATGGTGAGTTAGAAATTTTACAAAAACTAGTCAAATAGAAACCTTGTTTTTAATATTTTTTGTTGTTGGCATGATTCAACACATACTGTATGTATGGAAACCCATTTCTACCACAGAAGAAAATAATCATGCTTTTTAAAAATCATAATTATGACATAGGAAGCTAGAATTATGACATAGTAAATTGAAATTGTGTGACATTAAATTTCACAATTATGGCATTATTATTTAAATGATTTCTTAAAAAGTCAGAATTCTGACATAAAAGTAGAAGTTATGACATATAAAGTCGAAATTATGACTAACTTATTGTCTTATAATGTTGACTTTATATAACAATTTTAACTTTTAAAACTTTTAACAGAATGTGTCAGAATTTTGACTATAAGGCCCGGTTTCACAGATAGGGTTTAGATTAAACCAAGATTAGGCTTTAGTTCAATTAGCACATTTTAGCTTTTAGTAGCTGTAAAACAATGAGGGAAAACAATGAAACTGACACATTTTAAGACATGTCAGCTCAAGTTGCTTTCAGCTAAAACAGCTCAAATATGCATTGTCTTTAGTCATGCCTTGCCTTTGAAAATGGAGGAAAATGTCACCATTTTGAAATTTCTCAATTTGTATTTATTTCCTTTATCCCAATTAATAATTTTTGGTTCCCAGAACAATCTGGGGACGTTCGTTTCTGGTTCCCAGAACAAACATTTGAACATTCCCTGTAGGTTAGCCAGGAAGGTTTTCTTTACAAAAATAGAACGTTCCCTTTAGTTTTGGTGAACGTTCCCTTAAACTCTACATCCTGATATGCCTGTACACAAATAATCAGTCTACAAACTACATCTTATAAATTATTTATTGTTCAAAAATATAATGAATCCAAAATGATTGCTAAAAAATAACCTGCAGGTAACGTTATGGGAATGTTCTCTTTAGGTTTCAAAATTAACCCCAAAAAATAACCTGCAGGCAAATGTTCCCAGAACGTTCTTATTTGGTTCTCCCTCCCCAAAAAATACAGTAGCACCTCAATGCAGTACACAAGATCCAGGGGGCGGAGTTGGATCCAGATCCAAGGGGCGGAGTTAAATCCAGATCCAGGGGGCGGAGTTGGATTTCCTTCCACTGCATTCTGATTGGTCAACAGATTCCCCACACTTCGTACTTGTTGCTCTATCTTTTCCGCATCGAGTCGTAACTAGTTAGTTATTCTTTTGACGTAAAAACAAACTTGCCGAAAACAAATATTAAAGTTTTTAATAGTTACAAACACTGTAGTTTATACGTTGTGGTAATTTGTATAAAATACGTGGCTATTGTCCACCACTACGTACTTACACGTAGTGGTGGACAATAGCCACGTATTTTATTAATTTGGAGAAACGTTTAAATATAATCTAAAACAAAAAAGATTACTTACAAATTTCGTAGATTCACTGTATTCTTTGGCTGATCTTTAACCCCTTTCAGTAGTCCACATGCACTTTGATTTCCAATACTTAAGTATATTAATTAGTAGGCACTTAATTCAAGTTTAAATTCAAGTAGAGAATGTGCTTTTTTCACTACTGATTATGACACTGTATGTGACTAAATTATAGCAGCACTAATTATACTTATAAGTCACTTATAAGTGACTTCACAAGAGCATCTGACTTCATTTAAATAGCATAAGAGCATCTCACTTACATAAATGCATGCAAAATGTATTACCAACGAAATTAAATTGGAAAAAAAAACTTTATTAACACACGAGCTAAAACAGACATTTTGAAAACAGTAGGGAAACTTTGAAGGCAAAACATAAGGAAAACGACATTGGGAGCACACATAATTAGACCAACATTACAGGGAAACCACAGGACATTCACAATTAGCTATCCATCCATCCATCCATCCTTTCACACTGGTCAGCACAGATTTCACAGAACTCGCTGCAGAAGCCTGGGTGGGTGTCTTCGCACACCATGACCATGTGTGATGGGGCGGCGGCGGGGCGAAGTATATATAATGGGAGGAGTTGGATCTGGATCCAACTCCTCCCCCTGGATCTCGTGTTCCGCAGTGAGGACCATCTCAAAAAATAACCAAACGGGGACTTTAAGGGAAAGTTCTGTGTTTACTGGGATGCTGCGGAAATGCTCCACACCAGTCGGTGGCGGTGAGGCTCCAAAAGCAAGTTTGCCAACCGTATTTGAACATTGAAAGAAGAAGCAGCAGCAGCATGAGCGTTTATGAAATGAATAATAACTCCACTAGTGTTTTGTAAATGTCTGTCGTGTGCGGGAACTCTTGCGGCTGGCTGTTGGACTCTCGCGCGCTCATAGATGAGGGTTTGCGGCGCTGTATTTCTCACAGTGCTGGGCTTGAAAAGCCGACACACTTCAAATACTGTTTCAAGAAGGAATATTTTAATATATTGAAGCCCCACGTTCAAATTCAACAAAACACAGATATATTGACAAGCAGTTTTCCGTTACACACGGAAAAACATGGTGACTGTACACAGATTGAGCCACAAACACGAAAGGTATGCAATTGGGAACAGAAAGAAAGACGCATATTTATTGTTGATGTTATTATTATTTGATTTGATATACTTTGTTTGGTTATGAGGTCTTGGTGGATTGACGTACAGTTTGTTTGTTTTGCAGAAACGAAAGAGAAAGCAGCGTGATCTCAATACAGGAGAGATAGATGCCCATATTTATCATGGCAAGGTGATATGCTTTATTAATTTCTGGCATGCACAAAACGTAAAGGAATCTGTACAGAATTCAATTGGAATTTCAATTATTTAACTATTCGTTACGAATTATTGAGATTTTTAGAATCAGCCGTTTAAACAGCGCTGTGTGATTCGTCAAAGAGGCGTGCGCGCACCCTGATGTGAACACGCACGAGTAACAGAGACGCGCTTAATGAACGTGCACATGCACTCTCTGACAGCAGATGGCGCTGCTGGAACAGCAGTCAGAAACCAAGCACGTTTTATACCGCTATTCAGATTTTTGTATTCACAATGGTGTTCATCAGTGTTTTTACGTTTTAGTCTGGACTTCAGCATACCCTAGAAATTGATTGTAAATGTTATGATTCTTAATTATGGTTTGGTAACACTTTACAATAAGACACCAGTTGTTCATTAGTTAACATTAAGTGAATGGAAAAATACTTAATTTCAGTATTCAATAATACATTATTAAAGTCGAGCGTTGTAACTGGACTGGAGCTAACATGAACTACCAATAAACAGTTGTATTTTTTTTTTAACTAACAAAAACTTATGTAACAAATGCAGCTATTGCTCATTATTGCTGTTAGTTAATGCCTTCTGTACAGTTACATTTATCCATTTGGCAGACGCTTTTATCCAAAGCGACTTGCATTGCATTCAAGGAACACATTGAATCAGTTCTTGCTTTCCCTGAGATCGAACCCATGACAAGTAAGCACCAATGCTCTACTGATTGAGGTACAGGAAAGCCTTAAAAATTAGTTATAATCTGTAAAGTGATACCTATTGATCTTTATAATGAGGCGTCAAACCAACCGGTTCATTGAGGAGAGATATATCTATCTATCTATATATCTATCTATCTCTAAGCGATCGAAAAAGTCCCATATACTCAACTTTTACGAGTCATAACTCTGAGCAAGGATTATGTGGAAAGTGGGTTACCACATTTGAAGAGGTTTGCAGGCTCTGTAAGAACAGGCCTCACAATGGGGTGTAAGTTGTACCCTTGGGGCCTAAAAAAAAAGCTGCCCAAAGAAGACCCATAGACATACTTTTGTGAAGGGCCGGCCCATTAAACAAGGAGTGTGTGCACATGCTTTTCCTACTTCCTACTAAAATTGCATATGGCTTTTATTTTGAACATAATTCAGGATCACAATGTCATAGAGACAAGGGGTTGGGTTCTCAGGACCACTGAGAAGCTTTTAAGCCATGCCCTAGCAACCATTTAGAGCACCTTAGCAACTGATCCCATAAAATTCCATTCAAAGAGATCAAAAGGAATATATTTCGATTGAAATGTCATCGAAACATGTGGGTGGGCTTCTTTGACTCAGGGGAGCAACCAGCCAATCACCTTAAACACGCCCTAGCAACCATTGTCGAGCACCCAAGCAACCCAAGCCCAATATGGGATATCTTCCAATGTGAATGCCATAGAGGCATTGTGGTTGATTTATATCATTCATACTGACAAGTGGCATTTGGACTATCATCACTGGGAGCTGCCAAGCCACTCCCTAGCAACCAAACAGAATATCCTAGCAACCATTTAGCGATACCTATATCCCTGCATCAGAACATTGTAGAGATACGGGGTTGGCTCTTTTGACTCATGCTAGCAAACAGGGCTTCCAGCATTTTCTGTAGCTCAAGCAGTAGAGTGTGTCACTTCACGGTCATGGCAGTGCGGCAGTTAATAGCTACATGCTAATAGCGATTTAATTAAGTGTTAAATCATAGTAATAACTTGTTAGGAATTCTATAAAAACTCCATGGTAACCATTTGTGACAACTTCCAACTACCAGTAATTCCCTAGCAACCACCCAGAATCCTTTAGCGACCATCTAGCAATGCCTTAGCAACCAGCCAGAACACTCTAGCAACCACCTAGAACACCCTAACACCAGCCTATTAGCCGTCCAGAACAGCCTAACAATGCCCTTGCAACCACCCATAATATATGATCAACTGCCTAGCAACCGCCCATAACATCCTAGCAACCACCCAGAATAGCATAGCAACACCGTAGCAACCATTTGGCTCCCATATTTGAAACCCATATTAACCACCTCATCAGGCACTTATTTTTTCACCTAAGCCATATTTCTTGTTTTCTATTCCTTTCTCGGTCTTGAGAATATGTAAAAAAAAAATAATAAAATTATTAGTTGTATAAATATTGTAGATCTTATAGATGATCTGTTCTACTCTGTGTATACTAAAATTGATTCTTTTGGACTGGTTCCAAATTATGCTAGAAATTCCAATAGAGTTCCATCAGTATTTTGTTCTTACTTGCCATTCACACATGCACATTTCCTCTCACACATTCTCCATCTGTGAATGACTTGTTTTTATCTATTTTTCTCAGATCAGGTCAGTGGTTCTGGAGGGCTCTCGGTCTCTTCTGGAAGCTGGTCGTCAGTGTGGATACTTGAGCGAAGCTTCGGCCTCACAACCCTCTGAATCCCTGCCAGCCCATGAGTGCCAGCTGGCCGCCTTATGTGACATGGCCAAACAGCTCCCGTTAACGGACGAGTCTGTGGCGGCACCAGTGCAGATGCTGAACAGAGATGGTCTGGATCCACCGCTTGACCTGTTTTCATACATAACTGAAAACCCATTTGACTGCGCTTATGAGGTGACGCTAATGAGGGAGAAGTATCTATTGCCGCCCCGCAGCCGGTTCCTGTTGTCTGACATCACACGGATGCATCCACTTGTCAACAGTAAGTTTAAAAAAAAATTCTGTTCTATTACATAATAGAGGTTGTTTTTAATGTAGAGAAGCTCAATACCTTAAAGCTTTCAAGACCCGTGTTGTTTTAGTATTATTTATATAGTATTATAGAATAAACATGAGCTAAGAAAGAATTGTATTTTTATAAAGTAACATTAACAAAGATTTTTAAATAATGTAACAAGCTTTCTCAATGCCAAGATCATGGGTTCGATCCCCAGAGAAAGCAAGAACTGATTAGAATGTCGATGTGTATCTTTGGAAAAAAGCGTCTGCCAAATGCATAAATGTTATTCTTTAATGACTGTATTTTCCCACATATAACCCGCAGGTTATACCAGATTTTAGAAACCCGATTTAGATCTGATTCGGACTTGTGTTTGTTTTCTTATTGTTTGAATTTCGCGCACAAGCACTGTGTACCGAGCCTGAACAGTTATGGCTGATTGACGTCATGCGAGCAACATTCAAAATTCGAAATGTGAACGAACACAAAAAAGTTAATAAGTCTATGGGTGCGGGTTATATAAAGGTGTGGGTTATATCAAGGTTTTTTTTTTTTTTTTTTTTTTTTACACACACAAACCCCAAAACCCACGGGCTATATGGGGGTGCGGGTTATCTGCGTCTGCGGGTTATATGCGGGACGATACGGTAATGCATTAACCAAAGTGGAGTTGTTACCAATTTTAGTATGTCAATTTTGTTATGCTAGTTTTAGGTCAGTTTGTTTAGTGACTGAATTTTGCATATTGGTACATTTTGACTACAGGTGGAGACAAGTTTGATCTTATAATCCTTGATCCGCCATGGGAAAACAAATCTCTCAAAAGAAGCAGTAGGTAGCGTGACCCCACATAGACATTCATGCGTACTATGAAATGATTCATTCTCAGCCCGCAATAAGAAGCTGCTCTGGACTGAAAACATATCATGGTCTTTTTGACAGATACAGTTCTCTGCCATCCTCTCAGCTCAAGCAGCTTCCTGTGCCAGCACTGGCTGCTCCAGAGTGTTTGGTGGTTACGTGGGTAACTAACCGGGCGAAGCACCTGCGCTTCGTCAAAGAAGAGCTCTACCCATACTGGGCAGTTGAAGTGCTAGCGGAGTGGCTCTGGGTCAAGGTACACACACAGCACAGCTGCACAAGATGAGGAAAAATGCCCATTAAAGGGATAGTTCACCCAAAAATCTACTAAAATACTGTCATCATTTACTTATCCTCATGTTGCTCCAAACCTGTATGATATTTTTTCATCTTTAAAATACAAATCAGGATATTTTAAATGAAACCTGGTTTCTGTCCGTACATTGAAAGTTCATTGAAATCATTGGCACTCTAAAAAGTATCTAAAGCGATTGCAATGTTACTTTCAAAATAAAAGTCCCCAACACTGCTCTGCTTGTGATGTCAATCTCCAGGTGACCCGAACAGGGGAGTTTGTGTTTCCCCTGGATTCACAACACAAGAAGCCTTATGAAGTGCTGGTGCTTGGCAAGTATCGCTCTTGCACTGACCACGCAGTCAGGTAATGTGTGTACTGTATGTTTCACATTGGTGTCTTCATTGTAACTCCAAAGCTCATTGAATGTTCCAGGTCTTCAGCAGTGGATGAGGTTCCAGAGCGGCGGCTTCTGATCAGCGTCCCCTCAGTACTGCACTCTCAGAAGCCTTCATTGTCAGGTGCACACGCTTAAAACGGATCTAAACAAAAAATCCTGATTCATAGCTTTTGTGCTTATTCTTTCTCTACTGTACTACAGCTGTGCTAAAGCCTTACATTAGCGGAAAGCCCAAGTGTTTAGAGTTGTTCGCCCGAAGTCTTCAGTGTGACTGGACCAGCTGGGGAAACGAAGTCATCAAGTTCCAGCACAGCAGCTATTTTACCAGAGAGAGGGCTGAGGAACCGGCCGGGACACCAGAGACTGCGCTTACACCATAGCTCATGGACAAAGCTTTGAGTTTTTATGATATACATGGATATCAGCTTTCATCTAACTCCATGCAGCACAATTGTTTCATCTCCTTTCTGCAAGCTTGGTCTGGCCAGTTGTTGGGATTTCTACCTGCTCTTCCAAAAATGTGTCTGTTTTTAGAAACAGTTTTTAGTATGCGTGTCAGAAATGTTACGGTATTTTCGTAAAAATTCTTATTTTTGAGTTCATAACTTATGGACCTGCGCTTTGTCTGATGTTGGTTGCAAAAATGATCAAAATGTTAACTGTAAAACCCCTTTTATGTGGGAGATATACTGATATTTTACATTAAACTTTATATGAAAAGACCTTTGCTGCTGTTTTTGTCATTATTTGTGCTGTTGTTTTTGCAACATTGTTTCCACATTTCTATTTATTCTGTGTTTTCTGATGTTTGTATACTCATTACACCCATCTTAGTTAAGTTCTTCAGGCTACATGACATTTTATGGTACAGTATGCAGATGGGAAGCCTCAATTTTGATAAATGAAAACATAAATGGCATTACATATTGCAAAATTAGACATGAGAAGTCATTTACATGAGTACAATTACATGAGAAGAGCAAATATTGAGATATGATATGATAACTTGAGAATTAAATACACTACACATTACTCTGACACTAGTCAAATTTTTTATTGACGTGTTCCAAAACGTTTTCAAATAGTTATTTTTGAAACCTAAAGAGAACATTCCCAGAACGTTCCATGCAGGTTATTTTTTAGTAATAATTTTGTATTCATTCTTATGTTTTTGAACAATAAATAATTTAGAAGCTGTAGTTTGTAGACATGTGTACAGGCATTTCAGGATGTAGAGGATAAGGGAACATTCCGGGAACGGTCACCTAACCTAAAGGGAACGTTCTGGGAACCAGAAACTAACATTTTCAGAACGTTCTGGGAAACAAAAAATTGTTAACGGGGTTAATGTTATTTATTGTCACTAAACGTTTCCTCTTTTCTAAGATAAATAAATTCAGAAGAGTGAAATCGTTGTTTTAGGACAGGATGCTAGAAGTTGGCAAATGCCATCATTCCCATATTCTCAAAAACAATAAACAAAACAATGCAAAGTGAAAGGTTTTTGCTTCTATGGGACCTGACATCCCGTCAATTTATGTGGAGACAGGTGGACATGGAATAGCAAGTTTAATTGAAATAAACAAATAAATAAATATTCTGTTGACATGATCGACAGGAGAAGAAAACACAAGCCGACATTATAATCACTGATGCATGACTGAAATCCATCGCTTGACACTTCCACCTGAAATAACCCTTATTTACACAGAACAGACTTTTTGTGTATTCTGCTGCCCTTTTTCATTAAAAACAACTCAACATTTTTCCATTTTAGTGTCGGTTAGAGTAAGATGAATGAGAATAAAATAATACCATATTACAGTCAACTGGAAAACAATGCGAACAGACTAAAAAAGGGAAAGTCATGACTATTCAGGAGTACATGATTGCTTTCTTTTTGTCATTCAGTAATTCATTTGTAATAAAGACTTCATTAAAAAGTGTTGTTTATATGATGGCGATATGATGCCAGCTAGCCTTATATGATTATTTCTTCTTTTTTAAGCGTATGCAGAGTGTGACGTCATATTGTGAACCGAAGCAGTGTGTTGTGTAATTCAGTTTATTTCCTGACTACTTTTAGGACAAGTGAGTTTGTTAGTGAGATGTAGATTTAGAGGGTTTAACTCAACACATGATTTGAATACTTATTTGGTCTCATTGATCTCACAGATTCTCTAAGGATTGTTTCTTTCTTTCAAAAAAAACAGAATTTTTAAATACTTAAAGGGATAGTTCCCCCAAAAGAAATAACTTGAGGGTGAGTATTCCCAAACCTGTATGAATGTCTTTCTTCTGTTGAACACAGAATAGGATATTTTGAAGAATTTGGGTAGTTTTTTGACCCCATTGACTTCCATAGTATGGAAAGAAAATTATGGGTCATATACATATTATTTTGTGTTCAGCAGAAATGCAAACAGGTGTAGAACAACACAAGTGTGAGTAAATGACAGAATTTACATTTTTGGGGTGAACTATCTCTTTAAACACAATTCAAATCTGTACTTTACTTTCACTGTTTTTGGCTAGATTGCATTTTTAATCGAGTAGAATTTTACTCAGTATTCATATTTCACTATACATATGACCAAAATCTTATTTCACTATATTAGAAACTTTATTTCACTATAAATGTCTCCATATCTGTTTTTGATCACAATTTCATGGCCCCCCGGACTATTTTGTTGAATGAACATGCAATACGTCAAAAGAAACAGACCCAGAGGATTGAGTGCAGCTGAAGAACCTGGTGGCGACGACATGCTGGTCGAACCCATGAAATACATCCAGATCGGATGATCAAAGCACTGTCGAGTCCATCAACACCCCCAGAGATTCACAGTCCACATTTCATTCAGTACCATTAGGGCATGATGTATATGCTGTTTAATGTTGGTGATCGTGCTATTACATATTGATATCACTTGTTTCTGCATCTTCTTTGCTTGTTTTTGATCAGGAGATACAGTAATCTTTCAGAAGATGTCCCCTAGAGTGACAAAACCAGAAATTGTCAATGAAATTGACAATTGAAAGAGCAAATTACGCAGATTAGATGTCACGCGCGAGAGTGATTAAAATGAGCTTGTGGGTACCCGTATTTATGCATGTAGCTCTGTTTTCCGCTCGCGGATGTAATTTACGCACACGTAAACATCAGTTTTGTGCTCGTTCCTTTTTGGCATGGATTTGCCGACGTTTTTTTTTTTCGCCATAGTCGACGAAAAACGTGAAGTGAAGCGCGTGAGCTGTTCTGAGTGCTCGAACGCCTAGCGTCGGCGTCTGTAAACTGCTCATATCTCAAATCTTTACTCAAATTTCAAAGCAAAAATTAGCTCGAAGGCTTGCTCGTATTTTGGAATACTCGTATGTCAGGACACTCGTATCTCAAGGTATTACTATATAATTAAAACACAGCATAGGCCACACTGTCTGAATCTAATATGACCTGAATCTTGTCACGGCTCTGTCATTCCAGTTTGGTCTTTTCAAGTGTCTATTGACAGAGCCCTGGCACTGCCCCTTTGTGGTGTCTTGTCATGGTGTAACCCCTCCCACCTTGTTACCTCGTTTCCCTTGAGTGTTGTCAGCTGTTCTCAGCTCGTTACCAATCCTCATGTGTTCCCCATTTAATCCCGGTGTGTTTGCTGTCCTGTGTGGTGTCATTGTCATTTCATGTCTGTTTCTGTGTTTGCTGTTTCCCCGGTCCATCCGGTTTGTAGGGATGTGGAAATGAGGCTTCATGAAGCACCGAGGCTTCACCCTGACTGTTTCGGGAAAAGATTCGAGGCTTTGCGAGTGTTAAGAACAGCGCCATCTGGTGCTTATTTAAAATAAAGCAGGCAGAAGCCTGTGGAAGAAGCTCTTTCAGATGAAGCAATCACAACACACTCCATCGATTCAATGCTGTGTACAAATAAAAGCTTTATATGTTTGTGTTTAATGTATCCAGAAAAATAATAATAATTTACCCATAAAGAGTGACAATAAAATATAATATGAATTTATATGATTCAATAAGATCTAACGTTGGCCTACTCTCTCTCTCTCTCTCTCTCTCTCTCTCTCTCACACACACACACACACACACAAACACAATAAGGACATTGTGTTATAGGATCATTGTGGATAAATATGAGCGTGTGTCCGCGTGAGAGATCTATCTCTCACCTTTGATCGCAGTACATCCACAATATCATCCTAAAGCAGAAGGATGTTATCAAGAATGTAAATCCTTCCAAGGGCGTGACGATTATATTGAAGTTATGTTCGAATATAAATGATGAGATGGAGAGGCTTCTGTTGTTGTGGATAAAAGAGAAGCAGATTTCCCTCGACAGGTATTCGTTAAAATGTCTGCGTCAAGTCAAAGTGAAAGTGAGGGTAGTCAGGCGAAAAAAGGTAAGAAAAGTGATCAAAAGAATAGAAATCGAAAACAATAATATAAGCTAAGCTAAGTTATGTTAATTTAAGTTATGTAGTGTTCGTGCAAGGTACGATACAGAATCAAGTGTCTCCATTCAACCCCCCCGCACCTGCCTCTACTGTTTGTAAAAACGTATAATTAAAACCACATTTTACTTGATATCGCACATTTATCACACTGTATACATGTACTATAATTGTGTGTGTGTCTATACCAATAAAAAGAATTATACTATTTCTTATGGTAAAATATGATATATATATGTGTGTGTGTGTGTGTGTGTGTGTGTGTGTGTGTGTGTGTGTGTGTGTGTGTGTGTGTGTGTGTGTGTGTGTGTGTGTGTGTGTGTGTGTGTGTGTGTGTGCGTGTGTGTGTGTGTGTGTGTGTGTGTGTAATGTATTGATTCTATATATTACATATATTGACTCTCCTCACAAAACCATCAACCAGACTGAGTCAACAAGGACTCGTTAAGTAAGATCTGGGGGTTTGAAGCTTCTGACACGCAAAGTGAAAAGGCGCACGTGATTTGACAGAAAGTGAGGCTTCATTTGTCATCGATCACGTGACTCGGGGAAACCAATACACACCCAGATACAGAGCTTAATTTCAAATTGTGTCACATGAGCGATACGCGCATCGAAGCTTCAGTGTCATATGTAACATCACTACCGGTTTGTTTTATGTTTAGTATTTATGATCATGTTTATGTTATGTTTTGTTTGTATTTTGTGTTTTTTGTGTCCCTATATTTTCCTCCTGCACTTGAGTCCTCCCTGAATGTTTCGTGACAAATCTTATTAAAAATACAAAAGTGATTCAGTGTTTCTCTATTTTTGTCTATTATTGGTCAATTACCAATGAAACAGACAGCAGATTATTATTATGCTGTCCCTTTAAGACTGAATGCACGGATTCAATTTACTGAACAATACTGTTTTTTACCTATTTTACATAACAAATATGTTTACGTGAATACTGCACATGACAGACATTTTGACATTATTGTGCATCTCTAGCTGATAGCAATAAGCACAATAAGACGTGAATATGCTTTAATGGAGCATGATGTTTAATAATTTTATTAAATATCATACAAGTTTAATAATCAATTCATGTTAATATGCTGTCTATGTGCGCAATTCAGCTGAATTCTTTTTCACAGATTTCATGTGTTTCAAGTATTCATGCATGCATGCCACTTACTTAACTTTAAGTAGTACAGTGCTATAAGTGCATATTTAAACACTGCAAAATAAACTATATAATAAAATCTCTAATGATAACCGACATATAGCATCATACGTCTTAAGTAAGTCCTTCTGTTTTTATATAGTCCATAAGAAAAAATTATCAGTTGGATGTTAACACTTGTTGAAATGTATATATGGACTATGTGTAAACATTTTATTAAGTGAAATATCATATTTGAGGCAGCACTAAACAGCATGTAATTTTTATGACCCTACTTATTTTCACAGTCATAACGTGTACTTTATTGCTTTTTCCTGTATTAATATTTTTAAGTACATTTAAGATTAGAAGTTCCAGATTCTATAGGTAGTACTGTAAATATTTTAAATGTCTTTCAGACCAAATACTCGGATGCTGTGTCATAGAAATGATGTGTGCATCGTCCATACTGTATGTGAGCAATTTAGGTAGAAATGAAGATGACAAGGAGACCTTTATTAAATTTGTGTCACTGACTGAAATGTGTGTGACTCGTGAGTGCGTATCTACCCACAGAGGCAACAGGGGTTCTTTCTCACTATGCAGAAGGGCAAATGTCCCAGAATGCCTCTGAGCGAGACAGGCTTGTCACTCCTGTTGACCTCCAACCCCATGGAGCTCTTTCTGCTGACAGAATCCAGCACATCAGATGCCTCTTGGTTCCAAACACTATTTGACGTGCCCCTATGGAGGTCAAGAATACATTTTCTCTCGGAATGTCTCAGTCACTTTGAAGCAAAATACTTGCAGTGAGTACATGAATAGAATACATGGCACACAAAGAAATAAAAAGTCCTTGTTTGTGAACATTTCACCATTATAAGTTGCTAGTCGCCTAAATATACAGTCAAATAAGGATGCAAGTTAGTTTCCAGGAATATATCAAACCATTCGATACGTGGTCTATCACATTTTAATGATGCAAAAATGAGTGTGCTTACACCATGAAAGTTATGGTACATAACTGAAAGCAACTTTATATTGTAAAAATATGTCAGTGCCATTGTTTTGTCTCAGGATGGACACCAGTAATGTTTTTTTTTCCAGGCACGTTTATAAAAGCTACTTAAAGGGCTTATCCGGGCTTAATCTAAGCCCTCTCTGTGAAACCAGGCCACTGCGTCTATAATTACAGAGTTACTTCTATTTTCTTATGGTAAAATATGGTTAAAGTAAAGTCCAAATGTACAGACAAACATTTATGGTAAACAAAAATATGTCAATTCTATTGAAAATTGTATTTCACGTATTCACGTATTAATTGCAACATTAAAAATAGATCTATATTAACTATAAATGTAATATTGAATTTTGCATGTTAGTCAACCATAGACTGTAGAAAATGCACTTTCACTCTCTTCCATTGTAGAAAAATCAAGCTGCAGCTGTCCTGACATCTTGTCATGGTTCTGTTAGTTTCTCTTTCATGGACTTTTAGTTTGTATTCACCTGCCATGTGTTTGTTTGTCTTTGTTTTCCCGCCACTAATTAGTTTCCATGGTCACTGATTATAATCACAGCTGTCTGTCTTTATCATCTTTTCAGTTCTCATTTGTCTGGTCTTATTAATTGTGTTATTTTTATGTATTTGTGTACTTCATGTATTTGTGATTATCTGTATGGAATATTTAAGCCTTTGAACCTTGTTCCTGCAACCCGAGCTTGACGCATGTTGCTGATCAACCGTCATACCTCTGTTTTTATAGAATCAAATAACTCATTAAAACCAAACATATATATAAAGAAAACGGAAATGAACTTACATCAGCTTGATAAACTATACCTAAAAAATAAAGCACCCAACGCATTCAACTTTTTAACTCAATTTCTCTAATTAAATTCAACTTAAATACTTTTGTTCACGAGTAACAGCTTACTGTATTGTCAAGGCAACTAAAGATTATTTAGTTACGCAGAGGCTACTCCTTGTTCTTTCCTCTTCTTTCATTCTGTTTGATCTTCAATATGAACATTATTTGCCACTTAAAACAAAAGAAAAGTTTTTACCTGATAGGCAAATAAATTACATACAAAAGTTGTTGTGTATTCCTCAATACAACACAAATGCTGTAAAAATATGAACTCTAAACCATATAACAGCTAAATAACCGTGCAGCACAAATTAAGCCGGTAAATGCAAAGCAAAATTATTTTTTTTATTGGAAGTTACTATATTTTTTCAAGCTTCAATGGATGCATGAAACTGGCACTGTTCAACATTCAATTGTTTGTTAAGATAACTCAATTTGGATAAATACTTGAAGATCTAAATAAGGTCAACAAAACAATTGTTTTTAGCACTTAGAGTATTTTTGTTTAGTTCACTCAAGACAATAAACTCACTCACGTTTTTGCATTTGTTAGAAGAACATTTTGCAAGTTGGATTTGTTTTCACAGTGACTGAATGTACGACAAAAGATAAAACATTTAAACTATTAATTTGACAAAACAAAAGAGCACAACTATAAAGAACAATAATAAATAATTTTCAATCAGTATCTTTTTAGTCCAGATCATAATGTGAAAGGTTTTGAATATCAGCTTGTTAATATACTTCGAAACCATACAGTCTGAATAAAAATCACTTATAAAACTCACGTCGAACACAAGCACGCACAGAGAAGAGAAATCTGCTTTGATGTAACATTCCAACACAAATTCAATAATTCAGTTACAAAACACAGCAGACCTTGTGGTTATGCGTGTTGATCAGGACATGTGCTTCCCACTGGATTCCCAGATGCCTCAGAGTGAGGAAAGTAGTCAATATTTTATCTTCATCTGTATGCCAAAACATTTGCGTACACGCATAAATATATGCTAGGATTTGTTCTTAATGTTTAATGTTTCTTGCCTCTTTTAATTCACATATTATGGTGAAAAGAAATAAAGAGGAAGTTCATGCTCAAATACATATAAACACATATTCACCATACACATTATTACACATCACTATTCCCCTTTGACAAGCAGACGGACAACTTCATACAAGTTGAACGTTACGTATCTTTGATATCATAACATTAGGATGTGATTTCCTCAAAGATCTGGTGAAGGTACAATTTATCCTGATTAGCTGATAATTCTGATTATGTTCAAAATTGACACATTTTTACCGTAGCTCTGTGCCATTTTCCAAACATCTTGTCCTATAAATTTGAGAGGTACTTTAAAGTTAAAGTTTAATTTAACACTATACTTAAGTGAGTCATAAATGTGTCCTCTTTAGGAATTAGTGTAGTTTATTAATGTTATATTGTCTACAAGTTCATTTATTTGCAATTTGCACACTGAATACAACTAACCACAGATCTTTTTCACAAGGACAACTTGTGTAAAGAAGTTTCCTCAAACTGCAGCTAAAGAATTATTGGGAGCCTGTCAAATAGGACTTGTTCTTTTGCTCAAGTGTTGCTCAACTCATAAATAAGAAAGGACAGGCATCTTATATAGTTGAACTACATGTAAATTACTTCCACACACTTCCATGTGAAAAGCTCTTGCTTATACAGCACCTCCAGGATCCTGTAAAAGAGGAAGTGTCTTTGTTTTAGTGCCAACCGTGCCTTTTGAGTAAATTATGAATAAGTTCCAGTTATTTCTACAAGACAACCAGGAAAGACATCAGCACACTAGACGACAAGATGGTGGGACCTGTGAGAGATTTTTACATGCTTTTGGATTATTGCAGAAAATAAGCACTGTGACAAGCATAAACTTTATGTTTAATAAAATCTTCACATATGAACACAACTTTTATCAAACATTCTGTAGTCCCATTTAGCCATTTGTTAGCAACCACGTTATTCAAATCAAGAAACACTTTTAAAAATCACAAGGAGGTATTACAGATGTATTTTTTTATGCTGTAGAATAAATTGTGAAAATATATATTGAGCTTGTTGACACCACAAACCTAATTTCAAGCTTTTAGAAGCAAAAAACACTTTTAGCTAAAATGCTGTTAGCTAAAATGCTAACTCATTTCTAGCTTTTTGCATCATCTCTTCAGCATTCTATAAGTGAATGATAACTGCAGCTGTTATTCTGCAGAAAGTCTTTCTTATTTATTATTTATTATTTATAATAATACTAATAATATATTGTATAAATAATTTATATTCAGCAAGAACATGTTTTAGAAAAGTAATTGGTATGCCATGAAGATGTCCGTCTTTGTTGATTGGTGGTAGTGTGTAAGTCATCCAATAAATGTTACTGCCAGCATGCAGCTGCTAATCCTATTTTTGTGTTTCAATATCCCACAGTGAATTCATCAGCTCACACTGAACAGTGTGTTAAATGCCATTAGCCAATTAACCTCCTATAGGCTGAACTGTCACACAAACACAGTATGAGGGTTTAAACTCACCTTGAAATAAAAATGGACAATTCTTCTTTTTTTATATAGAATACTGCAGTATTTTTTATAAATGATTTATCAGTGCACATGGTTATTTTTCAAATTCATGCACCCCGAAATCTTTAAAATGTAACTTCTCATCCCTCTTGCAATGACATTTCTATTCTCTGATGATGCGTTTACTGGCGAGAGGGCGGGGCCAACCTGTCACTCACATGATATCGGCCAATAGCAAACCACAACCATCCAATCAATTCCTGGTAATATCAACCCTATTGTTGTCTTGTTTGAAAAAACAGTTAATTTGAGTTCTTCCGTTCCATGCAGACTTTAACAATCTACAAGTGTTTTTTTTTTTGTCCAATAGCTGAGTTCTGTATAGAAATAAATGGAGTAGAATTATTGTATGGTGCTATGCGGTCGGTGTCTGTTAATTTGAAATAATAAGCTTTATTTTATGATTATAAGAAAACTCCATAAAAGAAAATAGTCATTCTCAACATGGCTTTTACATTAGATATCAAGTGGCCCATTGCGGTGTTGGACACTTTTCAAATACTGTACATCACATCATGTAAGTAAAATAAGTTGTAATTGCTATTTAATTTCATATCAAAGACACTGACAGAAGGAGAGAGAACATCCTGAGGTGTGACTGTATGTTAAAACAAAACCTCAGTGAAAAAAAGTAAATCTTGGAGAAAAACCTGAAGAAAAGAAAGAAGTTAAGGGGCTGACAATTAGAGGGAGTGAAAGAGTACTTCTCTTTGGATAAGGTCTCGGTCATTAGAGCTTGTTTCTTTCCTGCAAATGTTACATCATTGACATTTCCAGCAAAACGAGTCCTTTATTCCGTTATAATGACCTCCTAAAGGTTAATTATCCTGTTAAATCTCAAATCCTCCCCTTTTACTGTCCTGAATCAGCTATCTTTTTATAACAAAGCTTTGTTGACAGCTCTCTGCAAACCTTTAAATATATGTCAGTCTAAAAGCAAGTTACTGTCTGATAGATGATAAAAAACTCAATTGAGAATCATATTGCTTCTCACATCACCATGTAAACACCGATACTGAAAAGTACTAAACTTCTCGAAGAGGTATTTCTCTTTTCGTCTGTGCTGATATAAGTTTGTTTGCTTTTCATTGGGAGTCGTTTTATTGCATCACTGTAAGGGTTTTATTGAAGTGGACTTTCTGTGATCATAAAAATATTGTCTCAACCATAACAGGATATTACATTTAGATATATTCAAAAATGGGTTTGTAATTGTGTGTACATTAGATTTAATGCAACTTTGCTGAGCAAATATGTATAGCCAATGACAGATGCTGTAAAGTGTTTATTGAAAACTTAGTATTGCAGTATTGGAATATTGTATTGTAAAGGTAAATAGCAAAAAAGCTCTTTCAGTCCTGAGCCAATTACGCTATATTGTTGAATGTTAATTGTAATAGCCTTTGGTAATGTACGATAATCTTTTAAAATGTTGCATCATTCACATCTTTCTAATAATAAAATTAGAAGTCTCTATGAATGAAGGTTAATGCACACACCCACATACTTGTTTTAAGTTTATTGTCTGCATGATTTATTCCCTTGTTTTGCTAAATGTCCACATAATTTGTTTAGACACGTTCATCCAAAGCAACTCACATTGCATTCAAGGTACAAGGTGCATTCAGTTCTGCTTTCCCTGGGAACCGAACCCATGACCTTGATGTTGCAAGCGCCACGCTCAACTGTTTGAGCTACTGGAAAGCCATTCTTGTTTTTGTTCAATCAAAACATGGGAATGAATTGATAAAATTTGGAAACAAATTTTTAATTCATGGCCAAGAAGTATTGTTGGCTATGTTTTTGTCTGCATGTCATATGCGGGGACTGTAGACTCGCACCCAAGCGCTCATTGTACAGTTGTAGGAGGACATGTAAAGGTAAGTAAAATTCCTGAGTGTTTAAAGTTTAAAAAAATCAAACAGTAATTCACATAGGCCTAATGTTTATGCTGTCATTATACTTAATAGAAAAGATAGTGTTCGTCATAGTTCTTTGTAGGTTGCTTTTCATACTCTATACTTTGCCAACCCTGTTTTATGAACCGTTTTTGTCCCCCAAAGAACCATTCGGTGAACAGTCCTTAAAAGAACCATTTATTTTCTTAGTGTAAAGAAACCTTTTAAAAATCTAAAGAACCTTTGAAAAGTTTCCATTGGAGGTTCTTCATGTAACCTTTGTTGCCAAATAAAGAACCTTTATTTTTAAGAGTGAAGGCTGTACAAGGTGAGCTTTACGATACAGAGCTAAAAGTGCGAACTTTAAAATAAAAAGATCAAAATACGAGCATAATCCGTTCCAGGGCGGAGCTCGTAACTCGAATCAAATCTGCTCAAATCTAGAATCATGTTTTCCCATAAGAAATAATAGAAAACAAATTGTTCCAGATCCATAACAATGGAAGAAAACATTTTTTTTATTGGTATAGACACACACAAAATTATAGTACATCTATACAGTATAAGGATTCGTGTGATATCAAATGAAATGTGTTTTTTATTATAAGTTTTACAGACAGTAGCGGCAGGTGCAGAGGAGGGAGGGAGGGGGTTGGTACGTCGACACTTGATTCCGTATCATAACTTACACGAACACTACGCAACTTACGTAAACTTAAATTAACATAACTAAACTTAGCTTACGTATATTTTGTAACTTTTCTATTTTATATTATTGTTTTGCTTGTATTATTCCCTTTTTTCGCCTGACTACCTTCACTTTCACTTTCACTTGGCGCAGACCTGTTAATGGAATGCCTATCGAGGGAGATTTGTTTCTGTCTCCCATTAAAAAAAAGTAAGGTACGCGTCGTCAAAAAGCGCCGACCAGTAGACGATTTATCAGTAGACGTGTTTCTTTTCAATGCTGAGCTCTTGCAACACCTGCGTATCGTCTGTAGATCGATCAACTCCTCAGACCACAGTTCCTCCTGATGCTCCTGCTGCTAGATCACTCACGCGGGCACCACGTCCATATTTATCGACCATTTCATGCTTCCTTTCCATGGTCATCATGCGTTTTTCTCCATCCTTACTACTCACTTTCTTAGAGCTCATCGCTAATATGAAGAATAATGAATAAAATAGAGAGAAAATCAGCTGCTCGCGGGCGACGCGTACAGAAGTCAGTGAACACTGAAGTGAATGTGCGTCGGCATCGGCGTCAGTACGCGTGCTCGTATCTCAAAAATGTACTCGTATCTAGAAGCAAAAATCTGCCGGAAGGCTTGCTCGTATCTTGGAATAGAGTTTCAAGGTCGTAGCAAACATAGTATTATTGTGCAAGAAGTGGTGTCTTAATGAATCGATCATCTGCCCCTGTAATCAAAATGTGTGTGTGGAAGTAAAGTTCCTGGTGTTTTACTGCCACTAGTGTTCAATTTGGCTGGAAATAACTGTTGCCAATCCCTTCTGCTAGACAAGCTCAGGGAAAAGTGAGACCACACTAGCATTTTAGAGCCACAGGTAGCTCTAAATCATAAGAGATATTAAATGAGACGGTGCAGTGCAGTGAGATGAGTGCAAAGAGAATGCCCTCATATGAATATTTCATAAGGATGTGCCAACAAAAATGGAAGAGCTTGTCAGTGACACCTCGTGCATTTACCCCATTGATCAATACTATAGCATAGAGCCCAACACAAATCCATCCATTTAGCTGCATTTGCACAGCCCACAAACACTCACACACACACACTTGCTGGGGATATTAATAATTAACATGCTCATTAAGCTGGGGATTAAAAAGAGTAGATAATGGAATAGGAGAGCAGGAAAAGAAGTGGAGACAAAGGAAGATTGAGAGAGAGAGAGAGATGCAGTCTGTATTTATTTGAAAGACAAACCTATAATGTTAAAGTCCTGATCAATCTCTCAGGTGTCTCAGTTAAATGTTTGTACAGTAATTAGCTCAGGGAAATGAAAAACCTTTTATAAGGTAAACTCTCAGATAGGCTTGCAGTAATATGGTGATGGAAAAACATGATATGTTTCTCAGTAAAGAATCCTGCCGCCGATATAGTCTCCTGGTCTTCCCTTCTCAGTTTCCGATACAGGCATTTTAGCAAAATTAGAAGTATTTCTCCAAATGTCTTTCCATTTATAATGTTTGCGTTGCCTACAGTAGCACTTCAGCTTGGTTACTGTAGTTGTGTGGAGATTCCCCCCCGATATGTTCAATATGTGCCATATTAAAGTCACCATGAAATCAAAATAATGCAGTATTTATCATAAATGATTAATCTGTAATTCATGTGCCATGTGCCTTATTATAATTAATTATTAAATTATTAAATTACAGACAAGAGGAAGCGCGGCTTGCGCAAAGCTTGAAACCGCGCCCACTCACATGACAGAGCGCGCAAGAACGAGTAAACACCTGTTCTCACACGCTCACGACAAGGACGAACACACGAGTCATGAATGCCCGAAACCCGATCCAAAACTGAACCAGACCAAAGTATCGGGACCGGACATCATAACTCGCACAAAAGACATCACACAGACAAGTGCGCACGCGGCTCGAACACTCGAAGCCGCGGGCACGCACACACAACTCGGGACATAACAGTAGTGTCAGAGCTCTGCCACAAAACCAAGAAATGACTAGACCGAAAGTGGCAGAACCCTGACACAAATAAAGTAATACGCTAAGAAACCGCAGTTTGCAATATCAAGCAGCATAAGTCAAGTCAAGTCACCTTTATTCACCACAGTTTCCTGCATATAACCCGCACCCTCATATAACCCGCAGGTTTTGTGCAAAAAATCGTTGGTATAACCGGCACCCATAGATTTATGAACTTTTTGGTGTAAGTTTACATTTCAAATGTTGCTCACATGACGTCAATTATCCATAACTGTTCAGGCTTGGTACACAGTGCTTGTGTGTGAAATAAAAAAAATAAGAAAACAAACACAAGTCATAATCAGAACAAAAAGAAAAAGCAGTCTCTCCCGCTGTGCAGCAGCTCGTCCCTTAAGAAGCGATTCTACAGGTGTTGATCATCGGATGAGATGAGAAGAGCCCCCCTTCATGGCAGCACAGCCAATCACGTCTTCTTACATGATTGACAGTTCAGACAGCCTATCAGCGCCAGCTGTCAGAGTGATAGTACAAGCGCCAGAGACAACAACCCTCGCAAGAAAGAAAATACCGCAAAAAAAACTTACATCCATAGGGACGTAACAAATATATTGAAATATTATTACGTGTAAAAAATTTGTGATATAGCCTTTATATAACCCGCACCCCGCCTTTGGGGTTTGTGAAATCTGGTATAACCCGCGGGTTATTTGTGGGAAAATACGGTATATAACGCTTTTTACAATACGGATTGTTTCAAAGCAGCTTTACAGTGGTCACAGGAAAACAATAAAAACAAAGTTTGTTTGGTTGAACAGCAGCCTTAAAAGAGCAGGCAAATTAATACAATTAATGAATATTAAGTGTTAAGTTTCCCCAACTGAGCAAGCGAGAGCGACAGCGGCAAGGAACCAAAACTTCAGCAGGTGACGTAATGAATGAAGAACGGAATGGAGAAAAAAACCTTGGGAGAAACCAGGCTCAGTCGGGGGACCAGTTCTTGAACAGATCATGATTATCATATTGACAACAATTCATAACAAGCTGTTTTGTACAGCTAAAAATTACTGGAAGCGAATGACACTGGAAAGCCAGACACATTAAACTAACAAATGGCCGCGACCACAATTACTTGAAAAATAAGGATATGATGATGATGAGTTTACTGGCAAGAGGGCAGGAGAACCTGTCACTCACATAAAAGCGACCAATAGCAACTTCTGTTCATTCTGACTTTAAACCCAAGAATGGTTATCAGAGTGGATTAAGATCATACTTAGAATAATGGTGTAAACACTTGTAGTTCAGTTCTCTTGGTTCTTTTGATGTGGACCAATAAAGAAAATTTGGAGTCAAAAGGAGACAAAAATGAAGATCTGCTGCAATAAGACGTAGTTCTGATGCCTGTACTGAACTGTAATAGCATTCTGTTTTTTGGAGGGTCGCATCTTTTTTTACTTCATATTTAAATCAAACGGCATCATTTGGAAGCGGACCGAGACCCATCTTTTCAGGGTTCGTAGGGAAGCATTCGGACTATTGCACTGTTTGAACCAAATCGAATCAAATCTGCCAAGTGTGAACAGAGTCTTTGTGAATAGTCCTATAAAATGATCTCTGATACCAGGGCAGATTATCATGTGCAAATCAATATTTTTGTTCTTGTAGGTTGGCTTATGTATTTCAACAGCCAGTGTTTGAAGAGGGGGTGAAGGAAGGTAGAAATATGAGAAAGGAAGTAGAAAGGGCCTGTTTTCCCTTAAGACACTTTAAGTCAATCACATGCACTTTGGTTTTTAGAAAGAGAATCATTTTTATGGCACCATCTTTATTTATTATTTAAGATTTGGAAATGGTGCCACAGTTTTTTGTTGTTGTTTTTGTAGCCACTGCTTCCTTTAATAAGTAACCACTTTTCAAGGAAGTTACGTAATTCTAGTATTCACACAGTCTATGTGGCTACATTTTTACAAAATTCAAAAAGCATACACTTGCACACTATAGCAGTAAAACACCACCTTTGACTCATTTTAACACAAATTATGACTACAGGAAATTTTTAGACTTATGACCTCAAACATCCATAACACCTGATGGACTTGTTCCATCAGAAGAAGAATGGCATCTACGCTGGTATTAGTCTGTGTTTATCCCGAGGTTACCATAGTCAGCCAGATCCAGATTAAATGAAGGACCTGCACCTCGACACGAGCACAACAGAGCCCTGAAGTGTCTGCAGAGACCGTGACTCTACTAAACCCTCCCCTGCGAAGATCATGAACCCAAACTCCAAACAGATGGAACTGGTTTAAATATTTTGAGTGTCTCGATCTCAATCTGACTTCTGACCTAATGTGTTGTCTGCATCATGATCTGTTTGTTGGCCAGAGGAGAACTGGTCCCCCGACTGAGCCTGGTTTCTCCCAAGGTTTTTTCTCCATTCCGTCACCTGCTGTCGCCGCTGGCTTGCTCAGTTGGAGACACTTAGAACTTAATATTCATCCATTTTAATGATTGGCCTGCTCTTTTAGAGCTGCTGTTCAGCCAAAACAAACTTTGTTGCATTGTTTTCCTGTGACCATTGTAAAGCTGCTTTGAAACAATCTCTATTGTAAAAAGTGCTTTATAAATAAAGGTGACTTGACTCAAAAATGTGTACTATAGCACATGATTTATAAAAGAAAGTATATATATTTTGACATTTCCATCTCATAACCAGCTCTATATGTACATTTTTTGCCATACTTGATCAGTGGCTCATCTGGTATAGCATTATACACAAGTGTGGCAAAGTCCCATGAAACACGAATCAAGATAAGAGAACTTAAAGACAAAAATGTATGTGTTTTTCATCTCACATTTGCTTTTGTCAACACTATCAGTCAGATTTAACTTAGGCTAGGGTTTAGTGTAGGTGGTATGCTATTTTCAAACGTGATAAAGCATTAACATTTCATTTCTGAGCTGCTGCAATACATACAAAAACCAACAAAATAAAAAGTTAATGAGTACTTCTCAAAAGTCAGACGTCCTCCTGGCCAATGAAAGCTGCAATGGATCCCAGACTTTCTGACGTCAGTCTGAATGTCTGTCTACGCAAGACTGTTGCTGCGTCCCAAAACGTAGGCTGCTGACGCATTGCCTCGTTGCCTTATTAGGCAAGGACTTTGCAGGCAGACGTGTCACCACAATCACGTTTCCAATGAACCTGAGTTGATATTAACCACAGAGGCTTATAGGCGCATTACATTCAATGTGTTTGAGTATATGCAATAAAGGTTACTGAGAGAGAGAGAGAGAGAGAGAGAGTCAATACAGGACTTATTTGACAAGAAAGCATGTGAATTAACTTATGTTTAATTAAGTTACTTGTAGAGCATTCATAAGCACCACACCTGGTTTCTGAAATCACACTCGTTGGAACTCGTTGATGGGTCGAAAAACAACTATTGATTTTGATCCATTTGCAGAACTTTGGGTTAAGATTCTCTGAAAGCTGACGCATTAACATCACTACATGTGTGGTGCTTGCAATGCCAAGGCCATAGGTTCAATTCCTAAAGAAAGCAAGAACTGATAAGAATGTCAATGTGTTCCTTGAATTAAATATAAGATGCTTTGGATAAAAGTATCTGCCAAATGTACTAAAGAACAAGTTTTTTCTACTCTCATACTTTTTGTCAATAAATTCTTCCCACAAGAAATTTGTTCAACCTTGGTTAACTTATTTTCTTACTAAAAAAAATTCAAATACGTTGGCTGTGATTATGAACATTTTAAAAAATGTAACACTAATCATCCTGTTTAACCCACACTCTGACGTTGTGTACAATGTATGTTTACACAGGATCAGTCAACTAGCTAAACGGACATGTAATAGAGATTGTAAAGGTCAGTGTTTTTGCCTGCTGTGCTACAACGATGTAGGGGTCCAATGTGAGATTATTAGCTCTGATCTGTTCTGACAGAAACTAAAAGGTTCCCCTTATCCTGGTGTCTCTGCACCGTACAACACCAGTCACAGCCTGAGAATACACACAAATACACACACATACAGTAGAAGTGTGTATTTTCTCTTTCGCCTTTCTTTGAGTGATTTTCTAAGTAGGATTTTAAAGGACCATTTATGCCAAAAAAGATTCTATATAAGGATAATTGGTTGAAATGATACTTTAATGTTTAATGGGTTATTTCGACATTTTCATTCATAAAATATAATTAAAGGGTTAGTTCACTCAAAGATGGCTCATGTCGTTCCAAACCCGTAAGACTTTCGTTCAACTTCGGAACACAAATGAAGATCTTTTTGATAAAATCTGAGAGCTTTTTTCCCCTCCATTGAGAGCCTATAAAATCTAACTTCCAAGGTAGTAAAGACATCACAATAGTAATCCACATGTGGATTTTAATCAGAATTTTACGAAGCGATGCGAGTGCTTCGTTTACGAGAGCATCACGACAAATGCGTGTTGTGTTGTCGTGAGAGCAGACGTTGTCGCGTGAATGTGTTGGAGATTCTTTTTTTTTTTTAATAAAGTGGTAAATTATGTTTCTCAAACTAAGCACTTGCATCACTTAAAACTGAGGTTAAACCTCAAGTCACATGGATACATTAATAATACCTTTCCATCATTTCCGGGACTTAAAAGTGGTTGTTGCTTTGACTGTCAATGGAGGGACAGAAAGCTCTCAAATTCATCAAAATGATCTACATTTGTGTTCCGGAGATGAACGAAAGTCTTACGGGTTTGGAACGACTAATAAGGGTGATTAATTAAGTGCAAACTCTGCCTTTAACATCAAAACATAAAATGATCCCATAAAAATAATCCTTTGAAGTTCTATATAGAACCCTTTCTTCAAAGTGAAGTAAACCATTAAATATGTCTTTCTAGAAAGCATTAGTATGAAACCCCACTTTATTTTTTGCTAATCTTTTATCTGACACATCCAAATATTTTCTGGATTTTTGTTGATGGCATTTTGCATTTTGATTGTGAAGATGTTGTATCTTGCAAGTGTGTTATATTTACCGCACATGTATTTATGGACCACTACAAGGTTTACTTGTGTTATTGAGGACATTGCGTTTCTTAGAAAGAGTTTCAAAGATTAGACGAAAATGTATTGTTTACAAAAATTTATTCATACAAATCTTACAACACAGTTTTTTTTTTGTTTCTGTTTTGTTTTGTTTCATACATATATAATGGTGACCTTTAGCGGCTCCCATGTGTTATATTGTACTAATGATCAACACAAGACACAAGATGTTTAAGTAAGGCTTTGGGCACTATCAGTCTCTGCACACAAAATGCATTTCAAGGTTGAGAATGTTTAATGAATGCTGTACAGATAGCTACAACACACTATGCATAAAGAAGTTAAATCGATTCACCGGAAAAAGGCAAGGCCAGGTGGCATTTTAACAAATTATGTTATGTGAGAAATAGGAGATGTGATTGCAGCATTTGGAGGGCCACTAACGTGCCATCTGAAATTGGTGGCCATTACAAAGATGAAGCAAAGGCACCCAAGCCGCTTAGCTGTCTCCTGTGTCACAAAGCCTGCAGGAGAATGCAGAATTAAACACAAATTGATTTCACATGTTTGCACATACTAGCATGCATATGCAAACAAATATGTACATATCACTGACAGTCTTAAGCATATATAACGTTGTCAAAAACGTGCAGATTCAGATTCAATTGTGCAAGTTGGTTTTACCTCAAAAGTATTACCTTTCATTTGACTTTTGGGAATATTCTCTCTTTCATGCATTGAGGGATCATTACAGAATACCTTTATATATATATGTCATACCAAACAATCACTGATACAGCTGTAAATTACTGATATTTATAACCACTTAGTTGTGACAGAAAACGGTAACTCTGAACTTAAAGATGCAGAGACACCAATGTCTCCATTGGTTAACCGCTTTATGGACAAATAACAGACATTTGACACTGATATGAGAAGAGTGCAATATGAAAAAGACAGGAAACTGAGAAAACAGATCAAAGAAAAGCGTGAAATTTGATGAAATATTAAATACCATATACACACACTACTGTTCAAAAGTGTTGGGTCAGTAGGCTTTTTCGAATAGTTTTATACAGCAGGGATGCGTTAAATTGATCAAAAGTGATGGTAAAGACATTTATAATGTACGAAAAGATTTCTATATCAAAGAATCCTGGAAAAGAGGTTCCTCGAGAAAGTGAAGAAGCACAACTGGTTTCAAAGAAATGTTCCTCGAGCAGCAAATCGTCATATTAGAATGACTTCTGATGGATCATGTGACTGAAAATTCAGCTTTGCATCACTGGAATAAATTACAATTGAAAATATATTCTAATAGAACACAGTTGTATTCAAAAGTAATAATATTTCACAATATTATTGTTTCCCCCCCACATTTTTCACATAAATGCAGGCTTTGTGAGGATATAAGACAATAAAACATTAACACATCTTACCGACCCCAGACTTTTGAAGGTAGTCTGAATCGCTGTAATCAATTCTAATGGACACATTCATAGACAGGGACTTCAATTCCTTTTGTGAGAACAAATGCATGCTCAGTGAAGAGCAGGAAGGACTGGAGAGTGTTTCAAAATGAGAGTTTGAAGATGCAGATTTAATTTAAGCTTAGGATTTTTTTGTCAGATACATAAGGTGTGTGCAAGAAAGGAAAACGTGTTGGATGGCTTGTGAGATTTTAGCCATAGATGACAGTGGGAAGAAGTTGACGGCAGTAAAAGAGCGTGGAAGGGACGAGAGGCATCCCTCACCGAGCCATGGAAACTCACCGGGAATTCAGGAGGAAACTGTCTCAGCCAATCCAACAAAAATGCCTCAATCGCATCCCCATCCGGGAGCACACCAAAGTCTATGTCTTGTAGAAATTGGTGCAAATCTAAGTCGTCAGGGCTGTTGTAAATAAAAAAACTGCTTTCTTAATTTCAGGAGTGAACGAAGGAAGGTATCATTCAATGTAATGATTGTCTTCGAGACTATTTATTTACTCATATTCAGACTGATGTATTTAATACAAGCATGAATTAATAAACAAGCAAACAAATAGTTTTTTTGTTCAAAGTAAACGACTGGCCCACAAGGCATATCGTTGCATTAGCAGGTGCTTCAGTACAAAAGAAAAACAATATTATTATCAAAATATTCATTTTAATGTCTTTACTTCATACATAAATACATGTTTAGAAAGGACACAGGTGCGATCAAATGATCTTTATAGTAGTCTTAGTGGTGACTAACTTGCTACAAGAGCTGTACATGTACATGATAGCTATAGACTAATTTGAAAAAGGCTACAAATAGGCGAGCCGCCGTCCTTTGCTTCTATATCTCTGTCTATACCTTTTGCCCAGGACCGTGGCCAGATACTTCTTTACGGCCATTTGCTTCCGGTAGCGGCTGTAGCTGTCCGTGAAAACCCCGTCCGAGTGGCGCTTAGAGAGTGGCTCATTGTCCTCATCTATTGTGTTCCCTCCTCTGTATCGGAGAAAAAGAACCCAGGATATTACAGAAACACTTGACACTGGCTTGAAAAAAACACTTGAAAAAAGTCACAATTTTATATACACATTTACAAATATGAATTTTTGTTGCAAAATGTTTCATTTAGTAAATAGGTTATGCTGTATGTATGCAAAAACGTTTTATGATATGTAAATTAAAATAAGTTTTGTAAAAAGTGGCAATGACTGTCCATAATATAACACAAAATATGTTCTGAGAATGTTTTGACAACGTTATGAGAACGTCATTTTTTAACGCGTCCTTCAGAACGTCGCGTTTTTTTTAAATGCTGCACACACACAAAAAATAATTCAGGGAGAGGGAAAAAAGTGTATCATTTGAGTGCTAATGACTTGAGCGCATTATTAAAGACCAGAAAAAAAACTGAACAAACGGTCTATATTAGCCTTAGTGGTAGAACTTTTCCAGAACGTCAGTTATGTAAACATGTACTGTAATTCATAACAGTTCGTAACTCCCTCTTTTTAAATCGCGTTTGAAAACGCACCTCTTTAGGCTAGCAAACCAATGAGACTGTAAAGTGTTTGTTTTTTTGCTTGTAAATTACTGCTTTATCTGCATGTAATGTGTCCTTGAGTGTCATAAGGCGCAATTAAATAAAGTTTATTATTATTAATAATATTGCACAGCGTAAGTTAGCCTATAGCGCAGCTCGGGCAACGAGTTGGAAGTGAAATCAGCGCTTTTTTTTCTCGAGAGGTGGAGAGAAATGAATACTGTTCTTACCCCACACGTTTCGCCATCAGTGTATGCAGGTATTTCCGCGCTGATAACTGACCGAGCGCTTTCCTGTAGGCTTTATTAAACATCCCGTCCGCGTGCCTTTCCATTCTGCGGGACAACATTCAACCTCGAATCAGTGGAGGTCTAAAAACATCTCTAATCGCTCAGTAACATAACCAAATGGCTCCGATGTCACAGCCAACATGCCTAGACTATCCCGTTATGGGAATGCATAGAAGAACAGAAGATCACCTTTTCGAGGGAGGACTATATAACGAGTATGCGTCTTCGGTAACTGAAGGAGAGCTTCGAATAGTGATCTGGTCACTGTCAAAGGTTAGATCCGTTAATGCCTTGCCCTCCTCGTCAAATCCTGCAGTCTCCATTCTGGAACGAGACATGAAGACATTATCATCACAGGTTATTGTGAAGAAAGACGTTTTCTTATAAGTGCTTAAAGTGTTTTAATGAACCCTTAATGAATATAACCCAAAATAACGAATTATAGGAGATGCATAAATTATGTATAATGTATAAAAAGGCTAATTCGTGTTATTAGGCGATTGTTTTATTACTTGCATGCGTCAAAAAGTCGGGAAAGAAGATCAAATGATTAGCTACAGTCGAGTCTTTTAGAATTATTTACAAGCGTCATAAAAGCACGTTAGGTTAATTAAATCAATAAAATAAAATAAAAATGTGTTGAATGCACATAAAACTCGCTTATTAATGTTTTAAAACGGTTCGTGATAAATTCGTGTTAGGTGAACTTAATATCTTTGAGTTCTTGTAATAAACTGAATAACCTTTTGAGCGCTTCCATGAATGTTCCAATGGTTCTGGAACCAACTATGCCAATAAAGACTCTTTATTGTATTTTTTTTTTTTTTTTTTTTTTTGCATTGATAAAAGATGTGAGGTTTCTGTAGCCTACCTGATGCTCGGATGGCTCAGAGGCGAACACACGTTGCATTGTACGAGGAGCCCGTAGATAAGAAAAGCAAGAGTCGTTTTGCTGCTCGTCATCATCCTGTAGAATAAAAACATAAATTAATAGCAAACATGCCCGATTGGAACCTTAGCGCCTAACGTTGCAGGCTTTGATATCCCATACTGTTATCCCTTTCCCTCTCCTTCGGTAACAGTATCAGGTGTCTCAAAGATGAGACTATAAAAGGATGCTCTAACATCTCAATCTGAAGTATTTCACACAGAATAACCGATCACACACACCTACGGCTGCTGTCTAGTGGAGGAGATGGAAATCTCGAGCTCGCACCGAGACTCTCTCCTAGACTGATCTCTCAACTTTTTCACTTTGTTATCCTTCTGAGCTCGATCGGAGTAAGATCCTGTTTTGTCCCCCTCCCAGATCTCCGTATAATGACAGCCGAACGGATATGAATCGAGTTATCATTTGTCTCTCATCTCTCATTATATTATCGCGAGTTTTATTCATCCAGCCCTTTCTGGACCTTTTTCACTCCCCACTTTTAGAGATCTCGTCGACGTCATCCTCCCTTACTATGGATTGATGGAAAGATCACGTACTTTTCCTTCCTCCATATATGGACGACGGGAAAGTACCGTGATCTCTACGTATAGAGCCTAATATTTTATGAAATCATAAAAATATACAAAACAAGTATTTTCTGTTTGATTTTAGTTTGTAAATATTTGTGGTAGGAGGGGCAAGTAGCATTTTCAATACGACAGATGTAGCGCATAAAAATTATTTCTTAAAAAAAATGTATTGGTTTATTTTTAATTCCATTTAGTTTCATTTCAAAGGTATGATTCAGAATGTGTTGTATTAACACTCCGGTATTTATTATAAATGATTTATCCATGCACATCATTATGTGTCATAATCTTTCATCAAAATAACTTCCCATCCCTTTTGCAGTGACACCTCTCTGATGACGTGTTTACTGGCGTGAGGGCGGGGCCACCTGTCACTCACATGAGATCCACCAATAGCAAACCACAACCATTCAATCAATTCCCCATTCGGAACCTCAAGTCTCATTCTTGTTCGTGAAGCTGTTTTGATATATACGTCACAATAGGGCAAAAAAATACTATCATAACTTTTATTTCATGCTTACTTTAGCAATCGTAGAATCAAAGGGACAGTTCACCCCGAACACACCCCCAATTTTTCTTTTTCAACCTCAACTTGTTCCAAACCTGTATGAGTTTCTGTCTTCCGTTGAACACAAAAGAAGATATTTTGAAGAATGTACTTCCACAGTAGGAAAAAAACACTATAGAAGTCAATGGCTACCATTAATAATTGTTTGGGAAGCAACATTCTTTAAAATATATTTTTCGTTCAACAGAAGAAAGAAACTCATACAGGTTTGGAACAGCTTGAGGGTGAGAAAATGATGAACTATCCCTTTGAAAAAACAGGCTACATCATAAGATGTACTGTATGTTCCTAATCTGCACCCTCATATAGACCGCAGGTTTTGGGTTTTTGTGTAAAAAAATCATTGGCATAACCCGCACCCTTATGTAACACGCACACAAAGATTTATTAACTTTTTTGTGTAAGTTCACATTCAGAATTTTGAATGTTGCTCGCATGACGTTAATTATCCATAACTGTTCAGGCTCGGTACACAGTGCTTGTGCGCGAAATTCAAACAATAAGAAAACAAACACAAGTCATAATCAGAAGAAGAAAAAGAAAAGCAGTCTCTCCCGCAGTGCAACAGCACGTCCCTTAAGAAGCGATTCTACAGGTGTTGATCATCGGATGAGATGAGAAGAGCCCGCCCTCACGGCAGCACAGCCAATCACGTCTTCTTGCATGATTGACAGGTCAGTACAAGCGCCAGAGACAACAACCCTCGCAAGAAAGAAAAACAGAAAGAAAATACCGCAAACAAAAAAAACTTTCGTCCTTAGGGACGTAACAAATATATTGAAATATCATTGGGTAAAAAATTTCTGATATAGCCCGCACCCTTATATAACCTTATATTAGCCATTAGAATTGGGATAGTTACTTATATTACTTTGTTACAGAACCGTTAATTGTGTCTGTTTGAAAAGTCTGCACCGAAATTGCGACTGATTTACCTAAGAATCCACAGTGAAATGAACAGAGCAAACTAATAATACTCACCTGAGACATTCACATTGTTCAAAACAGAATTCTGCAAAATTTCACAGATTCTGCAAAAGTTGTTCTTTCATCACAGTATTACATCATAATGTGACAAAATCCGAAACAATCCATTTTCAGAGCCTGGTTTCAATAAAAGCGATTTTTGGCCTAAAGAGGAAATTTTGAGTTCTGAAACTTAAAGTCTATTTAAATAATACACTGTCCTCTTACATGTCAAAAGATCAATGGACATTTAATTTCAAGACCCCTTTAAAAGTTTTCATAATTAAAAAAAAAAAAAAAAAAAAAAAAAAAAAATCGGACAACTCAGATGTTTTAACGCAATTGGAGGAATTACCAGACAGGAAGGGAAATGTCTGCCGATGGATTCTGGAAACTGCAGAGAAATCCCCTAAAAGAATTATGCTTATGCTCACCAAACATCTAAGGTCAGCTTTAAACACACACACTAATATAGAATTAATTAGAGTTGATTGGTATATTGCGTCAAAAAGGGTCAGTCATAACCTATCCAGTTTTGTCCTGTGCAATAACCTGTTTGTTTTTATGGCTCATTTGAACATATGTCTCTGTTTGATTTAATTAGTAAAATATGCTTGAGTCTGTTCTTTATGAGGTAAATATGACATCTATTTTATCTACGAGGAAGTGCGCATAACATACTCAACCTGAGTGCGGTTTAAGCAAATAGTGGGTAAAATTGTTCAGATTAAAAGGACATTTGGATTCTACAAGCTTCCATTAACCTCTTTCCTCCACAGATATATAACAACTTGTAACATATTTAGATATAAGTTTAGCATGTGTAGGATGATACTGGGGTAATAAGACCCCCTGGCTAAACTTTTATAGAATGTATAAATTACTTGATATAATTCTTATTAACATTTATATATTTTTAAAGTGTTATTAATGTAAAATACAAAAATCAACTATTCGATTTAAAATTGACAATTTAGATGAATAATTAAAGAACCAACAACAGGCAACGCAGAATCCCAGTTAAAGAGATTCAACTGAAAAGTAGAATTTTTCTGTGACTTATGTACAGGTTTGTGAATATTTGCATATTTTGATTGAAGATACAGGAATGCAAATGATTCCATTCAACTACCAAATGTTTTAATGAAAGCAATGATTTCTGAAACAAACATTTAATTCAAGGAAACAGTGAATCATAACCCAATTAATCACAATAAGTATTGCATTTAAAAAAAGGTAACTTCTTCCATGCCAGTTCTCTATTTACTTCAAAATAAAAAGTACTTTACTCCACAAATCCCTTTAACAAATAGACACAATGCATTGTCATAGGTCACTCTTTAGAAAGATGCCAAAAGGGGGCAGCATAGAAGTAAAAAAAATATAATTTGCTAAGCATGCTGTCATATACAGGCCTGTTCAATAGAGCTTATTGCCCAAGGTTGAACTAAATTTAAAGTGAAGGTTGAGGCTGAAACAGCTTGGTTCTTGTGAATCAAATGGTGTTGGATAAATCAAAAATTTAAAGAAAATGGTTTTCAATCACATCAGATTTCACTTCATTACAACATTGATGTTTTTTCATCACTTGGTCATGCTTTCATCGCTAAGGTAAAATGGCAGGTTAGTGTGAATCCAACGTATACTTTTACACAAAGAAAATAGTCCAAATTGACATATGTGGTTTTATAACACTGTAATAAAGGGAGGGAAGACCAAAAAGTTCATTTTTAAATTATAAATGTTAATTTAAGTCTATATTTCAAAATGTTATATAGTCGCAATTAATTCCCTAGATACTTCTGTGGTTCAGGGAACATGCATTAATCTCAAACTCAATTAAACATGTATTTTAAAACAAATGTTCACTCTGAAAAACACAAATACACAATCCTTTTATGATATATTGGTACTTAAAGTTTATTTCAAATGTTACAAAGTACTGAGAAGAAACTTGCCTTCTCATGCATTACTTGATCACTGTTGGACAAACAGCAAAGTCGTTAAAGTTGGATGACTAGGCATTAATATCTGTAACAACTGTTCTGCCATTCCATTATAAATATAGAATGACGAAAAATCTATGTAAATGCTAGTCAAAATCATGTCATATAGATTTCAAATCACTCAAGTATTTTATTTTACACTAAACCTATTTTAAAAGATAGACTAAACAGCCATTTGCATTTTGATTGTAGGATGGGGGTCATAGTCATAGATCTCAAAATCCTCTGCAGAGAAATCATCAATTTGCTCAACTTTGCGTTTGATCCGGAGTTTGGGGAATGGGCGTGGCTCTCGCTGAATCTGTGGGTACAGGATGAGTTAGAAACACACTTTGAACACTGTAGAGTGAAATCTCACAATTTCCCTTGTGTTTTGTGTCCCAAGACTTTTATTTTGAAGTGTTCATTGTTCCCTTCCTGTGCTTTGGTCTTGTTTGCCTTTGTTTCTAGTTACTCTTGTTTGTTTCCATGGCAATTTATAACCCACACCTGTTCCTTGTTAGCCAGTGTGTATATATATATATATATATATATATAACCCTGTGTTTCACTTGTCTTTTATTGGTAGTTGTATTTACATACGTTTATAAAGTTGTTGTTTCCGTTCCCTATTTGGATTAATTATTGTCATGCCTTTTTGAATGATCTTTGTTTATATGTCTCTTTAATAAACCATTGAGAGCCTCATCTCTCCACTTCCCTGCACAACCGTAACAAATATTTTCAAAATATGTAGGAATATAGATACAGGAAACTTATTTGTACAGTTATTGACAGGTAAAGCATAGGCGGAGTTTGGGGGGGGGGGGGGGGGGGGCAGACCAGAGCCAATTAATGCCTGCCTTGTGCTTTGAATATTTTTTTGTTATTACAGAATTCATATTTTCTCGTTTTATTTGTCTTATCTTATTAGTTCTGTGTATAGAATGAGTAAGATATTGCTAATACATTTTTAATTACTGTATTTAATTTTTTATTACTGTAGCTTTATTACATTCTCCCGCGATTTGCGAATTTCAAAGTATCGCGGTACGTGTGTGAACGCTCTTCTCGTTCTGTTTTAAATACTGAATAAACAAAATGGACATTCGGCGTTTTTTTTAATAAATCCACTACTAAAAGTGTCAAATCTATCAGAAGAGAAGACAGTGGACATCTACGCATCTCGGAAAAAGAGGCGGCTTCTTCTGCATTAGGTAAGATATTGTAATGTCTGAAGTTATTGAAGGTGATGAATAAACAGAGAAATGTCCAGGAACTGACGGCGCAGAGACTCAATGGGCTGTAGATGGTGACGTGAAGCGGTGACATCCAAGTGCGCGGCGTGGAGGTGAAACAAGGGACACGGGAACCAGGAACACACAACGACACGCAGACGGCAGACACTGGAACAGGCGAACACGGACACTGGAAGCGGGGAAAACCGAGGACACCAAGGAAACACTCTGCTGAACAACGACTCGACACAGTGGTGAGGGAAGAGGTGAACTAAATAGGCAGAGGGAGATGGGATTCAGGTGTGTGCGATGATGGTGGCGGTGATCAGTGACCACGCCTCCCACATTCATCTCACAATCATACACAGTCAATCCTAAGAGACAATGAATTCGCAAACCGTGACAGTACCCCCCCCCTTAGGAGCGTCTCTCGACGCTCCCAGAGGCACTTACCTGTCGATTGTAATCATCGATGAGGGAGTGATCCAATATGTCTCTGGCAGGTACCCAACTTCTCTCCTCCGGGCCGTAACCTTCCCAGTCCACCAAGTACTGAAATCCGCGTCCCCTCCTCCTTGAATCCAGAATACGGTTTACCGAATAAGTAGGTTCCCCGTCTACGAGACGCGGCGGTGGAGGAACCGGGGTGGGCGGATTAATGCGAGAACGAAAAACGGGCTTAATTTTGGAAACATGAAAGGCGGCATGAATCCTCCCGTACGCGGGAGGTAGTTTGAGGCGGACTGTCACCGGACTAATGATCTTGGTGACAGGGAACGGGCCAATGAATTTGGGAGCCAGTTTATTACACACGGAGCGGAGAGGAATATCTTTGGAGGAAAGCCACACTTTTTGACCCACGACGTAGACGGGAGGCTTCGACCGGTGGCGATCGGCCTGGGCCTTGGTGCGCGCCCCCACTTGTAGCAGAGTCTCGCGGGCTCTACTCCAAGTGCGACGGCACCTCTGGATGAATGCGTGAGCGGAGGGGACCGCGACTTCGGATTCCAGACTGGGAAAAACAGGTGGCTGGTACCCTAGACTACACTCAAACGGCGAAAGGCCCGTGGATGATGCTGGTAACGAGTTATGTGCGTACTCAACCCACGGGAGTTGTTGGCTCCAGGAAGACGGATTCTGTGACACCGTACACCGTAAACATCTCTCAAGGTCTTGGTTAGCTCGTTCGGTCTGGCCGTTGCTCTGGGGATGGAAACCCGAAGACAGGCTTACAGTCGCCCCCAGTAACTTACAAAACTCTTTCCAGAATTTGGATATAAATTGGGGCCCTCTGTCAGAGACCACGTCTGTCGGGAGGCCATGAATACGAAAGACGTGTTCAATGACAGATGCCGCTGTCTCCTTAGCGGATGGTAATTTGGGTAAGGGTATGAAATGTGCTGCCTTCGAGAACCGGTCCACTACGGTTAAAACAACCGTGTTCCCCTGGGAGGGTGGGAGGGCGGTTACAAAATCTAGCGCGATGTGGGACCAGGGTCTCGAAGGCACTGACAGCGGCTGAAGCAACCCATCTGGTGAACGATTGGAAGTCTTACCCTGGGCACAGTCGGAACAAGCCAAAACAAAATCTCGGATGTCACAGGCCATCTTAGGCCACCAGAATCGTTGTTTAACTAAGAAGTTAGTGCGACTGATTCCTGGATGACAAGCTATTTTGGAACAGTGACCCCATCGGATGACCTCGGATCTGACTTCCTCCGGCACAAATAATCGACCCGGCGGACCCCCGGGCGGAGGCGTTACCCCTTCTAAGGCCGATTTGACCTTCGCTTCGATCTCCCACACGAGTGAAGAAACAATGAGTCTCTCAGGAAAAATACACTCGGGAGTAGACGGGCGCTCGGAAAAATCAAAAATGCGTGATAAGGCATCGGGCTTGATGTTTTTGGACCCCGGCCTGTAAGATAACAAAAAATCAAAACGTCCGAAAAAAAGGGCCCACCGCGCCTGCCTGGAGTTGAGTCTTTTGGCGGTTCTGATGTACTCTAAGTTCTTGTGATCGGTCCAAACTAGAAAGGGCACCCCTGACCCCTCTAACCAGTGACGCCACTCCTCCAACGCTAGCTTGACTGCCAACAACTCTCGGTTACCAATATCATAATTACGCTCGGCTGGGGACAGACGATGGGAAAAAAACGCGCAAGGGTGCATCTTATCGTCTGAGGGAGAGCGCTGGGAGAGAACCGCACCTACCCCCACCTCTGAAGCGTCGACCTCCACCACAAACTGACGTGTGGGATCAGGGGCGATCAGAATGGGAGCCGAAACGAAGCGGCTCTTAAGTTTGGAGAACGCCGCTTCGGCGGCGTTGCACCACCTGAACGTAGTTCTGGGGGAGGTCAAGGCTGTCAGAGGAGCGGCTAGCTGGCTGAAGTTGCGGATGAAACGTCGGTAGAAGTTGGCGAACCCCAGGAATCTCAACAGGGCCTTGCGAGAGTCCGGGGTTGGCCACTCTACCACAGCCTTAACCTTGTCGGGATCCATGCACACTCCCTCCGACGAGATGATATACCCTAGAAAAGGAACAGACTGTGCATGAAAAACGCATTTCTCCGCCTTGACAAAAAGACCATTCTGTAGTAACCTTTGGAGCACTCGCCGGACGTGTTGAACATGTTCCTGGAGAGACGAGGAAAAAATCAGTATGTCATCCAGGTAAACATACGTGAACTGGTCTATCATGTCTCTCAACACGTCATTGACGAGTGCTTGGAAGACAGCTGGGGAGTTGGACAGCCCAAACGGCATGACCAAGTATTCAAAGTGTCCCCTGGGGGTATTAAATGCTGTCTTCCATTCATCCCCCTCTCTTATGCGGACCAAATGATAAGCATTCCTTAAATCCAATTTTGTGAAGATTGATGCTCCCTGCAACCTCTCGAAGGCTGAAGACATTAGCGGTAGAGGATAGGTATTCTTTACCGTGATGTTGTTCAACCCTCGGTAGTCAATACAAGGTCGCAGAGACCCATCCTTCTTCCCCACAAAAAAGAATCCCGCCCCCGCTGGAGAAGAAGAGGGGCGGATGAACCCGGTAGCCAAAGAATCAGAAATATATTTCTCCATGGCCTCCCTCTCCGGAATGGAAAGAGAGTATAACTTGCCCTTAGGCGGAGACATACCTGGCAGAATATCTATCGCACAGTCGTAGGGACGGTGCGGAGGAAGAGAAGCAGCCCGAGACTTACTGAACACTTCCTTCAGGTCGAGGTACTCCGAGGGCACGTTAGACAAATTCATCGGCTCCTCCTGCAACACAGAACTAGACACAGACGAACGTGCAGACACGAGACAAGAGGCATGACACTGATCACTCCAGTTAAGAATGCTATTGTGTCCCCAGTCAACCCTGGGGTTATGCTTGACTAGCCAGGGATGACCGAGGACGATGGGAACAGAGGGACAGTCCGTGATAAAAAAGTCTATGGTCTCTCTGTGGTTACCTGCTGTGATCAGTGTGAGTGGAATGGTTCTGAGAGCAATGTCCGGAAGGCTTTGGCCGCCCAAGGCGTTGACGGCAATGGAATGGGTGAGGTGCTCAGTGTTGATCCTGTGTTGACGTGCGAAGGAATGATCCATGAGATTGCCCTCAGCCCCGGAGTCCAGTAGTGCATAACAGTGACGAGATTCGTTGGCCCATTGAAGTCTTACCGGGAGGAGAGTCGAAGAGGAGGTCCGGTTCATGGTGACTGCGCCCGTCAGTAGCCCCCTCCTTACTGGCGGGCGCGTGCTTTTACCGGACACTGGAGGATGAAATGCCCCTCGCCGGCACAGTAAATACACAAACCTAGGGCTCGGCGGCGTTCTCTCTCCTCCCGGGAAAGCCGAGCTCGACCAACCTGCATGGGCTCATGATCGGACGAGGAACTGACCGTGCCGGGATGTTGTGGTGGGACTACCGAGGGGGACCCTGGACCTACCGCTGGGGTGGAGCGGAACTTACTGCGCTCCAAACGAGCGTCTACTCGAAGCGCCAGCTCGATGAGACCATTGAGTTGTGGGGGTAGATCCAGGGCGTATATCTCTCGTTGGACACGGTCAGCCAGCCCATGCAGGAACCTGTCCCACTGCGCCTCCTCGTTCCACTTGCAGTCGGCCGCGAGCGTACGGAATTCGATGGCGTAGTCGGAGACCGACCGATCTCCCTGTTTGAGATCGGATAACCTGCGTGCTGCCTCGCGGCCGACTGCCGACCGGTCGAAAACTCTCTTCATCTCCTCCGCGAAGGCCTGGAACGAGGAGCAGCACGGGTCTTGATTCTCCCACACCGCCGTACCCCATTTGGCTGCCCGCCCCGAGAGTAACGTAATGACCAGGGCCACCTTGGCTTGCTCGGTGGAGTATGTTTGAGGTTGCAATGAAAAGAAGACTGAACACTTAGTGATAAAAGATCTGCAAAAATCCGGTTCCCCGGCATAACGTTCAGGTGGTGGTAAATGTGGTTCTGACTGACCTGTGGGGCGGCTGATGGGGGGAGGGGCCGGCGGTGTGGCTGGCGCAGCGGGAACAGGCAGCTGTTGGAATTTGCTGGCGAGCTCGGACATCTGCGCCGCCAGTGTAGAAACGGCGCGCCCGGTGGCCAACATCTGCTCCTCCTGCCTGTCCAGGCGCGCCATGTTGTTAGCAACAAACTCTTGCCAGTTGGGTGCATTCGCTGAATCCATCGGTTGGTCGAGTCGTTCTGTCATGAGCCTGAGGAGACTGGATTCAAGTGCGAAATGTATTTATTGAAGGTGATGAATAAACAGAGAAATGTCCAGGAACTGACGGCGCAGAGACTCAATGGGCTGTAGATGGTGACGTGAAGCGGTGACATCCAAGTGCGCGGCGTGGAGGTGAAACAAGGGACACGGGAACCAGGAACACACAACGACACGCAGACGGCAGACACTGGAACAGGCGAACACGGACACTGGAAGCGGGGAAAACCGAGGACACCAAGGAAACACTCTGCTGAACAACGACTCGACACAGTGGTGAGGGAAGAGGTGAACTAAATAGGCAGAGGGAGATGGGATTCAGGTGTGTGCGATGATGGTGGCGGTGATCAGTGACCACGCCTCCCACATTCATCTCACAATCATACACAGTCAATCCTAAGAGACAATGAATTCGCAAACCGTGACAGCGTGACCCTGGGGTACATGCTTTTTTTTTTGCCAGGGAGTAGGTTTTCTTGCACTGAACAAGAGCAGCATATATGAAGTTCAGATAACCGTCTTCTCATCCTTTGACGTGTACGATCACACCGGTGTTCATATGTGTCAAGTGATCAACCACTAAATTCACACGTGTTTTCACGCGATATCTGGCACTGATCCAAAAAAAAGACGCACTCAGAGCTTGTCATTTATCTTAACAATTCAGTGTTTTCAACCACATTAGATTTCTTTTAGGTTTCAACAAGTTTTGAATTATCTATTATACAGCGCTTTTTGTGACTGCGGTATGTCAGGTGACAAGCATGACGCGTTGCCAGTTCCAAAACGGGGGGGAGGGGGGGCACGTAAATTTTTTACCTCTTCCTAGGGGGCGTGACAGAAAATAATTGAGAAGCACTGATATAAAGTCATTGTTCATTGTAAATGTATTTTATATGTAGAATGAATGATATGTAAATATGATATAAAAAAAATCTGAGCTCTTGGTCTGCTGGCCTGATAGGTGCCCCCCCAAGCACAAAAGTGAAACTCTGCCTATGAGGTAAAGTTAATATCAATCACAGTTTTATTAAAAAATACCAACAGAAATTAAAATGTCCATTAAAGATACTAAATATAAAGTACAGTAATATCTCGGTTTACGAGTTTAATTCGTTCCAAGAGCGAGCTCATAAACCAAAATGCTCGTACACCAAAACAAAATTCCCCATAAGAATGCACAAAAAATCTGTTCGTTCCACACGACGAGCCCATTTTTTTATATTTTTTTGGTTTTAACCTATTAATTGCAGTTAAAATTATAACCATTAAGATCTCATATAAATACTAATTAATAATTGACAATTAAACTCTAAAAATACTTTACTGTAATGCACTTCAGATTTGAGCAGCGTGCGTAGAGGAGACGAGAGGAGGGAGGAGCGGGGAAAACAAGGATTCAAGTGCAAATGAGTGAATTTATTATAATAGTTAAGAAAACAAACAAGGTGATAATCCAGAGTGAAGGTCATGGAACATGGGAGACAGGGAGCCGCGAACGAACGCACGGGAGATAGGCAGATGATATGAGAATCAGGTGTGTCAGTGCTCAGTGACCGGCCCCTTTCACACACACACACACACACACACACACACACACACACACACACACACACACACACACACACACACAGAACTAGGAGACAAATGAACTCATGAACCGTGACAGTTACTGCTTTGAAGTAATGTATGTGTATATTTCACTACGTGAACAATAGTGAGCACAATTAATTAATGTTAACAACAGGAGGTAAAACCGCTGTAAATCACTTATAAAAGCATCACTGTGGTGAATGATGCAGCCAAACCAAGAGATGCTGAGAGAATGAATGAGTTAAGGGCTGATAAAGGGGTTGGAACACCTGACTGTGTTATGAGAGGCTGCGTTTAGGATATTTCCAGTAAAAATGTGCGCGATGATGCTGAGCGTTAGGACTTTTTCCACACAAAAATGCGCGTGGGTGAGGTAAAAATTCTCGTACACTGATTTGCTCGTATACCAAGTCGCTCGTAAACCGAGGTATTACTGTACCTAATATTTTGAGAAACAAGAGAGGAAAAACCACAAGACATTTTATTGGCTTCACATCACATTAGATATGATTTATAGAATTTATGCAACATACCTGCGTATTCAAAGGCTCAATGTGGTTAGTATAGATGTGGGCATCACCTATTGTATGCACGAAATCTCCAAGCTATGAAAAAATAAAATAAAAATGAGTACAAGATATGTTCACACAATGACAAGACACAACAAAGGGGCAGTGTCAGAGCTCTGTCAAGCAACACACTAGAAACCCAAACTGAAGTGACAGAACCCTGACAATATGATTACTTGCTTTTGAACCAAATATTATTGCCTCATTGTTATAAATGTATTTAAAGTCATTTTAATTACTACTTGATTAATCAAAATAATCAACTGATTATTAAATTACCAAACAATAATTTGTGAGAATTGTCATTGATTCATTAAACTTATTTCGTTTTCATTAAACGTACATTTCCATTAACTTAACTGACAAGAGTAGATAAGTAAATAATTTTACGCTGTATCACATCATGCATACATAATCATGGATGTTTCCGCTGGTTATCAGATAATTGTATATTATCGCTTACATTTACAGGAGGATGCACTTTTACAGATCATCACATTTTAAAATATGTTCACCTTAAGTCCAGTGATGTGGGCAATCATGTAGGTGAGTAGAGAGTAGCTGGCAATGTTGAAGGGCACACCCAGACCCATATCACCAGAGCGCTGGTACAGCTGGCACGACAACTCACCGTTTGATACATAAAACTGGCATAACGCATGGCAGGGGGGCAATGCCATCATAGGGAGATCTGTCAATAGAAGGCACATAAAATTACACAAATTTGAATTAAATGAAAACTGAAAATGTATAAATAAAAGCTCATTCAAATGTTAACGGATACCATAATAGTGTATGTATGTATGTGTGTATATATATATGAGATACTAAAATAACACTGTTGGAGGTTTATAAATTTGATTGTGACCTTTGGGATTCCAAGCACACATGATGATCCTCCTGTCTTCTGGGTTTGACTTGATAACATCAATCACTTTCTGTAACTGGTCAACGCCTTGCCCAGAGTAATCTTCATGGAGAGATGAAATCATAGCCTAGCTTAGACACAATTTCTGACCATACAATACATACATAAAAATAAGTGTTTGAAAAAGCTTTTCAAATTTCACAAATATCCCAAATACTCTTAATTAATGAGGTCTTAAATACCGCATGAAAAATAATCAGTCACCTAAATCAGTGGTCCCCAACCCCCGGTCCGGCGAGAATGCTACCGGGCTGCGACACTATGATACCGGGCCGTGCACGGAAAAGCATATTGGCGCATGTGCAAAATGTGCGCGACAGTGCGGCGCCTGGAGCCGAGGTGTCGGAGTAGAGCGAGCGCGCGCGCACCCCCCTCCCCCGGTCAACAACATTTCCACGAACAAAATCCCCCCCGCCCCGCGGAAATTTTTTTACGTGATTACCGGTCCGCGACGAGAAAAAGGTTGGGGACCACTGACCTAAACTACCAGCCCTGCTAACAAATATACAACCATTTTTACTTATTTCTTCATTATTACTTTGTACTATATTACACATTACATGAAAGGTCATATCTGAAAAAGCATAAGTAATTTCAATCTTACTTCCAGCACGAACCTACATAGGTTTGTAACAAATTTGCATAACAACCCACCTAGAGATTAAGAATTAGGTCTGAAACAGTGCATCGACAGTCAATTTACGTGGAAAGCGTTGATTTATGCCGTTTATGGTCATCCCCAATGATGACAAGATAGTGCAAACACTTGCACTCCTATGATAGTGATTTTTTTACACAGCACTAGAATATAGTGGTCAGTCCCATATTTCGGCTTAAACGTACCCTCTGTAACATATTCAAGCAGCTTTTTTAATCTCCTGAATGAACAAAACATTTCAGGATTCACACAAGAGCTGCATGATTAATCATTAAAAGATTGAGATCTCGAGTCAAACACACACAGAATCTTATTCCTAAACGAAAACATTTCCACAATTACGTCTATTTAATAGGTCTATTTACGCCTCGTTTCACACACACTCACATTTCCTCCCTTAAAACTAATCTTTGATCACAAAAATTATATATCTAAAGTTTCCTGTGGAAAAAAATGCATTCATGCCTTAAAATAGCTTGAATATAACTCTACATCCTTGCTTCGTTTAGTTTACGTGGATTATAAATATGCAAATTAGTCCCGCCTCACTCATACCAGCTCAGAGACCCACTTGCTCAACTTTACTGTAGTAAACGTTGGACAATGATAAGTATGCAATTAGCAGTCACCCCATACCAGTGTGCATGTCTTTGTATTCAGCTCCAAAGTGTCTCCACTGAAAGCCATAGATTGGGCCCAGGTCTCCTTCCTCACGATCCGTAAAGCCACTCTTATCCAGAAACTCCCTGGAGCTGTTAGCATCCCAGATTCTCACACCTTTGTCTGATAGCTCTTTGGCGTTTGTTGAACCCTAAGTCGGATAAATAAAAAGGAAATTCAATATAAATGGAGAATGAACCTAAAACAAAGACAAAGATAAATACAGAAATAAAACGTTTTCCTACTGTACCTTGATAAACCACAGCAGCTCCTCCAATATACCTTTCCAGAAAACTCTTTTAGTCGTCAGCAACGGAAACTGATCTGCAAGGCGCATGATGAAACCAATTTTTGAATTACAGTTTAGTAACATTTCAACAGTAGTTGATCCTTTTTGCAAACTCTATTGCAGGGGTCGGGAACCTACGGCTCTTTTGATCTCCTTGGTCGACAGATCGATCGCTCCGCTGGTCGACAGGACTATGGCTCTACACAGCTTCATATTCAAAAAATTTGGGGTATATGGCTCTCTCAGACAAAAAGGTTCCCGACCCCTGCTTCATTGATTGTATTAAGCAAACATTAACAAAAAAAATATTGTTAATATTTAAATATGAACATTTCCTGGATTGACGCAACTGATGATTTATTTTATTACGTCATGAAAACTTCTGTCATCATTTGATGATGCCATATGAATTTAGTGATTTTTGGTTCAAATTTTAAGAAGAGACACGGGAACCTTTTTGTGTGAGAGAGCCATGTGCAGTCATCAAAAGAGCCCATAGATTCCCGACCCCTACTTTATATGATGAACAGATTAAATGTAGGCCGTTATTCACATTTAAACATTCATCAACTTGCACATCAATTGTGGTAATCAGAAGCTCAAGCATGTTAGATTAAAGTTTGAGAACCAAAGAGGTTCATTCTCGTGTTACGCGGCACGTTTGAGAACCAATGAGGTTCCTTCTCGTGTTACGCGGCACGTTTGAGAACCAATGAGGTTCCTTTACACGGCACATTTGAGAACCAATGAGGTTCATTCTCGCGTTACACAGCACGTTTAAGAACCAAAGAGGTTCATTCTAATGTTACACGGCACATTTAAAAATCAATGAGGTTTATTCTCAGGTTACACGGCATATCTGAGCTTGCAAGAACCAATGAGATTTATGTAAGTGTAATGTAGCACCTTTCAGCAAGAACTATGAGGTTTGTTCTCATGCGTCAAGCAGGTTCAGTTGAGCTTCTGTTTATGATCGATGTTTATATGTGAATAAAGCCTAAATTGAATCTGTTCATCATATAACGCAATTGTGTCTCTTAAAAATGTGGACTAAACTGCTTAATTCATAAGGATTAGTTTTTACGATCTCTTTATGAACTTTTTGAGGGGTAGTTGTGCAGCTGTCAATGGAGGGACAGAAAGCTCTCAGATTTTATCAAAAAGATTCATTTGTGTACTGAAGATGAACAAAAGTCTTACAGGTTTGGAACGACTAATAACTAATGAGACTCCTCATTTTTGGGTGAACTATCCCTTTAAGACACTATGTATAAATGCCATTCTAGCATTTCACTTTGAAATTAACAGTATTTTTCTCATATAATTGACGTTTTTAATACGTTCCTCTGACTTCGAGAAACACAACAGGCGTATATTATTCTATCTATTCTATTCTTTCGCCATTGTATCACAAAGCAGGTTCGCACAAAGACCAATCGGTCATTCGTTACAAAACAAACCTCATTACATTGATTTTAATACCTGGGCTGTCTAACACCAGAAGTCATTTCTCTGACGTTTTATCTGTTTGGGTAAAGTTGCATTCATAATTATGACTCATGAAGTGAAAAAGCAGTTGTCTGACCTCTGAGACTGTATCTGACCTGTGTCCCGAACACAGACATGATTCCGGTCCCGGTTCTGTCTCCTTTGAGCGCTCCGTTCGCCATAATATACTTGAGCAGGTTCAAGTAACCGCGCTCGTCACAAAACAGAGAAAACTCTTCTTTTCCTCCACTTGCAGCTTCTCTCTGATTCTCTACGTCGGTGTCATGGCCATTTGTCATTTGCACTGCGGCGTTGGGCATTTTCTTCTGTTTGAGATTAAACTCGAAGTTAAAACTAGTGCAGGCAAGTCCTGTAGCGCGCGAAAATCCACATTAATATTCCCGCGTTCTGCTTCTTCTTTTTTGGCGGGTTGCAGACTGTCGTAATGTCCCTACTGCCACCTACGATGCTGGAGAGTGTAAAATCAAAATGATATTCTCCTAATAACACCAGTTTCATGTAAAAATAGAATTATCCCTCATTTCTTATACACCTTTAATATCCCTTTTAGTTTTGAAAATGCATTTTCATTTATTTTCTTTCTTCTCTACACGAACTAACAATAAACAATGTTTTACTACATTTATTAACCTTTCATAATGTTGATGTTCATAATTTATGTTCATGTTAACTCACAGTGCATTAACTAATAACCAACTTTTGATCTTAAAAATGTGAGATATTAGATTATCATTAACTAAGATAAATAAGAGCTGTTGAAGTATTTTTCATTGTTAGTTGATTTACCATCATTTTGTTTCCAATCCGATTCTCTATTTCATCATTTTGCAAATTTTTCAATTACGTACAGTATTTCAATTGAATTTGAATCTGAATAAAACCTCACTCTTCCTCCTCCCTATGTAACACCATGCAGCGATATTGCAAATTCTGTGCTGTATGTTACATTTGATCTAATTTCTCTAAATTTGTCATATCTCGCCAACTCAAAACCAGTGGTATCTTATTCGATTTTGCACATTTTTACACTTTGTTTCAATAAGCATTCGTTCTATATGCTTTCTTTTCTTTTTCTATCGTTTTAGCTCAAGGTTAGTTATGTGCCCCAGCCAAAAAACAGGGGATAGTTCACCCAAAAATTACAATTTGCAGTTAATTTACTCACCCTCAGGTCATCCAAGAGGTGTCTTTTTTCTTCAGTCGAACAGTAAAGTTTTTAGCTGAAACGGTGGTCCTTGGTGATTCATATAATGCAAGTCAATGGTTATTGTCACTTTGAGAGTCAAAAAACATATAAGGGCTAAAGAAAGTGAATACCCATCGCTCCTGATGATACATTGAAGTCTTAGTAGGATGATCAGTCTGTGCAAGAATGATATTTACAGCATTACATTTGGCAGACGCTTTTATCCTTTTATCATACTTACATTGCAAGTACACATTGACATTCTAATCAGTTCTTGCTTTCCCTGGGGGTTGAAACCATGACCATAGCGTTGCAAGTGCCATGCTCTACTGTTTGGTCTACAGGAAAGTCATTATTACCTGTAAACCCTGGCCTCGGTCCTGAGCGCGTTCACAACAGTCTGGAGCGCAAGCTTCCTGTCACATAATGACGTACTATCCATTTAAAACAGGGGTGTCAAACTCAATTGCACAGGGGGCCAAAATCCCAAAAAAACTTTAGGTCGCGGGCCGAACAGGATAAACATTTATTGAAAAGACTAAAACTAAACTTTTAAAACTTACCTTTTTTTAAATTAGATGTGAATAAAAACAGACAGAAACATTATTCTGGAATAAATCAACTTATACCTTAAATAACTTAAAAATATAAAAATATTTAAAAAAAAAAAACTTTAAAACAAATTAAAATATATCCTGTCTAAATTATACAAGTTAGAAATAAAGTAAACAAGTAAAGTAAAAGTAAGTAAAAGTTAAAAGAACAAACATTCAAATTTCTTTACTCTTATGTCATTTTATATAAAACTTAAAAAGATTTATATATAAAAGATTTTGCTCTCCATAAAAATATATCCTGTCAAAATTATACAAATTCAAAATATGGACATGCTGCATAACAAAACCTGGAAATCTAAATAAAATTTTTGCTTTTCAGCAATAACAAATCAAATCATTCAGTTGAATTTGCTCTTATGTCATTTGTCTTATAGTGCCGTCTTATTAAATTATTTAATTACTGCCACATTAGCTCCGCAAATGAGACACACGGGTATGTCAGTAAACATATACCGTATTTTCCCGCATATTACCCATGGGTTATAGCAGATTTTACAAACTATATCACAATTTTTTTTACACTTAATAATATTTCAATATATTTGTTACGTCCCTAAGGACGTAATGTGTTTTTTTTTTTTTGCGCTGTATTTTCTTTCTGGCGCTTTTACTATCACTCTGACAGCTGGCGCTGATATGCTGTCTGACCTGTCAATCATGCAAGAAGACGTTCTGCCATGAGGGCGGGCTCTTCTCATCCGACGATCAACACCTGAATTTCGCGCACAAGCACTGTGTGTACCGAGCCTGAACAGTTATGGATAATTGACAATAACAATCGCGCGGTACTAGCGCGAGCGCGAAGCATCATTAGCCACTTCCTGTTTAATACGACAGACTTCGGCGAGTCAGCTGGAGCGCGGGACATCTCGCGGGCCATTAATAAAATGCTCTCGCGGGCCGGACATAATTACACGCCGGGCCGGATGTGGCCCGCGGGCCTTGAGTTTGACACCTATGATTTAAAACATCCTATCACTGGAGGAATGTAGGCTATTTCTTGACAGGACAGAAGAATCAAGTACGATTTTCATGTTGGTATTTTACCCTCAAATTCAATTAGGACTAACAATATCTCACTTGTGTTTTTCATTGTCTAGTCTCTCTTTGTTCATGCCATGTCGTAACGTTAATTTTAATACATTTTAACTCTTCATATATGCCCTCACAGTCAGACCAACGCCTAAACGAATCTGCAGCTGCCATGTTCGTAGCAGTCATTTAAGTCAGAGCTATCTGGGAAAATTCCCAGTTTACAAGTTGCAATTACGAGTTCTACCAGGATGTCAACACCTTTTACAAGTTATAATTTCATAATAAGGTAATTAATCCTTTGCATTTTACTTTCCTCACTCTCAGTTCTGTTTTTCAACCATGTGCTTGTGGACCCCTAGTGGTTCTTGATGTACAACATAGCATCTTATGACATATTTGTGAAATATTAACAGCATATTTCATATTACGTGTTGACATTTGAGATATTCCCATAAAATAAAATTCAAAATATCAGGATATGGGAAAATATTGGACAAGTCAACGAATATAAGTAGTGAATAATGCATTTGGTCGACATTACTGATGCCTGCCAATAGAGTTCAACAATTTTTGAAACGTCCTGATTTTTAACGATAACTTAAAAATATTTAAAGACAACCCTACTGTGAGCTACGAGTTTGTTAATCGATGCTGTTTGCTTTTTCTGAAGTCAGCAGCCAGCATTATTTCAATTTATTCTGAAAATAATCCAGTGTGATAGATGAATTCGTAGTGAAAAATTAAACTACCCAAATGCTGTACAGAAAATTTCACCAATCAGAGAGTCGCTACATTAAAAAATGCTCCAAAATAGCTATTTAGCTCCGCCCACTCCCATGAAGCACTGCAAATCTCACTATTCTCTCAAAATACTTAAATATTTGTATATGTGCTTGTTCTGCAATAAACGTAAAATGTATTGTTTCTATATATGATATATATAAAGAATATTTTAAATAAGTAGTTTTATATTTCTCAATTTTTTTGTTTTATCCGATTCTGCTTTTCGCAGTGCTTCATGGGATTGTAGTTCTTTCCTTCAGTAAAGCCGTTACAAAGTGCTTGGATTAGGTCATGCCTTATAATTCTTTAACAATTTTTTTTATATATATGTATCTCTATGGTAAAATAAATGGGGGACAAAAAAAACGTTTTTTGGGGGACAAAAAACCCCGTAATTTAGAACATTTATTTACATGTATTTATTTATTTATTTTAATATAAAAAGGTTTAAACTTATATGTCTACGTTTATACAATTATTTCTGGTTTTCTTAATTTAGTGAATCCCTTTGTAGACCACAAATTTACGTAAGCAACTGGTGATAATGTGACGGAGAAACACTAAATATTAACCAAACTAATCTGTCCTCGCTCTAATATTGTGTCTGAGCGCAGAAGAACAGACCGCTCTGCGCATGCGCGATCACATGTTGCTCTGTTGTTATTGCCCAGCGCCGTACAGTCAGTGAAGGACGGAAAGCGGCACACGCGCACACAGGCGAGCTGGGTTAGACTCGGACCGGATGGCAGGATGACATGCTCAGATAAGAAGACTACACACGAGTCACTGATTAAAACAAGCTGTCTCCGCATGCGTACGTTACAGCTGTCGACATTGAGCCAGTGTCACGATCGCATATAGTGCACGCGCACAGATGGACGCGCATCTGTGGGATCAGCTCCAGGCTGGCAGCTCTGAGGTGGATTGGTGCGAAGGGAATTATCTCATCTATCCTGGAATAGCGGAATTTTATAACACGGTACGTCGGCCAGCACTCTCTTTGTTTTGTTACATGTGTCATATCGTGTCTTTCTCTGGCACTTCGAAGTCTGTAAACTTTAGGACTGCTTTGTCAGTGCTCTGCTAACTTCTAGTAAGACGTTCACCAGTTACAAAATTTTGGCTCCGAGAACGTTCTGGGAACATTAGGTTCTGGTTCACTGTAGGTTAGCCAGGGAAGTTTCCTTTACGTAAATAGAACGTTCCCTTTAGGTTACGTGAACGTTCCGAGTACGTTCTCTGAACATCTACATCCTGATATGGCTATAGACAAATAATCAGCCCAGTTCACAATTTTTGGTTCCCAAAACGTTCTGGGAACGTTAGTTCCTGGTTCCCATAACAGTCACAGAACAAACATTTGAACGTTATGTTAAGGGAACGTTCCCAAAACATTCAGAGAACGTTCTCTTAGCCTCTATATCCTGATATGCTTGTACACAAATAATCAGTCTACAAACTTTATAAATTATTTATTGTTCAAAAACAAGAATTCAATTCAAGAATGAATTCAAAACTATTGAATACAATATGAATACAAATATGAAAATACAAAAATATGACAACAAAACTATTACTAAAAAAATAACCTGCAGGGAACGTTCTGGGAATATTCTCTTTAGGTCTCAAAATTACCCCCAAAACATAACCTGCAAGGAACCTACAAAATTCCCAGTAGGTTACAAAAAATAACCAATATGAAATGTTCCTAGAACATTCTTATTTGGTTTCCTCCAAAAAGTAACCAAATGGGAATGTTCCGTGTTTACTGGGTCAAACGTGTCTCTGTCTCGTTTCAGATAAGCAACGTGCTGTTTTTCGTCTTGCCTCCGATCCTCATGTGTCTGTTTCGACAGTACGCCACACATTTCAACAGTGGCATCTATCTGATATGGACTCTGCTGGTGGTTGTTGGTACGTTTCATCCCTCATTATTTCCAGCTGTTAAAGAGTGAGCGTGACCGAAAGTAACTTCTTACACAACACAAGTATGCTGGAGCTCAGGTTTTTCAGCACGTTAGGAGGTGGCAGTTTGTGAACTCGTTCTTCCTCCTTTTCTGGAATATTGCGTTGGTTTTCAGGAAATAGCTGAGCGGTTCAGGAAGGGCTACTGAAGGAAATGCGTTATCTCTGTAAAATATTCAGTATTACAGCATGATTATACGTCAGTGGCATGCAGTGATGGTCTGAAATGTACTTTTCTTTTACTTAAAAAAACAAACCAAACAAAAAAAATTTCATGCATTTGGAAAGCGCTTTTATCCAAAGCGACTTGCATTGCATTCAAGAAACACATTGACATTCTAATCGGTTATTGCTTTCCCTGGGAATCAAACTCATTACCTTGGCGTTGCAAGCGCCTCGCTCTACTGTTTGAGGTACTGGAAAAACTTAGTTAAGGGCCCCTGTTCATAAAAAACCTTAAAATGACCCCTTATAACCCTTTAATCTGTTCTTTCAGAGCAGTTTCACTTGAAACAGTCAGTAACACAATGACAAACAATAGACAACTATAAAAAAATACAAATAAAATAAACTATTTGGCCTACCGTACTATAAGGAAATTATATAAATCTAAAAGTAAAGCACTTCATATTCTCCACTGAATTAATAAAAAATACGCATTGATTCTTATTAAAGTTACTGAAGTTTTAGAGCAGTGAATGATTCTCTCGTTTTCTTTTGTCACGTTTAATGACAGACAACAGTCGTTTTATCACTTTTAAGCCCGAATGCACAGATCTAATTCTTTCTTACTTCCTCAACAGTTTATGTTCACTTACTGACTGCATTTAAGTGAAAATTATATGGATATGTTGACATCAATTTGTGTATTTGTCCGTTTAAGCCCATAGTGTTTTGTCCGTGTTTCGCTTTGTCTCGGATTGTGCGCACAGAAAGCCATCCGGGGAACAGCGTCTCTTTCGTAGCTCAGTACACTATTATTATTATTTTTATTTTTTTAAGTATTAAGCAAGTCCAGCAGGAGACAGTGGACAGTAGCCATTGCCTTCTTTAGTGCTTCTTTCCTACCATGGAAGTCAGTGTCTACCGTCAACATGAGGGTGAGTAAAATCATAATAAAATTTTACTTTTTAGGTGAACTTTTCCCTATGATGTTCTATTTATTAAAACCAAGTATAAATCTAGTTAAGTTCAGATGTTCTCCTTTTGGATCGTCATGCTCAGTGAACACGAAGACGTATCTTTATTTTCAAGTTGATTGCTCACTAAAATCCCACAGTCGTCATGTTTTCAGGTTTGATTTTGAAAGCGGTGACATCTAAGTGGGTGAGTTGTTCAATTTTGAATGAGTCTTCCCATTAACGCCATCATTTTGTTTATTCAGACTAATTCACGAAAGCGTAATGCTCAGAAACAAGAGTGTTTTATTGCACGAGCCAATCATATCCAGTCATTTTTTGATTCCTCGGAGGAAGCGCCCCCGATTCCTTCTGTCCGACATTTCGCAAACATGTGTGCTATGAGAAATCCCAGCTGTTGTTTCTGTGACCACAACAAATGAGTCACTTGCCAATCAGAAACACTTTCTGTCTGTCAATTATCCATTATGCACATTTAGGATAGAGGAGATTGAATTTGCTCTACTCTGGATAAATGTGACACCCTTTATTTTCATTAATCCTAGGTTAAGGGCAGCATGTGAAAATCTCACTTTCTCTTCTCTCACCCGATCCCTTGTCGTTGGATCTTTTTGTTCAGTGTACAGAAGGCAGGCCACGCTAACCACATTTCTCTTAATCATCTGTGCGACGTGTTAATATTCACATGACTCAAGTCAGCGTTTGTGAAGCGTAATGTATTTTTAAACAGTGAAGCTCTATGTCGCTGTCCTTTTTAGGTTTACAAAAGCTGCCCTTCTCACACTGGTGTCACTCTCACTGCTGACTGCCAACCAGACTGCAGTTTCATCAAGCTGCTTCATTTTTCGCACTATTTAGGGCTGCTTAATATTCTCTCCCGTAATCAGAAAGGTTAAGACAATCACTTATGAAAGCGGTCTGGGATTTGTGCTGAAGTGTGACTTGTACCTAACAAACCGCTGGTGTATTTAAAGCTCGCTGGCAGTTCGGTCTGTGGGAAAGTAGCCAGCTCAGCACAAATGCTGCTCTGTACAAATGTCTTCAGAGTTTTTCCGCTCTAAAAGAAGCTGCTGACTTAATTAATCCGGGTGGGATTTTGAGTCAAAATCCTCCTTCCCATCATATAACACAGTGAGTTTAGTCAAAGGATTAGACACAGACAGACCTAACCTTGAGGAGAGATGGACAGACCTTGATGGAGACATGTTTTAAGAACACTTTGAAGGCTTTTTAAGTGGGATTTAATTGTTGAAATATTGTGTGCTGTTGGATAAGTGGTTCCACATGTACACACTAAGCATTTATTATAGTCATTACACTAACTAGGTTCTAACTCTAAACCTAATCTTAACCCATGTAGTTACCTTATGTTAACCAGTAACTTCTTGGGTAAGTGCAACCGGATACATAGTGGATGAAATATGGACATCTTCTAAGAATATAATTAGTCAAGTCAGATATATTTTATATAGCTAATTTAATACAGTAATACCTCGGTTTAATTCGTTCCAAGAGCTCGTAACTCAAAATGCTCGTACACCAAAACAATTTTCCCCATAAGAATGCACTAAAAATCACTCGATTTGCTCCACATGACCATAAATGCCCATTTAAAATGTTTCTTTGGTTTTACCCTATTAATTTAGTTAAAATTATAACCATTAAGATCTCATATAAATACTAATTAATAATTGACAATTAAACTCTAAAAATACTTTAAATATTTACTGTAACGTGCACTTTAGCTTTGAGTAGCGTCGCTGCTGGTGTGAAGGAGACGAGAGGAGGGTTTTACTGCTTACAGGGAGAATTTCGTACCTTCTTTCTTACTCATCTTGAGGTCATTGTCTATATGCTGTACTGTACGTATATATTTCACTACGTGAACAATAGCGATCACAATTAATGTTAACAGCACGAGGTAAAACCGCTGTAAATCACTTTAACAGTATCACTGTGGTGAATGATGCAACTAAACTCTTTTGTGAGAGACTGTCGTTAGGATATTTCCAGTAAAAATGCGCGCAAAGATGCTGAGCGTTAGGGCTTTTCCTAAAAAAAATGCGCGTGGGCGAGGGAAATTTTTTTCTTGCACTCCGATACAATGCTCGTACACCGATTTGCTCGTATACAAAGTCACTCGTAAACCGAGGTATTACTGTATATATAGTATATAGCTTATTAAATGCAGATTCTTTTAAAAGCGCTTTTTCAGCTGTAAAGCAGCCTTGCAGAAGACATTATTTAGTTCAAATGACATTTTAATAATTGTCAATGTTGCAGAGTTCACCAATTATGAAACAACTTTAAGTCGGCTCTGCAGAAGACAGTGAAGTTTTATTCACATCCGATATTATTGTCAGTACAGTTAAATCAATAATATTACTGAATATTAAATTGCTTTTAAGCCCAGAGTAAAATTCTGAATGTAACCAGAGTTTAACCAACTAGATTCAATAAATTGCGAGAGGTGCTTGTCTGTGCAATACAAAATGTATTTTGCTCTTGCTTAATCATCCGTCAGTCTTCTTATTGCGATTAAAAGTTAATCTAAACAAGCTGCGGTTAGAGGGTTGTTCATTTTCCAATGTTAGTTGAAGCTTTCATGGTGGTTTCTTAACACACTTAAATACTTTGTATTTATACTTTAAATAAATGCTTTAATAGTGCTCTTTGTAATATTGTCAAATTATTACGTTTTACTTTAAAGTACATTATATACCGTTGGCAGTTAACCATATTTCTAAGACAATAGAAGTGATTCAAGAGTGGTCAAGGCATTTTATATTTATGAATTTGGCAGAAGCTTTTATCCAAAGTGACTTGCATTGCATTAAAGATACTCATTGACATTCTAATCTAATCAATTCTTGCTTTCTCTTGGAGTCGAACCCATGACCTTGGCGTTGCAAGCGTCACACTCTACTCTTTGAGCTACAGGAATTCTAAAGTTCAGCTAGTTGCATTTAATATATATGTAAGCTGTAATAACATGCAATTCACTGTCAGAAAGCATTACATTCAGTTACACTTAAGTGTATTCTTTAAAACATGTATTATATATTTAAATTAAATATGCATTAATACTCATTAGTAATAATATGCTAAAGTGCAGTTTTTTGTCATAAGGGAAGTCACTGAAACAGAGCACCAACGTTATTTAAAATTATATTCAAAACTGTTTATTTTTTTGTTTTTAACGTACTGTTGTTCTTTAGGTATTGGCTCCACGTATTTCCATGCTACGCTGAGCTTCCTGGGGCAGATGCTGGATGAACTGGCCATATTGTGGGTCCTCATGTGTGCCATCGGCATGTGGTTTCCCAAGAGATATCTTCCCAGGATATTCCGTAGAGACAGGTGTCCTCTCATATCCACAAGCACACACATTTTGATCCAAATGTACTTGTACAATGTTCTGCACTGATTTCTGTCTTGCTTCTCCATGTTTCTTTTTTTTGTCTTTAGGTCGAGGTTTAAGATGGTCATCGGCATTCTCTCAGGGATCACCACCTGCCTTGCCTTCATCAAGCCAGCGATAAACTCCATCTCTCTCATGACGCTGGGAATCCCATGCACTGCTCTTCTCATCACTGAGCTAAAGAGGTCAGTGCGCTTGTAGAAACTCAGCATCAGTTCTCTAGTGCTTTCTATATTATCCCATTACATATTTATTGCTGTGCTCAGTTAACAATTTTTGGTTCCTAGAATGTTCTGGGAACGTTAGTTTCTGGTTCCTAAAACTTTCCCAGGACAAACTTTTGAACTTGCCCTGTAGGTTCGCCAGGAAAGTGTTCTCTACGTAAATAGAACGTTCCCTTTAGGTTAGGGTAACGTGCCATGAACGTTCTCTTAACCTCTACATCCTGACATGCCTGTACACAAATAATTAGTCTACAAACTACATCTTCTAAATGATTTATTGTTCAAAAACATAAAAATGAATACAAAATTATTCCCTGAACGTTCCCAGTGGGTTATAAAAATACAGTAATACCTTGGTTTACGAGTGACTTAGTATGCAAGCAAATCGGTGTACGAGCATTGTATCGGTGTGCGAGAAAAATATTCCCTCGCCCACGCGCATTTTTGTGCGGAAAAGATATAACGGTGAGCATCTTCGCGCGCATTTTTACTGGAAATATCCTAATGACAGCCTCTCATAAAACACGTGGTTTCAACCCCTTTATCACCCCTTAACTCCTTCATTCTCTCAGCGTCGCTCAGTCCAGTTGGATCATTCACCACAGTGCATTATTTTATAAGTTCGTTAATCATTACGACGACTGTTACATGTGATTATGACGTTCTTAAAGGGCCTTACACTTTTAGAGAACAGCATACTATAACGCAGTTATAACTCAGATAATTTATCACAATGATCTACCTAAGTGATTTACAGCGGTTTTACTTCGTGTTGTTGCATTAATTGTGATCGCTATTCTTCACGTAGTGAAATATATATGTACAGTACAGCATATAGTAAGAAGGTACGAAATTCTCCCTCTAAGCAGTAACACCTCGCCCCCCTCCTCTCGTCTCCATCACGCCATCAGATGCTACTCAAAGGTAAATTACGTGTTACAGTAAATTGTCAAGTATTTTTAGAGTTTAATTGTCAATTATTAATTAGTATTTATATGAGATCTTAATGGTTATAATTTTAAATGTAAATATATAAAAAGGGCATTTATGTTCGTTTGGAACGAATCAATTGATTTTTAGTGCATTCTTATGGGGAAAATTGTTTTGGTGTACGATAATTTTTAGTTACGAGCTCTTGGAACGAATTAAACTCGTAAACCGAGGTATTACTGTAACTAATAAAAAATGTTCCCAGAACGTTCTTATTTTTTCCCCCCAAAAAAAAATAACCAAATATGAACTATGGGAACATTAGGGGAACTTAGTTATCTCTCTTTATATGGCTATGTCACTATACAAAAACAATTTTTTTTAAAGGCAGTCTTGTGTATATAATAGGAATTGGATTTAATGCATAGGAACTAGGGATGTGCGAGTGTTGTCGACTGCACGGTACAGGGTGCGAATAGTCGACACCGGAAACACTAGTCGACTACATGAGAAAAAAACATGTGAGTTTCATATGAAGAGTGTAAATCCTGCATGTACACTACTGTAACACAACTCAATGCAAAAACATAATCTATTGCACACAACAGTACTCTTCAAAACATGATCAGGGTGTGAAGTTTTTTTTATTTACTTTATTCACACCACAATCACTGTGCAGCATCATGAGCTGCATCGGGCCACATCGCCTCATCCACATCGCTGGCTATATTGTCTCTGCCAGGCACTGTGGGAAAAACGCCCTGGAATGGTGAATCCATCCTTGGAAGGCCTCCACTGGGATGTCAACACAGACCACGCGCCGCGATTGTTGACGGGGGTTGAGCGTGATACGCGATTGTTGACGGGGCGCGCCTACTCTCCACCAAAGCTGCAGCATCACTGCCGCTTGCAGACGTCACAGGGAAATGTAAAATGAAGGAGATTTAATACAAGTTCGGCGGGCCGGATTAAAAAGCACAACGGGCCGGATGTGGCCCGCGGGCCGTAGTTTGCCCACTCCTGCTCTAGTGTATGGTTGTCTGTCTTAAACCTTTCATCTCCACAATGAGAAGAACTCCTCTTTAGGGTTCAGGAAAGGGGAGTAGGGTGGCAGACAGACATTTAAAAAGTGGTTACTGTTGATGGTGAACCACTCTCTGATTTGGTTTGTTCGGTGGAAACGTACATTATCCCAAATGATCACATAAATGTGATGTGCAGGCCCAGGATGTTGTTGTCTTTTAGTGTGTTTATGATATTGGAAAATGATGGCTAGATTTAGTAAATGTGTTTAGACAACTGGTCGTTTGGTTTAGAGGATTGGCTTTTGTGTTTTAGCATTTGAGAAAAACTGTAATCACAGACATGGAAATGTTTGGCGAGACGAGCCGAAACAGCCAATCATCGCGTCATTCACTACAACTGTCGTCACTGTGATCATGTTTAGCTGAAAGAAATATATAGATTTATACTTTTTTATTCTTTACCTGTTTATTGAACTCATTGTCACGGGTTTCACAATGGAAACCGACACACACGCCTCTCGCTACATAAAGCTGCAGTTTTGAGACTTACGTGACCTTATTTCTAGCGGCATTACTTTTAGACTAGTTGACTAGTCGGTTACAAAATTTTCACAGTGATTGCTCTTTGGCCAATGATGTTACGGCCTCTTTGCCTTTTGTCAATTGACATGTTTTTCAATACAGTAACAACTGAATTGAAACCAATAGACTGTTTTCACAGGCTTGTAAAATTGTATTGTGACAAAGAAAGCAATAGAGTACAATACCTGTTGTGTTGTCTGAATGACCTGATAATGGTGGTCACGGTGAACCTACTCCAGTTTGGACGGACTCTTAGTCCTGCTTCAGCCATTGTCATACCATGGACAATGACACGGTCAATGACTGTTGCTCGCATCTCGTCCATATAGATGGTGCGAGGTTGTCTTGCTCTTCTTCCTGGACGTCCTCTCCCTTGTCGGCCCTCGTCCTCTCCCTTGTTGGCCCTCGTCCTCTCCCTTTCAGCTGAAAGAAATGTATAGATGTATAATTTTTAATTTTTTACCTGTTTATTGAACTCATTGTCATGGAAACCGACACACACGCCTCTCACTACATAAAGCTGCATTTTTGAGACTCCAGAAGGAAAGCGCGGATTTATTCAAATCCATAACCCTATGGGTTTCTTAAATTGTCCCTCATGTTTTGCATTTTGCTCCTTGTGAAAAGTACACTTTAGCATACTTTTAAAAAGAGTGCTTACTTGGAAAATAATATATTTTAAAAGAATATACTAATGTAATGTTTTCGGACACCTAATTGCTCTTTAATTGCAGTTAAATGAAAATGTAGTACAGTTTACGTTTATATTAAATGCAATTAGTGCTTCTTTTTTACCAACATACATGACTTAAATGCTTGAATTACATAAAATATGTCATTATGATCAAATAAAATGCACTTTAATGTAATTTGTCTTAGACTTGTAAGTCGTGTTTTAAATGTATTTGTAATTGCATGAAGTTGCAATTTAGTACATTTAAAATCATTAAAATAAAATATATTCCCTTTAAATTTAATATTGAATAACACATTACAGATCAAATTCTAATCAGGTATGTTACATGTACTTTAGTATATTAGTCAACACGTCAAAATAGGTGTACTACTTTAAAACGCAATGTCAATGTCAAATTAATGTACCATTAATTTGACATTAATGGTGCTCTTTTTAAAAGTGTGTTACGAACCGTAGTAAATAAAGTGTATTCTCGTTAACTATGCATAAGTGGCTTTTTATTACATTAATAATATGGTATCTGCAAGTACAGTTTTTCTTAAAAATATAGTTTTAATTGGTTACTTTTCTAAGAAACTTATGTTTTGCTTCTGGTAGACCATAAAACGGGTAAGAAAAAAAGAACAACAACAACAACAACAAGAAGAAACCGGCTTATCATTGGCTTCCTGAAAGTGAGATGCACTGCTGTGGTTTTCCTGATAGCATTTCTCTGTGCGTTCAGAGGGTTAGATGCAGCTTTATCTTATAGAAAACCACATATGAGTGTGTAGTTTGAGTTATTTACAACTGATCACCATGTGCTTAGGAACAGTAGGAACTGACTAGGTTAAACTTTAAAAAGTTAAAATATATATGTATAAATAACCTTATGTTTAACTTTACCATTCTTTTCATTCTCCTAAATAACTTGAACGTTGTGTCTCAGTTCCATTGTATTTAATGCCATTTGCTTTGGCTCTAGTTTTTGTTTGTTCTTTTGTTTAATGGACAGTCATAAATTAAAAGATGCCAAGATTGTGTTATTAATGTCCAGAAAATTCAGTGAAATAAATACAGGAAGTACAACAACAGGGTGTTTTTCACACATTAATGGTCTGACATGGAATACTTGAGTATAATTTTAACTGCACTGTGTTATTTGATATTACATTTAAGGTTCAATTTAAATTGCAACTTCATTGTTACAAGTGTGTGATTACTAATATTTCAATACATGGCATATAATTTTCAGTAGAAATAGAAAGCATATTTTAGTTTACTATAGTTTTTTATTATTATGAAATTACATTTAAGGATATGCCTAAGCCCTACTTGAATGGGTCAAAAGTTCAGCTAATTGCATTTACCAGTAATGTAAATTTAAACTGTTACATTTTAAATTTAATTGCAGTTAAGGATCAAATCATTTAATATATCAATAAATCAATGAATATATTATTTCAATGATAGGTAGTCTCTGTAAAAGGATGCTGAAGTGAACTTCAAGGCTTTGTTTTTTTAGCTTGTCACTTCCTGTCTTTTTCTAATTCATTCTCACTCGCTCTATCGCTCTCTTCCTTCTCTCTTTTCTCTCTTTAAGTTCTAGCAGTTTCATTTCTTTCATCACTCAAAATACTTGACATTTTTATTAGAGAGCTCTTTTTAAAAGTGATTTTCATTGTTATTTTAGTATTATTTACAGTTACGATATGTATTAATATTTAGTAATTTTGTTAACTTTAAAAATATATATAATTCCATTTAGCTTTATTTTTATTGCAGTTAGTTGCCATGCAACATTACTAATTAAGTTTTTTTTTTGTTTAAAGGTGCACTATTTAGCTTTTGTCCTCTAGCTGTTAAAAATAAAATATTTGTTTTGATTTGACTGTGGATGAATATGGTAGTATCTCATAAATAATACAAAAAAGAGCAAGATTATCTTAAATGTCATATGCTGAGTATTGTGATAACGTATAGCAACTTATTACCTTTTTTAAACTGAAAATGTAATGTCTCGTAAGATAGTACAATTAGATTAAGTTCTTAGTCTGTTCATGTCCTTCATCATATTTTTAATAGAAATTACAGTTTTTTAAATAAACATCTTTTTACAACACATCCATCTTGCTTGGAACAGTTTTCACAGAAAAACCTTACAACCTTTATATATATATTGCCGATAGGAATTTTTATTAGTTTTAGTTTTCATAAGCGACAACAACACTGCCACTGATGCCTGTAATTGTGGCTGTGCAAGAAACATGTGAAACTGTGTTTGTTTACCATTATAACAGGACAGATTTGGGTGGTTTTGTGTGGGCAGGACTGTGAAAACCATCAACAGCGTGATCCCGTTTGGGAAATATCGTGACTAAGATCACTCTCGAATGAAACAACATAATTTACAGTTATTTAATGTCAAGCGAACAATCTGTTGCCCATTTTATCCAGTGCTAAATCAGATGGACTAGATATAATCATAAGTGCAATCACTTATGAACGTAATAGTACACATCTCTTCACACATTTGAGTGGTTGTGTGGCATGCATCATTGAGATACTATTTTATATTTGTATAGTTGTTTTGAATTTCAATGTTTCTTTTACTTTTTTTTGTCTTTTTTTTTTTAGTTATTGTTTTTTTATGTCTGTTTTTTATTTTTTCTGTTGTAGTCATTTTATTCCGTCAATTTATACTAAATAACAATGAGAAACGTTGCTGAAATAAAATTATTTGTATTTACTTTTTCATTTCAAGTAAACAAAAAAATGTTTTAGTTTTAGTGGTGAAACTTTACAGTAAGGATCCACTTGTGTCAACATTTGGTTAACATGAACTAACAACGAAAAATACTTGTATTAAAGCATGTATTAATCTTAATTTCAATATTTACTAATACGTTATTAAAATCGAAAGTTCTATCATTTAATGGACCTGAGATAACCTGAACTAACAATGAATAGTTTTATTTTTATTAACTGTTAACAAAGATGAATGGATACTGTAACAAATGTATTGCTCATTCCCTGTTAACAATTTTTAGTTCACAGAATGTTCTGGGAACGTTAGTTTCTGGTTCCCGGAACAAACATTTGAATGTTCCCTGTAGGTTAACCAGGAAATGTTTCTTTACGCAAGTAGAACGTTCTCTTTAGGTTAGGAGAACGTTCCCAAAACCCAGTCTACAAACTACATCTAAATGATTTGTTGTTCAAAAACATATGAATACAAAATTATCACTAAAAAAATAACCTGCAGGGAACGTTCCCAGAACATTCCTTGTAGGTTACAAAAATAACCAATTGAAAACGTTATTTTTTGGTTCCACCAAAAAAATACCCAAACGTGAACTATGTGGAAACGTTAGAGGAACGTTCTGTGTTTTCTGGGTTGTTAGTTGCATGAACTAATCTTAACCTTATGGTAAAGGGTTACCATTGTAGTTTGTGCGCCAAAGTTTAAGTGTGAACCGTAGCATCTGACCTGTTTATAATGTCTGTAGGTGTGACAACCTGCGTGTGTTCAAGCTGGGTTTGCTCTCGGGTCTGTGGTGGACTCTAGCACTCGTGTGCTGGATTAGTGATCGCATTTTCTGTGAGATGTGGTCCTCTGTCAACTTCCCGTATCTACACTGTGCCTGGTAAGTGCAGCCGATCACATCACACGGCACCTGGCCACATTAAGCGTTGTAGACACATTGTAAGATTGATTTACTCAATGGACTTTTCCTGTAATGCAGGCTTTCCCAAACTGGTGTTCTTAGTTGCAACTAATGAATGAAATCACAAGCGTGAAAACTTAACTTAAAATAAATAACTGAATTTTGAAAAATGCATATCATGTGACCAATAACCAACATTTGAGAACCGTGAATGTGTTGTTGAATTATTAAAGTATTAACTTCGTATTTTACATTTTTACATATTTTTATTAAAGTTGCCGTTTAGTTTACATCAAAGGATAAGTTTTGAAGTTCCTGCCATAGAATTATTAGTTACCAATCCAGTTGAATATGAATGCAGTTTAAAGTTATTCTGTTACTAAAGTTAAAATTAAATCAGGTGAAGTATAAACAAAATAATTATATTTCATCTAGTCGCCTCATTTTTCATTAGTTGAACTTGATGCACTAAAACAACAAATTAAACTTAAATAAAAAAAGAAGGAAAAAAGAGAGATATATATATATATATATTATATAATTATGTATTATAATTTTTTTTGTGTTAAAAATATTAACAAAAAGTAAAAATGAAAATAGAAAATACAAACTTAAAAGATCCAAAAATATATATATATATATACATACATACATACATATACATACACATTTATGGAATGTGTTATTCTATCTATAGTAAATTAAAATAACACTGATGTATTTTAATAAATGTAATGCAGAATGCCTTATTTTACGTTCTGTTTTTCCCACATTAAATATTTTTTGTTGAAAACAAAAGATTGTAGGAATACCTTTTTCAAGAAAATACTAGTTTCAGTCTTCTATTTCAAAATGTCACATTTAATTAAAACAATTATAAATTTAATAGTAAATCCTGCACCACATTTCGGTGTGGTTCACCCAAAAATTCTGAAATGTTTGTAAACTGAAAACATCATGTCTCATATTGCTATTTCCGTTGTAAAAATTTGATTTATTGTTATAATGTATTATTTGCTCTGTATTTCCCCCCTTTATGTATCCGTTTAGGCACATCCTCATCTGTTTGGCGTCCTACCTGGGATGCGTTTGTTTTGCTTACTTCGACGCGGCGTCGGAGGCTCCAGAGCAGGGTCCCGTTGTCAAATTCTGGCCCAGCGAGAAATGGGCTTTTATCGGGGTGCCATACGTCACTCTTCTGTGTGTGCACAGGAAGCCCTCTATTAAGGTGACTTAACTTGTGCATCCTAATGTGTCTGACTACACTTCAATGCACTTTGTGATAGACATTCACTCAAAGGAGAATCCTGTTTTTGCATGTGGGTTTATAAGCTTTTGTTTTGGGGGGGGAAATGGTGATTCATGAGAGTATTAGGTGTCTTAACCGCACAAAATGAGCTTTTGGTTTACTTTGGGATGAATTCTGCGTGGTCCCGGATTTCATGTTATAACTTTACATGGTGTTATACTACCGGTCATAAGTTTAGAATAATTAAGATTTTTTTATATTTATAGTTTTTTGAAAAAAGTCTCTTTTACTCACCAAGGGTGCATTTATTTGATCAAATATTATTACAATTTAAACAAACCATTTTCTCTGTGAAATATATCTTAAAATGTAATTTGTTCCTGTGATCATTATTCAAGTCTTCAGTCACATAATGCTCAGTTTCTGCTCGAGAAGCATTTCTCATCTTTATTAATGTTGAAATCAAATTGATACGTGATACTCTACCAAACGTTTGGGGGGGGTTCATAATTATAATTTATAATTTGGGGAATTTTTTTTTTAAAGAAGAAATGAATACTTTAATTCTGCAAGGGTGCATTAGATTGATCAAATGTGAAAATAAAGACATTTTATAACTTACAAAGATTTATATTTCAAGTTAATGCTGTTGAACTTTCTATTCATCAAAACAAAAAATCACTAAAATATTACTTTTTCCACACTGATAATAATAAGAACTATGGTAAATCATTAGACGCCAGTTATTTTAAATTATGAAATATCATATATATTTTACAATATTACTGATTTTACTGTATTTGTTGTTAACAGCAGCCTTGGTGAGCAGATGACATTAAAAAACATTTAAAAAAAACTTATTCCAAACGTTTGGTCAGTAGTTTATATTAAACAGAAATAAGATGGGGATTTCTTTTAGTACCTTTTTAAGATTTGTTAAAATCTAATTTAAGCTTTAAGCCATAAATGAGTGTTATATTACAAAGCATGTTATTTCACAGTAGTATTACTAGTCAACTTTTTTGATATAACAGTGAAAAAATTTCATTTTAAATGAAAAGGTATACCAAGTGATTTTTCTTGGACTTTATACTGTGTGAATGCAGCATTACCAAGAAATTCTCTATTCATAAACATTTATTCCATAACATTAATTAATTATTTTTGCTGTAGTATTGTTCAGCTGGTCATGTGATCCTGCCTTAATAACATCTTTACTAGGCCACTGACATGACATATCTTTATCTCATCTTAAGGTCTGTCAGTTTAAACGTATTTGCCAAACAAAAAAAACTAAATAATGCATTTAGTTTTAAAACTTTAAAAGTGGAAAAAAAGGACTTGGTGCACCTTTATTATGAATAGCTCTCGGACACACAATCATCTTCACCAATTCAATCTTCGGAATTAATACAGGAAAATACAATTAGTTTTTTTACATTTTCTTTATTTGTCATAATAATAATATGGAGGTTATTTTCCCCAGTGCACCTGATACCTCTATACTGAGATTGAAATTATCAGCATAAACTGGACGTTTTTAACCATGATGGATATTTTAAGCTATGTTGCACTACTGTGAAAAATTAATGCAGTGTATTGGACAAAAGACTTTATGCATGAAAATAGTTTGGTGAACTAAATGTCGAGGAATGTTCACTTGAGAATGAAAGTTTGTCCTTTACCGAATGTGTTCAGGCAGAAATGTGTGTGTATATATATATCTATATAGCCTATTGTTTGTATTGCCTTCTCATAGACAAACGTTACTTCTACTTTTATTTCCTCACTCCAGTCTAACCTTACAATACTGTACAAAAGCCTTTTGCATTTTGTATCTTTATCTGTCAAAGAACAAATTGCCGTTGATCAATACATCATCAATTTGTACTGCGAAATAGAATCTGTAGATTGATCCTGGAGAGCCACTGTCAGCCGATCAAAAGCTTACTAGAAAAGGTCTTATTATTGGGATATACGACGGTCCGTTGCTCTACCATTGGAGAGAGAGAGAGTAACTTTGATCACATGTGCCTTGATAACTAATCACGTTACACCCTTGACCTCGTGAGTCGTGTGACAGTCAATCACTGTTTTCAGATACCATAGAAATGAATGAGTAGCGAATCAAGTAAACCTAATCAAACCTGTTGCGCAATTGTCCGTGTAAACTCTAAAAATACATGTTTAATGTTTAAGAGCGAACAGTCGTGAAGTGAAGTCTGTCCTCCATTGACATCCATGCACAAAAGGCCTTTTTAACAGCTTTTTTGTTGTGGAAGCAAGTTTGCCGGACCGTGGCCCTCCAGGAGCCTCCAGTGGACCCCTGATCTCCATGATTTATTGAAGGATGAAATGCCAAAAACATAGTATGCAATAAAAACACAAATTCAGTTGTGGTTTTTACACAAATGGCACGTTTTATGACTTCTTGCTGCTTTTTTTCAATGCCACAAAATTGCATCAAGATTTTTAAGAGAAACTGAACATTACCTCAGTTTCTTCATGTTTTTGCCAATCATCCAGGGTTTTCTAAAGGAGCTGCAGAGTGATTTTGTATCTTTGTGTAACTTTCTGCTAAAGCAATGCACAATATGTACTGTAAGCCTGTTTAATGGCTATAACTTGTGTAAGTGTGTGTGTGTGTGTGTGTGAGTGAGTCACCCGGACCCGGATGCAATGCAGGGACCAAGTATACAAAGACTATTTATTTTTGCGATTTTAACCAATTAATAATTTTGTAGCTACCACTGATTCATGATTTTGTAACCAAATGAGTTTGAATGTATTTTTACACTGATTTAATAAAACATTTCTGCAAATTAACACGTTTGAACAGTGCATGTGTTTCTTCCTGTTCATCCTCCTAACCTTACGCACACTTTCTAACATGGACATGTACTGACCTTTTGAATAATATACAGGCTTATTTTTGTGTAGAAGTTGATTGATATTCAGTGTTGGGGAAAGTTACTTTTAAAACTAATGTGTTATAATATTGTGCCACTCACTAAAAAGTAACTACTTGGTTACTTTTTATGAAAAGTAATGCGTTACATTACTTTTTCTCACTTGGGCTGGACTTGTTTTATAATAAGAAAAAAAGTTATATTTCTTGCAAATTTTCACACCAAAACTGAAATAATAAGCCTCAGACGGAAGGAAGTGCAAATCCAGGGTGCAAAATGAACCACGTGATGTTTATCTAAAGTCACTTTCGTTTATTAGATCATAGAAGTTCAGCAGGGAAGACAATGGTTAATACATTTGTCTGTATTATTGAACACATTTAACTATTAGAGGTTTGTGTAATATTCTGAGTTTTTATTAATTTTGAGGAATAGCGACAGTAAGAGGAGTAAATGCTCACATTAGTCTAGAACTACAGTATCATCCCAGTAAACACAGAACCTTCCCATATAGTTCACAATTGGTTATTTTTTGGGGGGAACCAAATAAGAGCGTTATGGAAATTCTTTTTCTTTTGTAACCTACTGGGAATGTTCCCTGCTGGTTATTTTTTGGGTTAATTTTGAAACCTAAAGATAACGTTCCTAGAACGTTTCCTGCAGGTTATTTTTTAGTAATAATTTTGTATTGCGTTTTTGAACACTAAATAATTTAGAAGATGTAGTTTGTAAACTGATTATTTGTGTACAGGCAAATACACAACTCTGATATCCGGATATAGAGCATATCAGGATATAGAGGTTACGAGAACGTTCTCTGAACATTTTGAGAACCTACAGAGAACGTTCCCCTAACCTAAAGGAAACGTTCTATTTACGTAAAGAAAACTTTCCTGGTTAACCTACAGGGAACGTACAAATAATTTGTTCTGGGAACCATAAGCTAACATTCCACGAACCAAAAATTCTTAATTGGATGTTTACACAAGGGCTCTGCTCTTACTCGCTATTTCTTGCGACGTGGGAACAGGAGCCAGAGAAGAAATGGGAAAACAAAGTAAATTGCATTACTTGCTTGAAAAAATAACTCAGTTATTGTGTTTTAATTTCAGTAGTAACTTGGAAAAGTAATCTGCTTGTGTAACTCGTTACTCATAACATTGTGGTGGAAACGTGACATTGTGAATGGCTGCATAAAAAAAAAAAGTTTCTGTTTGTACTAGACTGCCATTTTCCAATGGTGAAATTTGTAATATTTCAATTTAATGTACTTTCTATTTGCCAAATATGTGCATTTTAAATATTTAAGTGTAGAAAACATGCATGCATAGAATACTTCAACTCAAACAAAACAGTAAATGTTGAAAAAGTTTAATATTTCTATATAAACAACGTCTATATGCAATGTGTTACAGTGTATTGTAAAAAAAACAACAACAAACATTTTACAAGTGTACAACATCAAATGAAACCCCAATAAAACAAAGAACCATAAAAATGAAAGTCTCGACAATATAAATAACACCGTAAAAAAAAACAACAAGCACAACATTCAGTGTTCGGAGGTAAAAGCACCAAAAATCACCATATTTCAAACATCTAGTTCGACTGCTACATTATGACAATGTTTTTCTCTGAAGTCTCTCCCACACGCGGGCTCGGTGTTCAGGTGTCAGGCAGGGCTTAATGACCGTCTCAATGTTCTCCACTCGTCTTCTGAAACGCTCTCGGTCTCTGGCCATCTGCAGCCAGCAAGAGCCGTCCCGTGCCAGCCTGCTAGCAAAACTCCAAGCCACCAGGGGGTGTACGGTCACCTTCTCGCCGAAACACACCTGAAATAAAAGACAAGACAAAAGCATGTTATGGAACAGGAAAACAGAGAAGAGTTTCTATTCCTGTAACCTTATGCCTGTTAGTCATGCAGCACGAGTCACATGAGTCACATCACTTACAGGAACGGGTTTTACTAGCTGCCGTCAGCTGTTGTCACGGAGGAGGGATTTTGTTTTGTAAGCCTTCTCATAGCAACCACATTCTTAATCAATGTTTGTTGATTTTTTTTTTCTTCTGATGGGCAAATTATTTAAGGGCTAAGCATTTATTTTTTTATTTATAGATGGATGTATAATTTAGAATACCATAAATATGTTTATTTATTTTTAAATATAACTATAAATGTTTTATATTTTTTTATTTAGTTTTATTACTTTTAATTTATTTGTTAATATTTATCTATTATATTATTTAAATGAACACTTGTATATAATAATAATATTATTATTTTATTCATTTTTGATTCTACAGTAATCCCTCGCCTCTTTGCGGTTCAAGTTTTGCGTATCAGTGCATCGCGGATTTTTCAAAAAATAAAAATTAAAAAATACTGCCACTTCAGCAGCCGTATTGCGGAAAGCCGTGTTGCTTCATCGTGATGCGAGAGGATGCCAGTCAAAGAGAGAAACTCTTTCAGTCTGTTTGTACACGTCCACGGCACTCTGACAAGACACGTGATTGGTTCCCGGCGTGAGATCGACGAATGAGAGCACGAGTGGATGTATCACGTGAGCTGATTGACTGATCCTACTTCGTGGATTTTCACCTATCGCCGGGGGGTTTCCGGTCCACATTAACTGCGATAAAACAATCACTGTATTTTTTTTGTCTATCCATCTAAAAGCTTTGTTTCCATCTGTGTTATTGTTGATTAAAACTTTACATTTGTTTTTCGAAAACTTTGTTTAAAGAAATTGTTTTCAGTAATAAAATAGTAATTAAATAAGTTAGATAATAAAATAGAGTTATAAAATAATAAAGTTAGATAATAAAATAAGTATTACTGCTACTACTATTGAAATAAATAATAAAAATAAATATATAATAAAAACAAAAAAACACATCCAAATCTAAAATCAACATAATAATACAAATATTAATGAATACTATAAATAGCACTGGTTTCCGTGAAATGTTTACCTTCTTCCCTCCCTCCTTTGAGCTTGTTTTTGGATGAGACTCTTCTGGCCTTGTCGCTGGTGAAGGTTGAGTTTCGATCTGTGAGCTCAGAGTTTTTTGGTTGTGCTTCGTGTTTGTTCTGGAGCCGGTGGACGAGCAGAAGCTCAAAGGGTTATAGGGGTCACTGCTGTTGAGGAAGGATTCCCAAAGCTCAAGGCTCTCTGCTGATGCCTCAGAGTCACCTTCATCATCATCATCATCATCATCTGACCATTCAGAATCCACATCCGGTGGCTCACAGCCTTCCTCTTCATTGTCCTCATCATCATCTTCATCCTCCTCCTCCTCCGTTTCTTCATCAGATCCCCACTCTGAGAGTCTGGCTTCATCACCTTCCTCTTCATCCGAATCAATCACGGACGATTCCCAATCAACAGGATCATCTAACTCCATAACGGCCTTCATCTCCGGATCCTTCCCATCCCCGGTTGCCCTTTCCAGGGCCTCCACGCCACTCTTCTTCAACTCGCCGGTCATGGCCATGTTATTTCCAACACCGATGAAGAAAAACATCTTGGAGCAGAAAAGCTCTGCTACACTCGCACAGCAGTTCACAACTCTTCGGATGACCCGCCACAGATGGAGTCTGATCTGATAACAGTTAAGAGGTAGATCTTCATGTGCTCCAGGTTTGCTGGACGAGAGCTCAGGACTCATCTTGGACTGCATGAATAGAGCTTCCTGAGGTAGATGGCACTGATATGGCAGTGGATGATGTGGGAAGATGGTGAATGGTGCCATAATCACACTCAACTCAATCTGTAAAAAAAAAAAACATATTTCATAAAACAATCAATATTTTTAATAACATGACTATTAAAAGCAGTGAAAGATTTTCCGGTCCTCAAAAGGGTCCAAGTTAACAATTTTTGGTTCCCAGAACAAACATTTGAACGTTCCCTGTAGGTTAACCAGGAAATATCTCTTTACGCAAATAGAAAATTCACTTTAGGTTAGGCAAACGTTCTCTTAAAGTTTACATGCCTGTACACAAATAATCAGTCTACAAACTACATCTTCTAAATGATTTATTGTTCAAAAGCATAAGAATGAACACAAAATTATTACTAAAAAATAACCGACAAGGAACGTTCTGGGAATGTTCTCTTTCAGTTTCAAAATTAACCCCAATAAATAACCCGCAGGGAACTATATGGGAACATATAAACAACAAGATTATATGACTGTTTGCTGTCAACACAGTAAAAAAAAAACAACAACAACAAAAAATACCCATGGTACCAATTTAATGCCATGGTTTTTGAACATTAAACCATTGTAAATGTGTTGTATTATTGGTACTTCGAATACAAATATATTAATTTTCCAATTAAAATAGCACGAGCGGTTACTAATAATAATCCATTTAGACGGTTACCTTTGTGAGATTGTCAGCCTGTCGCTTGGCAGTCACTCCAGCGAAGATTTGGTTTTCCAATGTTGAAAGTACTAACGTACCCTAAAACACTGTTTGAGCAATACAACGACTTCAATTTAATCATATACTCCATGTTCGCTTTGTTCATCAACATCTCGCGCTTGGTTCGTATTTCATGTATTCATTCTTGTGTGCCGTAAATGGAAATGCTGCTGTGAGCGATGGCGAGAGTTTATATATGCCGCGATGACGTCGCCGCGCGGAGGCGGGGCTTACGCGCTCTCGTCAACGCCTTACATGGAAAACACGTAGAGCACGTTTCGTTACGTTTCCAGAAACTCCACTGTGGGCGGGACTTAGCCAGCGGCGGCTGGTTGAGACCGCATTGCATCATACCTAAAAATAGAAAATGAAGTCCAGAACAAAACATTCTGGAGGGAGAAACTGAAAACAAAAACATATATATCAACGGGACTTTCTTGGCGACGACATTATGATTTTAAAGTGAAATAGAAAAGAAAATGGAAAGCCAGACGAATCCAGAATGCATGGGGCCCAAACCAAACCTTAATTTTCTTTTATATCATATATTGGCAAGAATAGAGGTAGTAATCTGAATGCCACATGATGGTTCAAAGTTACTCATAAGTAGCCTGTGACTAATAGACATGCTTTATCGGCAATGCACAGTCACACAGAAACACATGATACTAATAATTCAATAAACATGAGCTCAACAACATAATATGTGAGCTGGTATAAAAACACCCTATATTGTAGGAAACACAAAATAATAAGAAACATATAGAGTCTGTTGAGAACATACTTTTGCACTTTAAATTATAGTGTAATGTGACTCTTTAATAACTGAAATAATTTTTTTTTGTAAAGTACAAAGCTTGTTAGACATAATAGATTTAAATTAGGAATGAAATGACCGTTGATCAATATATATATATATATATATATATATATATATATATATATATGTGTGTGTGTGTGTGTGTGTGTGTGTGTGTGTGTGTGTGTGTGTGTGTGTGTGTGTGTGTGTGTGTGTGTGTGTGTGTGTGTGTGTGTGTAAACTCAATTCAACCAAAGGACAGAGGCTGTGTAAGACTAGAAAAACTGTAAGATGCCGAGCCGTCTTGCTGCTCTCTAAGTAAACAAAGGATGCTTTTAGAAATCAACATTTGAACTCTGTCTTGCAAAATTAGCATCCCTATCTAAGATACAATCAAGCTGAGTTGATCACATCAGTATTGTATTAATCTCCCTCCCTTCACACCCCCGTCTCTCCTCTCCGAATGTTGCAATGACCTGCAATTCATCCAGCCTTCACACCCTCTTCCTCCATCTCTCCCTCCTCTCAAAATGGTGAAATGATCTGAAACTCTCCCAACAATCAATATGGTTTAATATGAAAAAATATCATACAAAACCTCTGATTATTGATTGAACTTTAACTAAGTAGCTATATAGGTGATTGTAGGGGCCAAACAGAACCGCTGTTTAATTAATGGTCTATTAAGTAACATTAGCCATAACCTCTGACTGGCGAGTTTCTGAGCGTGAGATCCGCGTAAAAGTACGGCCGGCACGAGACCCTGAGCGACGTTGGTATTCGAATGAACGAGTGTAATAAGAATGAATAGTTAAATAGAATAATCAAGTGTCTATATAAATGATCATATAAATGAACAATTACCAATTGGCATTCCAACCTAAATTCAAGGACCTGAGTCAGATAAAAGTTTAATTTCAATTAAACTACTTAGCCACACTGAAAAGTCTGCACACATGGTGATCCTTCGCCCGCTTATCGGTAACCGTTGTTCAAAATGTACTATATTATTACATTTATGTAATTATTCTGCCAACTTTCTTTCCTAAAACCAGGTATCAGATATATATGTTCTGTACAGTTTCAGATCTGTCTAACTGTTTGTAAAATAAATTTGTTGTAAGAATCAATTGTCAGGCCTGTGGGGGACGATTCGGAAATCCACTGGCGCTTGTACATACAGTTTATATTCTTTTATTTTTCTCATTAATGATTTCTAATGAGTTAATTATTTTTTTTCTTCAAATGATTTGTAGTGAGTGATTTGTAATAAAGTTAGTGATTTATAATTTATGTTTTTGAATGACTTCTTCATTCTAGCGTCTTGTGTACAAGTCATGATTATCCGATCCCAAGACTTTGGTCTTGATTGGTTTTAGTTTTGTGTTGGGATTCGGACATTCATGGCCCGGGTGTTCGTCTTTTTTTATGAGGGCACAAAACGAGTGTTTGCTCGTTCTCGTGCACTCTATGTCTTGTGGGTGGGTGTCTGTGTGCTTTGTTGGAAGCATGCGGTTTGTGCTTTCACGTTGTGTTTTCGTGTCGCGTGCAGTTTGTGTTGTCTCTTGTTTCTCATGGAAACATCGTGTAACCCCGCCCGTCTTGTTCCCTTGTTACTTTGATTTGTCCCAGCTGTCTCCCCTCAGTTATCCTTCCTCCTGTATCTATTTAATCCCTTCGTGTTTGCTGTCCTGTGTTGCGTTGTCTTTTTCTTGTGTCTATCCGAGCCCAGTTGAGTCTTGTCCTGTCTTGTCTAGTCCTGTCTTGTCTAGTCAGTCTAGTTTTTAGATATTATTGTTTTCCCCCTCGGGGATGTTTGAGTTTGAAGTTTTGTTTAATTTTTTATTGTTAATAAAATAATTCTTCCACTCTGCAAATTGGGTTCTCATTCTACAAACCTGACACTTTATTGCCTCTGTAACCAATTTGTTAAAGCCTTTACTTTGCTTTTTTGTATTTTCTATAGAGTAATGATGAATATTGTCTGCACTTCTCACCAGATAGAACATGTTATCAGAATGTTTTGAGAAGTCTTTCTGTTATAGTTGGAGTCCTGTGTATCTGTGTGTGTTAATATGCTCTCCATAAGGAGATGGAATGACTTGTTGTTCTCGACAATCTGATGCCTAGAAACGCTTTTCTGCAACCCGGAAGGTCACTTAATGCATAAACTAGAGACCTTGTTGTCAACCATGTGATTGATGAAGGGTTAGATATGCTTCTGATTATCTGCTCTTGCGTGGGAAATTACTAGTTTTGCTTACCTTTCTTTCTTTCTTTCTTGGCCAATCAGAATCATTTAACCTTCAGTAATGGCATAGTAAGTAGCCTCTATTAGAGTATAATTGCAGTAACAATGTGATTGTTAGTGGGGCGCCTAACAAACTCCTTGTGAGACTTGAAGCTTCTGACTAGTTTATTATTCTTCACTAAAATTTCCACAATTGACTGCACTTCTGACTCCTCATCTTCATCCATCATATCTGGTCTTTGGGTCTTTAACTGTAATTCCCTTACAGGCCATGCTACACAGTTCATTAGTTGTGAAAAAAGTCAGCTATGAGTTCAAAATTGGCACTCCTATTAGCATCAGCTGATTCATAAAAGCTGTTGACCTATTTTAGACGTTTTTGTGACGTTCATGTAAACCCTATAAGGAAAGGGTTAACAGGCAATGTGATTATACCATCTTGTGATCCCATTTCCAGCCATGAAAGAAGGTATTTTATTTGTGCAGAAAGGGACGCACTCACTCACCACTTCAGTACTGGAGAGCTGCTAACCCCGGTAAGTGTTAAGATTCTAACCTGCATGTATTCCAAATGCGGAATTCTTGTGACTGCATGAAAATTGTTACTCTCTACTCTTGGTAAAGGTTTATTGGCATCAGTGGTAGAACCTTTAACATCTGTGTAATCTTTCCATTCCAAAAAAGATTCTTCACAGTGGAAAAGGGCTATTTGGTTTTTTTAAATGTCCTAAGCATGACATTTTCAGAACTGTTTTCTGGAGAACTCAAAACTCTGAACTGTTCTTCTATGGCATCGCTGCAAAAACCTCCTTTTTGGAGTAAATATCACTGGGGGTGAAGTGAAATGCCTGCACTTTTTTCTGTAGTATCTTCTTCCTGTCTGTGGTTGATTATTTGAAACCGAAAGTATTTTTGCATCTGTGTTTTGGAGAAATTCTGATGAAGGATGTGTAGGTAGTTTCTGATAAAACAAATGAAAACTCTTGTTACATTGTGCTCCAGATTTCAAAAGAACAATTTCACATTAAAATGTTATAATCATGCTATGGCCGTGGTCTTTTGTTTATGGTTAATGAGCTTAATTTGACCATTTCATATCAATATAATACAGAATCCTGGCCTATTTTGATTTTATTTTGGACTGTCTCAGTTTAAGCAGAAGAAGTCAGTTTGTTTGTAGACATATTCATTAGTATAATTTGTTGCAGTATTTTGAAAATACAGTAATACCTTGAGATATGAATATCCTGACATATGAGCATTCCAAGATACGAGCAAGCCTTCGAGCAAATTTTTGCTTTGAAATACGAGTAAAGATTTGAGATAAAAGATGCCGACAATAGGTGGTCGAACACTTGGAGCAGCCCAAACTGCCTCACTCCTTCACTTCAGGTGTTCGTTGACTTCCTTACGCATCTCCCGCGAGTCTTTCTGTGGTGTATATTGGGTGCACAACAATGCCATAGAAGATTAATTTAAAATAAAAGTACCTTAAAAGTGATTTTGTTATTTGTGTGAAGAACATTGTAATGATTTAAAGAACCTTTTTTCACTATAAAGAACTTTTTGTGGAACCATAGATCGTAAATGTGGATCCAGAGATGCCAAGAAAGACCCTTTATTTTTAAGAAATTTTGACATAGAAAGACTGAAGCAATATTTTCTTGTGAAACATACAGTACTCCAATAATCTTTATTCACAATTGTTAAAAAAATTCAAAATGTTCCTAGCATGGTCTTAGCATAAACCACCAAAACAACTGAAACCTTAACATTAACAAAACATTTTACAGTGTTAAGTGGTCGATCAGCTCATTATGTGTCCTGATGCCGTGGTTGTGGGCTGCCGACCATATTGAAGCGTGTGAGAGCAGTGACATGGAGACCGAGCCCCCGACCCCTGATGGTCCCGCTGTGGTGTTGGGTCCCCAGAGGCTCTCTTTTGCCCACCAGGACCTCTTGGAGATTCCCTATGACACCATCCTCCAGCAACAGGACACTCTGGAGGTTCTGGACCTCAGTTACAACTTGCTGGATGAGTATCCTTTTGGGAATCATATGTCTTGGTTACATAAAGTGTTACTGACATTATAAGGTTTTCTTATGTAAAAATGCAAGTTTTATATACAAGAACATAGAGACAGGTTTTTTGTTTTTACACAGATTGCAAAAATTGGAATATTAACTGTGTAAAGCCTATGTTTTTAAAGCAGTTTACGGAACGGCTTCAAAATACTTAGTTGGATTTATTCAACTTTATAATTCAAACATAACGCTAAGATCCTCAAATAAGCTCCTTCTCATTTAGTCAGACATGTTTAATCATGTTTACATCACCCTATCACAGGCCTGAACCACCACTCTCCATTGACTTTTTGGCAAATGCTCTCAGCTGCTATTCGTTTTATGAGACATTTCACAGGGAAGAGTGCTTTGGGTCTCAGTGCCCATCTTTTTTTAGCCATGACCAGGTTGTTAATGCTGTGTTCATGTCACTCTTGGCGGCCCCGCAATCGAGGGTAGTGAGAGTGGAGGTGGCAAAAGAACAGCTTTGGGCAGTAAAAGGTGCCTTCCATGACTTTTGAACCTCCTCATGCACCTCCAGGAAAAGGAACTGGAGTAGGGTGCTCGGGACAAGGTGGAAGGTTCCAATGCACCTGGAAAGGCCGTGAACTCTGAATATGATTCGGCATGAGCAACCATCCTGGATCGGGGCAGCCCAGCTTCCTCATTCTCTCCAGAGGACCAAAGCCCACTCCTCAATGCGATCGACATCCGATCCTCATCCGGAGTGATGAATGAGATGCAAGATGCCTCATGTGAGGGAACATCTGGCACATGACATGCTAGCAGAGTGTGAGGTTCAAGGGGACTGTCCCAACGAAGAGGCTCCCACTGTGTTGACCAAACTCTCTCTGTCAGGGTTCTGCCACATTTGGTTTAGTAATTTCTTGTTGTTGTGACACTACCGTAATGTTTTGTGTGTGTGTGCGCGCAGCTTCGAGTGTTTGAGTCACGCGCACTCTTGTCTGTGTAACGTCTTGTGTGTGGGTTATGATGTCCAATCCCCAGACGGTCTTGTTCGGTCTTGGTTTTGTGTTGGGGTTCGGGCATTCATGGCCCTTGTGTTCGTCCTTGTCATGAGCGTGTGAGACGAGTTGTTGCTTGTTCTTGCGCGCTCTACGTTATAGTGGAGTGGGCGCGGTTTTGAGCTCTGCTTGTACCACTTGCTTTCGTGTCTTTGTGCAGTGTTGTAAGCACGCGGTTTGTGTTTACTTCGGCCGCATGCTATCATGTTGTGTATTTGGTGTTGCGCGCACAGTTTGGTTTTCACCAGCTGCGCGTCGTCTTTGTTTAATGTGAACACGCGGCGATGCGCGTTCGCATTGGCTGCTTGTTCGTGTCTTGTCATTGTGTTCTCCTCCCACCTTGTTAGTTTTATTTATCCCAGCTGTTTTCCCTCGTTACCTTCCCCATGTGCTCCTTATTTATTTCCTCTGTGTTTGATGTCTTGTGCTGGTTCGTCGTCGTTTTATGGTCTGTCTTTTCCCCTAGGGGTGGTTTCTGTTGTGTTTTTATATTACAGTGGTACCTCGAGATACGAAATTAATCCGTTCCGAGGCGGCCTTCGTATAATGAGTTTTTCGTATCTTGGAACACATTTTACATGTAAAATGGCTAATCCGTTCCAAGCCCTCCAAAAACACCCCATTAAATTTCATAATAAAGCTAAATTGACCTATAAACAATGAAATACTGTAAAATGTCGAAGCTTACCTTTCGAGTGAGGCTATCTCCGAAAGTGGCGGCAGAGGAGGAGGAGGACAAACGGCAGATAACGTACGTATACTTTACAAAAACACATAAAAATGTAAAGTTTCGGGTGCGGAGTGGCTGAGCTAAAGCACGCCAGCAGGGTTCTGCCACATTCGGTCTAGTCATTTCTTGGTTTTGTGGCAGAGCTCTGACACTACTGTAATGTCGCGTGTTTGATGTGTGTGTGTGCATGGCTTCGAGGATTCGAGCCGCACGCGCGCTTGTCTGTGTAACGTCTCATGTGCGGGTTATGATGTCTGATCCTGAGACTGGTCTTGTCTAGTTTCAGTTTCGGTTTTGGATCGGGATTCGGGCATTCATAACTCGTGTGTTCGTCCTTGTCGTGAGCTCATGAGAACAGGTGTTTACACTCGTTCTTGCGAGCTCTATGTCATGTGAGTGGGCGCGAGTCCTCGCTCTCTCCTACCCTGACAGTACGTATAGAAGATGCATGATGGGAGGGATGCTGTCCAATTAGAGAGAAGGATCTCATGGCTTGGCTAGCATCAGGAACCAATGGGAGAGCAGGAGGATGGTGGCGAGTCTACTATAACTAAGATGGCAGCGTGCGGCGCGAGTTTCAAAATTGTTATGGGGCGAATCTCGGACTTTCAGAAACCATTCGTATCTTGAAAACTTTTCGTATGTAGTGCAGTAAAAATTTTCGTCTTTGCTTTCGTAACTTGGATTTTTCGTAAGTTGAGCCTTTCGTATCTTGAGGTACTACTGTATTTTGTATAATAAAGTGTCTCCATCGACTGCATCCTTGAGTCCTTGTATCTTCCTTTCTACACATATGACTCTCTCAGCCTGCTGTTTGCGCAGGCATGTGAGACAGAGATCATGGCTGTCAGAGGAAGTCAGGAAAGGACCGCATCCATAAACACAAGGACGGAAAGACATTTTGAAAAAGATGCTGACTGCCCGTGTTTGCTCTATTAGGGAAACTGCTCTAAATGCTGAAGTGCCAAGGTGTGAAACGTTGCACTCTGCGTACATGGAACTAGATGCAAGACATCACTGGAAGCGTCTTCACAGCGGCAGAGAGATCCCTTGATGAACTTCAGAATTGAAAATGTTTGCAGATGTACTCATAGATGGCAATTAAAATAGCTGTTTTTACTCTGTAAGAGCTGCAAAAGGCAATTAAAGTTGCAGTTTTCGGAAGAAACCTCCTATTGACAGAGTTAACAAGGGTAAATGAGAAACAGCTGAAACTAATCAAGGGTAATGAATTCGGGCAAGGGATTCTGGGATATGTAGTTATGGTGGAATGACAATGTTCTGGGGAGAAGGGCCTTCTGATGGATATCCTAGCCATGGCAGCTGCTGATCGTAACATTTTAGTTTTTGTACTTTGTCATTTTTACCGTATTTATGCTTTTTTTTGGTCTATATTCTTTTTAATCAAATTTTCTTGTGTTATTTTGTTTTATATTATTTGTAATGTATTCAGCACTTTGGAGTTACTGTGTCTGGAAGGCGCTTTATAAATAAATAAATGCAAATACAGAATCATCCTTCTGATCATACATCTTTACCTTAAATGCTAAAAACAGTATATTTCAATTTAGTTTTTCATGTGACGTTATATCAGGATGTAGAATCAGCAGATATTAAACAGATTTTTAACTTGTTAATCTCACAAAGTCGTAGCAAGATGATATTCATAGGTAAATGCTTAGTTTTATGATCAAAGGTCTGAAGTTTTTCTATAATGCAATGAAGATTTAGAGATTAAAAGCCTGATGGTCAGATTTAATACTCACATTTAACATGATTTTAAGAAGAAAGAAAGAAAAAGATGTATGCATTAATAATAAAGTAAACCTAAATTGCTTCTATCAGTAAATCATGATATGGAAATTGTCACGGTTCTGTCTCTGTTTCCAGTATTATTAGTGTTCTAGTGGACAGAACTGTGGCACTGCTCTCTCTCCTGTGTGTTTGTCTCGTTAGTGTCTGCCCCGCCTCCTTGTTTCCCATAATCATTCCCAGCTGTCTCTCATCACTACCTTCCCTCATGTGTCTTATAAATAGCCCTCAGTGTTTGCTGTCCAGCGTCGCGTCGTTGTCGTTGCCTGTGTCTCCTGTTCCCTGATCTTCCGGTTTGTTATGTTTATCGAGAGTATTGTTATTATGTTTCAGTTACCGTTTTCCCCCTCGTGGGTGTTTCCTTTGTGTGTTTATGTTTATTTCTGTTATTAAAGTAGCCTTATGCCTGCACGTGAGTCCTCCCGGTTATGTTCCGTGACAGAACGACGCGACCATTAAGGACTCAGCGGTAAAGGACTATTTTTGTTTTTGTTTGGACTATTGTGGTAAAATGAGTCTCTTCCTTTCTCCATCTCCCTCATCCGCCTATGACAAGATGATGCAGCGCGTCATTTCCCGCTACTTCCGCCAGCTTGGGGCAGACATTAGGCAATTTGCCTGTAGATTTGTTATAGAGGTGGATGATCTGGACTATAATGAGGCCGATCTTAAAGAGGTCTTCAACCTTTGCCTCGATCGGCCTCTCATATATTGGGAGATGGAGAAGCTGGGGGACCTAAGCTTTTGGGAGTTCGTGTATCACATGTTCCATCTCAGGGAGCAGAAGACCACTCCCCAACTGAACTCCCAACCCACTGGCCACTCCATCATTCCATCTACGGTCAGTGGAGCCCCCAGTCCTCCTATGATCCGGAAACGGAGACGGAGGAGGAAGAGCAAACCAGAGCCCGCTGCCGGGCCGGAGGCCGCCGTCGCAGAGCCCGCTGCCGGGCCGGAGGCCGCCGTCGCAGAGCCCGCTGCCGGGCCGGAGGCCGCCGTCGCAGAGCCCGCTGCCGGGCCGGAGGCCGCCGTCGCAGAGCCCGCTGCCGGGCCGGAGGCCGCCGTCGCAGAGCCCGCTGCCGGGCCGGAGGCCGCCGTCGCAGAGCCCGCTGCCGGGCCGGAGGCCGCCGTCGCAGAGCCCGCTGCCGGGCCGGAGGCCGCCGTCGCAGAGCCCGCTGCCGGGCCGGAGGCCGCCGTCGCAGAGCCCGCTGCCGGGCCGGAGGCCGCCGTCGCAGAGCCCGCTGCCGGGCCGGAGGCCGCCGTCGCAGAGCCCGCTCGCCGTCTTCGTAAGCGGAGGAGGAGGAAAAGGGCCTCCTCCGATCCGTCAGTCCCGGAGGCTGCCCCGAGACTGCTCGCCCTGCCGGCGCCACCGAGACTGCTCGCCCTGCCGGCGCCACCGAGACTGCTCGCCCTGCCGGCGCCACCGAGACTGCTCGCCCTGCCGGCGCCACCGAGACTGCTCGCCCTGCCGGCGCCACCGAGACTGCTCGCCCTGCCGGCGCCACCGAGACTGCTCGCCCTGCCGGCGCCACCGAGACTGCTCGCCCTGCCGGCGCCACCGAGACTGCTCGCCCTGCCGGTCTGGCCGGGCGACGCTGAACCCTTGCTGCCCATTTTGCCGGGCGACCCCGAACTCTTGCGGCCAGACCCCGAACTCTTGCGGCCAGACCCCGAACTCTTGCGGCCAGACCCCGAACTCTTGCGGCCAGACCCCGAACTCTTGCGGCCAGACCCCGAACTCTTGCGGCCAGACCCCGAACTCTTGCGGCCAGACCCCGAACTCTTGCGGCCAGACCCCGAACTCTCGCGGCCAGACATTCTGGTTCTCCCTGAGCCTACTTGGCTCAACCCGCCGGCCCCGCCTGATCCGCTGGCCTTGCCTGAGCCCACCTGGCTCAACCCGCCGGCCCCGCCTGATCCGCCGGCCTTGCCTGAGCCCACCTGGCTCAACCCGCCGGTCCCGCCTGATCCATCGGTTCTTCCCTGGTCCTCAGCCAGGAACTTCGAACCGGTCGAGCCTCCTTGGCTCATTCCACCGGCCCCTTCCTGGACTATGTTTAATTTTTGTTTTTGCTTTCCAGGTTGTGGACTTTTCATATGTTTACCGTTTCATGGAGCCTTGTTTTCTTTTCTTTTTTTTCCTAGCCCTCCCTCCCTTCCCTGGTCTTCAGTATTCTTTGAGTTCCCTGTTTTATGCTTGGTGGTGATGTCGGTGTTGGGTTTTTGTTTCATGTTGGAACGCCAGGTGGCGTTCCTTAGAGGGGGGGTAGTGTCACGGTTCTGTCTCTGTTTCCAGTATTATTAGTGTTCTAGTGGACAGAACTGTGGCACTGCTCTCTCTCCTGTGTGTTTGTCTCGTTAGTGTCTGCCCCGCCTCCTTGTTTCCCATAATCATTCCCAGCTGTCTCTCATCACTACCTTCCCTCATGTGTCTTATAAATAGCCCTCAGTGTTTGCTGTCCAGCGTCGCGTCGTTGTCGTTGCCTGTGTCTCCTGTTCCCTGATCTTCCGGTTTGTTATGTTTATCGAGAGTATTGTTATTATGTTTCAGTTACCGTTTTCCCCCTCGTGGGTGTTTCCTTTGTGTGTTTATGTTTATTTCTGTTATTAAAGTAGCCTTATGCCTGCACGTGAGTCCTCCCGGTTATGTTCCGTGACAGAAATGTTACTAATAATATAAAATTTGTTTTTACATTTACAATACTACATTTAAAATCAGGAATGATTTCATAGCAAAAAAACATATGAATCATGACATGAAGAGGGACATTTTTTACAATTCTACTAAAAGCCTTTTATTTGCTAAAAAGATTTTGATCACATTCATAATTTTGAGGCCTTCCTACATGATATAGTACTAGGCTTTACTAAAAATGTAAGTATTGGCATCTCATCGCCACAGAACCTCTCCATTGCACAAAAGGTTCTTTATAGCAATAAAGGTTCAGAATAAAATGGTCTGCACATAAGAAAAAATGTTCATTGAAAGGTTCTTTGAGGAACCAAAAATGGTTTGTCTACGGCATTTTGGAACATTTATTTTTCTTGAAGAATTGCTTTCAACAAGAATGCATACAAACTCATTAACTTTATTTGTTTTTTTATTTTGGTCTAAATTTGGTTAAATTGCCCTTAACCGAGCTGCTAACGGAACCCGGCTCTTTTGGGGGGTTTGGAGAAGCTCAGCACACTCATCCTCGACTGCAATAATTACAACGCACATGTCAAATTTCCCTACATGCCCTGCCTCACTACCCTGTGGATCAACAAGAACAAAATCAGCAACCTGCCCATTATTGTGGAAGAGATCTCCTGCAAGTTCCCAAATATCAGGTGAAATCACCCCAAAACTATTTTTGGTTCCCGGAACGTTCCCAGAACAAACTATTTGAACGTTCCCTCTACATTAGCCAGGAAAGTTTTCTTTACGTAAATAGAAACCTTCCCAAAACGTTCCGAGAACGTTCTCTTAACCTCTACATCCTGATATGCCTGTACACAAATAATCTGTGTACAATCTACATCTTCTAAATTATTTATTATTCAAAAACTTAAGAATGAATACAAAATTATTGCAAAAAAACAACCTGCAGGGAACGTTCTGGGAAAGATGTCTTTAGGTTTCAAAATTAACCCCAAAAAATAACCTGTAGGCAACGTTCCCAGAACGTTCTTATTTGGTTACCCCCAAAATAACCAAACGGGAACTATATGGGAACGTTAGGGGAACGTTCTGTGTTTACTGGGAACATCCATTCACGCATTAACTCAGCATTGAGTCATAATGTGTTTTTTTTAAACTCTCAGTGATTTACCTGTTTGATTTCATTGTAGAATTCTTAGTATGATGAACAATGAAGCAGCACCCAGTTACTTTAATGGAGGCAGTCTCACGCAGTATATTGATTACAGGTAAGCGTGAGAAGAACTGGTTTATGAAATCTGATAGTATAGTAAACATACAACCTGTAACTTCAGATGGTGTGAAAATGTTACTCGGTTACTCTAACAAACTGAAGAACAAAGCCTTGAAGTACACTTCAGCATACTTTTAAAAAGAATAGTAATAATATACTTAAGAATATACTTCAGTGCAAACTGAATGTAATGTTTTCAGACACTAATGCAATTAAATTAAAATATTATAGTTTAAATTTATATTAAATGCAGTTTAGAGTGCTTTCTGACCCACTTAATTAGGACTTAAGTTGCTTCATATTTATATGTAATTTCATAATTCCATTAAAATATTAAATATGGTTAAATTGTACTTCTGAATGTACTGACAAGCATCTGATAAACTAAAGTATACTTTAATGTTTTTTTTAAACCTGTATGACATGTTTTTAAGTATATTTGATATTATGATTATTACATTTGTAATTAGGTAGATTTAAACGTTAAACTTTTAATATAATATTTAATAACAGTTCAAATAAAGTATCTAATAAAGTATTTGACATGCTTTAGTATGTTAGTCAACACATCAAAATAAGTGTACTTCTTTATAGCATGATAAAATATTATTAATAACATTCATTAAACTTTTAATTTGACAGTACGAAGAGCGCTTAAAATTGTACTTAAGAAACAGTTAGGAAAGTGTACACTTAATATATTATTGGCAAGTACAGTTTTTGATAATATACTGTTAGGATTTGAAGTACTACAAGTGCACATAAAATAAAATTAAGCACACTTCTTTTCACAAGGGTGCACTACCATCTAGTGGTCTTGTTTTTCTTAAGCAGATTTCAGTTCACTAACCATAGTCCATACTGACGACTTTATATGTTTGTGTATTTCTCCATGACAGGCAGTATGTGATCAGTCAGATACCCAGTCTGGAGGTTCTGGATGACACAGAGGTGCAGGAAAAAGAGCGTGAACTTGCCCGAAAGACCTACAGGATGCAGAAAATCAGAGAAGCGCGCAACAGGAGGAAGGAGCTTCATCGCTAACAGAAAATTGTTCACTATTTCACATGCTTTTCCCAGGCTGTATGCCAAGACACTTACTATCCCAAAAGCACTCATTCCAGACTTCATGAGGTTCAAAGCCTGTCGACAGGACGTGAATTTACTTATGCACCAGATCATATTTAAACTCTGATTTGAAGTAAATATGAAATGGCATTGGAAATATTTTCACTGCCCCTTTTTCTTTTAAAAACATTAATTTGAACAATAATAATGATCTGATAACAATGAGGAGTTTTAAAATCAATACTGCACATAAAACAGAAGTCAAATTTATACATCTTAATTAACTAACTGTCAAACACTTTTTATCGAGAGAAATCTTTTAACGGTATACTAAAACATTCAAAGCTTCTGTAAATACTGCACACGATCTGAATTCTATATTAATGTGACAAGTTACGGTTAGGGTAAATGAACTATATTACATGGAAGAATTCAAAATGGAAATTTCATGTTGTTATTTCAAAAAAAAATCCCCTCCCTCTTGCAGTGACTTTTCTCTTTTCTGATGATGTGTTTACTGGCGTGAGGGCGGGGCCAACCTGTCACTCACATGAGATCCACCAATAGCAAACCACAACCATCCAATCAATTCCCCATGCAGAAAAATGAAGTCCCGCCTTTTCACCTGGACCCGTTCACCCTATGGTGAATGGGTCAAAATAGAGAATAAGCTTCTGTTTCATGCTGATTTAAATGCGACAAATTGCAAAGCAACCGCAAACAGCTTCTGGTTAGGATTAATAAACTATGCATGGAAGAATAAAATGTACCTAATTGATCATATCTATCTTGCTGTTGACACTATTTTATGAAAGGCTAGCAATAACCCAACAATATAGCTTATTGCTTTGACATAACTGCTGCTAAAGCTTAATTATAGCAAATGCGTTAAGTCAAGGCAGGATTGCAAAATAAATTGCAACCAACAATTTGATCAACAGCCTTCGTATCTCTTGGACTCAGAACATCTGATAACCACTTAGTAGAACCATGAACTATAATTATCTCTGTTGTCAAATTATAGTTCCCCTCCCCTCATTTCATGAACTGTGCAGGAAGTTTTGTAACTGGATCATGTTAAACTGACCTCAAAATATTTTTGCACATAATTCATGCACATTGCCCACACACGTCTCAATAAATTATGTAAGCATGAAAAGAGATGTTAAACATGTGATTTGTGGAGTTTATTACTGTAGCAATGGACTAAATGTGACCTTTAACACACATTCATAACAGCAAAGAAACAGGCGCAGAAGCGCTGAATCATTACCGTAAAACATAGAATATAATATGACAAATATAGTATTTTATTTTATGGCCATATGCATTCAATCTCCAACCCTTTCAACATTTCTATTTAAAACGAAGTGTTATTTATTATTATTATTTAACTAGGCCAATTAAGAAGAAATTGGTTTTGAATTTCACTGTACATTGGATAGGACTATACTAATACTTGTTCATTAGATGCTAGTATTTGTTTATTTGCCACAATGGGTCAAAACTGAAAGATGATGTAAACTATTTTTGCTATAAAATAATTAAGTAATAATAAGATTTTAAGATTTAAGTCAAAACTTTTAGATTAAAGTCGTATCATTAAGACATTTATGTGAAGCCACAGATAACGCATTATAAATTAAAATACCATAAAGCAGTAACTCTTAAATAAATATGACACGTTTTAAAAAACAAATGTGGTGAGATACAAAATATTTAGGAATAACTAGTCACAAAATTGTAGGCTAGTAACATATTTTTTTTTATTAAAGTACATTCCAGCTAGTTTTAAAGCAGTAAATGTTAAAACAGTTTAAATAATATTAAGCCACATACATTTAAGTTAAAAAGCACAGAAAATTAAGTTAAAAAAGCAACACAATTATAGCATTGTGAGATTAAATTTGTAATATTTCGAAAGTTGTGTCAAAATTCCAATAACAAAGTCATAGAAAGGAGAGAATAAAGTTGAGAATGAAGTCATAACATTTGAGAATAAATACAATTCAAAGCAATCAAAAAACAGCTTGCACGTGTGTGTGTGTGTGTGTGTGTGTGTGTGTGTGTGTGTGGTAGGAGCTGCGGCTCATTTAGAGTAATTACGGTAAACCATCACCGCCGCTCTTGGAGTTAAAGAGGCCGAACATCCATTGACAGCGGAACCTACAGTAACTCTTCGAGGTAAGCTGATACAAAGAGAACTCATGCTCCGTGAAAACAACCGCATGAAACATCTACTTCATTGCTTTCGGAGTTTGAGTTCATAGTGTTTGAACTGTTACTTGGTTGAATTGACATTAGCTAATCTGCTATCTGCCGGTTGACAGTGAAATAATTCATTTTGCCCATGCTAATAGTTACTGATGTAAGATTAATGCAAATGTAAGCTACGCTTAGCCTGTAGATTAATTTTCCTTTCTCTTACGTGTTATGTCAATCAAACATAGTAAACGTGTCCATCCTCTGAACAAGTCCAGAGTCTAACACACACAAGCAGAGAAAATGGCATTGAGTCACACGACTGTGGGAATGTACAGATTTGAGAAAAGATTATGTTTCCTTTAGTCTGTGTTTGGCAGTAAGTCTCACGCGTTGAGATATTAGATTATTAATTCATAGATTAAATTATATTAAAGCTGGTTCCGGGTAATTTTGCGTTCAGCTATGTTTTACATAAACATATAAAATGCTACAGAGGAATATCATTTCTTATGATGTGAATATCACATATGTATATGTATATGTGTGTGTGTGTGTGTGTGTGTGTGTATGTGTGTGTGTGTATATAAATAAAATAGTAAATATGTAATGAATAATTGAAGAAAATAAATGACAGTACTGTATTAAATTAAACTACAGTTCTGTAATGAGTAGAAAAAAGCTTAATATAACTTTTAGACATTTATAATATAAACTTTTCACTTTAAAAAAAATTTCTTTTTTAAATAGGTGCCTTTTAAATGTTAGGATTGGTATCCCTCACACAAGAATGATCATACTCAGGAGTGCGTGCAATTTTAAAAGATTGAAAACCCCTGGTTTAAATCACGATAATCGCACCGGTATCTTTCGGTGTAAATCTAGCTCCCCCCCCCCCCCCCCCCCCCCCCCCCCCCCAGGTTGGCTGGAGGGTTTAGCAGCTCACCCTGTTTGGTCGGTTTTGTCTCTGATGTTTCACAATTCTTCTGCCAATAATGCTGGAAAAACTGACTTTGCTTGCTGCACAGCATGACCTCATTGCTTGCTCGTATCCCAGGAGAACTGAACTAAACTTGTTAACATGAGGCAGCATGCTGGGATGAAGGGGCAATTTTGCCCTCCTTTTTTCCTCTAAGGTTTAAATTTCTTTGAAATCCTTGGATTGGGAACTGCTGCTTCCTGCTCTAGTATGAATTACTGCAAAATCAGAAATAGTTAAAGGTGAATATTCAATGTTAGTCTTTTTCTCATTGAATCCAAATAAGATTGCCTCATAAAAAATGAAAAGTATTTTGAATTAAGTATGGATATACACTGATGAGTCAAAACCTTATCAGCAGTCACAGGTGAAGCAAATATTGTTTATAATCTCCTAAAAATACCTCATTATTAACATCTGGGTAGATTAGATGCTTTGCAAACAATCAGTTTTCATAATCAGTGTTGGATGCAGGAATAAAGATCTGGGTCAGAGCATCTCTGAAACAGCAAGGCTTGTGGGTTGCTTGGTCAGCAGTGGTGAGAATCCATCAATAGTGGAGGAGAGACAAACCACAAACCACCAACAGGGTGTTGGACGCCCAAGGCTCATCGATGCATGAGGACAACGGAGGCTGTCTGTCTGATCCAAGCAAACAGAAGGTCTACTGTGGCTCAAGTCACATAAAATTTGAATGATGGTTATGGGAGGAAAGTGTAGCAATGCAATGACGTATGAAGACCCTACAAGGACCATCAGAGCTGGACCTTGGAGGAGTAGAAGGTCCGTTGAGTCCCGTTTCCTTTTACATCACGTGGATGGCAGTGTACGTGTGTGCTGGGGAAGTGATTGCATCAGGATGGACTGTGGATGACGACAAGCTGACGGAGGAAGTGTGATTATCTGGGAATGTTCTGCTGGGAATGTTCTGGCCATTCGCGTTCAAGTAAATTTAAGACTTGAATTTCCTAAACATTGTTGCAGACCAGGTACACCCTTCATGACCATGGTGTTCCCTGGTGGAAGTGGCTTCTTTCAGCTGGCTAACACACCTTTCCAAGGTTTTGCCCTGGCCTCCAAATTCCCCAGATCTCAGTCCAAATGAAGTACAAACAAGTTCAATCCATGGCAGCTCCACAAGGATCTGCTGCTAATGTCTTGGTGACGGAGACCACAGCACACCTTCAGGGTTCCTATAGAGTCCTTTCCTCGGCAGGATGGCACTGTTTTGGCAGCATGTGTTTACAGCATATTAGGCAAATGGTCATAATGTTTTGGCTCATCGTCGGATCAGCTGGGCCAAAAATCAGCTGATATTTGAATATTGCGGGACTTCTATATTAATATACTGCAATATTTTATACAAATCAATTTACATTGTATTCAAGGTAACTTATAATATAAATATAATAATGTTATTTTATAGTATACCTTTAAAGTAATGCAATATACAAATGGATTTGTATAAAAACCAGCAGTCTAACAATTCAAATCATGGTCTGTCTGAATGCTTGATTCTGATTTGCTGGAAGGTGTGAATTAAGTTTGTTTAACCGTTCAACCCTGTGCAGCATTAGTTTGCACTTCAGAAAGATGCTGCACGGACACAGGTAATTCACACACGCTTCTCTTTTGATTTATTAATTCAAATATGATTAATTCATTTATATAAATGTGATCTCACCCTACTTAATCTGTTTTATTTAAAGCGGTTGGAATGCTTATACCATAATATATCATAATGCTTATATAATAGTAAATTGTACAAGCGCTGTTTGAAGAGCATTCATAATCAGTATTTATTTATGTACTAAAATAACATTAAATACTTTTAGAGTATTTAAGAGTTTTATATTTTACATATACAGTTATTTTAATATTCAGTTTACCTTTTAGTAATTTTTTAAAATATATATATTTCTATTGATCTTTAGTTTAGTTTAATGAATTAATATTTTTTTATGGGCTGCCCCGACTAAAGATTGTTTATCTTTATTAATGTAATTACTTAAATGTATAGTGAGGAGAAACCATATTAAATCACAATGAGCATATATATATATGTGTGTGTATATGAGGAGGGAGGGAGGGATAATGTAGATAATGCAAACACAATAGGAAGTGTAGTGTTTCTTCCTGTGTAGTGCATTGGAACCTCATATTTATTATTATTGAACACGCATAACTCTGTGAATACTTGTGACTCACTCGTCACCCCTGGTAACCTCCCGCTGTAAAACCAAGGTGGCCTCTAGTGGAGTCAATTACCCCATAAATGAGGCGTCTTGAGCTGCTCGATTACCTCTAGCGTCGGCGTCTGTAAGTGTGCTCGTATCTCAAATATTTACTAGTATCTCTATGCAAAAATTGCTAGAAGGCTTGCTTGTATCTCAGAATACTCGTATGTCGGGACGCTGCTATCTCAAGGTATTACTGTGTGTGTGTATTTGTGTATATGTATATATATATATATATATATATATATATATATATATATATATATATATATATATATATATATATATATATATATATACACTCACACCTTAAATAGCTATTTTTTTAATCACATTTATAATATTGCATAGTTCATCTAATAATGAAAATTGTGTCATCAAATACTCATGGCTTATGCAGTTATAACTGATGAAAAACATGAAGATTATTTTAATAAAGCCCGAGAAATTTCTCTACTTCCTTTGAGAGTCCACACAACCAAAACTGCTCATAAAGGCAGTGAACGAATCAAGTGGCTTAATCCAAGTCTTCTGAAGGGACATGATTGCATTACTGTATATGATGAGCTAATTTAATTTAGACTTTTATTGAAATATAAACAATACTGTATATAAAGCACATTAAAAAAACGATCTTGTTCAGAGGTTAAATATATATTAATTTTATGTAGATACACCGTTAGTTAGGCTGTCACACAGTGACCTTGATTCATGACCTATGAGCAGAAATGGATTGGTTGAAACATTAGGAAATTGCTATGAACAGCTGGTTGAACGTCACGGCCTGAACGCTCACCTGATGCATCACTCCACAACCAGTTTCTTTTGACTTGTGTGGAATCCAAGACAAATACCAAAGAGTTCATTGTCTGTGACAGTTTTGGAGAGGGCCGTGTTTATCTTATTGCATTAAACTGATCTCGCTTATCTCTAAGATCAAGCAGATATCAAGGCTGTGATGTAAACCGTAGAATTGTCAGCAAGCATCTGCTGTATAAACTAGTCTGTGTGAAGGCACTGATAAAGTTTTGCCTCCTTGATCTCTTGTGCTGTGTGCTGGCAGCCGCTTCAGCTGGAGTCGTCCCGGCTGTCACGTACCAACCTCTTAATTCTGGGAAGTTCTCAAGCCTTTGGTGTTGAATAGAGGCGGAAAAAGTGCCATATCTTCCATTTGTAAACTGAGCTGGAGATTTACTGTTTCTGAGGTTTTACTGGATTTATATTGCCGTTCAGCACGGGACTAAAGGTGCAGTTATGATTGGTTTTTATTTAAGAGTGAACTGCAAATGCTGGTTAACCTTGTTAAATCTCTTAAACCTTTGTGAAATACACTTTAGCCTACTTTGAAAAGGAGTACTTATAAAGCAAGAAATTCTTTAAAATAATATACTTTAGAGCAAGCTGAATGTAATGTTTTCAGACACTTAATTGCATAGTTTAAATGTGTATTTAATGCAATTTAATGATCCTTGGTGTGTTTTTTTTACCCACTTAAGTAGGGCCTAAGTACATCTTTATATGTAATTTCATAATTACTTGTATTGTCCTTGAAATGCATTTAAAAGTGAACTGCCGATTATAGTGACAAGCATTTGTGGTAAATAAAATATACTTTAATGCCATTGCTATTAAAACCTTTGTCGTATTTGTATAAGAACACATGGGTAATTTAATCTTGTAATTTAGTACATTTGAAATTATATTAACTTAAAATGAAACCTTAAAAAACAATGTGCTTTAATTTGTTATTCACCACATCAAAATAAGTGTACAACAAAATATTATTAAAATAATGGTTTAAAATGTACTTTAATTTATGTACATTATGACAATGCACTTTTTGAAAGTGTATTTAAGTGGGTTAAGAAACCGTAATGAAAGTATGCTTCATACACTTAAGTGACCTTTTATTTCAGTAATATTATTTTATCTGCGAGTACAGTTTTAAAACAAAAATTCTTAAGATTTACAGTTAAATGTACATTCAATAAAGTTAAGTGCACTTCTTTTTCACAAGGTAATGTATGCTTAACACTATGCTTTGGTTGTAACATTTGTCAACCCCAGCCCTTACAAAAATCATTGATATCATATAGTAATACCATGTTACATGTACCAAAATATGGCATTTCCATTGTATCAAGTATAAAAATACTAAATAGTACTATTTTTGGCTAATAATTGTAGGCTATATTAGTTACTTACACTGTTTTGTTTCTCTTGATTTAAGGTTCAAGAGTGTGCAGTAAGGAAACTTTTAGTTATGACGAACCCTTATGCACACACTGTTGAGCCTCTGAACCCCCAGAAGCCTGACCACAAGTTTTTCAACCTTAAAAAACTTAAAGACCCCAGATATGGTAAGACGATATTTTTTTTTTATGTTTGCCTTGTTGAATTGTCTAACCCAGGGTTGTCCAATCTACTCCTGGAGTGCCAACATCCTGCAGTTTTTAGCTCCAACATACCTGTCTGGAAGCATCTAGCGAGTCTAAAGACCTTGATTAGCTGGTTTCAGGTGTGTTTAATAAAGGTTGGAGCTAAATTTTGCAGGACAGTGCCGCTCCATGTGCAGGTTTGGACACTGTAGGTCTAACCATTCAAGTAATGAATGTTACATCAGTCCTGCAGGCAGGGTTATTATGAATTCTGCGATGACTGGAAACATGATTGTGTCCCTCTTTGTGCCTTTTTTTTAAAGACCAACTTCCCTTCTCCATCCGTGTGCTGTTGGAGTCAGCAGTGAGGAACTGTGATGGGTTCCTGGTGAAGGAGGAGGATGTGGAGAAAATTCTCAACTGGAAAGTGACGCAGAGTCAGACTGTGGAGGTGCCTTTCAGACCAGCTCGCGTCATCTTGCAAGACTTTACGTAAGTCTTAACATTATAAAGCCTTCCTATCATATTTGATGCTCAAATTTTTAAGGCTACGTTCAGACATGATATATACACTCACCTAAAAGATTATTAGGAACACCTGTTCAATTTCTCATTAATGCAATTATCTAATCAACCAATCACATGGCAGTTGCTTCAGTACATTTAGGGGTTGGTCCCGGTCAAGACAATCTCCTGAACTCCAAACTGAATGTCAGAATGGGAAAGAAAGGTGATTTAAGCAATTTTGAGCGTGGCATGGTTGTTGGTGCCAGACGGGCTGGTCTGAGTATTTCACAATCTGCTCAGTTACTGGGATTTTCACGCACAACCATTTCTAGGGTTTACAAAGAATGGTGTGAAAAGGGAAAAAACATCCAGTATGCGGCAGTCCTGTGGGTGAAAATGCCTTGTTGATGCTAGAGGTCAGAGGTCATGGGCCGACTGATTCAAGCTGATAGAAGAGCAACTTTGACTGAAATAACTTCATTAAAACCGAGGTTTGCCGCAAAGCATTTGTGAAGCCACAACACGCACAACCTTGAGGCGGATGGGCTACAACAGCAGAAGACCCCACCGGGCACCACTCATCTCCACTACAAATAGGAAAAAGAGGCTATAATTTGCACAAGCTCACCAAGACTGGAAAAATGTTGCCTGGTCTGAGGAGTCTCGATTTCTGTTGAGACATTCAGATGGTAGAGTCAGAATTTGGCGTAAATAGAATGAGATCATGGATCCATTATGCCTTGGATCCATTATGCCGAATCATTTTAAATTGGTTTCTTGAAAATGACAATGAGTTCACTGTACTAAAATGGCCCACAGTCACCAGATCTCAACCCAATAGAGTGGAATGTGGTGGAACGCGAGCTTTGTGCCCTGGATGTGCATCCCACAAATCTCCATCAACTGCGAGATGCTCCTATCAATATGGGTCAACATTTCAAAAGAATGCTGTCAGCACCTTGTTGAATCAATGCTACATAGAATTAAGGCAGTTCTGAGAGTGAAAGGGGCTCAAACACAGTATTAGTGTGTGTTCCTAATAATCCTTTAGGTGAGTGTATATATAGAGATAGAGATGGAGATAGAGAGAGAGAGATTAATCTGTTAATTTCTAAATGTGTGTGTATGTGTGTGTATACATTTTTTTTATGACAACTCACAGCTTTTGATCTGTCTGTTACATATTTGTCATATTGTTTATTAATTTTGCACAGGGGGGTTCCTGCAGTGGTCGACTTTGCAGCCATGCGTGATGCAGTGAAGAAATTACAGGGCGACCCTGAGAAGATAAATCCAGTTTGTCCAGCAGACCTTGTCATTGATCATTCCATTCAGGTTGACTTCAACAGGAAGTAGGTTCATGCGGCAGAAATGTAAAATTGTCATTACTTCAGAACAGCATTTGTTCTATGTCCGTTTTAAATAGGTTCATGTCGTATTACAGGGTTTATTTAAAAGTATTTATGTAATCACAGAGACTGTGTATGCTTTTATCTTTAAAAACTTAATCATGAGAAAAAGCCACTGTAAACCCTTGTGAAAAAGAAGTAAACTTAAGCATACCTTTTAAACTAGTATTTATGGGTACTTTAAAATAGTGTACTTAAGTTTTAAAAAAAAATGTTTTTGGACACTTAATTGCATGTTAAAGTATATAAAATTATTGGTTAGATTTATATTAATGCACTTGGTTGAACTTTAGAGTGCTTAAGTAGGACTTAAGTGCATCATTATATGACATTTTATAATTGTTTCCGTTGTCTTTAGATATAATCTATCTTTTGAAGATTTGTTGTACACAAAAAGTGCAGATTTAATGCAGTTAAGCGCACTCCCTTTTCACAAGGGAGTCCCGCAGTTGTGCTCAAAGAAAGTTTTAAAATATGCAGTTACTTTTAGTGTATTTTCTTTCAGTATATTATGTTTGAGATATTTATTGATTTTTGCACTCATAAAGTTCATGAAGTTTAAGTAAACATTTCCTATACTTTAAGGTCTGACAGTGTTCAGAAAAACCAAGACCTTGAATTTGAAAGGAACAAGGAACGATTTGAGTTCTTAAAGGTAAATTTCCCCTTCTGTATTTGACATATTTTGAATTTGTCTGTGTCAGATGATGATTGCTTGTAAACAAATTGCGTCGGTTCACAGTGGGGTTCTCAAGCTTTCCGGAACATGCGGATCATTCCTCCGGGGTCAGGAATAGTCCATCAGGTCAATTTGGAGTACCTGGCCAGAGTTGTGTTTGACCAGGATGGATTCTTTTACCCGGACAGTCTGGTGGGAACGGACTCGCACACAACCATGATTGACGGGTTGGGAGTGCTGGGCTGGGGTGAGAGAAACTCATCGAGATCACCAGTAGTTTCATTACTTTAAGTCATTTATGGTTATCGTTCTTGCTGTGAACGGACCTTAATTCATACTTAAATCAGAATTATTAGATTAAAAGTTATTTTATGATTATGACTTGTGTATTACCGTATGCATATTGAAATTATGAGAAACATCAAAATTGTCAATCTTTTTTTAATCTTATAATTATAACTTGTATAATGTTTTTATATATTATGCGTCATAATACAGAAGTAATATTAATTTCATATAATACAATTTTAAATTTTATTTAATAATTTTTCACATTTTATGTACAAGAACTAGTAATACTACATGTCATAACTTTTTCTCTCATAATTATGATTTTTTACATTTTATGTATGTGATAATATACAAGTCCTATTTATGACACTATTTCAGATTATAATTACGACTTAGTAACTATAATGTTTATGTTATGTACGCTGCTATCTCAAGGTGCGCTGTACTTTTGTACTTTTGCATAGTATACATCAGTCATAATACAAGTTGTCCTCTTATCTCATAATGATGACTTATGGTCTTATAATTTTTACTTTTATGGGTCAATACAGAAATAATAATTGACAATTTTTCCTAGTATCTCATAATTTTGACATTTTATGTATGTCAATTCACAAGTCATAATTATGACTTCCAGCTAATTTTATTTAGTTTTTATTTTAGCTTTTATAATTATAACTTAGTATCTCATCATTGTCACGTTATGTATGTCATAATAAACACGTTATAATTGACACAGTTTTGACCTCATCTCATAATTATGACTTAAATATCTAAATTAAAAATTTTACATAGAAGTGTATGCTTAAAATTATGACCATTTTTACTTTCATATCATAATGATTACTTGCTGCATTTCATGTCATAATTCTGACTTTTTGGTGTAATTTGTTTACTATTGTAGGGAAACCGAAAGTTAAATTGTGTATTAGTGTTAGAGTGGTAATTAAGTAGAAAAAAAGAGAAATTCAGTAATAGACACACATTTTTTTAGCTGAAATGTAACCTCAGATCTTGTGGAGCAGGTGTGGGAGGTATTGAAGCGGAGGCGGTCATGTTGGGTCAACCCATCAGCATGGTGCTGCCAGAGGTCATTGGCTACAAACTACAGGGGACACCCAACAAATTGATCACCTCCACTGACATAGTCCTTACTGTCACCAAGGTATGGAAGTTATATGCCATATCTGAATTTCTTGGTGGCTTTGGTTTGAAAATATTGGAAACGTAAAAAATATTGTCGCTACTAGAAAGAACTTTGTGGATGCGTTTTGTTTTATTATATTTTTTATCTGCCCAGCATTTGCGACAAGTTGGTGTGGTTGGGAAATTCGTGGAGTTCTTTGGCCCTGGTGTTGCCCAGCTGTCTATCGCTGACCGTGCCACCATCGCCAACATGTGCCCTGAGTATGGAGCCACCGCGGCCTTCTTCCCTGTAGACCATATCAGCATTCAATATCTGCAGCAGACGGGTACGTCAACCTGTTCTTCATCAGTTTTGAAAGGTTCTGACTCTTTTGAAACTACACTTAAGCCAGGGTTGCCCAATACGTTGATCGTGATCTACCGATGGATCACAAAGGTAGTGAGGGTAGATCGCGTTCGCACAACGCCGCCAAGTGCTGCAAAACTCTAGCAAGATAGCCTTCAATTGATTTCTTTTAAACTTAAGAAAGGGTATCAAAGTGAGTAGGGGAGCTGGACAAAGTAAGAAGTCAAAAACGTACCACTTCCGTATGTCATTTTTGTGCGTTTTTGGGCACAAAATGCACACTATGTGCGTTTGCTCATCTGTCAGTCTATCATCGCTGTATCGAAGAAGGGAAATGTTGAGCGGCATTTTCGGACTGTTCATAAAAACCATGACACTGACTTTCCTCCGAAAAGCGAACTGAGAGGAAGAAGGGTGAGAACCTCAGATGTCATTTTGTACAAACTCAACTCAAAACACTTGTGTAATCTTGCCGATTATTCACGTAAACATAGTTGGTTATGTTTACCGAACATGTAACATAAACAGTTGAGAAAGAAAACACAAGTAACTTTTTCCGAAGTTGTATTGTGCAATATGGGTTCATGTAGTTATACAAGCTACACCAACATATATTGTGCATATAAAGAATTCTCAATATATTCATAAATAAATTTGTTTTGTACTTTTATAGTAGGTAGATTTGTTTTGAGTTGGTCATTGTATAAGTAGTTCACAAGCCAAAAAATTGTGGGCACCCCTGACTTAAGTAACTAGTAACACTTTAGTTTAGGGTCCAATTCTCACTATTAATTAGTTGCTTATTAGCATGCATTTTGCTAAGATATTGTCTGTTTATTAGCACTTGTAAATCGCATATTAATGCTTTATTCTGCATCCCTTAATCCATTGGGATCCTAAACGTAACAACTACTTTACTAACTATTAATTAAATAAACAGTAATTAGGAGTTTATTGAATCAAACGTCATAGTTAATAGTGAGAATTGGACCCTAATCTTATCTGTGACCAAATAACTTTTAAAAGAACATATTAAAGGGAAAACTGCTTCCAGACACCAGAAAACCACATGAAAATGTATTGTAGTTTACATTTATATAAAATGCAACTCGCTGAACATTAGTATTGTTTTTGACCCACTTAAGAATATATTTATCTGTAATTAAACAATTCGATAAAAAAAAAAAGGGTTAAAGTGTATTGCCGAATGTACTGACAAGCATTTGTGGTAAATTAAAATGTATTTTAATGTAATTTCTATTGAAACTTGTATCTCATGTTTAAATATATTTGCTGTTATACATCTGTGATGATGAAATTGCAATTTAGTACTTTTATAAATATAATATATTTTAAAATATAAAATATATAATGTTTAAATGTACAATTGGTCAACACATCAAAATATAAATATGTATAAATAATATTATAAATAAATAAAAATAAATAAATAATTAATTATAAATAATATATATATATATATATATACACACTTGACATTTAGTAACAGCAGTTTCTTAACCATGTATCTTAACACCCTCTGTTATGAAAGTGAACTCCTTTAAATACACTTCAGTGGCCTTCTATTTCATTAATATTATTATTATTATTAGAGTAATACCTTGAGATACGAGCAAGCCTTCAAGCTAAATTTTGCTTTGACATACAGGTAAATATTTGAGATACGAACAGCTTACAGGTGGTCGGGCACTCGGAGCCCACGCCGCCTCACTTGTTCACTTCACGTGTTCGCCGACTAAAATAAAAGTGTTCCCGTGAGCAAAAACACCAGTCGAAAGAAGATCAAGTACGCGTGTGGGGCGAGCACGAAGATCTCAATGAAAATATACTTTAATAACAAATGATAAACAAAAGACTTGGCAAGAATCAAAAAAGGCACTCAGTGGTGCAAGCCTGGAAATGCATGGCATGGCATGGCAAGACACGAGGCGAGGCAAGGCAAAACTCGAGACGACATCCACACACCGACGTAACTACACGTAACTTCAAAGACTGACCAAGACAAGGGAGCACAGGAGGGTATATATAGACGTCAGCTGCTCTAATCCTCTGTTCAAGACTTGGGCAGTGATTAGACGCAGACAGGAGCATGCAGGACCTGGAAGATACATAAAGGAAACAGACATGACAGATGCGACAGGACAAGACTGTGACAGGGCCGAAACTTTATTTCTTCTGGGAAAGCATGATCTGAGATACAAGCAATTTGAGTTACGGGCTCGATCCTAGAATGGATTATGCTCGTATCTCAAGGTATTACTGCATTATTATTATTTTAGAAATACTTTTTAGATTTCAAGTACACTGCAAGTGCAATTCAGTACAATTAAGCACACTTGTTCTTTACAAGGTGAACTACGTTTTCATGTGGTCAGAAAGATTGGTTACAAGAAGGTTGGCAACCGGACTCTCATTTTTTTCTCTGCGTTTTACACGCATTTGTTTTTAAGGGAGAGACATGGAGAATCTAGCTTACATAGAAAAGTATCTGAGAGCGGTGGACATGTTCAGAGACTACAGCAACACTTCTCAAGATCCACAGTTCACTCAGGTATGCTGTTCACAGATGTTTGCGCTTGTCACAGCTGTCTGCACCACTTTCTGCTAAATGTATTTTTTCTCTCCTCCAGGTTGTTGAGTTGGACCTCAGTACGGTCGTCCCCTGCTGCAGTGGACCAAAGCGGCCCCATGACAAAGTGGCTATATCAGACATGAAGCAGGACTTTGAGACGTGTTTAGCGGCCAAGGTATGTCACCGCAATACCTGGAAAACACACAGCACACACACTCTCCTTGGTTCTGCGGTGTTCTGTTTCCTCATGGATCCCCTAAAAGTAATCTCTCCACACACATTCAGAGGTCTTTCCTAGTTCTGCGCTTTGTTGTGAAAAGGCAAAAGATAGTTCAGTTTCAAAGCCATCATTGAATATGAAATACTGCAATGCTTATTCAATCATAATATAATGGGTATGACAAAACTATTCATTATTTTAAAGAGTAAATGACCCCATGAGCTCAACTGAAAGCTTAGCAATTCAGTGAAATTACATGATGAAATTGATATTAAAAGTCATGTCTGTGAAAAAAAAAAAGAAGCAAAAAACATTAGGACTTGGTCATTGTTTTTTTGTCAATTGTGAATTTATGTGATGATTTCGTTTAGTCAATAATTATAATTAATGACTTTTTAATATCATAATTCCAATTTATGTCATAAATGTAAGTTTTGACTAATGTAATAATGAAGATTATTTAAGTCGAAATTGATAGAGCAATTTTGACTCAAATGAGGATAAAATGTCAATTATAAATTCAAATATACATATACAATTACATATTTTTCTACTTTTTATCTTATTACGACTTGTATGTCACAATTTCCTTTCTCATGATTATGAGAGTATGTCATAATTTCAACATTGAATTAGTTTAATGTAATTGTAGTTTTTAATTTTAATAATTACAAATAACTTAATTCATTTATTTACTTTTTTTTTTTTTTTTTTTTTACTTTATGTGGTGAACGTGGGCTTCACACATTACATTTCCTTATAAAAAATGTTAAGTGTGTATATCTTTTTCCAAGTTCATATTGTTACCTTTTAAGGAATATACTAGCTTAGAGATGATCTGAAAACTAATATATGTACGTTTTTTAAAGCAGGGCTGAAGCAACCATTCATGTTTCGAGAAATATCATCCATTATTGTCTGTTTTCCGTAGCAAGGCTTTAAAGGATTCCAGGTGGCTCCCGAGCGCCATGATATTCGAGTACCATTCCAGTTTAAAGGTGCAGAGTATTCACTCTCTCATGGATCTGTGGTCATCGCAGCCATTACAAGCTGTACCAACACCAGTAACCCCTCCGTCATGCTGGGAGCAGGTACATGTCTGCCCACAGCATAATCCCAAAGCATAATTCATCAACTCAATTTATACCTCCCTTTTAATAAAAAAGATTGTTTAGCAGACTGTACAGGCTGCTCTTTTCTATATTATCTGAATGTATTAGAAAAAACACCGTAAAAGTAGTCCATATGACTCTATAGAATCGTTCAAATTATATCATTTTCATTTTAAATTAGTAAAAATATCTTTTAAATTAAATATTTAGTATTAATTCCATGAACTGTCCAATGTTGTTATTTTAGTATAATTGATTTACGAGTTATTTGAGTTGTTTATTATAATTTAATATTTTGAGATAAGTTTGCATTTTTCATTGAAAGTTTTTGTAATTTTGTTTAGAATTTATTTTAGTTTTAAGTATTAGTTGTAGTACTTTAACATATTTCCCCCCCCCCCCCCAAATAATTACTGTTCTTTTAGGGTTTGTTTTAGTTTTAATTAATAATAATAACTCTGTTGTGCAGAAAGCTAGGTTGACTTGACAGGTGAATAGGAAAATAGAACATTTTGTTTCGTTTTTGTTCTGAAATTTCAAAGGTTTCACATAAAACACATTGGGGCTTCAAGTGAAAGCGTATTTAACACTTTTTGGATTGTGTACTTTTTTTGACCTTATATTCGCATTAATTGTTTGTTTTTTGAAGATGGAGGCATGTCGTGCAACCTGACAAAATACTGTGAACTAATGAAAGCTATGGTTAAGTCTAAAACTATATACAACCACATTTATCATTGTTTCTCCTTGCTTTCCATGACCCGATCAGTTGAGAACACTGACTTTGTAAATATGCTCTTGTATTTTTGTCTCTCATAATCAGGGCTTGGCATTAACATCTCCCAACCCACCAAATGTGCAATGTAGTGTTGTAAAAAATAAAAAAGATTATTTATTTATATATATATATATTTATTTAAAAAAATTGTTTCCCCCAATACATACTGATACTGGAATATTTGAAACTGTTGCACTTTCACGCTCTTTCCTCTCTTCCTCTCTCCCCTCACTCGCTCATTTCATTTGCTCCGATGAATATTGTTGGTTAATTTCGGCATGGGATTGCATGCATTGCACATAATTGTACTCAGATTTTTACCACAGATTTTGTACTCCCATTCAAAGCGCGCACATGAATCTGCTTCTCAGTACTAAATTGACTTATTTTTTGCTGCCTATTATGTTTAAACGGACAAATACACACAAAATAATGTCTTGGCGATTATTCACATAAGTGAACATAAACAGTTGAGAAAGAAAACGCATGTAACTGTATAATGGATCTGTGTGTCAGATCTTAAAGTGACAGCAGCCAAATTATGAGATCAAATAAAAAATATCTAAATGTCAGTTTTTCCCCAATGTCAAAATTATGGCTAGTAATTTTGGAAAACCATTAGCCACAGTGACTAGTGAGCAAAAAAGTGACTGTCAAGCCCTGGTTGTAATGTAATGCTTCTCTTTATCTCCGTCAGGGCTCTTGGCTAAGAATGCTGTACGTTGTGGTCTCAGTGTCAAGCCGTACATAAAAACCAGTCTGTCCCCGGGTAGTGGAGTGGTCACCTACTACCTTAAAGAGAGTGGAGTCATGGACTTCCTATCACAATTAGGGTACATTTCCCATACATTTTTTCACCTAGAAAATGAAATATCTCAGTGTTCCTTCATATAAATGTCATTTTTAGTTTTGAGGTTGTTGGTTATGGCTGCATGACCTGCATTGGAAACAGTGGACCCCTTCCAGAGCAAGTTGTAGAGGCCATTACTCAGGTAAACAAGCTTTTACTCTTCTTTTTATGTTTTTTTTTTCTTTTTTTGATAATGTTATCATTTATTATTTATTTCAATTTATGTCACAGGGTGATTTGGTTGCTGCTGGTGTCTTGTCTGGAAACAGAAACTTTGAGGGCCGTGTCCATCCCAACACGCGTGCCAATTACTTGGCCTCTCCTCCGCTGGTCATTGCCTATGCTATCGCTGGCACAGTGAGGATCGATTTTGCAAAAGAGCCTTTAGGTAAGTAATATTTACTAGGTGTTAATCTCATTATTTTACAAGTTCTCCCTCAAAAGCATGAATAGAAGCCATGTGTGTTTGTCTTAATCCAGCTGTGAACTCTGAGGGAAAAGAGATTTTCCTAAGGGACATCTGGCCCACACGAGAGGAAATCCAGGTGGTGGAGAGACAGTTTGTCATTCCTGCTATGTTTAAGGAGGTCTATGAAAAAATTGAGGTACGTTTGACTTAGGAACTCGTCAGTGTCCAGATAACAAAAAGTGTCTAAAAGTATATGTAATAAATTAAATTGTCTGTTTTCATATTTAGAAAGTGAATGAAAGCTGGAACTCCTTGAAAGCCCCCTCTGACAAACTATATACCTGGAATCCCAGCTCTACTTATATAAAATCCCCACCGTTCTTTAATGGACTGGTATTGTATACTGTTTATTTTTATTTTTTATGAGTGTTTGGTGTCATAACTATACACTTATAATAAAAAAGTGCACTTTAACCTACATTTAAAAAAGTACTTATTATTGAAATGATATACTTGGCTCACACAAAAATTAACATTATGTCATTAATTACTTTTCATTAATTACGTTTCGTTCATCTTCGAAACACATATGAAGATCTTTTTGATGAAATCTGACAGATTTCAGTTCCCTCCATAGATTCTTCAAAAAGTTCATAAAGACATTGTAAAACTAATCCATATTAATTAAGTGTTTTTGAGGACTCAATTGCTTTATATTTGTACAAATTAAATAAATAATTATTTTACGTTTTTTTATGCATTTGGCAGACACTTTTATCCAAAGCGACTTACATTGTATTCAAGGAACACATTGAATCAGTTCTTGCTTTCCCTGGGGTGAATATTATTATTGTATGATGTATTGTATTCAAAAGTTATGATACAAAATGCAAAGTGGCCATATTATTCATAAAGTGGCAATATTATTCATTCGCGGCCGCGCCCCAGCGCGCGTTCATTCGCGGCTCCAGCACATTCATTCGCGGTTCCAGCGCGCGTTCATTCGTGGTTGTGGCTCCAGTGCGAGTTTGTTCGCGGCCGCGGCTCCCATGTGTGATACACCTCTGGATTATCACTTGGTTTGTTTTCTACACTATTATAATAAATTCACTAATTTGCACTTGAATCCTTGCTTTGCCCCCTCCTCCTTCCTCTCATCTCCTCCAAGCAGGCTGCTCAAACCTGAAGTGCATTACAGTAAATTATCACGTATTTTTATAGTTTAATCGTCAATTATTAATTAGTATTTATATGAGATCTTAATGGTTATTTTTTTAACTGTAATAGGGTAAAACCCAAAAAATATTTAAAATGAGCATTTATGGTCGTGTGGAACGAATTAATTGATTTTTAGTGCATTCTTATGGGGAAACTTGTTTTGGTGTACGAGCATTTTGGTTTACGAGCTAGCTCTTGGAACGAATTAAACTCGTAAACCGAGGTATTACTGTAATTTCATAATTAAATGTTCAAGCATTGAAGGTATTTTTATATTTCTCCCAATTTTTCTGTTCTAAAAGTGTTTAGAACCCCCCCCCCCCCCCCCCCCCCCCCCCAAAATGGCAGGAAGGCCCCAATCGTGCACAGCTACTCAGGCACACAGACCCACACTCATGACACTAGGTGGCGCTATAATAATGCACTTTGCATTTTGGATCATAACTTTTAAATTGTAAGGGCTAGAAACAAAATTGTGTCAAGCCCTATATACTGTATATATATCTTTGATTTAATTTCCACCAAGAAATTTAGTTGGTCTAATCCTCACCTAAATGGGCACCCAGAAGCTAAGGAATTAGTTTTCAAAAGAATTTGACAAAGCAATGCAATTAAGTTGATTTAGTTAACAGCTGCTGACTGCAATGTCCAAGCTTAATGAAACTTGACGCACAAAAACAACAGGACATTCTGAGGATCCAAGTTTTGTAAATTTCCGCCAATAGGGAGAGCTATAACTACAAAAACCATTATAACTACAACCGTATGATGCATGAGGTTGAAAATTGGCATGCATCTTCTTTGATGGACATTATTACGAAGTGCACTTTTTAAATAGGTATTGTACTTGAGGGTTTTGAGAAACATAGTTATGAACCGGTACTCTATAAGTATACTTGAGTAGTCTTATATTTTATTTTTCTTTGCATATTCAATACAGTGAAACGCAAGAACTGTAAGCATTCTACTGCTTTGCTAATGTTCCATTTTTAGACCCGGGATCTCCAAACACCAAAGCCCATAATAGATGCATATGTACTGCTCAATTTGGGAGATTCTGTGACCACAGACCACATCTCGCCTGCTGGTAACATTGCACGTAACAGCCCTGCTGCACGCTACCTAACTAGCCATGGGTAAGACGTTAATACTTCTTGAGCATGCTCTAGAAGTCAAGCTGTTACATGTCTATCTCTCTGTAGTCTGGTATACATCATCTTTAAAATTGAGATATGACTCAACACTACGGGTGATAAAATATCCCTTTCTTTTGCTAGACTCACTGCAAGAGAGTTTAACTCGTACGGTTCTCGTCGAGGCAACGACGCAGTCATGGCTCGAGGCACGTTTGCCAATATCCGCATTTTTAACAAGTTTCTAAATAAGCAAGCACCAAGCACCATCTATCTTCCTACAGGAGAGACGGTATGAGACTGTAAATATTACATTACAATAATGTTATAGTTAACAACATTGTAATTACATTTATACTAATAATCCATGTTATTATATGTTTTTCCATATCAGAGCAATGTTCTCATTTGACAATTGTAATTATTATTTTATTACAGATGGATGTGTTTGATGCTGCAGAAAAATATCAGCAGGCTGGTCATCCTCTCTTGATTCTGGCGGGCAAAGAGTATGGATCTGGAAGCTCTAGGGATTGGGCTGCTAAAGGGCCCTTCCTGCTGGTAAGACTTTTAGTTCATTTAGTGTTTGTACAGAAATATATTTTTGGTGTCTTGGACGGGATAACTGTTTAGAAACTATATGTATGGGACAAAAGGTATTTCCAGTACATCAGTTTTATTATTGCAGTCTCAATCAGTTTGAATCTTATGAAAAATAATTGTACTTCAAATATTAAGTATATGTACACTCACCTAAAGGATTATTAGGAACACCTGTTCATTTTCTCAATGCAATTATCTAATCAACCAATCACATGGCAGTTGCTTCAATGCATTTAGGGGTTGGTCCTGGTCAAGACAAACTGAATGTCAGAATGGGAAAGAAAGGTGATTTAAGCAATTTTGAGCGTGGCATGGTTGTTGGTGCCAGACGGGCCGGTCTGAGTATTTCACAATCTGCTCCGTTACTGGGATTTTCACGCACAGCCACTTCAAGGGTTTACAAAGAATGGTGTGAAAAGGGAAAAGCATCCAGTATGCGGCAGTCCTGTGGGAGAAAATGCCTTGTTGATGCTAGAGGTCAGAGGTCATGTGCCGACTGATTCAAGTTGATAGAAGAGCAACTTTAACTGAAATAACCACTCGTTACAACCGAGGTTTGCAGCAAAGCATTTGTGAAGCCACAACATGCACAACCTTGAGGCGGATGGGCTACAACAGCAGAAGACCCCACCGGGCACCACTCATCTCCACTACAAATAGGAAAAAGAGGCCATAATTTGCACGAGCTCACCAAAATTGGACAGTTGAAGACTGGAAAAATGTTGCCTGGTCTGATGAGTCTCAATTTCTGTTGAGACATTCAGATGGTAGAGTCAGAATTTGGCGTAAACAGAATGAGAACATGGATCCGGCCTACCTGAGCATTGTTTCTGACCATGTCCATCCCTTTATGACCACCATGTACCCATCCTCTGATGGATACTTCCAGCAGGATAATGCACCATGTCACAAAGCTCGAATCATTTCAAATTGGTTTCTTGAACATGACAATGAGTTCACTGTACTAAAATGGCCCAAAGTCACCAGATCTCAACCCAATAGAGCATCTTTGGGATGTGGTGGAACGGGAGCTTTGTGTCCTGGATGTGCATCCCACAAATCTCCTCCAACTGCAAGATGCTATCCCATCAATATGGGCCAACATTTCTAAAGAATGCTTTCAGCGCCTTGTTGAATCAACGCCACGTAGAATTAAGGCAGTTCTGAGAGAGAAAGGGGATCAAACACAGTATTAGTATGCTGTTCCTAATAATCCTTTAGGTGAGTGTGTATATTTATTGTAAACTCTCCTTGCAGATAATATCATTATATTAATAAAATAAAAGCCAACTTTAGTGTACTTAACGAGAGTACACTTTCATAACTGTTTCTTTGTAATATCAAATGAAGTTTTACTTTAAACTACTGTTTACATCATGTTTAAATAATCTTTTGTTGTACTTTAAAGAAGTACACTAATTTTGATGTAAAGTACTTGATTATATATTTAACTGTTGTGTGTTATTCGTTAATGTATTTTGAAATGTACAAAATTACAACTTCTTTAATTACAAATATATGCCATACAAGTTTTAATAGAAAGTACATTTTGGCTTAATATAAATGTTTGTCAGTGCATTCGGCAGTTCACTTTAACCATGTTTCAGTCAATAGAAGTCATTTTAAAAAGATGCACTTAAGTCCTACTTAAGGCGGTAGGAAAAAGTACTCTTCAGTAAGTTCAGCTAATTACATTTATCATGAATTTAAACTAAAATGCATCATTTAATTTCAATTAACATGCAGTTAAGTACCCAATAACATTACATTCAGTTTGCACTTAAGTATGTTTATTTAAGTATATAACAATTATTAATTGTATTTCTTTTTTTCACAAGGGGTATCACACCCATGATTATTTTTGCATGTACATTTTGAATGAGTCTTCTTGACTCTTTGGCCCTGTTTACACCTAGTATTTTATCAAATCCAATCATAATTGGACGACACTAAATACAGGTGTTAATGGGTCTGAATCGTTTTGAGCTTGTCCACTTTTGACCACTTCATGAGGAAGTCAAAAACGCAGTCGAACAGATTGCTTTTGGAGTTTGAACTGCCACAAAGGACCGCCTACTGTCCTAATGCATAAAGATTTCTTGAAGCCTGCAACCCAGACGGTATTTAAACTTAAACTTTGTTGGACCAAAGTTTTGTTTGAAGACTGAAACGTACCAAGAATAATGTTCTCAATAATGTTCGGCGTTCATGAGTCCATTGTCTCGAACTTATTTTGTTTGTTAGATCGAAAGATCTGAAAAAGCCCATAGATCCTCTCCTCAAGGAAATCAGGACAGAAGGGGTCGCATCCAGTTTCTGAACACTACAAAAAAGTGTGTAGTGTGCAACCGTCTCAGTGTTACTGCTATTGATTTTCTCCCTTAGGGCATCAAGGCTGTACTAGCAGAGAGTTACGAGCGGATTCATCGCAGTAATCTGGTGGGCATGGGTGTCATTCCTCTCGAGTACCTGCCTGGCGACAGCGCTGAAAGCCTCGGGCTCACTGGCCGCGAGCGATACACTGTGATGATTCCCTCACAGCTCACTCCCAGAATGACTGTGGACATCAAGGTACAGCTTATGATTCCACCTCAAACCCTGCCTTAAATCTGTGGCTCTCAACTGCTTTCATCAAGTGGACACCCAACACAGTACAAGTATACAACAATGTACTTAGAATCAAGTGCCCCTATTATGTTTTTTTTGGATATTACTTTTCATGTAGTTTGGCATGTAAAAGGTCTACAAAAGACAACGTCCCAAAAGAAAGAACCAATTTTTAACTGCCTGAGCGAGTCGTCAGTAATTCCAGTTTTCCTGCAAGAACAAACGGTCTAATCAAACCGTTTAAGAGATGCTGCTACAATGTACATTATGACAAAATTAAAGTGTTTTGTACATTTATGCATTTGGTAGATGCTTTTATCCAAAGCGACTTGCATTGCATTCAAGAAACACGACATTCTAATTAGTTCTTGCTGTCCCTGGGAATCGAACCCATGACCTTGGCGTTGCAAGCGCCACACTCTACTGTTTAAGCTACTGGAAAGTTTTTGACCTTGGATGCATAAACCTATTGTCGGAGACCACCAAAACAAATGTAGTAACCTTTAGAATAGCATAACAGGCACTTTAATATTTATTCATATTACCAAGAAGTGCATCAGGCCATCAACATCCAAAATTGTTAACGTGACAAGATGAATAAGAAAAATGTAATTTCGAAAATTTGTGATGCAATGTAGTGAATTCTTAATTCCGAACTAATGACAAATTGTAATATATCAAATATAAATAGACTTGAATATAACGTATAATTATATATAACATCAGACACTATCATCATGGCAATCAGTAGAACATGTGGGAGTTTTTTTCATCCATTCATTTTCATTGGCATTGCTACTAATTAAGAACCACTTCATTTTATAAGGGTTGCTATTTTGAACTAAAACCAAAACTATTAAGCTGTCCTGTAGCTCAGTGCTTTTCAAGTATTTTCTGTCACGCCCCCCCCCCCCAACTTTCGCCTTATTTTTTCAATGGCGACGCATCATGCTTGTCATGTGACATACCGCAGTCACAAAAAGAGCTGTATGATAGATGTATCACATTTATTTTCTTTTTTCTTCAAAACAGTCACCAACTTGTCGGCTCTGTCATCAACTGCCTGATATTCAGATTCTCAGATATGTGGAAGTGAATGTGTTTTGTCGCTTAAAAACCTTTATAATGATCATATTCGTTGATCTGTGAAGCGCGACGGGCACTGCTGTGTTTGTTTGCGCCGCAGTTCAGAGAATCTGATTTGTCTGATTTACACATCAATTCAGTCACTTCTTTTGAAATACATGATAGTAAGTGGCCGGTGAAGTGGGAGAAGAACAGAGTGAAGATTATAGTTCCCAATACAATGTGTATCTGATATGAATAAAATACCTTGTCAGTTTATAATTTAATGGATTTCCTCTTTATAGACATCCGAGTGTATTTTTCAAAGTAAATGTATTGTTTTGTGCTGAGCCCGTCCGTCTCTGGCTCAATGCCAGATAGCAGTTGATCCCGTGACATATATGAACGATATGTGACCGTTCTGACCGATCTGAACTTCATATCTGCTGCTCTGTGCTGTGTGCTCTTGTTCAGTGCAAGAAAACTACTCCCTGGCATAAAAAAGGGGCACGCCCCACTATTTGAGAACCACTGCTGTAGCTCAACCAGTAGAGCATTGGTGCTTGCAACGCCAAGGTCATGGGTTCGATTCCCAGGGAAAGAAAGAACTGATTAGAATATCAATGTGTTCCTTGAATTCAATGCAAGTCGCTTTGGATAAAAGCGTCTGCCAAATGCATAAATGTAAAATATCATTATGGAAATATATATTCTTTATTGAACTAAATCTGAAATGTACTTCAATGACTAAAACTAAAGACTGAAATTAAAGCTATATATATAAAAAAGGAAAGAAATACTACAACTTAAACTAACATGAGAGTATAACAATTAAAGCTAAATCCTATAATTATATGTAAACCATACTAAAATAACACTCCCTTACATCTCTTTTTCTCCCTGTGTGTTTCGTTCATCTCTGCAGCTGGACACAGGGAAGACTTTTCAGGCTAAAATGAGGTTCGACACTGATGTGGAGCTCACTTACTTCCACCATGGTGGCATCCTCAACTACATGATTCGGAAGATGTCGGAAAATTAGGACGGAAAGGACACGCTCTTCAGGACGTTCCACTCTAAACGCACATTCGTTTTGTCCTGTCCTGTCCTTTGTCCCGTTTCTGTCTTTCTTTTAAGAACCAATTGATTTGTTGTCTAATTTGCTGTCCACATCAAAAGGGTTTGTGTGATACGTACATGTTTGATTGTGATTATGAGAGTAGTGGTGGCTCTGGGATTGAAGAAGAAATATGAAAGCATTAAGTTGTCGATGAGGAGTTTAACTTTCTCCATTCTAACCAAACTGAAGTCGCATTCTCACGTTCCTGTTTAGATGAGACCAATGAATAAATTAATATCTTATTAATTACTGTACTTAACCTGAACTTTGACCATATATTTTTTATACAGGTTATATAACGTGCTTTTTGTTAATTATAATAGCTAAAAAAGACGCACAATAACTAGTTTTTTTCTTCTGAAGATGCACCAATGATTCTGCTTCATAGTTGAATATATTTTTTCTTTCAGAAGAGTCATATAATGGTTATGCATTACCGATTCAGACTGAAACGACTTTAAGTAAAGCCTTTATCTAAAATTCGTTATATAGGTATTCATAGTGTGCATTACATCTAATCATAAATAATGGTAAACAAAGCATTAAATAAAATGCATTATAATATTTGCAGATTCCTTGTTGCGTCTGAAATCGGTTGTTTGTTGTGTGATTTAATGCGTTATACTGAAGGTGTATTGTAACTGTGATTTAGCTATGCGTGCTAAGGTGCATCACAAGACAATTAATTTGTATTAAAATACTTTTAATGCGTTATAGGAAGTCTTTAAATTGATCAAATATTGCATTAGATGTGTCCCTTTAACTCTTGAATATGAACTATCATACTATACATTTGAAAGTGCCTATTTTCTTAGATTGTGTGTGTATAATCATCATTTCGGTCTTTATTTCTTGTGTCATGCATTCCATCCAAATAGTCGATTTCACATCTTTCTTGCTGGTGTGAGTTTGCAGAATGAGATGTTGCTCTATGCGATTTCAAATGCATCCTCTGTAGATCTTATTCAGAGCAGCGTATGACGGGTATGAAAGCGAGGCTGTGAGGGATAGACTGCATGAAAACCGATATAAATGCTCCTATATCGCTCATAATTTTCCATAGCTTGTATTGTCTGAACAATCCAAAAACATTAACAGTACAAGCTATTGAAGAGATGCATGTCTATGCTTCCCAGCCTCACTTTCATTACCCTTAAAAATCAAAGATGGTGCTACAGTGAATAAGGTCTATTCTCTCTGCTGAATTGTGCAAGCTTCACTAAACTGTATGTTAAAGCACAGAGAGGGTAATTCTGAACCCTGCTTTAGGGCAGAATACTGTAGAATATATTTAGAAAGATGCTCTTTACAGCCTTGCTCTTATATTCATACTGATTGATGTTTATTTTAATAACAAAACATTCACATTTCTTTGTGGAAACAGACTTTATGAAAATAAATGTTTATTGGAATACTTGGAATCTGTGTTTCTTTATGCTTGCTAGTCTTAGGAAGGTAAAACAAATGAGTTTGAAAATGGTGTGGGGAAAATAACGTCTTTCCAACGTAGAGACAACGCTGTCTTCCTAATGCAGCACATTTTTTTGCGTATTTCATGGGTGGGGATTATTTAAATGAGTAACATTGTGACTTCACAAAACCTGGAGAAAACACATTGAAGCTCAAACGAGTCGTTAGTTGTTATTCTTGCTAAATAGATTCCATTAAATTAAATTATTTTTTAATCGATCAAAAGCACTACTAATTATATAAAGTTCCCATATAATGACTGCAACAGTGCATGAATTCGCGCATGTTGAGGACTTTTACTTTGAAAATATGACGTCATCAGAGGGGGAGGAGTTTTGACCCGGAAGTAAACAGCACGCTTTAAGCTGATCGGTTTGAAACTCATGCTGACTCAGAAATATTAGAAAATGTTTAACCTCACATCGATTTATCCGTAGCGTGACAGTCTCGCAAGCACTTTTCCGAAACCACCGTTTCAGACACTCGTGCTCGTGTCAGCACGTTATTCAGCACGCGCAAAGATATTCTCCCGCAGCGTTTTTCAAAGACTGAAAGGACATGAACAGCGAAAATTTCAAGCTGAGCGAAACACTGGTCTCGTCCTCATACGTGCGGCAAGGTCTGCAGGCTCGCCGCGGGCACGAGCTGCTCATCCGACTCCTGTTACAGCAGGTGATCATGCGGACACTTCATGCCATTCTGTTTGCAATTAAAAGACAAACTATCAATTTAAATTGACGTGAAATGCAGCTGTTTAATAGTGTTTTATTGACCCACTTAAGTTGGACTTGGATCTTTATATTTTCATAATTCTATTTTATTATGCTTAAAGTAATCTGCTGGATGTGCTGACAGGCGAAACTAAAATATACATTAATATCATTCTGTTGAAACTTGTTTGTATTAAATACATTTTGAATTAGGCATTTGTAATGAAGTGAGTTGCAAGTTGAGTTGTGAGTTTACACACACACACACACAATAAGGCATATGATGTTAAATGATCAAAAACTTTACACCTCAAAATAAGTGAATTTTATTCAAACACAACAAAAGATTATTAAAACAGTGATTTAACATGTACTTTAAAATAAAACTTTAAATGTATCATTATGAAAGTGTAATTACACTTAAGTGCCTTTTTATTTCATAAGTATTATATAATCTGCAAGCACAGTTTATTAAATATATACTTTTAAGATTTGAAGTATCCTATCTTACAAGTGCGCCTTTAATAAAATGAAGTGCACTTCTTTTTCACAGTATATCATAAAATATCAGATAATCTGACCTCTTTATTGCAATAAATCGAAGTTTAAGATGTAATATGTAATGTGACATGACTTCCCAATTTTTAAAAAAATATTTCAAAGTTAATACTCTTTAAAAATAAAATTAATTCATATTTACCTTTACCTTACATTTTTTTAAACCTTATGAAACCAACATGAGTTGCATGTGTGTTTTAAAGTCACCATGAAATCAAAATTGACAGTACTTTTTTTCTTTATTTTTACAGAATGTAAATGTTTATCTGTGCACAATTTTTTATTTATTTATTCATATGCACTCATAATCTTTAATAAAAAATGTTAACCTCCCCTCCAGATGATACCTGTTCTCTCCATAAGGTTTGTTTCGGTGGAGGCTGGGACTAAATAGCCTCCACAAATGGCATTGAGATCTGCCTCTGTTTAGTTAGCAGTACCCAACTTCCTACGATAATTGTAACTTTAATTTCATGCCAACTTTAATCTAGATATATGTGGTGGACATATAAAAGGGCGCTTGCGACTATCAGGTTTCTTGTTTTTTCTAGGGCAAATGTCCAGAGGAAGGATGGAGTGAAAGCACCATAGAGCTATTTCTAAACGAGCTGGCCGTCATGGACAGCAACAACTTCTTGGGGAACTGTGGTGTGGGAGAGAGAGAGGGCAGAGTCGCCTCCAGCCTAGTGGCCAGGAGACATTACAGGTTGGACACATTTAATAGATTCAATAGATAATAGGGTGTAACAATATGTCATGTTACAAGATATCACAATGCAAAAATGCAATATGCATCTTGTGTAGTTCACCAAATTGAACATTTAGACAGGTTTAATTGTGAATCAAATATAGTAAACTCAGAAGGTCACACATTTATGCTTGCATGTTGGATAATTATTAAGAAATTACAAGTTTATGTGTTATACTATATAATTATTTCTGTTTTGGTGTCATCGTGTGCATGGGGAAGTACCAAGTTCAGACCTACTCAAGTCCTGAAGTCACACCGAATTTAGCATTTTTATGAACACACTTTTTTTCACCTATTTATCAGATGTCTTAGAAGTAATAATAATAAAAAATACAGCTTTTGGAATGTTTTAAGTATCATATTGTGAGGTTAGTATTGTGTATCGAACCAAATTGTGACTTTATTGTTATTATTAATTAAATGCCCCTATTATGCTTTTTCAGATATTACTTTTCATGTAGTGTGTAATATAGTTGTTTGTGAATGTAAAAGGTCTGCAAAGTTTAAAGGACAGGATATATGAAGTGGTTCTTTCACCAAACATTTTTTTTCGCCGGAGGGTGGGATTAAATACCCTCCACAGCTGGCATAGTATCTATTTAATACATTTTGAACTGCCTGAAATGAGTCATCAGTAATTCCATTCTCACTTCCTGCACGGACCTATGTAGGTCTGTAACATATTTGCATAATCCCACCTATGGAGTTCATTGGCTGACTGCGATCGTCTTTGCCCCGCCCTCAAACACTAGTTCTAGTTGAGACTGGAATGGTTTGGTTTGTGTTGTTGTTACTTTCCCCTCCCAGTCTAAGGGTCAAGAGGGGAGGTAACAAAGGAGAAGAATCATGATAATTAGGTAGCGTAGAAATGTAAAAATATGTGGAGAACACACTTCAGTCTGAGAGTGAAAACAAAACACAACTTTAAGGAAAAGTACAAGAATGTTTATTTCCTCCTCAAACCAAAAAGCTAAACAAAAATATGGGAATAAATCTTCTGGAGAGAGTATGGCCTAAAATAATAAACAGAACAGAAGCTAACTAAGGTTTAGTGGAGCTACCTTCCCTACTTAAAAACAGATATGAAAACACTCTCTCCCTACATTTCACGGATAGTCATAACCAATGATATCAGAACACCCTATGATTGTTGATATGTCAAAAAGATGCTGTTTTCTGGGTCATCTGACCAATCAGAGTAGATCAATCACAACAGACTGGGTCATCTGACCAATCAGAGGAGAGTAGATCAATCACAACAGACTGGGTCATCTGACCAATCAGAGAAGAGTAGATCAATCACAACAGACTGGGTCATCTGACCAATCAGAGGAGAGGCTCTTGGAAAGGAGGGGTTTAAGATGTGTTCACTCTTCTAGTTCAGTTCACTTGGATAGTTTGGTCTGGACCAAAAAAAATATGTTTCGTCTGCTTAGCATTCACGTTGGCATTTTAACACCGAACCAAAAGATACTGAACCTTAAGGCATAGGGATATCTTCACAACCTCTTTCATTGGCTTTTATTACGTATATTTCACCAGGGTTCAGATGGCATTTACACTTCACACTAACGGAGCAATTGCACCAGGGTATGTTTTAATCGAACCAAACATGCCAAGTCAAGTCACCTTTATTTATATAGCGCTTTTTACAATACAGATTGTTTCAAAGCAGCTTTACAGTGTTCACAGGAAAACAATATAAACAAAGTTTGTTTGGCTGAACAGAAGCCTTAAAAGAGCAGGCGAATTAATACAATTAATGAATATTAAGTGTTAAGTTTCCCCAACTGAGCAAGCCATAGGCGACAGCGACAAGGAACCAAAACTCCGGCAGGTGACGTAACGAATGAAGAACAGAATGGAGAAAAAACCTTGGGAGAAACCAGGCTCAGTCGGGGGACCAGTTCTCCTCTGGCCAACAGCTAAACAGTGCATGATTATTATATTGACAACATTTCAAGTCCAATATTACGTCCAATTACTGGTCCAGTTGGAGATGGGTTCATGATTTTCACAGGGGAGGGTTTAGTAGAGTCACGGTCTCCGCAGACACTTCAGGGCAGTGCTGTGCTCGTGTCCAGGTCCTTCATCTGATCTGGATACGGCCCGGATTCGGGTGACCACGGTAACCTCAGAATAAACAGAGAATAAAATCAACGTAGATGCCATTCTTCTTCTGATGTATCGAGTACATCAGGTGTTATGGGAATGTTCCCGGTTCCGGCTTATCTAAATTATGCAGCCTAACAATAATTTTACATGATTTGGATTAAAAATTTATGTATAATGTGTTATGTGTATGCCAGGTTGAAGAGATGTGTTTTTATTCTACATTTAAACTGACAGAGTGTGTCTGCTTCCCGAACTGTAATAGGAAGACTGTTCCAGAGTTTAGGAGCTAAATAGGAAAAGGATCGCCCGCCAGCAGTTGACTTTGATATTCTAGGTATTATTAGCTGGTCAGTATTTTGGGATCGCAATAGACGTGAAGGACTATATTGTGTTAAGAGATTGCTCAAGTACTGTGGAGCTAAACATTTAATGCTTTGTAAGTAATTAGCAAGATTTTAAAATGTATTCGGTGTTTAATAGGAAGCCAGTGCAGGTTTGAAAGAACTGGGCTAATATGCTCATACTTCCTGGTTCTAGTAAGAACTCTAGCTGCTGCATTTTGGACCAGCTAAAATTTGTTTATTAAGCGTGCAGGGCAACCACCTAGTAAAGCATTACAATAATCTAGCCTTGAACTCATGAACACATGAACTAACTTTTCCTAATTTGTCTTTGAGAGCATATGTCGCAATTTAGATATATTTTTAAGATGGAAGAACGCCGTTTTACAGATGCTAAGACTGTGTGAGACTGGAACCTTGATTAAACTGCACAATGTCTGAAACAATGTATATCATGAGAAAATTAAAGTTTTTTTTTTTTTTTTACTTGGATGCATGTAAACCTATTGTAGAAGACAACCGAAACAGAAGTAGGAACTTTAAAATTGCATAACAGGGGCACTTTATTATTAAGACATTTAATTTATAGGAAAAACAACAATTTTCTACAATAATCTGCCGTTTACTATAAGGCTGTGGTGTTTTTCCTCTCAGATTGATCCACGGCATTGGTCGATCGGGTGACATTGCTGCTGTTCAGCCTAAGGCTGCTGGTTCCAGCCTCTTGAATAAAATCACAAATTCAGTAGTTCTGGATGTGCTGAAATTTACAGGTACTTTCTGTAATGTTTTATTAAACGACACGCTTGATAATTGAATGCATCACTAAGCAGAACAAACAAGCAAACCGCAAGCCTTGGCTTCTAATCCAGTGTACTTGTGCACTTTTGGAACTGTTTTCACAGGTGTTAGGAGTGTGTCCTCGTGTTTTGTGGTCCCCATGGCGACAGGAATGAGTCTCACGTTGTGTTTCCTCACCCTGAGACACAGGAGGCCTGGAGCGCGATACATCCTCTGGCCTCGCATTGACCAGAAGTCCTGTTTCAAATCCATGGTGACTGCTGGTAAGATTCACAGAGGGCCAGTTTTCAGTACAGCCCACCGCTGAGAAAACCTGTTTTAGTTTAGTATTATTTAGACATTTTTGTAGTATGTGTTGAATTGGCTTTTATTTTTATATTTTCAGATTTCATTTTAATTTTAGATTCAGTCATTTTGCTTTCCTGTAGCTCAATCAGTAGAGCATTGGTGCTTGCAACACCAAGGTCATTGGTTCGATTCCCAGGGAAAGCAAGAACTGATTAGAATGTCAATGTGTTCCTTGAATGCAATGCAAGTCGCTTTGGATAAAAGTGTCTGCCAAATGCATAAATGTAAAAGTATTTTATGTGCTTATGTCATTTAAAAAAAAATACATTTTCTGTAAATATTATTTTTGTTTCGGTTTTAATAATTTTAGTACTTTAACAAATTTGGTAGCGCTTTGAAATAAGGTTTCATTAGTAAACATTAGTCAACTACATTGTTGTACATGTTAACTATTGAACAATACTTCTACAGCATTTATTAATCTCAGTTCATTTTAATCTCAGCATTTCCTAATACATTTTTAAGAGCAAAGGTTGTATCAGTTTACATATACATTTATCAATTTTGCAGACACTTTTATCCAAAGTGACTTACATTGCATTCAAGGAACACATTAACGTTCTAATCAGTTCTGGGAATCGAATCTATGACCTTGGCGTTGCAAGCGGCACTCTCATACATGCACAAATCTCTTCCCCAGCGATACAATGAAATGACTGCTCATATCTGTTCATCTTTCTTCAAATGCAGCCAAATAGTATTCATACTTGTTTAACTTTTCATATTAGTTTTGTCACAATGTCATAAAAACAAGAATATGGGACCCACTTTATATTAGTCTTTAAGTTTTGATACAATGCAGTTTTGTGCACATACGTGTTTTTAGATTCCGCATATTTAAAAAATACCTGCATATAATTACAGCTGTAATTCCTGTAATTACATCCAGAATTACTGTCTTGACTCTTGCTTTACCCCTTAGTCTCTTATCTGTACCTATTTCCCACTCAATAGCATCAAAAGTGTTTCGCAAAACAACATGGACAAAGTACATTGTACCTACCATTATTTTTTTTAATGCAAGTACATAGTTAAAGACACCTAATATAAAGTGGGATCCGAATATGTTACAGTTGACCGTCATGGTGCTTTCTTTTCTCAAAAATAATGTTTTCCTACTCCTGAAAGGGTTTGAGCCTGTGGTGATAGAGAATGTCTTGGAAGGAGATGAGCTGAGGACAAACATGGAGGAAGTGGAGAGGAAGATTGAGGAGTTGGGTGCTAAAAACATCCTGTGTGTTCATTCCACAACATCCTGTTTTGCACCACGTGTCCCTGACAGGCAGGTCAAAACCACTGAAAAGAATGCTTCTTTACTAAAACAAATCTTTAACCTGCATAAAGTATATATACACACAGTTGAACCCACTGTATATAACCCACTGTACAATGTCGAGCTCGGTTAACTCGCCAACCCGGTTATGTCAAAGTTTTTGAAGTGGAACCGCCAAACTCCCTATTTTTTTTAACATTTTCTTATCGGTTATGTCGATTCTTTTATGTCACCGAACCCTGAAATCTCGAGCACAAAAGAGGGACAAAGTCGAAACTTAACATCGTTTTTCTCGATCCCCGTGACTAATGATCGTACCGAGTTCACTGCGCATGCGCTGAGTTCGCGTTGCACGTGCATCAGTCCGTACGGTCGCTCACTCCGATGACGCTTCATTCACTCTTGCGGCACAGTGCCGTGCAGCCACAGAACTCACGCAAAAATAAAGCTTTACAGATGTTATCTTGGAAGAGGAGGCACAGGTTTGCCTTCACTGTCCAGGAATTCCCAGATTACATCGACAAAGACGTCGTTACTGATAGAAGCTTAGAAGCATTTGTTTTCAAGCCGACTGTTAAAGGCAAAAAGCAACAAAGCATTTTAGACTTTGTAAAGAAACCATAATAACCGCGTGTGCAATACTTTCAGAACTGTGTCTGAGCGAAATGACTATGTTATGAGCGAATGTGTTTATGCATGTTGTGACTGTGTTTACGCTGTGAGCGAAATTGTGTTTGCAATGTTGGAGAATATAATGAAAGTTTCGTATCGGGAATCGAAGGTAGTTTTTATCGTATACTGGTAAGTCTCGTAACGGCTAGATTCAATATTTTCGAATCATTTCGATATTTGGTGGTTCCACTTCAAAAACGATGACATAACAGGATTGGCGAATTAACCATGAGTCGAGATAAGTGAACTCCACTGTATATATATATATATATATATATATAAAATATGTTTGTGTGTGTATATATAGTATATGTATAGATAGATATATAGCATAGTCACTTTATTTTGTTTCGTTTTACAGGCTTGAGGAACTTGCTGTTCTGTGTGCCAAGCATGATATTCCTCACATAGTCAATAATGCCTATGGAATGCAGTCATCTAAATGTATGCACCTTATTCAGCAGGTAACATACTTTTTTGTGTAAATGACTACAAGACTACAATAATTTACTGTATGTAACTGAAGCCTAATTGGCTTATGAACTGTTTTTATAGGGGTCTCGTGTTGGGAGAATCGATGCCTTTGTCCAAAGTCTTGATAAAAACTTCATGGTCCCTGTTGGTGGTGCCGTCATTGCGGGATTTGATGAGAGTTTTATTAAGGACATCAGTAAGATGTACCCCGGTATGTGTATTGTCTTTAAACAAAAAAAACACATATGTTGTAGATGATAAACCTGTCTTAAATATGCATGCATTTATTTGCAGCTGCAATTGACGAGTCTGAAATACAACACTATTCCTTAAAACATGCTAAATATTTACTCTACAAAGAGGTCTGCCTGAATGTGCATTTTTCAGTCCATATAACAATACTCTATTTCCTCTTGTGCTTGCATTATCTCAAGAAATCTAGGAATAGTTTTTTTTAATGCAGTGTGCCACTTCAGAACTGCTCTCTGCTGGCTCCCGCATATCCCTCCCACTTTTTTCTGCACTGCAGAGGAAATCCCAAACACTCCTACTACTATTGATTCACTGAGTGTGCTAGACTGAGTTAGACAGGGGAAAACACTTGTAATTTGCTCCATTGTTACTTCAGCTCTGCTGCACTCTTTCAGAATGCTTGATATTGACTCATTTACTAAAATACATTTTGATTAATATCCAAAGGTTATGCATCACTATTAGCCTTATGAAGCATTAGGCTGATGCATTATTTTCAAGTTATTGCTTATAACTATCATGCTTATAACTTATAACTATTCTTTTAAATGCTCTAAAATGTATTCATTTTGAGATTTTGCTAAAGAGGACATTTTTTTTTTTTTTACTTTCTTTACTGTGTAATTTTGCTGTTTGCATTTAAAAAAGATTCACAAAATTACAAAGCACAACATCCACTGCAGAGGCAATTGTTCTCTTTATCAGTAAGCTTCTGAACTCTCTTAAACATTTTTTTTTTTAATAGTTTTGTTCTGGAAATTAACACATCATAATTGTCAGGTGCTGGTTGTTTTAAAGAGTAGAGAAACACAATAGTCTTTATTATGATCCACAAACTAAAACTCAGGAAATCTCTGGAGAATAGCGTAACACAACCATACAACACAGACGAGACTGGACAACAAAACTCTGGAAACCGAATTCCTAAATACACATAAGATGGATGACTAAAACGGAACAGGTGTTAACTAATTAAAAACTAAGGAGAATAACTAGGAACTAAGGAAAACAGGAACTTAACAGAAACTAAACAAAGCAGTGCATTTGACAGTAATATTCCTCATTTAAATAATTTTTACGGGAGTAGTGTGTTAAAATGTACGGTTTTGGTAAGTGACATCACGGCAAATTAGTTCAGCTGACCAATCAGAGCACATTGTGCTTTTCAGAAGGTGGGGCTTCATAGAGACAGAAACTAAACAGAGCTTTACTGACAGACTGGATAAAGTGTTGAAAAAGTGTACAATATGTTAAAAATTGTGTGTGTATTTTAAACATTTAAACATGAAAACCTATCCTAGTAGAACCCAAAAACAAAATCAAGACCTTTCAAAATGTCATAATAAAAACTCTTTTAAACTCTTTTAAACTCTATTTTTTTAAAGATTACAATTAGATCTAAATCCGGAAGTATGCATGTATAATTAACCATCAACCATTTATATCAGTCAAAATTGTTAATTTCTTAACAAATCAAAAACAAATCTGATAACTGATATGGTACTGATTTTGTCAATTGAGTTGATAATTCAAAATAATGTTACGTTTATTCAACAAAGGAAATTAGAATACCTCAGCAAATGCAACGTAACAGTGTGCATCCAACATTACACATACAATACCAGACAAAGAACTGACAGAAACTGAAGGCTTAAGTGAAATGAAGCTGATGAAGGGGAATGATAGCAGGTGTGGTTGGTGTGATTGAGGAATGTGTGCAGGTGGGAGGTGTGTAGTGTAGAGGTGACAAACTAGAACAAGACAAAGAAACTGAATCCAACAGAAATACAAACAATAAACATGAAAAACTGACAATACTCAGACTATGACAATATTGCCCCCTCCCGGAAGGCGCGACCCCACAGCAAAAACAAAAGAAAGAGTCGATCCGGGAGAGGGACGGGTGTCCTGGTTGTGAATCGGAGTGGACTCAGGTGCTGAAGCAGACACTGGAGCGGGGTCATAGATTGGGCTCACTGGACTGGATGTGTGTGGCCCAAACACACAACATAAATTGTACTGACCAGCTTTTTGATCCCACCAGTGCAGACAGGAAGGACAGGCTCTGGAATTTCACTCACTAGAACAAACGGGAATTTCTCTCACTGGAACGGACTCTGGAATTTCTCTCACTGGGACGGACTCTGGAATTTTACTCACTGGAACAGACTCTGGAATTTCTCTCACTGGAACAGACTCTGGAATTTCTCTCACTGGAACAGACTCTGGAATGTGCTCATTGGCTGAATTTTCTGAGGAAACTTTAGAGGAGGACTGTTTCTTCTTCCTTTGAGGTGGAGTGAATGAGGATACTTGACTGAATTCTGATGGGATGCCTCTGTGGGATCTCATCGTCACTGACCTCCCCAACCATGAAAGTGGAACCACACATCCCCAGCAACAAGGTCCAAATAGCGAGATAGGGTGATGATAGAATTTCCCGTTGATATCTTTAGAGTGATTTGTGAAATAGATTCATGAGCTGTCGGTCATCATAGGTAGATGCATGAAAATATTGCACTCCTCCACATATCTTTCAGTACTACGGGCGTCTTGATAAATGGAACACAGGATGTCCTTCACAATGTTTCATTGAGGAGATAAATGTTCATTGATCACAATGTTCATGATTGAGGAGGGGTCATGGGAAATAGTTTAGAGGTGACAAACTAGAACAAGACCAAAATTTTTTTGAGTCCAGCAGAAAAAGTTGCAATGACAAGCATTTTGTTAATGTAGTACAGTATACTTATGCAGTATCTTTGCAAGCTGTTTATTTTAAAGTTATTGAGATTATCCACTCTCTTCCAGGTCGAGCTTCTGCTTCCCCGTCTTTAGACGTCCTCATTACGCTGCTCACACTGGGAGCCAACGGCTACAAGAAACTGCTGTCTGAGAGAAAGGTAAAACAAAGAACAATGGATCTCTGGGCTACATTTTTCATAACTGAAAAATCTAATCAGTCAAATTACAGCTGGGCAGCATCACTGTTAATTTAGTATTATTTATATACTGTTATAGTTTTTATTTAAAAATGGTAAATAGTAAAAATAGTTTTAATTTACTTCAGTTTTGGTTTTACTTTGAGTTCTTGATTTTGTGTTACTTATATAATAGTTTTTATTAATATGAAAACACTTATTTTTGTATATTTTCAGGTTTCATTTGAATTTTTTGTAATTCTGTTTGCTTTTGTCACTTGCTTTAGTTTTTTTTATTTATTGTAATTTTAGTACTTCAAATGGCTCCATTTTTTTTGTTTTCAATAAAGGAGAGATGGCTGAGAGACATTACAAGAGAGAAAGGTTCAGAAGAACTTCACTGGAAAAAGAAGTGTTAGGATCAGCCAAGAGCTTTAGGGCCCACATTAATATTAGAAAAGCTTTCCAGTGTTAGAGAGACTGAAAACAAATGCTGAGGTTGCGTTGTTTCTGCTCCATTCGTGAGTAACATTGCTTTTGCTGTGTTTCACAAAACCAAGATAAGCTGTTGTTGTAATGTTAGCTATAGTAAGGGCAGTTTTGAGTGTCATTGTTCGTCTGGAGCTGCTGTGCTGCAAACTCTTTCTTGTATATACTCTTGTGAACTATATGTTCACTTCTTTTCATCCTTGTCGTTTGTTCATTGTCCTTGCTTTATTTTCCGTGAATCATTATTCTGCTTTACTTCAGCTATCATAAAAAGATGTCTTCATGCTTTTGGGGGGAAGAGCAATTAAGGGAGGGGTTTGTTTTTTTGGGTTGATTTCAAACACTAACAGTGTTTCTCAGAAATCACTTACCGCCCCTTTAAATGATATCAAGTCTTTCCTTGGAAGTTTACTGAGGCCCCCTGGGTGAGAACCACTAGTATTGAAGCAGTTGGGCATATTATCCCAATGAGACTCCAGTACATGGTGGAAATACCATTAGCCATCATGTGATATGGAACTTACGGGGATATTGATTTTCTTCTAATGGATCCGGATTATTAATCATTTACAGCCTTTGTTGATCATACTGTTGATCATAACATTATGTTCTTTGTGGTCAGACTCAGATTTGGTGGTTTAACGTGTTTTAGCTAAAAGAGAAAAAAATAACTTTGTCACCATGTGAAAAAAGTGCACTTTAGCATTTCTTTTTAAAAGAGTACCTATAACAGAAGTAATGTATTTTAAAATAACATACTTAAATGTAAAAAACTGTTTTTAAAAAATGTATTCCAGTATAAATTTATATTAAATACAATTTCCAAAAGTAGGACTCAAGTACATTTATATGTGTATTTTCATATGTACTTTGAAATATGGTGCTAGAAATACTTAAAAGTGCTGAATGTCTATGGTAAATTAAAATATTGAAAATTGTATGTTCTGTATTTAAATGTATTTGTAATTTTAAATTATATTTACATTTGGAATGATAAAATTGTGAATTAGTATATTTAAAGTACTCTACCTGCACTTTATTAAAATATCCACCACATTAAAATAAGTGTACTTACAGCACAAAAAAACATGCAAAAATTTAAAGTGTATTTTTAAAGTAAATATTTTATTTGACATTGTGCTAAAGTTTATAAAGTGTCCCTTTAAGTACACGTTTATCTGGCCTTTTATCTCATTAATATTTTATATATATATATATATATATATATATATATATATATATATATATATATATATATATATATATATATATATATAAGCATTTAAGCACATTTATCCAGACAAGGCATAAGTCTATTCCCAGACTAGAATATATGTTTAAGCTGTTTTAATTGAAAACAACTTGTCACAAAATATGCCACTGCCAATGTTTTGTCTCAAGATGCATATTAGTAACATTTTCATATTTTCTAAGGAATGTTTATAAAAGCTACTTAAATGTCTTAATTAAACTAAGGACTAATCCTGGTTTAATTTAAGCCTTGTCTATGGAACCAGGCCTTATTTTTGAGATTTTTTCGGAGAGTATTGTTGGTGGTTTTTAGGGCGTTCGTATTTGGTTGCTAAAATTTTCCATTGATTGTTAGGATGTATTTCATTTGCATAATGTGGGTTGCTGCATATTTTGAACTGTCAAAGACAGCAGACTATTGTCTCTGGATTTTCATGCTGTCTGACCAACATCATCATAATAGGGGCCTCTTACAGTTCATTTGTAATTGATCCCAGTGGTGGACCACAGCACTGCCAACACAGCTGATTCTGTTGACGCAATTACATTACAGCTTCAGATGGGAAAGCAGGCTGTATCTTTGCCTGGAAAAGAGAAAGCTAGGGTGGCTGGTGAATGAAGCAGGTGGTGGGTACACTGTAGGCCAGCAGACACAGAATTGCTACATTAGCAGAAAACAGAATGTGCGACAGGAAAAGCTGTGTAAAGTGGAGAGCTATTTATAAATAGAGTTTTGTATGTCCCGCAGGAACTGTACAGCCACCTGGCACAGGAGCTGAAGACTCTCGCCGAGAGGCATGGGGAGAGATTGCTGCATACGCCACACAATCCAATATCACTGGGTGAGGAATGATGCATAATGTACTGTATAGTGCAATGTCATGTGAGCAAGAGGGCTGCTGCTGCTTTTATACAACAGTTAAGTAAACAAGAATTATTTGATTTGTATTTGGTTTGGTTGGGTATCATAAACCAGTTAACCCCTGCTGGCAAGGCATAGACATGGATTTATAATCACTAAGGTCCTAATTTTGAGCTTGTAAGGGGGTTCAGGGGCTCCGAGAAAATATTTGATTTCTCTAATCTACACTTGTGCATTTCAAGATGGTTGAAGGACAAAAAAAGGATAAGAAATCGCTTTAAAACCATGGGGATCAGTGGGAACTAATTATTTGTCAATACCAGCTCATTTCCATCACTCTTTCTTTTTTCTTGCCCTGTCTCTTCCCCTCCTGAAGCTCAGCTTTGACTGATATTCTGTTCATGTTAGTCTATGTCAGTGAGGAAAGCAAACATAGGGTCAAATTATATTTAGCCAATATGTTTTATTAATAATTTTCTTAGACAAGTTCACTTACGAACATTACATTTATTAAATTAATTTACATTATGTATACATTCATTATTAATTTTATGCTTAATATGCTAAACACTGCTTTGTTAATGTTTCTTATCCTCTCACCTTGACAGTTACTAATTACATTAATCACGTAAATTATATAGGCCTATTTCATTTACCTGATAACTTTTGTTGATCATTTAACCTTTCAATCCTAAAACGGCTATCAAATTCTCACTGCGCTAGCAGTCGCGTTCAGCAGCTTCTGTGAACTTAAAGCCAGTCTGCTTTGATTTGATTGGTCATCTAAATGTTTTTGACATTGGCGAGCGGTGACAGACCGCAGAGCAGCTCAAATGACAACATCTTGGTGCTTTGCAATATCCTTGCAACACTAAAGTAGCGTTAATACTATATTAGGCAATTATAGTATTTGAGAAGTACCGAGGTCCGGTGACCTCATCGCTGGCGACGGCCATTCCTGCTGCAGCTACACAATCTCTGCATTTTTCTCTTTTTGGCAACCGTTCAAATGTGGTCATGTATGGTTAAGCATCTGAAAACATTTCAGTTCAACAATTCAGTTTGCACTTAAGTATATATTTTTTTAAATATATTATTTTAGTAATAAATACTTAAAAGTGTGGTAAAGTTTACTTCTTAGTCACATGATTGCATATATTGTTGTATTGTCCTGTTCCTTTCTGTTCCCTTACATTTTCAAACTAAAACTAATGTACGAAAGTGAAGCAAATGTATGAAATGTGTCTAACGTTGTTTCCTGTGCATTCCAGCTATGTCGCTGAACTGTCTCCAGACACACAGTCACGCAGCGGTCACTCAGCTGGGCTCCATGCTCTTCACCAGACAGGTGTCTGGGGCCAGGTGAGCTCATGCCCTTGCACCGCAACCTTTTATATCTATATATGTTGTCATCTAAAGTCTCAGAAGATATGAAGTCCGTTTCCTCAGGTTCAAACAGATGTGATGAACTGGCTGCATATCCAACTGTTTGATAAGCAGAAAGTGTCTTGATACTTTTTAACAATCTGTCTATTGTTATATAATATACAGTAATCCCTCAACGCTTCGCGGTTCAAGTTTCATGTCCTCAGTACATCGCAAATTAAAAAAAAAAATTAATCGAAAAATTAAAAAAAATACCGCCATATGCAGTGTTGCTTCATCGTGATGTGAGAGAAACGGTTTCCCAGGATTCCAGACAAAGAGAGAAACTCTCTCAGAGGCTTTGTACACACCCACGGACACTCAGACAAGACATGTGATTGGTTCCCGCCGCAAGATTGACGAATAAGAGCACGAGTGGAGTGGGAGCCTCTTCACCTCTCTCAGAAGCAAATGTTGATGATCCAGCGCCGATATCTGACGATGAGGCGCTTCCAGAACTGATTTAAAGGCCTCATTTATACCAGTGCAATAACACCATCATCATCACATTCTTTGAGTCAAATCTCAAGATACCACTGTCATTGATGAGTGTAGAGCACCATAATACGTATCGTATGAGAGAGAGAGAGAGAGAGAGAGTAAATGTATAATATTAAGGTTTTATAATTAAATAGATTTAATTAAAATATATATATAAAGTATAAATATACATATTTTAAACATTCTGGTACCTTATGTACGGAAATTCCTAGAGGGGCAATCCTACTTCACAGATTTTCACCTATCGCGGGGGCTTCCGGTCCACATTAACCGCGATAAATGAGGGATCACTGTATATTCTAATTAACCCTGCTTAGTAGCCTAACTAGCTTTTTTCATGAAATGTTACACTTAATGTGTGACTTAAGTCTCACAATACTTTCTGTTGTTTACAGTTCACTTTTTATAAACTATACAAGCTGACTGATTGAATAGTTTCAATCCCAAAGCTAAATTTTTTTCTTCTCTTAATATTTTTGATTACACTTTATTGTAAGGTCCCTTACAGTGTAATTGCACATTTAATACTGAGTAATAACTACATGTGCTTGCTGTAGGCTTAGGATTAGGGTTAGTTGCTTGTAATCATGCATAATTTATAGTTATTACTATAATAATTAAATGCAACGTGTAACAAGGTTACTGTATAATAAAGTGTTACCATGTTTTCTGCTGGACATGAGATGATCTGCTGCAATATTAATGAAACTATCTTTCTGCTGTCCGCTTTCATTTTTTAAATGGGAGTCTTTCTCATTCTCAAGGGTTTATCTCGTTGCATTATCCTCTCCACCTCCTTTTAGTCCGTCACTGACTCTGCACTATATCTGCAGTGATAGATGTGCAACGAATACATTTGACACAATCATTTAAGGTTAAACTTAATGTCTGCAGTGAATTTGGTTTCAGAAGATTCTTGTAAAACTCAGAATTGGCTCATGTTTTGCTTTAAATCGGTTTTGGCTTGAAAGGTAGAGACTATTTGTCCTCATTAATGTTTTAGAGGACCAGTTTAGTTTATCAATGTTGGTGAGAAATGAATCATTGGAGTAGTAATTATAAGGATGGGAACATTATCATGAGAACTTATGCTTTCATTGACCACATGCTATAAAATCAGATAAGATACATTTTAGTTCAGTTTGTACTTTGGGTTGTGCGTTCATCAAAGGTTTGTTGCAAAATTGTGTTGCAGGGTGGTCCCACTGGGTGTGGAACAGACAGTGAACGGACACACGTTCAACGGCTTCATGTCGCACACCGATTCCTATCCATGCCCGTACCTTAATGCAGCCTCTGCCATAGGAATAACCAAAGAAGATATAACATTGTGCATCAAAAGACTTGATAAATGCCTCAAGAGCCTTAGGAAAGAAGCTTCTGCAGAGAAGAGTGAGTCCGTGTCTCCTACTGAAGATTTGAAAGACTAAACAGACCTCTAATGCTCTGGTTGAATGAGTTGTATACATAGGATTCATTTTTTTCGTAACTTGACGTTGCAATAGCCTTGTGTGTGATTTTTTATATATATTAACATATGGCCACAAATGCATCCGTTTGTTTCCTCTGTGCGTTTAGACTTTTTGAAAGCTGTGTATCATGACTTACAATAAATACAAATTAATTGTTGCTATTGTTTTTTTTTTTAAGAACATCATTATGGTTCCATATACAGTGGGTACAGAAAGTATTCAGACCACCTTACATTTTTCACTCTTTGTTATATTGCTGCCATTTCCTAAAATCATTTAAGTTTATTTTTTTCCTCATTAATGTACACACAGCACCCCATATTGACAGAAAAACACTGAATTGTTGACATTTTTGCAGATTTATTAAAAACGAAAAACTGAAATATCACATGGTCCGAAGTATTCAGACCCTTTGCTGTGACACTCATATATTTAACTCAGTTGCAGTCCATTTCTTCTGATCATCCTCGAGATCGTTCTACATCTTCATTTGAGTCCAGCTGTGTTTGATTAAACTGATTGGACTTGATTAGGAAAGCCACACACCTGTCTATATAAGACCTTACAGCTCACAGTGCATTTCAGAGCAAATGAGAATCGTGAGGTCAAAAGAACTGCCTGAAGAGCTCAGAGACCGAATTGGTTACAGAAATCTGAATACTTTCTGTATTTTCTGTACTTTCATGGTTTAATGCAATGTAAAATTCTGTTCAGAGCTCTTTGTCAGCTTTTACCCAACAAACCTTTCTACTCACAGGTGATTAAACAAGGATCACATGACCCAAAAAAACAACAACCACCTAAACAAAACATCTGAGTTTAAAAACTAGTTGGGTAAAAACACTAAGTGCTTGCACAGTGCAGTATTTAAACCATTAAAGCATTTTTAATAACATCTGTTCAGAGGAAGGTGTACAGTATCATTTTCATATCAGAAGTGTTGAATCAGCTTCTCACGCTATGCTGTAATGCATTTTATGTGCAGTCCAGCAGCTTTTCTGTTAATGATTTATATTGGATCAGCCTCTGCTGTTCTCTCACACTGTCATCTTCCTCCACTGATCCCTCCGCTACACTTCCAAATTCCATCTGTTCAACAAGCCATGTCTCTTAGTCATAAATGTATCTCTTATTGTTTATCTTCCTGTTTTGCTGACACAGATTTTTCCTACCACTTAGGCTACACTTATCCTTTTCCTCCCATCATTAATCACTCCGATTATGACTTTGCTCTTAAAAGTAGGGAAAGCAATTTTTTTCATAATCACTTTTTGTTATACTGCTTGAAAATCCGAATAGCAATCAATAATAAAAGTGGTCTAAATATTTTAAAGAAATTACGGATATCTTCTGTGGAACTCTCAAGACCCACAAAATTTTCATCAAGTCATTCCTGTGAACATATGTATTTCCATACTGCTCATGCAGAAATCACTCATCATCGGTGCGTTCCATAAGGCTATACAGTCACAGAGTGCTGTAAACAAACAGCAGTCATCTTTTACAGTTCCTGAACCAGATTACAAGATGCAACTACGTTCACGACTTCAGACTCAGATTTATACGTTTCTATGATCACTATCAACGCTGAAAGGAATCTGCAGCAGTCAGGTCATACAGGTCAGCACTCTTTAAGTTATGTTCATTATTATTGTAAGGTTATGTGCTTTGAGACATGCGGTAATTTAATGGCGACTCGTGACGCTTTTACACAATCTGCTCTGGCTAAGCGTGTTCATGTGTTTTGAAAGGGGGCGTGGCTTTGGAGACGCTCTAAAGCAGGGGTCTCAAACATGCGGCCCGCGAAACAATATTTTGTGGCCCGCGGGACAATATGAAAGTTTAATGTAAGTGCGGCCCGCGAGTTTTGAATGAATAGCGCTTTACCGCATTGTGTGCGGAAGATTCCTTTTTCGTGCAAGCAGTGTTGCCAGATTGGACTGACGAATGAGACGGGGATGAGACGGGCCTGTTTTTGTGGAATTTATATGCATTTGTAGGCTTGTTTTAATGGAATTTATATGCATTTATATATGAAATTTGGGCGGGTTTGTCATCAAAAACAAGCCCAATTTTTATCGACCAGCCCAATGCATTTTTTCCCGGTCGGACGTGACCAAAAGGAGCCCAATCTGGCAACACTGCGTACAAGCTGGAGCTGTACAAACCAACCAATCACAGTGGAGTATATGACTCCCGGAGGCTAATCACAGTGGAGTATATGACTCCCGGAGGCCAATCACAGTGGAGTAAATGACTTCCTGGGGCCAATCACAGTGGAGTAAATGACTCCCGGAGGCGGGGCATCGGCCGGGCTTGATGCAGACAGAAACATTTCACAACTATGGAGCTGCCCGTGTAACTTCACATTTATCAAAGCCGTCATAGAATTATTACTTCTTATTGTGTTTGAAATTGAGTATGTTCTACTTTGAGCTGGACAAAGTCAATGTTACTGTTATAATTGCGAATGATATGTTATCATAACGAATCTGCAAAATAACGACCAACATGTCCGATGCTCCGTTGACAGTGTCGCCGAGGGGAGTGGAGCTCCGCTGGGACACTCAGCCAGATAACGCCCGCAGTCCCGCTTGAGGCTCATCAGGGGCCTCAGTTTCCCGCCCCAGTTACACAGTCAACGGGACATCTGTGTTGGCTAGATTGTCCCGATGAACCCATGGGGTTAATATAGAAAATAAAATCCAGTAAATAACGTCTCCGTGGCTTCATCCCATTGTATATAATAAATATATTAAAGGTGTCCCACAGTCCCAGCTGATAATTTATCATCCCGGTAGCAGTCGCCTATCTCGGTATTTTCTACCATATACAAATGTTACGATGTTCATGTCATCAGGAAAGTATGGAAGCCACAGTTGAGAAAATTTTTATTTATTTAAGTCATAATAATGAGAGGGTTTCTCAAAATAATGACTTTGTATCTCGAATAAATTAGGAAGTTTATCATAATAATGACTTAGTATCTCAAAATAATGAGTGTTTATCATAATAATGACTTAGTATCTTGAAATAATTACTTAGTATCTCGAAATAATGAGAAAATTTCTCATAATAATGAGTGTTTCTCATAATAATGAATTAGTATCTCGAAATAATGACTTAGTATCTCGAAAAAATTTGTAACTTTTTCCTCAATCTTGAACTTCAGTAAGTCCAAGTCCAGGTCTACTTACTGACGATCATCTTCAAGCTATACTGAGAGTCTCAACTGTTTCCTCTCTCAAGCCAAATGTGTCTCAGCTGTGTGAGAGGAAGATCTGCAGGTCGCTGGCAGCAAGAAGTATAGGCAAGACAAGTCATTTTCAGAAGAACCGTTAATGTTCTTCAATATTCTGTTTATGTTCAGGACAGTTCATGTTCAGAAGAACCCATTGAAATTAAAGAACTGTCAATAATGACGTTTGAGAAAATATATTTTTTGTGGAATACTTGATGCGGCCCTGCCTCACCCAAACTCTGCCTCCTGCGGCCCCCAGCTAATTTGAGTTTGAGAACCCTGCTCTAAAGGGAGGGTGGGATCATGTGCTTTATGCTTTATTCTATTGCTAGCCTCTCTGATATACATAGTTCCCGTATGACGTCAGCACATACGTCACTGTATGGTGATCGCCCATGTTGTGGGGCATTGCGTGTGGCTTGAATACAATTTGCAGTCACACAATGGTTAATACATGCTCGTTTAAAGATCGTACAAACCGTGCAGACGATTCCGTGAAACGTAGTTTTTACACTAAACCTGTTGTGAGGACATTTGAAGTAGAGCAAACGAAGACGTTAAGTGAAGAGCGACAACGGACATGGTTAGCGAACAGAAAATAACTGCCGTCGAAACTGCTCTGATCGAATTCATACAAGCTACTTTTAACAAATACTCTATCGATTAGTGTCATTATCATCATTAACAGTAGTACTATCAGAATAGATATCAGATATTTCGTACAGTGAATGAAACAGAGTCGTCGTATTTTGTGGTCGGTTTATCTTTGTTTTGAATCTTAAAGTGAACATGAACTTGAGTTCTTAACAACTTTTCATAGGCATTAAACACTGCTAATTCACATATACAACCACGTTTATAATTAGTAAAAAAATAAAAACAAAAAACAACATCTATATCTAGTAATTTTATTTTACAATCAATAAATACCATTATTTACAATCACCATGGGTTGCTTCAACAATGCCCGTTTTTTTTTTTAATGGTATCATTCATGATCTGTGAGTGTCGTACCTAAAATTGCAGAGAAAATTCCAGTGAATTTCTGTTATTTTGAGCATTTTTACCGTTGACGCTTACCGTTGCCATAACCAACACGTTGTCGCTCACTTCCACGACAATGACGTCTTTAACCCAACCATTGACAAACTGGTAAGCTTCAAGCGATTTGTAACTTTTCAAATCCTCTAAAATGTAAGCACTTTTCGTGTTTACTCAATAATTTAAAATGTCTATGTACCGGTAGGTAATGTCCGGGAGGCATCAGACGTTACTCGTCAGTTTTCCTTTGCCAGTTTCGTACGGATCAGTGCACCGATCAGGCTTACCTTAGCCGCGTATCTTTCGCGTAATACTTTCTCTAACCCATCTTTGTACTTTCCTGACTTTGGTGCCATTTCTACTTAAGATTTGATTACGATCTGTTTCGGCGTTACGCATTGTAGGAAGCCTTCCAGCTCTGAGCTTGCCCCAGAGCATGGCCACCGGAGGTTGACTCCGCCCACATTCCAAAACTATGGGAACTATGTATTGCCTACCCTACTTTTAAAGTATTAGCCAAACAGGCCTCCCTTATTTCCATATGTTCAAATACCATTACCCAACCTTACTATTATAATCAACACATGATGATTATGATGATGGAAGAACACAGTATTACAAACGGCCTGATAATCCTTAGTTTTGTGTCTCAGTTCGTTTGCATTGCATCTCGTAGTTCATCTAGAACAGGGGTGGGCAAACTATTTGTCTCGCGGGCCACATTGCTCGCGCGAGCAAAAACAGCAGTCGAGAGCGGGCGAATGTTCGCGCCCGCGCGCAGATTAGATGTCACACGCGCGCGAGTGATTAAAATGAGCTCGCGGGTACCCGTATTTACGTGTAGCTCCGTTTTCCGCTCGCGGATGTAATTTACGCGCGCGCAAACATCAGTTTTGCGCTCGTTCCTTTTTAGCACGGAAATAACGCCATAAAGGGGGGTGTAGAGGGGTTTGCGACACACGCCTACTCTCCACCACAGCTTCAGCGCCGCGACAGAGTGACATTACAGGAAAATGTAAAATGAAGGAGGTTTAATACAGGTTCGGCAAGTTCGGCGGGCCGTAGTTTGCCCACCCCTGATCTAGAATGTCTTTAAGTTCCTTTATGGTCTCCTTTATTTTTGTCACAAATTTTCTGGTCTCAGACTTCAGCTTGTTGCTCTTCTGCTTGTTGAGTGTCTGCGAGCAGCAGGTTTATCGTGACTGTGATTCTCTGATTCTTTTATATGCATATGTTTTTAACATAAATATTAGGATGTCAGAATTGCAAGTTTTACACTCAGAATTGCGATGTGATCTTGCAATTGTGGGTTATAAAGTCAGAAATGTGTGATTTATAAACTTTAAATTGCGATGAAATAATTGCAGTAACAAGCTTTCATAGTTTCCAGCCTTTTTTTGAGGAAATTAGTTAAACATATAGGTGTGAAGTCACTGTAGAACTCTAAATCTAGTACTGTTTATTTGCAAAATGAAAGATAGTTGTAAAAAGAAGACAACTCCAGATGCTCCTCAGGATCTGAGGGACCTGTCTCATTGACTAATCAGCTTGCTTTGAAAGCGGTAATAGAACAGGCTGTTTTTATACAGTGCAGTTAGGCAATGCATTGCTTTGACAGTTAAATAGATGTTAGCATGCTGATGATTTTCTAACAGTGAGACTGTCAAACAGCGAAACTAACAAAGAGCTTTCTGTCCCTCCATTGAGAGCTTACGCAACTACCACTTTCAATCCCCAGAAAGGTAGTAAATGCATCAATTATACAATCCATGTGACTCTAGTGGTTAAACCTCAATTTTATGAAGTGATGCGAATGCTACCGCTAAAACACAAAACTTCCCACTATAGTTACAAAATGTACACGCCACGACAACTGTACACGTCACAACACACGTGCATCTTGATGATCTCGTGAACGCATGTTGGAGATTAATATTTTGTGAAAAAAAAAAAAATTTTCCTTCAAAAAAAAGCAGTTGTGTTGCTAAAATTGAGGTTAAGCCACTGGAGTCTTTAACCACCTTTCTGGTGCTTGAAAGTGGTAGTTGAGTAGGCTGTCAGCAGATGGACAGAAAGCTTGGATTTCATTAAAATTACTTTCATTTGTGTTCCAAAGATGAACGAAAGACTTACAGGTTTGGAACGACATGTGGGTGAGTAATTAATGACATATTTGACAATTTTCCTTTTTTGTTTAATGTTCCTTAAAACAATTGTGCCGTAAAAATAGTCTTAATAAGAGCCTTTTAGCATTTTACATGTTATGTCAATATATCATAAAATATTTCAAATAATTGTAAAAGATCTTTCAGTCCCGTTGAGTGTTTACTAATGCCCGCTATGTCGAGAACCACTTCCCTATGAAATACTTTGTGCAAGTATACTCTTAAAAATAAAATCGTCTTTTAACATCCATGGAAACTTTCAATTCAACTGTTCACTGAAAGTTTTTTTTTCTTTGGGGAACCAAAAAAGCTTCTATGTTATTGCTGGGACACACCCTTTTATGAACTTTATTTTTAGAATTGTATGCAAATGCAGCTTGGCCAGTTCTACTTGCCAGTTGTTTGTTACAAAATGTTTTGGCATGCAATTCATAGTGTGCTGGTAAAGCTTTCACAGCTGCATCTATATAGTGAATCATGCATTTGTATTTGCAATATTTCTAATAATGTCTAGCCTGCAAGTAGCAAATCAACCTTATTGATTATTTACAAATCCTTTGATATTAAAAGAAAACTTCACTGTGTGTGATTTCATGGGGGCTTTGATGGTGCTCAAAATTACAAGAGGCCCAGTATACACAGAACGTTCTCCTAACGTTCCCATATAGTTACTGTTTGGTTATTTTTTGGGGGACCAAATAAGAATGTTTTAGGAACGTTCTTTAGTGGTTATTTTTTGTAACCTACAGGGAATTTTGTAGGTTCCACAAAACCTACAGCCTTTTGTAGGTTCCCTTCATGGTATGTTTTGGGATTAATTTTGAAACCTAAAGAGAACATTCCCAGAACGTTATTTATTTAGTAATAATTTTGAATTCATTCTTATGTGTTTGAACAATAAATAATTTAGAAGATGTAGTTTGTAGACTGATTATTTGTGTGCAGGCCTATCGGGATGTAGAGGTTAAGAGAACGTTCTCTGAACGTTTTGAGAACATTACCCTAACATAAAGGGACCATTCTATTTACATAAAGAAAACGTTCCTGGCTAACCTACAGGGAACGTTCAAATGTTTGTTCTGGGGACATTCTGGAAACCAGAAACTAACATTCCCAGAACGTTATGTTTTAGTAATAATTTTGAATTAAGTCTTATGATTTTGAACAATAAATAATTTAGAAGATGTAGTTTGTAGACTGATTATTTGTGTACAGGCCTATCAGGATGTAGAAGTTAAGAGAACATTCTTTGAACATTTTGGGAACCTTTCGAGAATGTTTTGGGAACGTTACCCTAACATAAAGGGACCGTTCTATTCACATAAAGAAAACGTTCCCATGGCTAACCTACAGGGAACGTTCAAATGTTTATTCTGGGAACCAGAAACTAACATTCACAGAACGTTCTGGGAACCAAAAATTGTTAACTAGGGGAAAAGTATTTCCCTTCTCTAAAATGTCAGAGAAAATGCCTTTATTTTTATGCATATCTCAGGATTCCTGACTGCATATTGGCCAGATACGCAGCTATAAAGGTAATCATCTTTGAGGCTGTTGAACCAGCATCCGCCGTTATTGGGCGCCCTAATAAATAAATAAGTGGAGAGAGGAGCGATGCAGCCGAACTGCTGATGTCAGGCGCTTCAGTGCTGCATTTCATGCTGCAGGGTGGATGGCGACGGCGATCTTCTCCGGATCCACACATGCGAGCCTGACGAACACCATGCGGTCTGTCGTGATTATATCGGCGCTGGTATTATCCCTGGCCACGGTAGGGGACACGGCGAAAAGGGCTAATAAATGCCCGTCCTCATGTAGCTGCTCCAAGGAGTCTATTATCTGCGTCGGGTCCTCGCATGTCCCTCGGTCCATTCCCAACGATGTCGGTTCACTGTAAGTCTCCATCATTTCCCCCCCTTTTTTCTGTATTAGATCATTTAGTGCGTTCATGTATTCTTGTACTTGCATTCAAAGCTTAGTTGGAAACATAGAACCGGCATGACCGTATTCAGTCATATTTAGGCTACTGCCTTTATAATATATGGAATTAAATTTGTGCCAAAATCGTACGGAATGTCTCATGCGGCCGATGTTTTACAGGAGTATCGTGAATGGGACCTTCTCTGAGGTCAAGGAGGCGATGTTCTCACACATGCCGTCCTTACAGTTACTGTAAGTGATACCCATCTGACTAAGCAAATGAGAAATGATGTTAATTCTCTTGTAAATGTTCTTTTCATAAACTTACATAAGATTTGAGATTTCTTTCATAGAAGAAAATTATTCAGATTTTTGTGTTGCATCCATCATATTTGATATAAACTTATATCCACTATCTCCTTTTGCTGATTATCTTTTCCACTTTAGCTGAATTACATTTAGGACAGTTGTAGTATGACAAAAAAATAAAAATGAAATATTTAACCAATACTCCACCTACCAAATTATGCAAACTACCAAAAACGTTCTGAAATTTTAAACCATTGACCCGCAGTTAAATAAGCTGTCTAATTTAATGACGGGAAATATTACTTTAGTTACTTTAGATCAGTGGTTCTTAACCTGGGTTCAATCGAACCCCAGGGGTTCGGTGAGTCAGTCTTAGGGGTTCGGTGGAGCAGTGGTCCCCAAACCCCGGTCCGTGGATCGTATCACAGATCAAATGGTATCGGTCCGGCCATGGAAATACAATTACGTCCATTTTATTGTTAGGAGCTGAGCATCGCGCTACCCACAACAGTCGATCACTGCGCAACATCCCCCCGTCAACAGTTGAGCATCGCGCTTACCCCCCCGGGGTTCGGTGAATGTGCACATGACACTGGTGGGGTTCAGTACCTCCAACAAGGTTAAGAACCACTGCTTAATATAAATATTGAACCATTTGTTAAATACGTTTTGTCTGCAGCTAATCCAATGCTCCTCAACTAAACCCAAGAAGGTGACAGTTGACAAATAGAAAGGGCTCTTTCCCCTCTATAGCAATTTAAATAGTCAGGGGCCATTTGCTCCTAGAAAATGTTTTCCTCCTGTTCCCTTTTTGACACTGAGAACATTGTGACTTTTCCATTCTGTCATTGGCGTAAGTAGGATGTCAGCGATTTGATACACTGACTTAGCGATATAGAGAAATCTGTGCCTGCCCTGGCACTCATTGAGAGAGAAGGCAAGTTTTATATGTGTGTATCGAAAAACTGTAGCAACACTCCATTTAAACAACAGTGCAATGCAAACACTCAGCCGAGCTTATAGTTGCAACGATAATGATCATTGGTAATGGTTGTGACTGTAAACTCTTGACAGGTTGCTGAACTCCAATGCACTCACAACAATAAGGGACGATGCATTTTCTGGCCTTCCACACCTGGAGTACCTGTAAGTTTTCTTTAATGATTATTAATGGATATAGATGTCTGTCTATAGGAATGGAAGGTATTTTTAAGTCAGCCATTAATGTGAGAGTAAGATATGATGGGAAGATCTGTCTGTCTGTCTGTCTGTCTGTCTGTCTGTCTGTCTATCTATCTATCTATCTATCTATCTATCTATCTATCTATCTATCTATCTGTCTGTCTGGCTGTCTGTATACATACATATACAATTAAAATGCATTTTTAAATATTTTTTTATTTAATTGTATAGCCTTGCTACTCACAGAGATTACTATATTTATGGTTCAGTTTATCATTCTGGTTCCATTTCATGTCCACTGACCATCGTCTTTTACTCTTAATTTTCTCTCTATTCTATAGGTTTGTAGAAAACAACAAGATTGAGACAACATCAAAATACTCTTTCAGAGGACTTAGGGATTTGACTCATCTGTACGTTTTATTGCAATCAATTAATGTACCTTTGCCAATTATCTGTAATGTAATTTACTCTAAAGTGTTGCTGTCTCCCTCACAGGTCCTTGGCAAACAACAACATTAAAGCCTTGCCCAGAGAGCTATTCATTGATCTGGACTCATTGATAGAGTTGTGAGTCTGAACTTCTGAAAATGCTTACTTAGCATTGCCATACACTTTAGTGAATATGATATGTTTCTGGTTTCACAGACAGGGCTTAGATTAAGCCAGGGTTAGGCCATAGTTCAATTAGGACATTAAAGTAGAGTATAGTAAAGTAAAGTTTTTATAAAGGTGCCTGAGACAAAAAAACATCTTGAGACAAAACAATGACACTAACATATTTTATGAGATGTCAGTGCAAGTTGCTTTCAGACAAAAAGGAAAGCCCCTAGACCTAAGCCTTGTCTGTGAAACTAGGGGAAAGTCTCTTATTTTAGCCTAGAGAAAGGGGCACAATACATTAATCTACTCATGCTTTCTGATTGATTTTGTTCCTGTACTATGTATTTCCTTGCAGAGACCTGAGGGGCAATGTTTTTGAATGTGACTGTCGTGCAAAATGGTTGATGATGTGGCTAAAGAGCACAAATGCCACTGTGTCAGACGTCCTCTGCGCCGGCCCTGAGGAGATGAAGGGCAAACGGCTCAATGACATGGCGAGCTTACATAACGAGTGCATCTCTACAGGTATGTGCATGTGTCTATTTTCAGTCTATAAATCCAATCTAGTGACTTTTGTTTATAGCCATTCACCAGTAGAAACAATATGGTAGAATTTCTAAATGCATGTTATAGATATACAGTAATACCTCGGTTTACGAGTTTAATTCGTTCCAAGAGCGAGCTCGTAAACCAAAATGCGCGTACACCAAAACAAATATCCCCATAGGAATGCACTAAAAATCAATTGATTCGTTCCACACGACCACACATGCCCATTTTAAATATTTTTTGGGTTTTACCCTATTAATTGCAGTTAAAATTATAAGCATTAAGATCTCATATAAATACTAATTAATAATTGACCATTAAACTCTAAAAATACACAATACACAAAAATTGACAATTTACTGTAATGCACTTCAGCTGAGGAGACGAGAGGAGGGAGGAGGGGGGAGCGGGGAAAGCAAGGATTCAAGCGCAAATGAGTGAATTTATTATAATAGTGCAGAAAACAAACAAAGTGATAATCCAGAGTTAAAGTCGTGGAACATGGGAGATGGGGAGCCGCGAATGAACTCACGGGAGCCGCAAACAAACGAACGTGCGGGAGCCGCGAACGAACGAACTCACAGGATCCGCGAACGAACGAATACACACACACACACAGGCAGAACTAGGAGACAATGAATTCATGAACCGTGACAGTTACTGCTTACATGTTACATGTACCTGTATATTTCACTACGTGAACAAAAGTGATCACATTTAATTAATATTAACAACAGGAGGTAAAACGCTGTAAATCACTTATAAAAGTATGCACTGTGGTGAATGATGCAGCCAAACCAAGCAAAGCTGAGAGAATGAATGAGTTAAGGGGTGATAAAGGGGTTGGAACGGCTTATTTTCTTTTACATTTACATTTTACATTTATGCATTTTGGCACCTTGACTGTATAATGAGAGGCTGTGTTTAGGATATTTCCAGTAAAAATGGGTGTGACGATGCTGAGCGTTAGGACTTTTTTTAGGACACAAAAATGTGCGTGGGTGAGGGAAAAATTTTCTCGTACACCGATACAATGCTCGTACACCGATTCGACCCTCCATGCTCGTACACCGATTTGCTCGTATACCAAGTCGCTCGTAAACTGAGGTATTACTGTATAGATTTCTGATCTTGCCATAATTGAATATTCTGGTGAATACTACCCCATTTCTAGAAATGCTGTGACATTTTGTAAAATGCAATAAAATCAAGAATCTGTGATTTGTTAATTCTCTTGAACCTTCTGCAGGCAGGCCAGTCAAGCACATCCACTGTACAGAGTAGAGTGTTAAATTTGTAGCATGTACCATTATTTATTTTGATGGCTGGCTCTGTAAAATCACATTATATGCCTACACGTCAATGGACAAAACCATACCGTTTGCACTGATGCACCCCCATGTGCAGATGTAACTAATAAAAGTCTAGATGGTCCCTTTCGTCTTTGGGACTGATAAATCATTGTCCATTTTTTCCAAATAAAACTGGAACATGGACTCATTTGACACATATTTTTACTGTCTTTGACAGGCATCTGTGATGAGCTTGGGTTCAGAGAACTCTGCGGCACCTCTGCATAGAATTGATGTATAGCTTTCACTGTATGCTGAGCAGAGTTTCAAATTGATTATTTTCTTGATGCAATGGCAAACTGTGTTAAGTGAAAACGGTTTTCCAAAGTACTCTCGAGCCCATGTGGCTATGTTTAACAGAGTAGCATGACGTTACTCAAGCAGTTACATCTGAGGGCACGCACATTCAACAGAGGTTTCCTGTTGAATCAAAATCAAATTTGTTTTATATTTACAAAATACAGTTTTTACATTGTAATGTGGACCATGAAAACGATGGGTCCAAAAACGATGATGCATGTTTAGTCATGTGATGCATTTTGTATAGGTCTACAGATGTAACTACAGTGGAACCCGGTTATGTCGATGGCCTCGGGGGTTAAAAAAAGCATTGCGATAACCGAGGATCGAGATAACCAAAAGCCAATATGGTGATTTGTTTGATGAAGCGATCGGCATGCTATAAAAATGTACATACACTATATATGTTTGCTAACAACAAAAGTCATAAGTGCACCAACTAACAGCAGAGATTGTAACGGCTACTTTATGTTTATGTCGGGAATATACCTTTAAGACATTGTATGTAGTTCTGTGCGTGCTGTTCTGCCGTGAGCGTGCATGGGGAGGAGAGTGTTTTTGAGTGAGGAGAGAGATGGATGCTCTACCGCTGACTGACTGCTACCGCTGTCCTGGTTTGTACTTACCGGTACCCTCTTTACATGTTTGAGAAGAGTGTACTGGTCGAAACCCATCTTTAAATCCCGTGTGACCAGTTTAATTGCCTCAAGTTTTCTTTCATTTCCATTTAACATCTGGGCAGTCGTCAACCACTCTGACAGCCGTTACAAGATTTACCTGTATACGATAAAAACCACCTTCAATTCTCGATACAAACAATTATGTTCTCCAACATTCCAAACACAATTTCGCTCACAGCGTATACAGTGACAACACACATAAACACATTCGCTCATAGCACCGTCATTTAGCTCGGACACAGTTCTGAAAGTATTGCACACGCGGTTAATATGGTTTCTTTACAAAGTCTAAAATGCTTTGTTGCTTTCTGCCTTTAACGGTCTGCTTGAAAACAAATGCTTCTAAGCTTCTATCAGTAACGGCATGTTTGTCGATGTCAATGTAATCTGGGAATTCCTGGACAGTGATGGCGAACTCCTGCGCCTCCTCTTCCAAGATAGCATCTGTAAGGCTTGATTTTTCCGCGAGTAGTTCTGCGGCTGCATGGCACTGCGCCGCAAGAGTGAGTGAAGCGTCATTGGAGTGAGCAACCATATAGACTGTGAAAAATAGAGAGTTTGGCGGTTCCACTTCAAAAACGTTGACATAACTGTGTTGGCGAGTTAACCGAGCTTGAGATAAGTGGGTTCCTCTGTATATATTGTTTTACCTGCTGTTCACATTCATAGTGTTGATAAAGATAAATGTTACTTTGTACAATCTTCATATTACATTCCTGCAAAGATAACAAAACAAAAAATACTCACAATTGCTGTCCTGCTGCAAAATATGAGCGCAATTACCATTTTCTGTGTGGACAAGCCACTTCTGGAAAACAATTACAAATATTAGTGTGGACAGAGTGTGTTTTGAAATTACATTGTAAAAAGCGCTATATAAATAAAGGTGACAAATTAAAATGTCGTTGGCAAATATATCCGGGTTAATGTGGCCATAGCCTAAATGTAATTTGTTCCATATGTTGGCCAGATTTCATTCCTCTCCACTCTGTGCCTACGGAGTCTTTGTCTGTGGACACATTCTCCCACAAGAACGACGTGTACGTGGCCATCGCTGCTCCTAACGCAGAGAGCTGCATGGTGCTCCAATGGGACCACATCGAGATGAACTTCAGGAGTTATGACAACATCACAGGTGCATTCATGGTAAAGTCATGATATAAAGGATTGTGTATGATTCAACAAATCTCATGCAGTGTGTTTTCTTTCATCTCAGGTCAGTCCATTGTTGGCTGCAAGTCTGTGATTATCCAGAACCAGGTCTTTGTCATTGTTGCTCAACTCTTTGGTGGTTCCCACATCTATAAGTTTGATGAAGACCAAAGCAAGTTCACTAAGTTCCAGGATATTGAGGTATCTAAGATTTCCAAACCGAATGACATTGAGGCCTTTCAGATTGGCAACGACTGGTTCTTCATCATCGCTGACAGCTCTAAGGCTGGTCTGTCCACTCTCTACAAATGGAACGACAAGGGTTTCTACTCCTACCAGTCCCTACATGAATGGTTTCGAGATACAGATGCAGAGTTTGTCAATTTGGATGGTAAGGCCCATCTTATCCTAGCAAGTCGTTCCCAAGTTCCAGTCATCTATCAGTGGAGCAGGAGCACTCAGAAATTCGCCTTGCAGGGTGAGATCCCTAACATGGAAGATGTAGTTGCTGTCAAGGCCTTTTGGATCAAGGAGGAGCTTTATCTGGCCATGACCCGGTACATCGGTGACTCCAAAGTCTTGCATTGGACTGCTAAGGAGTATTCTGAAGTTCAGGCCCTTCCTTCAAGAGGCTCCATGATCCTGCAGCCTTTTTCCTTCAAAGAGAGGTACTACTTGGCTCTGGGAAGCGACTACACATTCTCGCAGATCTATCTGTGGGATGCTGAGAAAAAGGTTTTTGACCGTTTCAAGGAAGTCTACATCCAGGCTCCACGTTCCTTCACCGTGGTCTCCACTGACCGGAGGGACTTTGTATTTGCCTCCAGTTTTAAGGGCAGCACACAGATCTTTGAGCATATCATCATTGATCTGAGCCTTTGAGTGCTGTTGTGGACACAGTTGCAATTAAGGCACGTCTGCTCAGCAGCAGCCCCTCCTTTTGCAGTTGGACATGTTTCTGGGCAATACTATTAGTGGGTTTTGGGACGAGGAAAGTCTGGGAACCAAGAGTATTGTGGCATTATCAGGTTCATAGTAAAATAAGTATATCATGCATCTGTGTTGTTTTACATAGATTCTGGGAAGGCCCTGACATTTTTCTGTTGTATTAAATTAGAATTGTTATATATAACAATTCGTCAGCCCAGCTGAATCAGATAATATTTGTACTGAAAGTATGGTGCATGGACTGCGGAAAAAAGAGTTGCATTTGTCGCCTGTATCTACCTAAATCACTCTACATGACAATATATAGTGTACCTTTGAGAGCCTTTCAAATCTCTGTATGCAACAGCTGATAACATGCATGATATGGCTGCAAAAACATAAAAAAATAATACAACTTTACGAGCAGGCTGTCACGTTTCACTGTTTTCTAGGACTCTTGTTTTGCCTTTTGTCTGTCACATGTTATTGTTTTGTTCCAGAACGTCACTCATCAGTTGTCATAGTCACAAATCATCACAGGTGTTTGTCTTTTGTTCATTATCACTAGTATATTTAGTTCTCCTTCTCCACCTTTCAGTTGTCGGTAGTTGTTTGTGCTATACACATGTTGGTCTGTTCCTTTGTGTTTGCACTGCTGTTACGACTCCTTGCATTTATTATTAAAGTTTCATTTGAATCTCCTCATCGTCTTCGTCTGCGCCGTCACTCCGTGACAGAACTACCGACCGGGTTTGGTCACCCAAGAACGACTGTTTGATAAGAAAGGAAGATGGATTATCGACTGGAGTTTATAGCGATCGCCCATAGAAACACGGACTTTCTGAAGTTCTCTATGGAGTTCAGCGCGCTCGCCGCGTTGTCACCTTTTGATGACGCGACGCTGAATTCGCTGTACTGGATCGGGGCGAATTACCACCAAAAGAAGAAACTCCCAGACACCACAGGACTTCGCTGGCAGGAGGCCATAATTAGGTGTCTGGAGAGCGAATACCCCCGGTCCAGACAGCCAGTCCATCCGGTCTCTCCTCCTGAGCCTGCCGCTCGTCAGCCAGCGCCGGTTCCCGCGCCTCGCCTGTCAGCGCCTGTTCCAGCCGCTTGCCTGCCAGCGCCTGTTCCCGCGGCTCGCCGACTCGCGCCCAAGCCTGCACCTCGACAGCCAGAGTCAGATCCTGAGATCCGCCAGCCAGAACCAGATCCAGAGATCCGCCAGCCAGAGCCAGATCCAGAGATCCGCCAGCCAGAGCCAGATCCAGAGATCCGCCAGCCAGAGCCAGATCCAGAGATCCGCCAGCCAGAGCCAGGTCCAGAGATCCGCCAGCCAGAGCCAGGTCCAGAGATCCGCCAGCCAGAGCCAGGTCCAGAGATCCGCCAGCCAGAGCCAGGTCCAGAGATCCGCCAGCCAGAGCCAGGTCCAGAGATCCGCCAGCCAGAGCCAGGTCCAGAGATCCGCCAGCCAGAGCCAGGTCCAGAGATCCGCCAGCCAGAGCCAGGTCCAGAGATCCGCCAGCCAGAGCCAGGTCCAGAGATCCGCCAGCCAGAGCCAGGTCCAGAGATCCGCCAGCCAGAGCCAGATCCAGAGATCCGCCAGCCAGAGCCAGATCCAGAGATCCGCCAGCCAGAGCCAGATCCAGAGATCCGCCAGCCAGAGCCAGATCCAGAGATCCGCCAGCCAGAGCCAGATCCAGAGATCCGCCAGCCAGAGCCAGATCCAGAGATCCGCCAGCCAGAACCGCCGGCCCTGCCAGACCCGGACCTCCCGTGGCCTGAACCGCCGGACCTGCCAGACCCGGACCTCCCGTGGCCTGAACCGCCGGCCCTGCCAGACCCGGACCTCCCGTGGCCTGAACCGCCGGCCCTGCCAGACCCGGACCTCCCGTGGCCTGAACCGCCGGCCCTGCCAGATCCTCCAGAACTCCTCGTCCTGCCTGACCCTCCAGAGCTCCTCGTCCTGCCTGACCCTCCAGAGCTCCTCGTCCTGCCTGACCCTCCAGAGCTCCTCGTCCTGCCTGACCCTCCAGAGCTCCTCGTCCTGCCGGCCCCGCCTGCGCTCCTCGCCCTGCCGGCCCCGCCTGCGCTCCTCGCCCTGCCGGCCCCGCCTGCGCTCCTCGCCCTGAAACTGCCAAAGCCTCCTCCCATTCACCATCTGGGGACTAAGCCTAAATATTTTTTGGGGGGGGGCCATAGTGCCTGCGCGAGGGCGGGTGGGACAAAGGAGGCGGAGCCTCCTGGGAAGGACTTAGTCCCAGCGCCGCCCTGGAGGGCTGTGCCATCCAGGGTACCGGATCCTCCTGCTCCGCCCTGGGGGGTTGCACCACCCAGGGCCGCGGATCTTCTGAGACCACCCTGGAGACCACCCTGACTCCCTGCACCTCGGTCTCCAGGATGCCCACCCTCCCACCCCTTTTGGACTTTCGTCGGCGCAGGGTCGCGCCTTCTGCGGGGGGGGAGTAATGTCACGTTTCACTGTTTTCTAGGACTCTTGTTTTGCCTTTTGTCTGTCACATGTTATTGTTTTGTTCCAGAACGTCACTCATCAGTTGTCATAGTCACAAATCATCACAGGTGTTTGTCTTTTGTTCATTATCACTAGTATATTTAGTTCTCCTTCTCCACCTTTCAGTTGTCGGTAGTTGTTTGTGCTATACACATGTTGGTCTGTTCCTTTGTGTTTGCACTGCTGTTACGACTCCTTGCATTTATTATTAAAGTTTCATTTGAATCTCCTCATCGTCTTCGTCTGCGCCGTCACTCCGTGACACAGGCATGTAGATCGACTAGTGATACAGGTGACAAATGCAGTCTATTATCTTTAGAGACACTTAGTAATAATTTTACCTTATCGTTCACCATTTATTGAATTCATATCTCTCTTTTGGTCAATGGTCTAAGTTGTAATGTCAAGTAATTGGCCAGTAAAAAAGATTTGCCTTTATCGTATTTATTAGGATTTATTAGCTATGTGGTCATTAGGCAGAAATGTGTGTTTATTTTGATGAATGGAACAACTAAATTCAAGAATGAAGCCTTTTGTGAATGGAAAAAAAACATCTATGATTAAATACAGGGAAATTTACAAAAGCACAAACCTTTAAAACCATTATTACATCTAATTTATACAGAAAGTGACTTAATCTTACTCATTAACTTCATCTAATTTTTGATTTATTTTTTGCTTTGTGCAATGAATGTAAACAGCTTTTTATTTTAAAGGTGAACTTAGCCATTTATGAGAAACGCTGTGGGATATAGATCGAACCGATCACCCAAACACACTTGTAGCCAATCAGAAGTAGGAGGCATATACACTCAAGATGGGAGAGGAGATTTGAGAGAGAGAGAGAGAGAGAGAGACTAAAGTGGGAAGGCCTCCATATGAATGCTGAGGTTGCGTTGTTTCTGCTCCATTCGTGAGTAACATTGGTTTTGCTCTGTTTCACAGAACCAAGATAAGCTGGTGTTGTAATGTTAGCTATAGTAAGGGCAGTTTTGAGTGTCATTGTTCGTCTGGAGCTGCTGTGCTGCAAACTCTTGCTTGTACATATTCTTGGCTGCTCTATATTCATTATTTGTTTTTCCTTGTTCGTTCATCATCTTCAGCTTCAGCTTCAGCTATGATAAAGAGACATCCACTTGAATTGTGTGTTTGTCCATTTTGGGGGCGGAGCAATGGATGGGTGTGTTTGTTTCCGACTGATTTCAAATATCAACAGTGTTTCTCAGAAATTGCGTACTGCACCTTTAAGTACTATTGACATAAATGTTGAATGTTGGACTTATTTTGATAACAAGTGTGTTAAAATAAGAACCTCTTTTTCCTTACTGTTTTGCAAGCTGGGATACGGAGAGAAGAACAAAACCCCAAATAATTATTACAGCCTACAAAAGCATGATGTTCAGCTATTAATATTCAATACATTTAAGTCTTATAAAAAATAATAAAAAAACAACTCTTTTCTTGATTACATCATGTCCTTATTCAAATCAGTTTTAGCTTAATCTGATATGCAAAAATAGAATTTTAATTTTTGTAAATCATGAATTGTTTTTATTCTCATTTGTTTAATGTTGTTGGCATTTGTTTTTGAACTCTAATGTAAATAAATGCTTATGAAGACTGATTATCATTTTATTATTAATTCATAACAAAACATTTTTTCATGTGTGCTGTTTATAAAACTACATCACTCTTGGTTGTGGGCAAAACGTAAAGTTGGTGTTTTGAACTATTGAAGATGGTTAGCTTTCAGAAAGGGGTGATGTTTCACCACTGATGAAGAATTATATTATCAAAGTGTCAATGAATTATAATAAACATTACTGGGTCAAGATAAATGGATTGAATTGGCTATAGACATTAATTTGTTGGATAACAAATGCTGGAGAAATAGAGTCGGCTTCAGGATTACATGCAAAACTTTCGGTACAATTGCATTAGCAATCTTATGTCACTTAATTTTAATGATGTTACTTAGGCTAAGTCATATAGAGTAAGGCACACTGTAGCATAGATTATATTATAGACCTAGAGCACATTGTCAAACACAACGCAAAACCGTTTCTGTAATTTGGGGCGTGGGGCGGATGACGTGTACAGTAAGAATGAGGAAGAAACGTCAAACACCTTTGTATCGCATGAGTAGCTGATATCAGAGTCAGTATTGACGAGTACCAACACCGATAGTCCTATTTCTTCTGAACAGAAAGTTTGTGCGGTTTCTAGGAATGACGCAGGTAATAAATATAACTATTAAACATGGTATTTGCCGTAATGTTAATATTTAATTTGCAGATTTAGGTTTTGATGAGCATTTATCAATAGCAATCACATTATTGCCAGTCGTTTAGCAACTTTTAATTTAAACTGATAATAAACGTCACGCAAACACGTTATATCAAATGCTATATTTACATTCGTGGCCCAATGTGAAACAACTCCAGATAATATTCCTCTTATATGATGTGATGATGTGGCAGCAGATGTGTTTAGACTGCTGGAGAAATTGTTCGTTTATATTTTGTCTTGCTCTTCTACTGTGATACCCGATTTCATGGGGAAAGTGTAATGCAAATTGTTAGAGTAAAAACTAATACTTTATATGAGGATCTTTCTTTAAGTTTGTTCCCATCGGTCCGCCCATTCCCGAGTTTCATTTCCATGAAAACAAAAAGCGCGCGAAAGTTTTCTTAAACCCAATAATGGACATTTATGTGACACATTTAGAATGTTTTTTCTCTCAACTTGTACTTGTGTTTTATTATTCTAACAAAGATATAACAAAAAAATTGAAGAAAGGAAAAAATGAACGTAAAATTTAAAAAAGTGGTAATTAAAAAGAAATGTTCAGGAGGTCAACTGTATATTTGTGTCAGGTTTAAGGGGGTAAGACACAAATTGACTTTACTTTTTACTTAATGCAACACATAGAGTAACATTTATCTGATCACTTGCATCTTTAAAATCGGATTCATTGCCAGCACTTTTTAAGTTTTCAAAGGACACCATATTTTGTACATAACATTTACATTTTACAAAAGTAGGTATCTTTACAAAAATATAAGTAGGGGCCTATACTTCAAGTTCATTCTATGTAAGTCTCAAAATACAAATCCATGGCCATTCACGTTTTCAATGACAAACTCGTACATTTTAACCATTCAAAACTTTTTGTGTACAGTTATATATAGTATATACATGAATTATGTTTTACTTTTGTGAAATGTATTTTATGAATATATAATTTCATTTTGTGCACGTAAATTTGTGAATATAAATTGCCTATTTGTGCATCGTGTTTTTTCAGTGAAAAATTAATGAGACTGTTCTGTCTCCATACTAAACAACCAAAGAATCCAGTGAAACCCATGTAAAATCCAGTAAACCTTGAGATTATTACTTGTGATAAGAAATAGGGAAGCATCTTCGAAAGCAAGATTAAGGTCTATTTAAGGTCTAACAGTCAACATTACACTATAGCTGAACCGTGTTTACACACAAAATGTTGTGTTGTACAGCGTTTAAGGATATTTTAACGTCGTAAAATATGCTGTTCTCAAAAAATGAGTGCAAGTCGTCAAACATGCCGCATTTGATGCCGTTTCAGTGTTTGACATTGCTCAGACTTCCTTTGATTTTTATATCAGGTTAATGTTTTCTATGACCAATAACCCTACCCCTAAACCTTAAATCAGAGAAACATGTGCAAAACATTCAAGCCTATTCAAAAGCCTATTTATTTGCACAAATATTAATATTTTATTTTTCCCATAACAGTTTTGCAACTTTAGTTTTTATTACAAAAAGTGCAGCTTTATTTCCATGGCATACATTTTTATTTAATGCTTAAAAAACAATTACACATATTAATATAATAAATATGTGGCTTAAATTTATTTTCTATCTGTTAGGGGCAGCCAGGAATATAAAAAGTTAAAATAACAGAATATTTCATTCCTTTGAAAAGGCCAAATAATTGAGCTAACTCTCTTCAAATTAGTTTCTATTAACCACTAACCTTTCTTCAAACGTTTGCTTTCCCCATGTAAATGTACTTTTATGGCAACAACACAGTTTTACAGTACCGTATTTTCCGCACTATAAGGCGCACCTAAAAGACTTAAATTTTTCTCAAAAATCGTCCGTGCACCTTATAATCCAGTGCGCCTTATGTGTGGACTGCGTTCCGAAATCTATAAAATTGTTTTTGTGTGATTTTGGACGCTGGCAGTGATAAACCAATCACAGAACATTATGTAATACGTATAGCAGGTATGCTTTCCTCTGCCACGTCTCCGGTAGGTTTTCTGCTGCTGCTGCTGCCAGTGCAGAGGGAAAAACCTGAGAGATTGAGCTGAAATCTGACTCCCCCGTCGCTACGCGCTTCCTGGAGCATATTCCCTTATCAATTGATATTATTTTCACAAGGCAAACACCCAGAAAACGCGCATAAGTTTTGAGTACAGTGATCCCTCGCCACTTCGCGGTTCACTTATCGCGGATTCGCTATTTCGCGGATTTTCATAATGCATTTTTTTTTTTTGGTGCATTGTGCTCAGCATTCTGATTCGCTAAAAACTCACTTCCGCTTCTTGTATCAAAACATGCTACGAATTGTGCTATCATTTTGTCGTCTCGTGCAGTTATGTGTTCGTAAGAGGACACGAGAGATGAGGAGGAAGGACTAACGCTTGGTCGCTTAGCAACCATGGTGCGAATGGCCACTGAACTTAAGCGATTAGCTGAGGAATGGGACCCTTTGATGGGCCGTTCATTACAGTTCTCCAACGTAATCGATGGTGGCATGTCGGTGTACAAGGATCTTTTTGCAAAGAAGAAAAAAGAGCGACAACAGCTGCCTATCACTATGTTCTTCTCCCGAACAAACACACCTGCACCGCGGGCTTCAGAAGAAGAGAACACTGCAGAGCGTAGTCAGGATGCAGCGGCCCAGTCTGAAGAGCTATGAAACGGCCTACACGTGAGTCACTGTATTTGTATACATGTAATAGTTGCTAATTGTAAAAAAAAAAAAGTTTTCTATTTCGCGGATTTCACTTATCGCGGGTCATTTTCGGAACGTAACCCCCGCGATAAACGAGGGATTACTGTACACTTAAATTAATACAAAGAAAATTAAATAATGTGTATAAAGGATGTGAGATGGATTGAAACTGTAAACTTTCTGAGCTTCGTCAGGATGAGAGCTAAAGACACCAGCAGAACTGTTGATTTCATAACATAATTTCTGACTCCCCGTCGCGTGCATTCATTAATCCTTGAGCATATTCCCTTATCAATCGATGTATTAACACAGTAAACACCCAGAAAGTGCACAGAAGTTTTGAGTACACTTAAATTAAATAATGAAATATGTTTAAAGGTGTCATCCAACGAGAACGAGTGTGATACAGAAGCAGGACTTGGAGAACAAGTTCCAAACAAGAGCTTTATTCAAAGAAACACGAAAACCAAAATACCTGAAATACAACAGAAACTGGCACTTCTTAGTGGAAACAAGGAACAGCCACACTCGTCACGTAACACGAACCTAGAAACGTTCACAACTGACAAAGACAAAGCAGCACAAACAGCTGAGGAGATTTAGGATTGTGATTAGACACAGACACACACATACACACACAGACACACAGGAGCTTAAAGGACCTGGAAGATGCATAAAGGAACCTGGAAAATACAATTCAGGTCACAATTGATAAGCGAACATGCTCATGGAAGCTTGTATTAATGAATGTAAACGAGGGGGGAGTCATGTTTGATGGTGAAATTGCTCAGCTGTTCCATTCAGACACAGAAGATGATGACTTTGATGGATTGATTGAAACATAATGTGAGTGTATTGTTATATTGTAGAATAAAGTTCAGTATAACTCACTGTTTTGCTTCCGTTACCTTTTTTTGTTGAGCTTATACATTATACTTATGAGCTTATGCACCTTATAATACGGTGTGCTTTAAGTGTGGATTAAGTACAGACCTAGACTCGTAACTGAGGCTGCACCTTATAATCCAGTGCACCTTATGGTGCGGAAAATGCGGTAATCTTGTATGAGCCCTCATTTTCATCTAACCCTAACCATTGAGAAGTTGATCTGATCTGTTTAACTTAAATACACTCTCCGTGCTTCCTGACTGACAGTGTTTCAAAGACTTATGTTAATAAGTGGGATGTAGCAATACAATGAAGCAGAACAAGTTCTGCAGTCTTAGCATGACGAATAGGCATACAGGTATTTGAATATGTGTAGGATGCAAGATTGAAAGCAATCATTTTCTACTTTTCCAGTAGAAAGCAATGGCATGTTTAAAGTTCGTAGAGTTTAACTCAACAACAACAACAAACTAGATAGAGGAAGTTTATTTTATAAACTTCAGTTGGCTCATACTGGTTCAGACATATTTGTATCAGTACTGGTGTCTCGGTAAGACCATAGACTCAGTTGAAGCTGAGTGGGGTTTAAAGATGATTCAGTTGAACAGTGACTGAACTATCAAAGGGTATCTTAATATTAAATATAAATCTAAAATTAACAACATTTACATTGCAATAAGTTTTTGTGCACATTTCTACGGTTTCCTTACATCCTTGGCTTTTAACTATCAGTTTTTACTAATGTGAATAATACTTTGTTTTATTTCTATTATAAAGATGTAATTAAACATTATTTACCTCTTTCAAAAAAGACTGCCGTCACACTGCATGTATATGCAGCCTCTAATATATACTATTTAGATGTATATAAATCCTTCCTTCATGGGAAACAAAATAACTTAAATATTAGTATTTATATATATATATATATATATATATATATATATATATATATATAGTATATATAAAAGGCTACATATACATGCAGTGTAACTGCAGTCTGTTTTGAAAGTGGTTAGCCTATATTATTAATGCTTAATTACATCTTTAAAATTGAAATGAAACAAAGTATTATTCACATTAGTGAAAACTGACCATTGGGGATCAGTATTAGTAATTGGGGATTAGTATTTATATATATATATATATATATATATATATCTTCTTCTTGGTTGTCTCTCGAAAACGAGGAAGACAGGTTGTGCGCTAACATTCAGTTTATCGATGGGGCTTGCATGTGGCTCCGTTGTCCAAAACTTGATGCACACATGCGATTGCAGATGGGGCAAGGGACACCTATGGTTGATGGTATCTGAGAGGTATTTCTGTGTCGTCTCTCACAAATGGTAGCAAGACGCTGACAACATCAGAGGTAGAACAGGCCTTTTTAGTCAATGCTCGCCAGTGCCCTCTGTCTGAGGCAACAAGCTCGAGCTGGCATGGTTAAAGGTCTGTCAATTTGATAATTGTCTTGAGGTTGTCCTTGTACCTCTTGTGAGGGCGGCCTCGGTTTCGAATTCCTCGCCAAAGAACAACTGCTTCGGAATTCTGCTTCGATCCATCTGGATGACATGGCCAGTCCATCGAAGCTGAGCCTGGATTAGCTTGGCTTCAATGCTTGTTGCGTTGGCTCTATTCAGGACTTCCAGGTTAGTGATTTTGTCCTGCCATTTGATCCGCATGATGGATCTCAGGGAGCGCTGGTGGAATTGCTCTAGCTGATTGATGTGCCTTCTGTTCAGTGTCCAAGTTTCTCAACTATAGAAAAGAGATGAGAGGACAACTGCATTATAGACCTTCAATTTAGTTGACATTCTTATGTTTTTGTGCTGCAGGATCTTGGTACGGAGTTGTCCTAGTGCTTGGCTGGCTTTTGGGGTTCTCGCAGTGATCTCTTTGTCCAAAGAGCCATCACTAGATATTGTGCTGCCAAGGTATCTGAAACTGTCCACATTCTTCAGCTGCGTGTCGCCAATGGTGATACAGGGTTGAGAGTGGACAGTGTTTGGGGCTGGCTGGAAGAAGACTTCTGTTTTTCCTAGGCTAGTTCACTAGTCGTTCTAGTGTCTTGGTTTTTGCAGCTAGGCGACGGAGATCAAACACTGAACCATCCAGGCGATATCTAATGTAGATGCCAATGTCTATATCCTGGATAGCATGTAACAGTACCTGTGTGAAGAAGAGGTTGAAGAGAACCGGAGCGAGTACACATCCCTGTTTGACACCATTTGATATGGGGAATTTCTCGGAGGGTTCACCGTCGGAGAGAATCTCTCCAGTCATGTCAACGTGAAGGAGCCGGATGAGGTTGGTAAACTTCTGAGGACATCCAAGTTTCCCCAGCACTACCCACAGTGCGTCTCTGTTGACCGTATCGAAAGCCTTTGTCAGGTCCACGAAGACAGCATACAAATTCATATTCTGCTCAAGGCACTTCTCTTGGGCTTGTCTCACTGTGAAAATCATGTCAACGGTGCTGCGGTATGGGCGAAAACCACATTGTGATTCGGGGAGGTTATCTTCTGACACTGTCGCAATTAGCCTGTTGAGCAAGATGCGAGCAAGTATTTTGCCAGCGATGGAAAGCAGGGAGATGCCTCTGTAGTTATTGCAGTCCACACGTGTGCCTTTATTTTTATAGAGGGTCACAATTGTTGCATCACGGAGGTCGTCTGGCATCTCTTCATCCGACCAGATGCTGATTAGCACATCATGAAATGCCTGTAAAGACTGCTCAATAAGAGCTTTGTACAACTCTACTGGGATACCATCTTTTCCAGGTGCCCTGCCACAGTTTGTTTAATGGCCCTCTTCAATTCCTCCATTTTTGGCGGAATATCCAGCTGCATGTGCATTGGCTGTTGGGGTATTTTGTCAAGAGCATATTGGCTGACTGATGAGGGCAGGTTTAGGAGCTGAATAAAGTATTCTTTCCACCTTTTCTTAATGCCATCTTTGTCTTTTATTAATGTACTGCCATCTGCAGCGAGCAAGGGCGTAGAGCTTGGTTTTGCATGGCTATAGATTGACTTGATTGCTTTGTAGAACTCTTTGGAGTTGTTAGTGTCAGCATAACTTTGCACTTCATCAGCTTTCTTTTCCCACCATTGGTCATGCATCTCACGGATTTCTCTCTGAGCCTCAGCTTGATAGGATTTGAAGCGGTCTTTTTTGGGGATGAAGTTTGTGTCTTTTTGCCACTCCATAAATGCTTTGTTTTTTCTGACAAGCAGATCTTCAATAGCAGTGTTGTTCTCGTCGAACCAGTCTTGATGGATTCGTTTCTTTGGGCCCAGAGTTGCCATAGCTGTTTCACGTATTATATCCCTGAGTTTGTTCAATTTTTCAGAGGTTCCATGTAGTGGTCCATTTGTTGACAACTTGTCATCTAGTGTCTTCTGGAAGTTGAGCTGGGTGGGAGGCTGCTGCAGTTTTACAATGTTGAAGGGTGTTCGCACAAGTTTTGGACGTTTTAGGTGGTGAGGGGCAATATGTAGCTGTAGGGTAGTTTTAACAAGTCTGTGGTCTGTCCAGCATTCTGCTCCTCACATGGCCTTAGTGATTTGGACATCCTTGGCATCACGCTGGCGTACTATTACATAGTCAATTAAGTGCCATTGGCGAGATCTGGGGTGCATCCAGATGTTCTTGTGTTTGTTTGCCATTCTGAACATTGAGTTTGTAATTAAAAGATTAAATTCTGTGCATTTGCTAAGTAAGAGCAGACTGTTGTTGTTCATTCTGCCGACACCGTGTTTGCCAAGCACACCTTTCCAATGACCATAATCGCAGCCAACACGGGCATTGAAGTCCCCCAGTAGTATGATCTTGTCGTCAGCTGGAACTGAGCTAAGTACAGAGCTGAGGTCTGTATAGAACTGCTCAATGGTTTCTGCTTGGCTCGATGGGGTTGGTGCATATGCACTGATGATTGTTGCATGCCGTTGGTGGCTGATAGGTATCCTCAATTTCATTAGCCTTTCATTAATACCAACAGGCATTTCCGGAAGCTGCTTCAGAAGACTTGATTTTATAGCCAGGCCAACTCCATGGATCCTGTCCTCATTTTTGGCTTTTCCTTTCCAGAAGAATGTGTAGCCGCTGGTTAGCTCAGTAAGATAACCCTCCTCTGCTAACCTGGTTTCGCTCAAAGCTGCAATGTCGATATTGTATCGTAAAAGCTCTTTAGAACCCAAAGCTGTTCTCCTGTGCGGTCTTGCTACGTTCTCTTTGTCCATGAGAGTACGAATGTTCCATGCTCCAAATATAATTTTTTTCCTTTGATTTTTTCGACCGCAGAAAAGGATGATCTTGCCAGACGCGGTATGCTGGCCAGATGTTTACAAGGTAAGCTTTTTTTAGGCAGCCTTTTCTAGGCCTCTCCCTATTCAGGGTGAGCAGCGCCATCCTAAAAAGGTCTGCTCAGTCACTCCTGGATGCTGCCGGACTGTTCTGCTGCCCTGGATACAGAACAAAACGACCACTTGTCCAAGGGCCGCCTACGTGCAGGTCTCTAACTACAACTCCCAGTGGTCACCTCCACCTGTAGCGTTGCCAGTCGCCCATCGCCGTAGGACTTTTGGTATATGAATAATCGATGTGAGTAATAATAAGTAATGAATGATAGGTGCACAACAAATCCTGTGCGTGAAGGAGATTAAAGTGAAGCAGCCTTTGCACTTAGACAGCCGCACTCTCTCGGCCTTAGTAGTTAGAACTCAGTGGTACAAAGATTCGTCACGGCTGAGGACTACTTCGGCTGCATTGGATGGCTATGACGTCTTCCGTGCCTTGTCATACCCTACGCTCTCCACAAAGCGATTGCAGATTCGCCTTTCGTGACCGTTGGATCACTCTAGTTGATCTCTTCTGCCCAGTCCGCCGAAACTGGCTTTACATGCAAGGATAGGCAAGCTCCTAAGTTGCCGAGGGTTTAAGGCCCTTCGGTTACCCTCCACCTGGTTTAGCCGGCCAGTCGAAGCCGTTGCCCGTGGTGTGGCCGCTCTGCATGCTACAGCTGCTTGGAGCCACAGGTGAGGGCTGAGCACCTGGTGAGGACCAAAGATGGGTAAGCTACTCCCAAAGGAGCACGACATGCCACCCACCAGAGGTACTACCCCTCCCAGAGCACCCCATACACCTTGGGGTGTAACCCTATATAAAGCCTTCCTTCATGTGAAATAAAATAACTTAAATACAATGGGGAGTAATGCAGTTTTTTCTAATCTCAAGCAGTTTTCAGATTGAATCGACTTCAATTCAACACGGCAATTATAGCAGATAAAGGAATCAACGCAATGTAATATTTACTCAGGCATAAGTTATAAATAAACTTAGGCGCTTTGATGGTTACGCGCTGTGACGGCGACTGCGCGAGGACGCGCGTTTGAACTTCATTGAGAGTTGCCTTTGCCATAGTAATCTGCTCAGCGGGGAAAAAGCCTTTACCGAGTAAACACGAATGAGAGTCAGATTTCGGCCATATAAGTACATAAATCTTCAAGCAAACACGCTGCAGCGGTTACTTGATAATCGGAAACAATTTCCGTTTGACAATAAACTCTCTCACATAAATCTATTTTAGGAGATTATGATCTCTCTCTCCAGCAGTAATGGCGTCTTTGAAAAGCTTTGAGGCTTTGAATTGCAGCGCTCTGATTCGTTCAATCTTCAGTTTTCTCACTGACAGGGGTGTAATGTTGTGATATCATGTATGTAAAATAGAGAGATTTAACTTACTAATTAAAGTAAAAAATCGATTTTAGACCTGCAAGTTTTTTTTCAGGATTTTTTTCAAAAATGAATGTCCATTGGAATGGACATGTTCAGACAGTATATATCAGGTGTAATGTTGTGATGTCACCACAAGATGGGGTGGACGCTCTATCTAAAATTCAGTTTTCGCCAGATCAATGAAAGTCTATGGAGATTTTATGATTTTAATCTTCATTTTTTTATGAACATCTTAAGTCTGATCAGTCTGAAAAGATATAGCAACTCAAGTCAGAACAGGTCTGAAATCTGAGCAGAGTTTAGTGGTTGTAGCTTTAAAGCTCTAGGAGGAGATTCTTTGAGAATTTTAGGTAAGAAGAAAAACAATAATAAGTTTAGATACAATATCACTAAGTTGGCTTTCTCAAGCCAACTTAAAAAAACAACTTTCCACAAAGTAAAAAGCTGGTATTCATTAATTCCTGACACACTCCTTTGGCAAAAAACAAGCAATGTTACACTGTTATGGTCTGATTCAGGCCATCATTGATTGGGCGAGGACGGTTCAAATTTATTGGTTGTTTGAATCAGTGGGAGTGGTTCATTATAATACACAGGAAATGGCGTAAATAATGCACGTGTTTGTGCCAGTAAAGCGCAGAATGGTGTAAAAAACTGGTGCCGTTCATAACCACTGAAACGCCGTTAAGTAACTACATGCGAAGTGTCATGGCTTTTGAACAGGAAAGGACCCGAATGCAGAGATGAGTGATTTATTTACAGGACAGCAGACAAGGCACAAGACAATGATAGAGAAGTGATGGACAAAACAGTAGGGCAGGGCAGACAATAGGACAAAGGGACAGAAACAAACAAAAGACAAGAGAAACAAAGAGCAAATAAAACTATGACAAGAAAAATACAAACTAACTATATGAACTGAATAAGAGAAGGAAACAAAATAAATAGAATTTCTATAAACAAACTACCAACAAGAGGTGACACACTAATACTGTAATAAAACTAGTGTTCAGCTAACAATAATTCCAAACTAGCAACACACAAGGAACTCATACAAAACAAACCAGCATGGACAGGAGTGAAACAAGCACAATGTAAAGGGAGCTGACAATATGAGGGACAGGTGAACCGACTCAAACAAACAAGGACTAAACTAGGAGACGTGGTAACTGGAAATGAGGTTGTGGGACAAGAGGACCACATGGCAAACATGAACAAAGACAAAGCCATGTACAAAACAAACAAGCAAACATTAAAGAAAGGCAAAACAGACAAGACTGTCAGGGCAGGATCCTAACAGCCAAGTATACTTAATTATACTTTTAAGTACATCTCAATCAAAAGATATAGTCACAAATAAATCATTTCTGTCAGTAAAAGTCCAGTTTAATTAATTGTAATTTTAAGAATATTTCTGAGAATTCTATAAGAAATTGTTTTATTTTTAGTGTAAAAGAAGTATACTAATAGTTCACTTGAATCAACATCTTTTTTGTTAAGATATCAATAATGGCAATTCTGTTTAACATCTCTCCTCAGATTGTAGTGAACACCATGGAATTCCAGTTCCAAATACCATTTTCAGTTCCACTTCCAATTCCAGCGATTCCTAGAAAAACAGATCCTCTAGTACAATGCATCATAGACAAGAACTTAAAGAAGCTTCGCAAATTATTAAAAGGCAGAGATATTAATGGTTTGCACCCTTCTAAAGTCTGGAATGATGATGTTACACCATTAACAGCAGCAGTTCTATGCAGAAATGAAGGAATCTGCTCATATCTACTCAAGGAGTCGGCTGATCCTAACAAACCCTCAACAAATGGACACGCACCTCTACATTATGCAGCTTTCACAGCTGGAGTTCCAATGAAAATTGTGAAAAGATTACTTGCAGCAAAAGCTAACCCAGATGGACATGGATCACAAATGTTTACTCCATTGCAATATGCTGTTGATCATGATCGTGAATATATTGTGAAAGCACTTATAAAAGCTGGAGCTTCACCCGCAAGAAACTATAGGAGGAATCCAGAGCTTGATGAAAAGGTGGAAAGAATGATTTGTCGACTACATTCACAGGGTGAAGTGTCTGAGGAAGTATATATATCTTTCTATTTCCCTTGTGCTGTACGAGCGAAAACTCAGACAGAAGTTTTCAAAATCTATCAGGAACATTTCTTTCAAGAGGATCCTTTTGTTCCTTTGATTTATTTTGAGCAATACTTTGCTGTAGTTGGTGCAGGTGCAGAGCAGTACCGTCAGAGCGCCATCAAGTGGTTAAAAGATACAAAGAGTGCAGGCAAATACATTGAGGGACTCATCGAGCGATTTCCTAGAATTTCTCAGGAACAATGGCCATTTGCTCTGAACTGCTTAAATGTTGCTTTGTGTGTCAGTGAAAGCATCTCTTCTCAGGTATTCAGTGAGCTTGTGCCAATTCTAACAAACAGTCTTCAGCACATTAGAAATCCACAAGGAGAAAGAGTCAATCATCTGATATTAAAAATACTCAATGTCATGATACAGAAAACGACTGAGCAGAAACTGAGTTCAAACAATTCTGTCTATGAGAAGTTATGCAAAAGTCTGTTGCCTCTCACACGTCCAGATTATTCAAGTCTGATTGGAGTGTGGACATATGGACTGTTTGCCAATATAAATGACTTTGTTCCTGAAATTGTTGCATTGTGTGAATTGTCTCCAATCCCAGAGATGATATTTATAAAAGCAGAGACAGAGATGGATGATGTCATGAAAAAAAAACTGCAGAAGTTTGATGGATCACTAAAACATTCTGCTGGTTCAAGTTCAGTGGATAGTTTATGTGAGGAGGCTGCTGCTCTATCAACAAGCAAGAAGAAAAAAATCCAACAAGAAGTGGGATCACAAGAAGTTGAGCTGCAAGATAAAGATGAACTGTATCCAGACACTGTAGTGAAATCCATTGAGGAATCAAATTCAAGTGTGCTGCCATTCACTCAGCCTGTTGAGAACCCAAATATCTCAAAAAGGTGGGTTCAGACTAGCCACCGTTGGAGGTCCAAGCTTGAGAAGCTAGCTAACATGGATATTAGCAATACTAGGCTGGGAAACCTTACTCTTGTACTCAGCGATGAATTTCTTATTGCTAGAGGAAGTGATGGAACAGAAGTTTTTCTTGGCCTGAGGAATGATGGCACAGAGGTGGCTGTGAAACGAATGATTAAGTCTAATTACCAAGTCCTCAGAAATGAGGAGGAATTTCTACGACTTCCACAGCTTGATAGTCCCTCAATTGTGCGATATGTGGACTTTGCTGAAGATGACAATTTTGGATACCTTGCTCTTCAGCTTTGTGAGTACACACTGGAGGAATATATCCAAGAGCATTTACCAGATGATAATGAAGAGATTAGTTTGGTTCTGAAGAAGCTGGTGAAGGAAGTTCTTTGCAGCTTACAGGTTTTACACCATCCACAGACCAAAGTGCTTCATCGGGACATCAAACCCCAGAATGTTCTGATTGGTACAAGCTAAACCAATTTTTCTTTAAATATAAATCTTAGTTTATTTGCACTTGCCAGTTTCTTTTTTAATTGATAGTGGTCTTTCCCTGTTTCCCAGACATAAATGGAAAAGCTAGATTGGCTGATTTTGGCATAAGTCGTCGATTGAACCCAAGCCAAACGACTTTACGAACAGGCATTGCTGGAACTAGATGCTGGAAGGCAAAGGAGACCATAGATGAGGAGGGCAACATTGGGTACAAGAGGAGCTCCGACATTCAGGTGGTCAACAATATTGTGATTATTATAACCAAATTAAATAATTATATATATTTTATTAGAAATTGAATTATTAGTTATTAATGAAAATTCTAAACTTGTAACACTGTAAACTGTTTGAAGGTTGCTGGGATGTTGGTGTACTACATTCTCTCTAGAGGAAACCATCCATTTGGTAAAGGTATATTTTGTGAAGTCAACATTCTACAAGGAAAATACTCACTGGAACATCTGGATGATGATTTAGTGAAGGATCTCATCGAGTGGATGATCAATGAAACTCCAAACAACAGACCAACTGTGGAGCAAACGCTTGCACACCCCTTCTTCTGGACTGTTGAAAGGTACAATATTCAAATTGATTTGGTAATGAGAATTATTGGTCTGCACAAGCCAGAGAGGTCCAGCACTGCTTATAGTATCAGTGTAACGAGGACTCAGGCAGGTTAAGATCCATTTGCAGTTTATTAGACATAAACAGAGTCAGTAGATCAAACAGGCAGAGGTCGAGATACCAGGCAAACAGCAATATCCAGGGCAAGGCAGAGAGAATGGTCATAAGCAGTCAGAAGTTCAGGGTATGCAGCAAACCATCAAAATCCAGAGAACAGGCAAACAACAAACAGTAGGCAGGCAGAACAGGGTCGAGAACGATGAACAAGGCAGAGTCAATATACAGGCAAGGTAAACACAGGGGAATATAACGCTCAGCGTTGTGGCCGGGGCAAACAAAACTTCACACTGATCTGTTGGGTGGACAGGGTTAAATAGTCTTATGGAAATGAGTAGCAGGTGTGGGGTGATCAGGACAGTGGGTGTATGGGAATTGTAGTCCTAGTGCTTTTAGAACTCTGGAGAGTGCGACCTCCGGTGGTCGCTGGGGAGAACCTCGTTGGCATTTGTGACAGAGCGCCCCCCCCCCCCCCCCCCCCCCCGCCGCGAGCGGCTCCTGACGCGAAAGCACATCCGACGTCAGGGTCTTCCTCGTGGTCGAGGGGCCGGTTTTTCCGGGTGAGTTCTATGGAAGTCGTTGATGAGATTTGGTTCAATGATGTCATCAGTGTTGACCCAGGACCTTTCCTCCCAGTCCACCAAATATTGGATCTGGCACCCCCGACGTCTGGAATCTAGCAAACCTCGCACTTGAAACGCCTCCTCGCCTTCAAAGATTAAGGGTGGGGGGCCTGGGTTACTGCCTTCTGGTTCCACCCTCGGACCACCGGCCGGTTTCAGTAGGGATACATGGAAGGTTGGAGAGATGCGGTAAGTGGTAGGAAGTTCAAGACGATAAGACACTGGGTTAACTTGAATCAAGTTCATTTCACTGGGATAAATCTTGAATGGACCCACATACCTGGGACTGAGTTTCTTGCATGATAGCCGTAGGCGTAGATCCCTAGTTGATAGCCAAACCCACTGTCTTGGTGTGTAGTTCGGTTGAGGACGTCGGTGACGGTCTGCTTGGTCTTTGGTCCTGTTCACTGCTCGTTGAAGATGGACGTGTGCTTGATTCCACACCTTCGCTTCGATTAAACCAGTCATTGATGGCTGGCACCTCAGACGGTTCACCGGACCACGGGAATAGCGGTGGTTGGAATCCAAGAACACATTGAAAGGGTGTGAGGTTGGTGGTAGGTTTGAGGATGGAGTCCTGGGCATACTCGGCCCAGGGGAGGAATCGACTCCAGTCATTTTGATTCTGTTGGCAGTACATACGGAGGAATTTGGTGATTTCTTGATTCAGACGTTCGGTTTGTCCATTGGATTGGGGATGATACCCTGATGTGAGGCTTACATTTACATTGAGCAATCGGAAGAAGGCGGTCCACACCCTGGATGTGAATTGGGGGCCTCGGTCTGAGACGATATCCTTGGGGAGTCCGTAGTAGCGGAATACATAATGGAGCAAATGCTCGGCTGTTTCCAGAGTTGAGGGGAGCTTAGGCAAAGGTATTAGACGACAGGCTTTGGAAAATCGATCGATGATGGTGGTGTTACCTTGAGAGGCTGGTAGGTCGGTGATGAAATCGATGGCTATGTGGGACCATGGTCGCTGTGGGATGGGCAGTGGTTGCAGTAGTCCTGCGGGTAGTTGTCGGGGTGTCTTTGTGCTGCACATGTCTGACAAGCATTTACAAAGTTAGTGGTGTCTACCTGTAGTGTGTCCCACCAGAATCGGTTCCATATCAGACGTATTGTAGCTGTAATCCCTGGGTGACTCGAGCTGGTAGACAAGTGTACCCAATCCATTACCTTTTCCCTGAGTTGTGAAGGCACAAAAGTCAGATCTACCGGACATTCTGCCGGGGGTGGGTCTTGAGCGTGTGCTTGAGTGATCTCAGTCATGACGTCCCACTGAACTGGTGCCAGAATAAGTGAGGTTGGGATGATGGGGTCTGGGTGGGGGTTCAGATAGATGAAATCGTGCTGTCGTGAGAGTGCGTCTGCCTTGGTGTTCCTTGAGCCTGGGATGTAAGTAATGGTAAAATCGAACCGTGTGAAGAATAAAGCCTGCCGTGGGTTAAGTCTTTTGGCTGATCGTAGGTATTCCAAGTTGCGGTGATCAGTTAATACAAGGAAGGGATGTCTCGCCCCATCTAGCCAGTGTCGCCATTCTTCAAATGCCGCTTTCATTGCTAACAGTTCTCGATTGCCCACATCGTAGTTCTGTTCGGCGGGTGACAGTTTTCTAGAGTGGTAGGCACAGGGAAAGAGTTTGGGTGGTGTGCCGTGCCGTTGCGAGAGAATGGCTTTGATTCCGGTGTTGGATGCGTCGACTTCTACTATGAAGGGTATACTGGGGTCAGGATGATGCAAGATGGGAGCAGATGTGAACCTCTTCTTCAATTCCTCGAATGCCTGGATGGAATCGGAACACCATTGGAGTTTGGGGGTACCTTGTTTGGTCATGGCTGTAAGCGGGGCGGCGACGGTGCTGAAATTTCGGATGAATCGTCGATAGAAGTTAGCGAAACCAAGAAATCTCTGTAGCTCCTTTATGGTAGTAGGTTGAGGCCAGTTCAGGACAGATTGTACTTTATTTTCGTCCATAGCGACTCCTTCTGGACTGATAATGTACCCAAGGAAGGATATTGATGACTGATGGAACTCACACTTCTCGGCTTTGGCGTAGAGTTGATGTTTGATGAGACGTTGTAGCTCTGTGCGTACCTGCTACATGTGTTCCTCCATAGAATCTGAGTAGATCAGAATGTCATCAATATTTACAACTAGGCCCTGGTTCAGCGTATCTCGGAATATGTCATTGATGAACGATTGGAACACTGAAGGGCTATTGGAGAGTCCGAAGGGGAATTGTAGTCCTAGTGCTTTTAGAACTCTGGAGAGTGCGACCTCCGTGGTCGCTGGGGAGAACCTCGTTGGCATTTGTGACAATTAGTTTATTCAGATTTTTATTAAATGAAGAGTAAATTTCATCTGAAGATTCTTTTTTTGTCAGTTGAAGAAAATTTACTGTTTTTTTTCAGGAAAGTGGAGTATTTGAAAAAACTGGGGAACCAGAATGAAGCTGAGAACTGTCGTAATGTCGATGAAGACCTTCAACATGCCATTGATAAATACGCAGTGGGGAAAAGCTTTTCTGAATGGAAAACTAAAGTGAGTCTATCTTCAGTGCAGAAATATTCAAATATAGTTGTGTAAATATAAACATACTTTAATTACTTTATACATTTAGTTAAATGAAAATAGCAACAACTTAAAGATTCAGTGTCTTCAAAAAAAAAATGTTTCCCCCTGATTTAATCTTTTTACTTTTTTTTATATATACTCAGTTGCCATCTGAGCTTGTCCAGAAACTGGATGGAAAGAAGAAAGGCTATCCTGAGAACACACTGGGTCTGCTGCGTTTTATACGCAACCTACACGAGCATTAGTGAGTTACATGTAACGTGATGCACAGTATTTGTTCAATAGTTTAGTAGTATTGTGTGTCAGACTATTATTTTTGGTGTCTTTTATCTCTACATAGTCCAGAGGACGCAGAGAGCATCAACCTGATGGATTCATTCCCTGATCTCTTTGGGAGTGCGTTCAGGTTTGCAAAGGAGAGAGGATGGAACTCCAGGGCAAGTCTGAAAAAGTTCTTCAGCTCAATTCCACAGATTTGATTGTTACTTTTTAAGTATGTACATTGATTTTGCATCATGAATGATTTTAAATGTATGTACAGATGGAAGATTAGCTAAGATCCATTGTTCTTTGGGGAAAAGTCCCTGACAACAGAACATTTTTGACAGTTAAAGAGTCACAATAGAAAAACCAAGAGACTGTAGTATATTTAAAAAAAGGGTAATTTCAGTTATTGCTTTATCATGTGGAATATATGTAATTGTACGGTTGATAATAATAAAAAAATATTGGAAAATAAACAGACATTTGCTGTGGTCTCTCAGCACCCTCTTTCTTACTACAAAGACCATTTGGAATTCCTAAAGACAAAAAGGCGTTGATAGTGGTCAAGATGTGTAGACATTGGGGCTCTACAAATTGTCACACCTTTAGTACAGTGAGGGAAGTTGAGATCTGATTGGTTGGTTTAAATCGCTCACATTGTTTCAATCGCATGGTCGAGGAAGAATAAAAGAGGATTGAACCTTCGTCCCTTCTTTTTGCTGGGGCTTCTTTGCTCTTTTCCTCTGGGGCCTCCTCTTTTGTTTTTCTCTCTCTGTCTCTTTTCAGCATTCTAAATACATGCAGAGTGGTTAAGCGATTAATGGTATTTTTGTCATTGTATACATTTATTTTGTAACAATTTTGAGTGTAACCATATCCAGATATTGTCATTAAACCCTTTCAATTACAAATGATGTACTAACTAGTTTTGATTTGGTATTACCAGTAACATTTATATACTACCTTTTTTCAATACAATATCGTCACACCATAGCAACACTCTCTGACATATTTTGCTATTGTAACTGCTTATTTCCGTTTTTGGTATATGGTAAAAGAAATGTACAGTTTTCTATCATCTTGCTGATAACATTTCTTTAGTCTTTCTGCAATTCTGCAGCCTAACCCCTGAAGGGAAACTACCCTTATAGTTTGCGCGAGACTCTGAGCAACATTGGTACCCAAATGAACGAGTATAATAAAAGTACAGACTCATTGGACCGATTGGATGGGTTTCACATAAATATCTCTTACAGAGCAAACTCATGGGAGTACTGAGTAAAAAATAAAATCACACATTTAAAAAAAAGAATTAAACATCCTATAAATTCTATATATTTAAACTTACTTGCGGAAATGTATGAGTGAATAATGAGTTAAAGATACAGTGGAGTCCACTTATCTCGACCTTGATTAACTCGCCAACCCTATTATGTCTACGTTTTTGAAGTGGAACCGCCAAACTCCCTCATTGTCTTAGCATTTTCTTATCGGTTATGTCGATTCTTTTATTTCGCCAAACCCTAATATCTCGAGCACAAAAGAGGGACAAATTTGCTACTTAACATGGGTTATCTCGATCCCGTGACTAAAGATCGTACTTATCGTACGGTAGGTCGCATTAGTTTGTGCGGTCATGTCATGAGGGCCGTATGTTGTGTAATTGATGATTTCATGTTATATAATTGTGACCTCGAGCACTTTTGTGATATACACAATGTTTCGTTGATTATTTTTTTTGATGGGACGAATGCTGGTGTTCAAGAGTGATTACAAAATTACGCAACGCAGATTAAAGGCAAAAAGCAACAAAGCATTTTAGACTTTTAAAGAAACCATAGTAACCATGTGTGCAATACTATTCAGAACTGTGTCTAAGCGTGTTATGAGCAAATGTGTTTGTGTGTGTTGTAACTGTTTATGCCGTGAGCGAAATTGTGTTTGCAATTTTGGAGAATATGATTAAAGGTTTGTATCGAGAATCGAAGGTGTTTTTTATTGTATACTGGTAAATCTCTGCTGTTAGTTGGTGCACATATGCCTTTTATTGTTAGCAAACATATACAGTGTATGTACATTTTTATAGAATGGCGAATATCTCCCAAAAGGGGTGATAAATGTTGTCAAAAGTAAGCTTTCCTTGAACACAGGAATTTGCCAGAAGACGGAGGTAGTGTCCAGCTTTGTGAATACTTTAGCACCAGCAAGCATTGTAAGAGTCTGTTGTACAGCAGGGAGGATGTGACATTCTCTCCACACCCACTTAATTTAGGTGCGTCAACTCCACGCACAGCCTTATCTTTCCTTGGGCTTTAGGCACAACCACCATGGAGTTGGCTGCGTCACTTTAGAAATCACTCTCATATCCTCTATGCATTTTAACTCGACATGCACCTTATAGTTCTACATAAATGTCCTGTTCCATGTTTTTGTTTTTTATGCTTAATTGTCCTTAAAACTGTTCTTTCACATCCAGTCTTTGACTAACTGGTCCAAACAGTACACCCCATACTGCTTAGAGGAGAAACTGCTGCTTGGAATTGCAGTACCTGCAGCCCCTGTGTCCAATTTTAAAACTGTTTTTCCCAGTGATCACGATCAGCTCATTCCATTCATCAGTTCCTTTTTTAAACACCTCTCCAAGGAATGCAAAATCCCCCTCCTCATAACTGTCTGACTACCCCTCCGATATGTTATGGACCCCTCTAGCTTTTTTTTTGTTGCAAAATCCCCTTTTTGGTGACATCTACTGCAGTCAGCATCTCTATCTGGGCAGTGTTTCCAGGGGTGTTTCAAAATCACATCTAAGCATCTGGTTCTCCTTTTTCATTTCAGGTGGATAATATGGGACGCTCTGCTCCATGCACTATTGGCTGTTGTTTTTTCACAGCTGCACTTTGTCTCACTCTCATTATTGCTTTCTCTAGGGTCAAATCCACGTCCAACTGTATGTTTTCTAACAATTTAGTATTGTGTATGCCGACCACAATACGTTCCATTATCAAGTCTTCCTATAGGGCCCCAAAATCACATTGAGTGAATAAACTGCAATACTAAATGACTCAATACTCTCTTCTGGCTTTTGATTTCGCTTGTTGAAAGAGCACCCATTCAATAATAATGCAGTGCTTGCTAAAAGCCTTTGTGATGGCAGCATATGATTTATTCTGAGCGTTAGTCGGATAGTAACAAATATGATATGTCCTCGGCATCATCTCCTGCCACATACAAGTGTTCACCTGATATTCTTCTGGCTATTTACCCAAACCAGATGTGATTCTGTAGCAATAGAAACACTTCATCCATCTCTGCCATTCACTTGTATTGGTAAAGTCGAACTTGCCAGGTGTTAAATCTCCAAAAATAAAAACGAGGAGTTGTTTGTCACAATGACACAATGTAAAGTGATCAGATGATGGGCTGAGATAACATTTGGAAAAATCTGTGTGTCCATTGCTCTTACTAGTTGCTCTTACATTAGTTACTCTAATCCAGGTCCACTCAAAAAAATGAAACGGCTGTTGTTGGTTCTAAGAATGTTAATACATTTGAATTAAATAATACACTTAAGTTTGTATATTGAAATTAAAACCTTTGTTTGGACAAAATAAAAAAAGTAATTTTCAAATTTACACAATACACTTAAATGAAATAATGTTGTGTTGCTTCTGCAGTACTGCACTTTGATCAGCCAGCCATTTTGTGCATTAACATCTAATAAACAAACTTTCTTTGCAAACGGAGAAAACAACTAAACTTTTGACTTTATGTGGAGACACAGGTGAGATATTCTACTTATTTTCATTTATAATGAGATTATCAATAGATTAGAATGGTGAATTACAGATTACACACCACATAATCTCCAGATATATTACACCTGTGTAATTGACTTTGTTTTCAGATCATTATTAGTTACTCTGAATTGCTTTTTAATTCTCATGCAATATTTTCCACTTTGATTTAATTTGAATTCTCCCATAAAAAGACAAATTATATTTATTCAATTGCTAATTAGGAGTATTTTCACCATTTATGTAAAAACAGATAGTATTGTGCAAATAAAGTCATTTTGTCACATGGTTTAGTATTAGTTTTTCAATAATTGTTTTAAATTGTGGTCTTTGCATGTCTGTTTCTAATATAAAAATCATAGAACTAAACACATTTAACACTTTAAAAAGTTGCCATTTGGTAACTTTTTGGTTAGGTCATCCAAAACATTTATACTAAACATTTATACATGTATAATTATAAAAACATTATACAGTTTAGCAGATGTTAGTGTTTAATTATATATATATAAACGTCTCAGGTTAATTGCGTAACCCTAGTTCCCTAATAAGGAACGAGACGCTGCGTCGACAACGCATATGGGAACGCCTTAGCGTGATTGTCTCTTGAAGCACAATGAAATCCACGTGTGCGAGTGCACGTCGCCGAGGGTGACGTCATGAGCCAGGAGTATAAAGAGCGCGCCGTAACCCGGAAGCAGTAGCTTGACCAGTGTCTGAAACAAGCCTGGCATGCATAGGAGCTGAGGCTAGGAGACGCAGCGTCTCGTTCCCTCTTAGGGAACTAGGGTTACATACTGTAAGTAACCTGAGACGTTCCCTGTCAAGGGAACTTGCGCTGCATCGCCAACGCATATGGGAGCGAGGAATACCCACGCCGCCTCAGCGAATGGAGTAGGCCAAGCTAACGTAGCTCACTACGAAAGGGCCACCGTCCCCACAGCAGGGTTAAGGTCTAACTAGTAGAACCTAATTAAGGTATGCGGTGAGGACTAGCCAGCCGCATCACAAATATCAGCAAGGGGAGCCCCTGTGAAAAAAGCCTTAGAGGCAGCCATACTCCTAGTTGAGTGGGTGCGGACATGCAGAGGGCACTGCTGTCCCGCCAAGTCATAAGCCAGGGAGATAGTCTCGACTATCCACCTGCTCAGAGTCGGTTTTGAAGCTGGACAAAGAGCTGGTCTGACTTACGCCACAGGGCAGCTCTGCGGACGCAAGTGTCCAGTGCCCGCACTGGACAGACCTTGTTCTTAGACTCCTGGTCATGATCCACAAAAGGGGGAGGACATAAGGCCTGCAGTACAGTGTGACGAGCCGGGCTCGAAAGCACTTTAGGAACATAGCCTGGCCTGGGATAGAGAAAGGCTTTCGCCAGGCCGGGTGCAAACTCCAGACAGGAGGGAGCCACTGAAAGGGTCTGAAGGTCGCCAACCCTCTTAAAGGAGGAGATGGCCAACAGAAACACTGTTTTTAGGGTGAGGAATTTCTCTGAGATATCCTCGAGAGGCTCAAAGGGTGCCTGGGAGAGAACCTGGAGTACCAGGGACAGGTCCCAAGGAGGCACCCTAGAGCGTACCACAGGCCTTAGCCTCAAAGTGCCACAGAGGAAACGCACAACAAGGGGGTCCCGACCTAGAGTGGTACCACTTGAAGGTACGTGGTAAGCCGCAATGGTAGCCACTTACACCTTCAGTGTGGAGGGGGACAGCCCAGCAGCGAACTTCTCTTGTAGAAACTCCAGAACGATGCCAACCTGGCAGGTAACTGGGTCTGGATGTTTCTCGCTGCACCAGGAAGTAAAAGTTTTCCACTTCTGGGCGTAGAGTTTCCTCGTGGACGGGGCTCTAGAGTGGAAAATGGTCTCAATGACCTCAGTCGAGAGACCTGTGTAACGGGGTTAAAAAAGAATATTCAATTTAAAAGGTTTTTGTGTGAATTACATAAAACAATGTTTTTGGTTAAATTAATAAGTGTTTGAGGTCTCCCCTCTTGTGGCTATTGATGGTACTGCAGGCATTGTATTTTGTCCTTGCTCTCTTGCCGTACGGCAGCAGATTCAAGATTCGACTTATTAAAGTAATTGCGATGATTAGTGCGAGTATTGTCCGAGATTGTGCTTTTCAACACAATTATTTTTATGGTTGTATTTGAACGTGTATAACTTATCTAACACTTTAGAGTTGACACAAATAAGTTGACCACGGTTGTTCAGATTGTTATACAAGTATAGAATTTCCTTGTGCATCACCTGAGGTGAAAAAAGTTTATTTCTTTTGTTAACAAGCTAACAATTGTGTTATGACTTTAGTAAGTGCAATTTCTACTTTTCTAGTTATTTTCAAGTGTCTGCAGTATCCATTCAGCCAGAGTAAATTTAATTTTTCTGTTTTTCCAAAAAGATAAAGAGATATGAAAAGAAGCCCATGTGTGAGTGTGTCTGTCCACATCCGTTACACCTGCATCTATGAGTCGGGCCCCCTCAGAGGACAGACCCACAGATTCCACAGTTCCAGGCGAGGATTAAGGATCTCGCCCTGGGCCTGAGACAGAAGGTCCTTCCTGACGGGAATCTCCCAAGGAGTGCCGTCTATGTGGGACACTAGGTCCGAGAACCACACCCTGCCTGGCCACCACAGGGCAAATAAGCTGAGACAGACCCTGTCCTAGAAAACTTTCTCTAGAACCTTTCTCCTTTCTCCAAACTTTCTCCTGCCTTGACAGGAAGTCTGCCCCCATGTTCTGGGATCCCGGGATATAGACTGCTCGGAGGGAGCATAATTTCCCCCGGGCCCAGAGGAGGATCCACCCCACTAGCTTGCAAAGCTGACGAGAGCGGAGAACCCCTTGGTGATTTTTATAGGAGACCACCGATGTGTTGTTGGTCTGGACAACAACATGGTGTCCCCAAAGGTCTGGGAGGAAGACCTGAAGCGCCCGCCAGAAAAAGCCAGAGTGGGAGGCGTCTGCCGACAGCATCATGCGGCAACAAATTCGTCCCAGTACGGGCCCCTGGGAAAGGAACCAGGGATTCTTCCACTGATGCAAGGCCCGTAGGCAGCGCCTTGAGACCTTTATCAGGCGGGAAGGGTTGCCCCTCGGGGGAAAACCCCCTGGTTTTGAGCCACCACTGCAGCCGTCTCATGTGGAGCAGGCCCAGTGGGATAACACTGGAGGCTGCTGCCATGAGACCCAGAATTCTCTGGAAGTGTCTGACAGTGAGCAGCTGGCCTAGCTTTATATCGTTGACTGTGGACAGGATAGAGGCGATGCGCACTGGGGAAAGCCGTGCTGACATCGACACAGAGTCCATACAATGCCGAGGAACGTAGTGCTCTGCTTCGACAAGAGCACACTCTTTTTGGCGAGTCTCAGCCCAAGCTCCTTCATGTGTGCGAGAAGGACATCTCGATGTCGCACCGCGATCTCTCGAGACTGGGCCAGAATGAGCCAGTCGTCGATGTAATTTAAAATATGGATCCCCTTGGATCGGAGCGGAGCTAGAGCTGTGTCCACGCACTTGGTGAAGCCAGGCCGAACGGAAGAACTCCGCCTTGCCCCCAAAGGCGAATCTGAGGAACTTCCGGTGCTGTGGAAGGATGGAGACGTGAAAATACGCGTCCTTGAGGTCTATCATGACAAACCAGTCCTCGGACCTGATTTATGCTACGATCTCCTTCAAAGTCAACATTCTGAACTTCAGTCATCTGACGGTCTCGTTCAGTGAGCAAAGATCTAGAATAGAACACAAGCCTCCATCCTTCTTTGGAACGGTGAAGTATGGGCTGTAAAAGCCTGAATCTCTGAAAGAGGTACGTACTCTATGGCCTCTTTCCTCAATGACTCGACTTCCTGTTCCATGACCAGAGCCTGCTCGGGGTCTACCAGGGTTGGTAGAACCCCCGAAAATCCAGGTGGATGAACCCGGAACTGAATAGCATATCCATTAGAGTTGAGCCGGATACTCGGCTGAAACGAGTATCCGGTACGGATAATGCACTTTTGCCGAGTATGAGTATCATACGAGTATTACGAGTCATTATCTGTGCTCGGATTGAATAAAAATCCTCATTGGGTAGCTGACTGTCTGCGGTCTGTCACAGCGCGCCTCCGCTACACCTGTAGATTTGATTTGTCTCGCGCGACTCCGCCCTGCTCATTCACATGCAGAACACTGAGAAGAGAACAGGTGTATTTCTCTCTCTATCACTCAGGTTCGCGGGTCTTCCGTTAACGTTTAGGGTTTCTTCAGCTTCAGGTTTGTTTTTATTACGGTTTGTTTGTAGTACTTACTTATTAACCAGTATAGTTCTGGTAAACGCGGGGTTTGTTCAGACGTGGTGCTTGATAGAATGCGACTAGGGTTGTCTGACAGTCTGACAGTTTCTTGCTGTATTTCATACAAAATAAAGGAATGCAGATCTTAAAAACAGCGTCAGACTATTTGATCCATTGAACACACAGTCCCCCCAGCCCCCTCTCTCCCCCTCACTCACTCACTCTCTCTCTAACTCACTCACACACACACACGCATACCTGGTGTGGAAATTTAAAAAAAATCTAAAGTTAAAAAAAGAAAGTTATGTTTAAATAAAAACTCTTGTTCATTACATTTTCTTCATAATTGCAACCGCATGAGTTGTATTCATTGTTGCAAAACTTGTTCTCTATATAGTTTGTTTGTTATCGTGATCAAAACCATTGATCTGAAGCTCAATGCTGATGCTGTCATGTAAACAGTTTTCTAATCAGCAATAAATATAACAATTTCTGATCGACCCATATCAATTGCATGATTAAAAATAACATACTGGTTAAATCCCCGCCCACTTCCGGGTTAGGCCCCTACCCGCCCAGCCCGAGTACAGATACAGATACAAATAATTCAAATAGTTAACAGATACAGATACAGATAATGCTGTACGTCTGTGAAAACAAATTTCCCGTTAAGGGACAATAAATTCTATTCTATTCTATTCTATTCTACTCGCTCATCCCTAGTATCCATATGTATATTATTCCACTTCCCAGGGCGCCGGAGTGGAAAAATATGGAGTGGATGCTCCAGGACCCTCCTCGGAGGGGGCGACCTGCCCAGTGCGACCTGAACTGCGGGAAGTAACTGGCATGAGCCGCCTATGGTTTGCATGACCTGGCACCCTCGAGGTACCAGGCATGCTACCGCACTTGCAGGGGCACTGATCCATCCCTCGAGGTGGGCCAGCGGGGGGACCCCTGCGAGGCCAGAAGACATTGGCGTCAGGGCCTCTTGCTCTTCGCCTTCTTAGCCTGCAGGACAGCCCTCAGGTCTGTCCATCTGCCAGAAGGCTGGTGCTGAGCACGACGACCCGCACAGCCACCCAACTGAGGGGGCTGCCGGGTCTCAATGCTCTGCCGCTGAGCAGCGCGGTAGGAGGATCTGCTGGGCTGTGGCTGGCTGGCAGCGCTTGATGCTCGAGAGCGATAGGGGAGGATTTTTCTGAATGCCACCTCCTGTTTAGCAGCCTCCTGAAACCTCTCGACGGCCATCTTGACAGCATCGCCGAAGAGGCCAGGAGGCGTAAGAGGGGCATCGATCAGAATATTTTTATCTCTCTCTTTCAGAGTAGTGAGATTCAGCCACAGATGCCTCTCTGTGGCTACCAGGGCTGCCATAGAGCGGCAGATGGAACTTGCCGTTTTCCTGGCAGCACGCAGAGAGAGGGCAAGATAATTCCCCAGGGACTCCTCCACTCTAGGCATCGCCCCATAACCGTGCTCTTTAGCTCCCACGAGGGTAGCATAGTTAGTGGCAGCACTGCTATGCACCCTGTGGGAGGCGGGCCGCTTCCAGGACTTCGACACCTCGGTGTGGAGGTCCATAAAGAAGGGCAAACCCCGACGCTGAGGCAGCACTCGGGCGGGCAGTTAGCGCTCGTCCAATCTGCTCTTTGGACAAGCGTCCCTCGGCTCAACCGGCCACCCGAGACCAAGACTCGCCGTTGCCCGAGTCACTACCTCGAGCAGCTCCTCAAACGCGGGTGAGGAAGATGGCGGCTCCTCCTCATCCACGTCGATACTGACCACGTCCACCTTCAAATCCTCAGAACTGGAGAGGTTCAGTATCGCGTTCTCACCCAGGACGGAAGAAACCACCGCAGGGTGTGCTTCCGAATCCTGAGTGAGGGCAGATTCAGCAGGTAAGGGAGGAGATAAGGCAGCGCCCGTCTCTAACCTTCTGCTAAATCCAACTGCGATCCCCATGAATGCGATCACCGCTGAGCCTCAGCTGCAGCGGGACAGGAAACACGAGGACCACGAGCCTCGAGTTCCCTCGAAAACTGCCAGGCGTGAACGGAAAGTGCACAGCGGCAGCCATAAATACTCTGCACAATCAGCGCCCTCGTGCATGGTCCACGGGCAAACATGATACACACAGAGCGTGTGTGTCACTGCAGTGATAAAACGCGGGCAGGGAGTGACACAGCGTCGGAAGGACTGGTTATCATTATTACGTGAACAATAGTCACTACCTCGAGCAGCTCCTCAAACGCGGATGAGGAAGATGGCGGCTCCTCCTCATCCACGTCGATACTGACCACGTCCACCTTCAAATCCTCAGAACTGGAGAGGTTCAGTATCGCGTTCTCACCCAGGACGGAAGAAACCACCGCAGGGTGTGCTTCCGAATCCTGAGTGAGGGCAGATTCAGCAGGTAAGGGAGGAGATAAGGCAGCGCCCGTCTCTAACCTGCTGCTAAATCCAACTGCGATCCCCATGAATGCGATCACCGCTGAGCCTCAGCTGCAGCGGGACAGGAAACACGAGGACCACGAGCCTCGAGTTCCCTCGAAAACTGCCAGGCGTGAACGGAAAGTGCACAGTGGCAGCCATAAATACTCTGCACAATCAGCGCCCTCGTGCATGGTCCACGGGCAAACATGATACACACAGAGCGTGTGTGTCACTGCAGTGATAAAACGCGGGCAGGGAGTGACACAGCGTCGGAAGGACTGGTTATCATTATTACGTGAACAATAGGTAAGTAAAACTCACGCAGCCAGCACAATGCACCACACACGTTAGTTTCGAGAGCTTGTTGAAGACACTAAAGCTAGATTTGAGATACCCTTTTGAAACATTTCAAAAGCTTTTTATGGAGCTAGATGCCAACAAGCTGTCAAACAAGGTCCATGTCCTGAAAAATAAGCTTCTTTTGCATGTTCTAAGTTGAGGTCAGAATCAAGTGATGGTACTCATGTTTTCTCAATGTGACACTGTTGGTTTCTTACAGTACATTTGTTCCAGTAGCATGTTATGCTTTCTTCAGTATTGAATAAATGCACTGTTATTTTTCCCAATTTAAAAATGCACAGACTGCAAAAGAGCATTTTCACCCACTTAATTTCATTTATAAGCAATGTGTTTAAATTTTGTTCTTATTTTTACAGTATCCTTTTAATAAGAAAATGGAAAGCAGTTTTAAAGATACAAATTTTGAACAAATAAATCTTTAATGCATACAATATATTTACGGTATATTTGCTTTACCTTAAATAGCAAGAAAAAACAGTAAGACATTGTTTACAGAGTTCAGATTTTGCACAAAATGTTACTGTTAAAAATGTGTAAAATCAAAACTTGCATTATATTTGTTTTACTTGCAATAAGAAGAGAAAACAGTGAGCCAATGATCACAGGGTACATATTAATTCACAGATTATTATTGTTAAAAAAATACATTTTAAAATATTCTGAAATGTACTTACTGAATACATTAATGCAAAGCAAAAAGCTGGTTTTTATTTTGGTTGAGTGTAAAAAAATGTTTTAATTGAACTTTAGTTAATTACAGTGTAATCCGCTTATGTCGACGGCCTCGGGGTTGCAAAAAAGTGTTGAGATAACCAATGATCGGCCAATATGCTGATTTATTTGATGAAGCGATCGGCATGCTATAAAAATATACATTCACTGTATATGTTTGCTAACAACAAAAGTGTCCCTGCACATAGGACTTCCTGAAACAGCTGTTCCACTGCATCATTTTTTATTGTATACTGGTATATCTCTGCTGTTAGTTGGTGCACATATGCATATGTTAGGTGGTGCTCTACAGCATGGAGGACGCCCTGCTCCAGCTGTTTCACAGCAGTGCGGTGACCAGGAACGGTTCTAATACTATATAAGAAAAAATGATAACATAATAAACATTGTTATTACATTAATATTGTATATTTTTTCCTTGTGGACTGGAGTTTCATAGTTTGTTCATCTGATACTCCTCCAAAAATCACTTCAGGTTTTCAGACAGTGATATTTTAAACACCCTGCTTACCAGCGGGAACTAATTATGCCATGCTAAACCTTTACTTCTTACTTTAAACACAAAATATAGCAAGCATCACTGAAATAGAGAAAACACCACAAAAATACCTATAAATTATACCCATTTAATATAACTCTGGTGTTTAAATACAAAAATACAATTTCTAAATTGTGCTTTCAGTTTCCCATAAAATGACCACAGAAAGAAAATAAAGGATGAAACAGACCCCGAAGTTTGTCAACAATTTCTTCATTTGAGTAATTACAAGATTGCAACCTGAATATTCATGTTTTTAAGTCGGATTATTGCAGCACATCCATAATCAGTTTTGTTAGGCCTTGGCTAGCTAATTATTTATTCTCATTTGCCAGTCTGTTGAAGAAAACATTGAACACTGTGCCAACTGCTGTGAAAACTAAAAAAAATATGCTGGATTTAGTAAAAAGTATTAGTGCAGCATTCAGGTTAGAAGGCGGTGTGTGTCTGTGCATCAGCTGTGTGTCTGTCTCATGCTGTGGCCTTGTACTGAACAGCTCAGAGGTGATGAATAACACATTATGGTGATTGGTTTTGCTACCTGCAATCGCTCTGTCAGTGGAATACGAACAGCCTGCTTTATTATGGTCTCTCTCTGACTTACACACTACAAATGATGGGCAGAATAAATTGGCTTGAGAAAATGTATGAGGAGCACTTTGGAGAGGGTCTCGTTATTTAAAATAAATTGTTTTTTAATACATTTATTTTAATAAATACATTTAAAAAATTGTATTCCACCAATGAGAAGGCATTTATTTTATGTATGGGAGAATAATTTGGCTTACCAACAGACTTCAGCTGAACAAATGGTGGAATGCGTAAGTTTCCAGTTATCATTGTAAAGCTACTTTAAAACACTCTGTATCAAATATTATAGAAATAAAGGTGACATGAATGAATTCAACAAAGTGTCTGCCACACCTGGGGCACATCTGGTACATGTGGATTCAACGCATACCAGATGACCCTTTAAGGTCCGTTCACACCAATACACAATATTTCTATTAAAAAAACAACAAATGTTAAAAATAAAAACACATAAAAATATATGATAAATGAAATAAAAATGAAATAAAAAATATAGGTGTCACCGTCATGTCACGTCTCACCTGTGTGTCCCCTCTGTGTTTAAATCTTCTAAAACACAGTTTTAGAAGATTTAAAATAGTTTTTGAATAAATTGTTTGCTTTTTCCCCAAAAGGTGTGTGTGCGCGTGTGTGTCTGTTTGTTTGTGTCTGTGTGTGTCTGTTTGTATTTTTTTGTCATTCATCTTTTCTTCTTCTGGTAGGTAAAAAACAGAGCCATCTTCTTTGCTCAGCATGATATAAGATAGAACTGCGCACTATGCCACAACTCTTGGCCTTCAGTTTTTAGATCAAACAACACAGATTTTGACACTGGTGTGATAACACGTAAAACTTGCCTGGCTTACTTTCCCCCCCAGACAATCAAAGAAGCAACCACGATCACCAACGGCTTTCCCCCAACCAGACTGGATGGAGCCAGAAGACAGGAGAGGAGCAGTGTCATTAAAATGTAATGTAAGTGTAAGATGTAACCATCCTCATATATCTAACCATAAAATAATTTGAACCTTTATTTGATTGACACACTGACTTGTCTGTCTGTGACGCTGAGTGGTAAATCTAACTATAAAAAACCTTTGACAACCAATAGGGGTAAGGGGTACTCAATAGAGTAAGTCCATAAATTATGTCCATAAATCACACCATAAATATGGTCATAAATCATAATTTTGAGACATGATGTATTATATAACTACTTACAATATTCCATGTATTTGCTTCCATTAAATGTGCATCAATGAGATCTTTATAACAGTATAACAGATTTATTTCATAAAGTGCATATAAATATCATTGGTCACTATATATCTCCCAGTAATATGTCTTAGTAAGATGATTTTTAAATGCTTAGTTTTGTGATGAAAGCTCTATAATTTTTATTTGGAGGGGCAAAACACAATGCAATGCAATAGGCCTACAATGACGACTGACAGATGAACCAATAAACAAAGGCCTCAAAGGCCTGTTATGTCATATGATTTTCTATTATCTAAAGAGGGCAGTGCACCGTTGTATTACTATGCAATATAACGTTTTATATATTTTTGTTGATTTTGTTTTGCTTGATTTATTTAGAGCTACATTTGAAATAAAATGTTGAAATTATATTTTTCCGTTATAATCAGAGTTCTTCTGTAAATAACAGAGCACAGTGGTTCTTGAGGTCAGAAAGCAATAAGAATGTTGACTGGTGTATTTTTCACTGAACACCTGCAGGTCATATGACAAGAACCAGTTTCACCCTTTAAGTAACAGTACTGTCATCAAGTAACAGTAGCTACTGTCATCATAGCCAACATGGACGAACAGCTGTGCAGGGCGGGGTTTTTTCCTCATCTCCATTTCTAGTAGCAGAGCTCATGATGCAAGAGCTGGAAATCCATGTATCTGAACGCGGCTCATGATCGCTATCGACAAGCGTTTTTATTCGCGACAAGCGAACGGTTGCGTCATTGCGTCACACATCTAGATTTTTTGCTTTTTGTAGTTCCACGTGCGCTGCCTTTTAAAAACGGCACCTAAAATAGTTGAGGGGGATCACCCTCCTCACTGACAGTGGGAAAGTCTTTGCTAGAACACATGGAAAGAGCATGCCTGGGTGGATGACTTTACTGTGTGTAAGAACGAGGAAGCAGGGTTTTTTTTATTCTTATAAGCAGCTACTATCAGGGTCAGTTTTGACGGATACCATCGCAGAAAGTTTGTGCGGTTTCTTGGAATGACACAGGTAATTATAACCATTTAACATGATATTTGAAATTTCATTATCAGAATTCTGTTTTGATGAGCATTTATCAATCGCAATCTGATCAGTATTTTAGCTACAGGATAAATAGTTCAGCTACTCGACCGTTCTCATTCTGTTCTAACGCTGTGCAACGCATTTTCCTGTGGACGAAAACCCCAATACAAATGACTAGTTTAAACATGTAGGATTTATATGAGGATCTTAAGTTTAGTGAGGGCTTCGAATAACCAAAATTATCTATTCTTCGAGATTGTTCTGGACATCCATGGCATTCAAAAACGTTAGACATTCGGCTTCATACCCATTAAACTCTGTGCATTTCATGTTTTCTGCTCAATCCAACCCAGATAAACAAATACCATTTGCATAGAAAGGTGTAATTTCAAGAAATCAAAATATATAAATTAGCCCTAAGTCATTTAAACAATTTAATCATATTACATAATGATATTAAACTAAAATAATATCCCTTTTATTGCTCAATGCTCTGTTTTTGGAATTAGTATTTTATGTTTTATAATAATTTTGGAACTGTACATGTTTAAGATACTGTAAATCCATTAAATTCCAACACAGTTTGGCTTAAAGCCAACTGTAAATTGCTCAAGGCTTGCTTTTTAGACAATTAATCTGGTATTTGTAATCTAAAAAAAATTGCCATGTGCAACATGAGAAACAATAGTCTGAGTAATTTACAGTTGGTTTGATACCTTTAGGCCAATGAGTGTTATAGTTTGGATTTAAATGGGTTCAGTACTGTATATTAGAAGATTAAAAATCTGAAAAACAAGAAATGTATTAAATGCATGAGATGTATTAAATGTTCATAATGGCAATGGTGTTTAACATTTCTCCACAGATTTTAATGAACATCTGAAGATCCATGGCATTCCAGATCCAAGTACCATTTTCAGTTCCACTTTCAATTCCAGTTCCAGTTCCAGTAATACCTAGAAAAACAGATCCTCTAATACAGTGCATAATAGACAACAAATTAAAGAGACAAACAATAAGAGGCAAATTATTAAAAGGCAGAGATATTAACGGTTTGTACCCTTCTGAAGTCTGGAAGGATGATGTTACACCATTAATTGCAGCAGTTCTATGCAGAAATGAAAAAATCTGCTCATATCTACTTCAAGAGTCGGCTGATCCTAACAAACCCTCAACAAATGGACAAACACCTCTACATTGTGCTGCTTTACCAGGAGTTTCATTGAGTATTGTGGAAAGATTACTTGCAGCAAAAGCTAACCCAGATGGACATGGATTACAAATTTTTACTCCATTGCAATGTGCTGTTGATCATGATCGTGAAGACATTGTGAAAGCACTTATAAAAGCTGGAGCTTCACCTATAAGGAACTATGGGATGAATCCAGAACTCGATAAAAAGGTGGAGAGAATGATGTGTCAGCTATCTTCACAAGGTGAAGTTTCTGACAAAGTCCATATATTTTTCTCTTTTACTTGTGATGTACAAACAAAAACTCAGGCAGAAGTTTACAGAATCTATAAGGAACATTTCTTTCAAGAGGATCCTTTTGAACATTTTATTTATTTTGAGCAATACTTTGCTGTAGTTGGTGCAGGTGCAGAGCAGTACCGTCAGAGCGCCATCAAGTGGTTAAAAGACACAAAGAGTGCAGGCAAATACATTGAGGAACTCATCGAGCGATTTCCAAGAATCTCTCAGGAACACTGGCCATTTGCTCTGAACTGCTTAAATGTTGCTTTGTGTGTCAGTGAAAGCATCTCTCCTCAGGTATTCAGTGAGCTTGTGCCAATTCTAACAAACAGTCTTCAGCACTTTAGAAATCCACAAGGAGAAAGAGTCAATCATCTGATATTAAAGATACTCAATGTCATGATACAGAAAACGACTGAGCAGAAACTGAGTTCAAACAATTCTGTCTATGAGAAGTTATGCAAAAGTCTGTTGCCTCTCACACGTCCAGGTTATTCAAGTCTGATCGGAGTGTGGACATATGCACTGTTCGCCAATATAAATGACTTTGGTCCTGAAATTGTTGCATCGTGTGGATTGTCTCCCATCCCAGAGATGATACTTATAAAAGCAGAGACAGAGATGGAAGAAGTCATGAAAAAAAAACTGCAGAAGTTTGATGAATCACTGAGGCATCCTGCAGGTTCAAGTGCAGTGGATAGTTTATGTGAGGAGGCTGCTGCTCTATCAACAAGCAGAAAGAAGAAGAAAAAGAAGAAGAAAAAATTCCAACAAGAAGTGGGATCACAAGAAGGTGAGCTGCAAGATAAAGAAGAACTGTATCCAGACACTGTAGTGAAATCCATTGAGGAATTAAACTCAAGTGTGCAGCCGTTCACACAGTCTGTTGAGAACCCTAATATCTCAAAAAGGTGGGTTCAGACTAGCCGTCGTTGGAGGTCAAAGCTTGAGAAGCTAGCTAACATGGATATTAGCAATACCTATAGGCTGACAAACCTTACTCTTGCACTCAGTGATGAATTTCGGATTGCTAGAGGAAGTGATGGAACAGAAGTTTTTCTTGGACTGAGGAATGACGGCACAGAGGTGGCTGTAAAACGAATGATTATTTCCAATTACCAAGTCCTCAGAAATGAGGAGGAATTTCTACGACTTCCACAGCTTGATAGTCCCTCAATTGTGCGATATGTGGACTTTGCTGAAGATGAAAATTTTGGATACCTTGCTCTTCAGCTTTGTGAGTACACACTGGAGGAATATATCCAAGATCATTTACCAGATGATAATGAAGAGAGAAGTTTGGTTCTGAAGAAGCTGGTGAAGGAAGTTCTCTGCAGCTTACAGGTTTTACACAAACCACAGACCAAAGTGCTTCATCGGGACATCAAACCCCAGAATGTTCTGATTGGTACAAGCTAAACCAAAGTTTCTTTAAATTGAAAGCTATGTTTATGAAACTTACCAGTTTGTTTTTTAAGTGACAGTGGTATTTCCGTTTCATAGACATAAATGGAAAAGCTAGATTGGCTGATTTTGGCATAAGTCGTCGATTGAACCTAAGCCAAACGACTTTACGAACAAGCATTGCTGGAACTAGATGCTGGAAGGCAAAGGAGAGCATAGATGAGGACGCCAACATTGGGTACAAGAGGAGCTCCGACATTCAGGTGGATTCCTCTTCTTTTAAGTATAGTAATTAAAAATATATTATTAAAAATTCAATAATTGACATGCAGTTCATTTAAATTGTATTTGATAATTTCTAAACTTAACACTGTAACCTGTTTGAAGGTTGCTGGGATGTTGGTGTACTACATTCTCTCTAGAGGAAACCATCCATTTGGTAAAGGTCCATTTTGTGAAGTCAACATTCTACAAGGAAGATATTCACTGGAACATCTGGATGATGATGTAGCGAAGGATCTCGTTGAGTGGATGATCAATGAAACTCCAAACAACAGACCAACTGTGGAGAAAACGCTTGCACACCCCTTCTTCTGGACTGACGAAAGGTACAATATTCAAATTGATTTGGTAATGACATTTATCGGCCTACACAAGCCAGAGACATTCAGCACTGCTTATAGTACTAGCCAATTATTAAATTTGTATTAAATGAAGAGGACTACTGTAGATACTACTGTAGATACTTTTTTGAATCAGTTGAAAAAATGTACTGTTTTTTTTTAAATCCTGTCAGAAGAGTGGAGTATTTGCAAAAACTGGGGAACCAGAATGAAGCTGAGAACTGTCGTAATGTCGATGAAGAGCTCCTTCATGCCATTGAAAAATACACAGAGGGGAAAAGCTTTTCTGAATGGAAAACTAAAGTGAGTCTATCTTCAGTGCAGAAAAATTTAAATACAGTAATACCTCGAGATACGAGCGTCCCTACATACGAGTATTCCAAGATACGAGCAAGCCTTCGGGCAGATAAGTAAATATTCGAGATACAAGCATGCGTATGAAAAAAATCAAAACAATAAAAGAAAATAGAAAAGTTAAAAACAAATAAGTTTATCAGTAATATTTAGTAATGTTTTGTTCCTGCTATTCAAGAAAATTACAGTTTTTACTAAACAAAAAAGGTACGAAAAGTGATCAAAAGTAAATAATACAAATCGAAAAAAATCAAAACAATAATATAAAATAGCAAAATTATGTTAATTTAAGTTATGTAGTGTAAGTTACGATACGGAATCAAGTGTCTCGGTACCAACCCCCTGCCTCTTCCGCTCCTGCCGCTACTGTCTGTAAAAACGTATAATTAAAACCACATATTATTTGATATCACACTGTATACATGTACTATAATTGTGTGTGTGTGTGTATACCAATACATTTTTTTTCACATTGTTACGGGTTTGGAATGGATTAATTTGTTTTCTATTATTTCTTATGGGAAAACATGATTCGATATACGAACAATTCGAGTTACGAGCTTCGCCCCGGAACGGATTATGCTTGTATCTAGAGGTATTACTGTATATTTGTATAAATATAAACCTATTTTAATTATTTATATATTTAGTTAAATGAAAATGTAACAAAAAACTGTTAAATGTTTTCAAGATTTCCCTGTTACAAATCATTTAATGTAGTTCATAGGCTGCTTTACTCTTGGTTTGAAAAATCATTTTACTTTTACAAATATATTTCTTTTGTCAGTTTTCATCTGCACTTGTCCAGGAAATGGAAAGAAATAGGAAACCTTATCCTGAGAACACACTGGGTCTGCTGCGTTTCATACGCAACCTATATGAGCATTAGTGAGTTACACGTAATGTGACACACAGTATTCGTTCAATAATTTTGTAGTATTGTGTCACACCATGTTTTGTGTTGTCTCTTTCCTCTACATAGTCCAGAGGACGCAGAGAGCATCAACCTGATGGATTCATTCCCTGATCTCTTTGGAAGTGCGTTCAGGTTTGCAAAGGAGAGAGGATGGAACTCCAGACCGAATCTGAAAAATTTCTTCAGCTCAGTTCCACTGATTTGATTGTTGTTATTTTTAATTATGTACATTAATTTTGCATCATGAATGTATTTCATGAATTTAAATGTATGTACAGATGGAAGAAGCTATCCATTGTTTTTTGAGAAATTAGTTCCTGACAACTGAAAACATTGACAGTTAAAGAGTCACAATAGAAAAGCCAAGAGTCAGTGGTAAAATTTTAATTCAGTTCTTGCTTTATCTTGTGGAAAATATGTAAATATATGTTACAGAGCAACCTTGTGGCAGTGCTATTTTTTTTTATCACACTTTAAAAATAAAATAAACATCTTACAGATTATACATACAACTATAATAGCAGAAATCCATGTGTGAATGTGTAAACTAAAATCTATGGGTGGGAAAGCCTTTTCCTACGCAAAGTTGTGGAATTCATTACCTGCATCTGTTAGGAATGCTAACTCTTTGGATTGTTTTAAGCAGTGTCTCAAAACGCATCTTTTTAATCAAATTTTTAATGTATAACTTATTGTGTTATATTATTATTTTTTTCTTGTTGGTTTTGAGTTCGTGAAAGGCGCACTACTGAATAAAATGTATTACTATTATTAATGAGTTTATTAAGATTAATGTTAATAAAATGGACATAATAATAACATACTCTGTCCTTCTCATTATATTATACAAACCTGTGACTGTAACACTAAGCCAAGGAAGCAGGAGGAATCAACGGGTCTAAATGCAGCTATTTAAATGGTAGAACTAAAATCACCTGTAGCCATGACAAAACAGGAAAGGATGGCCTATTTAATCACCATAAAGGTGATTCATACATAATGACTTGTGCAATATATTAGTCTTCTGAACACAATAGTGAGAAAAACACTGAAAATGTATTTATTACTTAATGAGAGAAGTAGTCATGTCTGATTCATGAATCATTCTTTTTAGTGAGAGCTTGAATTAATGAAATGGTGAATTGGTGATAGAGTTGATAAAAGCATGTCTTTGGTACACGTTTCCTCCGTGGCATGAGGCTGAGACCTGCAGTACAGCTAAGCCAGGTTGGGACCTGTGCCTCTTGGCTGGTCCCAGGCCTCTTTTGCCCTTTAAGGAGATTCCCAATAAGTTTCTCGCTCTAAAGACTCTCTTCTTTCTTGCTACCAAATAGTAAGTAGTTTAGGGGGTCTACATCTTCATACATAGCCCCTTTGTGCCTTATTTTGTGCCTGGGATGGCTTTTCCCATCCCAGGCCAAACCACACCAGCTTATGGCGCGTTCTGTTGTACTGCAGGCGTTCTGTCCTCTCCCCCTTTGGGGATCGTGGCCAGGACTTAAGAACAAGGTCTATCCAGTGTGAGCCCTGGACCCAATGTCCACAAGGTCTCCCAGAGGCGTAGGACCGACCAGGTGTTCTTCTGCTCGGAACCCTCAAGTGGGCCCCAGCATCTAAACATGCTATCCCCCTGACTTTCAAGTCGGCCGGACTGCCCTATGGTGGGCCGCGCCACTCCTCTACATAGAGGAGAAGACCTCCGAAGACGGCGACGAGGACGACCTCTGCCTCTAGGAGATGGACGGTTAGGGTTGCCTTGATGGAATTCGGTGAGCAAGGTGGGATCAAGGATGTCATACCGAGGTACCCACGAACGCTCCTCAGGTCCATACCCCTCCCAGTCAACTAGATACTCGAGACGGCCAGCTCGCCTACGGGAGTCTAAGATGGTCTTCACCTTGTAGATGGAGCCCTCTTCTGATTCTAAGGGAGGAGGTACGTCAGCAACACCAGATCCTGTGGAGGGTGAAACCAGAGAGTTAGTATAGGGCTTGAGTAACAACACATGGAAGGTTGGTGCAATGCGGTATTGGGCTGGCAGGTTGAGACGGTATGTGACTTCGTTGATTTGCCGCTGGATGGTGAAAGGCCCAATATAACGAGGACTCAGCTTACGGCAGGGGAGTCGGAGACGTATGTCCTTGGTGGACAGCCAGACCTTCTGTCCAGGGAGGTAAGAGGGGTTGGTCGATCTCCTTGTGTCAGCTTGGGTCTTATGTCTCCTAACAGCTCTTTGAAGATGGGTGTGCGCAGAGTCCAAAACCTTCTCGCTTACCTCAAACCAATGGTTCACTGCTGGAACTTCTGAAGGTTCCCCAGACCAAGGAAACAAAGGTGGTTGGAAACCCAGCACGCACTGGAAAGGTGTTAACCCTGTGGTCGGTTGTCGAAGGGAATTCTGTGCGTATTCTGCCCATGGGAGAAATTGGGACCAGTTGTGCTGTTGATTGTGACAGTATGATCTTAGGTACCGGCTGATTTCTTGAATCTTCCTTTCTGTTTGACCATTGGTTTGGGGATGATAACCTGAGGAAAGGCTAACAGAGACTCCTAGTAATTTGAAGAATGCTTTCCAGACTCGAGAAACAAACTGAGGACCACGATCAGAGACTATATCCTCAGGAAGCCCATAGTTTCGGAATACATGATGAAATAGAGCTTGTGCAGTTTCCATGGCGGTCGGGAGATTCTTAAGAGGGATTAGGCGACAGGCCTTGGAAAATCTATCTACTGCAATCAGAATACATGTTTGGTGGTCAGACGGTGGGAGGTCGGTCAAGAAGTCAACTCCTATATGTGACCAGGGTCGTTTGGGAATTGGTAAGGGGACCAATTTGCCCTCCGGTAGGCGACGGGGGTTCTTGGCAATGGCGCAAGTGGAGCAACCCTTGATGAACAGAGCCACATCCTTGGACATACCTGGCCACCAGTATCGTTGACGGAGGAGTGATAGGGTTTGATGGTTACCCGGGTGATTGAGCCGACGAGCATCCCGGATGTATTCCAAGTTTCGATGATCAGTGATGATCTCAAAAGGGTGCTCCGCGCCCTCAAGCCAGTGTCTCCACTCCTCAAGGGCCAACTTCATGGCCAGCAGCTCACGATTACCTATATCATAATTTTGCTCCGCCGAGGATAATTTCTTAGAAAAGTAGGCACACGGGTGAAGTATTGATGGGACCCCCTGCCGTTGTGATAGCACTGCTCCAACTCCGGTGGAAGAAGCGTCGACCTCAACAATGAAAGGTAGTTTGGGGTCAGGATGGACCAAGACTGGGGCCGTACAGAATGCGTCCTTAAGGTGTTGGAAGGCTTCGCTGGCAGAGGTGTTCCAGGATAAAGTCTTGGGTCGGTTCTTGAGAAGGGAGGTGAGTGGAGCAGTAATTTTACTGTAATTAGCGATGAAGCGCCGATAAAAATTAGCAAAACCAAGGAACCGTTGAAGTTCCTTTATGGTGGACGGAACTGGCCAGCTTTGGATAGCCCTCACCTTCCCTTGGTCCATCTCAATACCAAGGTCACTAATTACATACCCCAGGAAAGAGATGGATGACTTGTGAAACTCACATTTCTCTAACTTGAGGTACAGATGGTGGTCACGGAGTTTCTGTAAGACTTTGATGACATGTTGGCGATGATCACTTAGGTTTCGGGAATAAATAAGAATATCATCAATGTAGACGATGACGAAATGGTTGAGACACTCTCGAAAAACCTCATTCATAAAGTCTTGAAATACAGCAGGGGCATTTGACAAACCGTAGGGCATGACCAGGTATTCATAGTGTCCAGCAGGGGTAATGAAAGCGGTCTTCCATTCGTCTCCCTTACGTATGCGGATTAAATTGTAAGCACTACGTAGATCTAATTTGGAGAAAATGTGAGCCCCTCGCAGTTGCTCGAGGGCTGACAGAACTAAGGGAAGTGGATATCGGTTCTTCACCGTTTGAGAATTGAGGGTTCGATAATCTATGCACGGTCTTAAGCCACCGTCCTTCTTTGGCACAAAAAAGAAGCTAGAGGCTGCAGGAGAGGTTGAAGGTCGAATGAAACCTTGGGAAAGGGCTTCGTTTATATAGTCCACCATGGCCTTTTGCTCAGGGATAGACAGGGAATAAATCTTCCCTCTAGGTAATACAGCCCCTGGTTGCAGGTTTATGGCGCAATTCCATGGTCTGTGTGGCGGGAGTTTAGTAGCTAAGGTCTTACTGAAGACATCCGCAAATGCCAAGTATTCACTGGGAAGCTCGACCTTACTGTTCGTTTTTGGGCTTTCGATGGATGTAGAATTAAGAGGGATGGATGAAACAATTTTAGTGGAATAGTTAAATGGTGACACCTCCGCTAGACAGGTTTGAACACACCTTTCACTCCATTTAATAATCTCCCCATTTGCCCAAGTAATCATGGGTTGATGTTTTGCTAGCCATGGACGCCCCAAGATAATATCGGTGTTAGAACCCTCCAGTACCATAAAAGACGTCTCTTCCCTATGGAGACACCCAACTGTTAGTGTGATGATGGGTGTGTGATGGGTAATGGTACCTAGAGGTTTTCCCAGGATGGTGTTAATATTTAGGTGTTGCTTGTAGGGGATCGTCTGGATGTGGAGACGTTTGAGGCAGCGGTCGGAAATGAAGTTCCCCGAGGAGCCGGAGTCGATGAGAGCCTCCGCTGAAACAGCGTATAGTGGAGTACTTAGAGTAATCGGAGTGAGGCTCAGGTGTGAAATGGCAGGAGTTATAGACACGATACTCACCGCTGGACGGGGTGGCCTTACAGGACACCCAGACAGCAGATGATTGTTAGCTCCACAGTAGAGACAGAGATGTTGAGTAATGCGTCGAGTACGCTCAGAGCTGGTGAGATGGTAAGAGTCAACTTGCATGGGTTCTGGTGTGGACACTAGAGGGCTGGTGGTAGAGATCGGGATCTGAGGATGCAAAGGGACTGTGTTCTGATCAATAGCTGCAAGGTGTTGGGCGATCTTAAATGGGCGATTCCCAGATGGTCGTAAATGACCATCTGGGAACGAATAGCAGGTGCCAGACCCTGACGATAGGCAGTGAGTAAGGCAGTCTCGTTCCAGCCGCTGGTCGCTGCGAGGGTTCGGAAACGAACAGCATAGTCTGCGACGGTGGATTGACCTTGGCGAATTTGATAGAGTTGATCATGAACTGACAGCACATCATTAGATCGACTGAATACCTCCTTAAAGTGTGATGTGAAGGCCTCAATAGAGTGCATAGCTGGGGAGTTGGACTCATATAAGGATCTCGCCCATTGTAGGGCTTGACCGGATAACAGGGACATAATATATGCGATTTTAGACTTATCTGTGGGGAATCGCCGTGGCTGCATATCAAAGACCAGGGAGCACTGCATTAGGAAGCCGTTGCAATCCCCCGCCGGGCCAGAGAATGGCGCTGGTTGGGCCACGGGACTTGCCGCACCATCCTGCGAGGAAGGAAGCGCTGAGGTGAGCGTGGCTAATGTTTGCTGGAAAGTTTGGATGAGTTCGGTAACCAAATCAGGAGGTTGATTAGCGGTGGCGTTATTCTCCATGTTAACCCCCTTTGCGGTCCGGTCTTCTGTCACGCCACAGAAGAGTAGACGCAGGTCAGATGGTTGAATTGTTTATTAATTAAGGATGCACAAGAAGTATAACGCAGAGCAGGAGGGCACTGGAGGATAATAGGAAGATGAAGCAGGAGACGGAGTAACTTCTACCAGGCTTGAAGAAGGCAATAGTTGTCAAAGAAGAGTGTCGGCGATATAGTGATGGAGTCAGGTGAGTCGTCTGTACACATTGACGAGACCGGACAAGGAGTACAAGGAACAAGGCCAATATATAGAGTCCTTAAAGCAGAGACAGGTGTGTGTGATTAGAATTCGGGTGATTGGGATCTTGTGGGCGGAGTGTTGAGATCTGGTGTTGTGGTTTCTGGTGGTTCTGTGACACCACTTTTGATATACATTCTACTAACTATAAGTAACTTTGCAACTACATTTTAACTATCAGTAATTAAAGTATTAGTAGACTGTCTACTTAATATCTGATAACTTTATTTTGATGCTCCCCATCAGACATTCTACTGACTAACTTTTTAAGGAACTTTTCAAGTATGTCAATTTATTCTAACCTTAACCCTAATCTAACAGTCTGTTGGCATGCAGTTGCAAAGATTCTTATATTTAGTTGAATGTCTAAAAATAAATTGTAGTACTACGGTAACCCTTTTTTGAAACATCCTACAAATAAATAAAATCACAAATAAAATGGCTTATTTATTTAAATACAACACTCTGGAGTGACATGTCAGTTTCGTTCAATTTAATGTCTATGCCTGGGGAAACAAATGTTATTCGCATGGCCTCTATTTTAAATAAACGTGAATCTATTTCACACTGGTCTAAAACGCTTTTTTCTGTTTCACAACCTTTTTCTTGTAGGCCTAGATCAGGGGTGTCAAACTCAATTGCACAGGGGGCCAAAATCCCAAAAAACTTTAGGTCACGGGCCGAACAGGATAAACATTTATTGAAAACACTAAAACTAAACATTTAAAACTTACCTTTTTTTTAAATTAGATGTGAATAAAAACAGACAGAAATATCATTCTGGAATAAATCAACTTATACCTTAAATAACTTAAAAATATATAAAAATATTTAAAAAATACTTTAAAAAATTTAATATATCCTGTCTAAATTATACAAGTTAGAAATAAAGTAAACAAGTAAGTAAAGTAAAAGTAAGTAAAAGTTAAAAGAACAAACATTCAAATTTCTTTACTCTTATGTCATTTTGTATAAAACTTAAAAAGATTTATATATAAAAGATTTTGCTCTCCATAAAAATATATCCTGTCAAAATTATACAAATTCAAAATATGGACATGCTGCATAACAAAACCTGGAAATCTAAATACAATTTTTGCTTTTCAGCAATAACAAATCAAATCATTCAGTTGAATTTGCTCTTATGTCATTTGTCTTATAGTGCCGTCTTATTAAATTATTTAATTACTGCCACATTAGCTCCGCAAATGAGACACACGGGTATACCAGCAGTATGTCAGTAAACATATACCGTATTTTCCCGCATATAACCCATGGGTTATAGCAGATTTTACAAACTATATCACAATTTTTTTTACACGTAATAATATTTCAATATATTTGTTACGTCCCTAAGGACGTAATGTTTGTTTTTTTTGCGCTGTATTTTCTTTCTGGCGCTTGTACTATCACTCTGACAGCTGGCGCTGATATGCTGTCTGACCTGTCAATCATGCAAATAGACGTTCTGCCATGAGGGCGGGCTCTTCTCATCCGATGATCAACACCTGAATTTCGCGCACAAGCACTGTGTACCGAGCCTGAACAGTTATGGATAATTGACAATAACAATCGCGCGGTACTAGCGCGAGCGCGAAGCATCATTAGCCACTTCCTGTTTAATACAGGAAGTGTTCGGCGAGTCAGCTGGAGCGCGGGACATCTCGCGGGCCGGACATAATTACACGCCGGGCCGGATGTGGCCCGCGGGCCTTGAGTTTGACACCTATGGCCTAGATGATGCATGATTACAATATTTTGTCCTCCAACTAAAAATTGTATTGTATTGCTTTGGCTGTTGGATAAATAGGTAAACAAAATAAAACTACATTACATGTCATGATAGACTCTCAGACACAGAGGTTAGTATATCGGAACAGGTTTATTGAAGTCAGGACACAAAACAGTGAACTGGTGCAAAGGTGAACACACAGGGAACAGTAAGAGGCTTAACTTGAGTGGCTGAATATGGAGAGTATCTCGGAGAAGCTTGGAATCGGCCTAGACCCCAAGGTGCTGGACAGTTTGGATGGGCGGCATCGAATTCTTCCAAAAGCGAGGGATCCAGAATGTCGTCCCGCACCACCCAAGAGCATTCCTCGGGGCTGAATCCTTCCCAATCCACGAGATACTGCAAAGAGCCACCTCGTCGTCGGGAGTCGAAGATGATGGTGACGCGGTAGATGTTCTGGTCTGCCGGGTCCACCGGAGGAGGAGGCACTGCGTCTGCACCAGACTCTGTGGAGGAAGGTAGAACAGGGTTAGTGTAAGGCTTGAGTAGGGACACGTGAAAGGAGGGTGAAATGCGATACTGTGCTGATAATTGTAACCTGTAGGTGACCTCGTTGATCTGCCTTAGAACTTTGAAGGGACCAATATATCGGGGACTTAGCTTGCGGCTGGGCAGCCGTAGGCGAATGTTCCAGGTAGACAGCCAAACCAACTGACTGGGGTGATACCTGGGGGTTGGCCCGCGCCGACGGTCTTCTTGAATCTTCTGCCTATGGACTGCCCGTTGCAGATGGACGTGCGCTGAGTCCCACACCCTCTCGCTCTCCTGAAATCAGTGATGGACAGCTGGAACATCTATGGGCTCTCCTGTCCAAGGAAACAGTGGGGGTTAGAAACCAAGGATACATTGGAAGGGGGTGAGGTGTGTGGAGTCTGGCCGTAGTGAGTTCTGTGCATACTCAGCCCACAGGATGAAATGGTTCCAGCTGTCCTGGTGACGACCACAGTAGGCTTGAAGGTATCTCCTGATCTCCTGAATCTTCCGCTCAGTCTGGCCATTGGTTTGGGGATGATATCCGAAGACTGACCGAGACACCCAGAAGTGAAAAGAAGGATTTCCAAACCCGTGAGATGAATTGTGGGCCCCTGTCAGAGACTATGTCTTCGGGGAGACATGATGGAATAAGGCCTCCGCCGTTTCAAGAGCTGTGGATAGTCCTGGCAGGGGAATGAGTTTGCACTCTTTCGAAAACCGGTCGACTACAACGAGGATACATGTGTGACCATTGGAGGGAGGGAGATAAGTGAGGAAGTCGATACCGAGATGTGACATGGGGCGGGAACCAGGGGAAGGGGGTACCTGATCTTGATGGTCTGGGCGTTGAGCTGCCAATAGTCGATACAAGGTGTTACGTCCACGACGTATTTTGGCGGAATTTGGGTTTTCTTTCTCTATCTCTCTTTCTCCCTCTTTTCTGTCACCTACTTATAGGTTTGCGATTGGTCGTCTCAGCTGTCCATCATCATTTGCCTACAAGGGACAACCTTCTTCAAGAACCAATCGGCACTTGCTTCACCTGTATAAAGACCAGGAAGTGACTGGAGGAAGGGAGAGGCGTGTTTTCTTTCGTTTGTTTGATTTCTGCTTGCTTGTGTTTTGATTGTCATTGTTTGAAGTTTTTGTTGGTAAACTTTATTTCGGAAGACTTGGTTTTTGTTTACAACTTTCCTTCAACGGTGCTTTGTTTATTTTGGACTTAGAGTGTTGGGATTAGGGAAGCATGTCACGTGACTTACATAGCGCACGTAGGTTTCTGTGACTGTTATATACACCAGGTAAGGAGCGGCGGCTATTCTATGTATTTATGTTTGTTAGTGTAGTTTAGTAGGAGTTTATTTTTCTTTATTTTTAAAGGTAGATAAGGGAACTTACTAATAAGCTAGCTGTTTGTTTTGTTGATTTCTTTGATTTGAGCCCCGCTCATGGTCCCACACTTTCATGTTCCATATTTGTGTATATATTTTCTTTACTACCATTCACTATTTATTTGTAAAGCAATTGGGTGTTTATCTTGTTACTTTTGAATCACTAAACAAATTATTATTTTGACCCATGTCTCTGCCTGATTCATTTCATGCCCATGTTTCGTTTCAGTATTTGAGCCCGTTCTTTTTCTTTCTTCTTTACTTTACTTTCATAAATATGTTACCGACCCTTTTAGGTGGTTCTTTGACCCTCTTAAATAGGGAGATGTAACACAAGGCCTCAAGCCCCCGTCCTTTTACCCCACAAAGAAAAAGCTGGAAGCGGCATGGGAGTTGGAAGACTGAATGAACCCTTGACTGAGAGCCTCCCGGATGTACTCCTCCATGGCCTATTGTTCCGGGATGGACAGGGGATAGAAATGTCCGTGACGAAGCGAAGCCCCAGGCAGCAGATCAATAGCGCAGTCCCATGGCCGATGAGGGGGAAGTTCGGTGGCCTGTTGCTTACTGAACACGTCCTGGAATGCCTGGTACTCGGAGAGGATGGATTGCAATGGAGCAGGAGGCGGTTTGTCCAGGGATGCAGCAGCCATGGGCATAGATTTGGATTCTGGTGGTGGTGAAGCGGAGGTGTGGTTTCTTTTGATGGGCTGCAGGCAGTTCTTCTTGCAGATTTCACCGCGTCCCAGGACGAGGTTGGTGGTAGATCCCTCCAGCACCAGTAGGGGACGTTGCTCCAGATGGAGACGTAGCGAATGCACCTCCGGCCCAGCGGCTTTCCCAGGATGGAATGTGCTCGGTAAGGACATGATGGGGGGATGTCTTGACGTGGATCTTGAGTAGAAGTTCTGAGGATATGAAGTTACCCGCTGAGCCAGAGTCTATGAGGGCTTTTGCGGAAACAGAACTAAAATGTATAATAGTCATCAGCCTCCCTCTAAACCATAAAAACACTGCAACAAAAATAAATAAAACAGACATTATGCATGGTAAACAATAACCACAACCACAAAAGCAGGTACTTCCTTTCACCTAGTCTAAAACTCTATGAATATCATACTCGACCTAGTAAACCCAACTTATTGAAGTTATAATCAAATGCTTCTGACTCCAAATGCTCCAAACCGAGATGTGTCAGCAGCATAAATATGGTGAGTCTATGACCTTGTAAAGCTGTGCTGGTGACAATGACAATTTTCTCCTGAGATATGAAGCCAAATTAGAGGGGGCTAAAAATGATTGTTAACTCTTACAATATTGTTTACTCTTCAACTTCAACAAAATCCTTTTTTCCTATTATCCCTGAAACTCGTTCAAATTAAGATTCCATATAAATAAACTTTTGAAAGTAAATGTGTCTCAATTTGACCATTTGAAAGGTAAGGGTATTTGGTTTTTGGCCTTTGAAAATGTGTAAATTTCAGCAAGTTGAACATAGAGCTGCACTGAAATCCCCCTATCTATGGGACTGAACCATAAAAGGCCTTCAAATTGAAGCTTTCAAGAGAAAGTATTTAAGAATTTAAATTCTAGAATTTAAAATTTACTCATGGAGCCACATAAAGTTCTACAAATCTCTGGGACTGAACTATCACAGGCCTTCAGAATAAAGATACCCATGACCCAAAACGTGACGAGAAGTAGCTGGCAACTGGGCGCATAAACAAACACACACACGTCTGCTTCATATTAGTGAGGACATTCCATAGACTTCCTTTTATTTTTATATCAAATTAATCATATTTTCTATGGCTGATAAGTAACCCAACCCCTACCCCACATTCACAGAAACGTGCAAAACACTGGCTAACAAGTTTAAGGTTATCTGTAAGCCTTTTTAGTCAGCGAGGACCAACTGAGGTTCAGCTATGATAAAGAGACATCTACTTGTATTTTTGGGGGGGGGGGGGGGGGGGGGGGAGCAATGAAGGGAGGGGTGTGATTACTTGGACTGATTCAAATATCAACAGTGCTTCTCAGAAATTGCTTACTGCACCTTTAAATACTAGTGACATAAATGTTTTATTTTGATAACAAGTGTGATTGATGACCTCTTTTCCGTACTGTTTTGCAGGCTGTGATGCAGAGAAAAGTACAAAGCCACAAATAATTATTACTGCTTGCAAAAGTATGATATTCAGCTATTAATATGCAATACATTAAAGTCTTATAAAAACTCAAAAAACGACTCTCACAAAATCACATAATGTCCTTATTCATATCAGCTTTAGCTTAATCAGTTTTTTAATGCATGCTGTTTATAAAACTACATCACTCTTAGACAAAACATACAGTTGCTGTTTTGAACCATGAAGATGGTTAGCTTTCAGAAAGGAAAAAACTGATGAAGAATGATATTATCAAAGTGACATTGAATTATAATAAACAAAACTGAAACTTATTGTAATCATCTGTTCAATTCAGCTACACATGTGAGCATAATAAGAATAATCAGTTAATAAGGGTAAATCGACATAATCTGATAGACTGGAGGGAGCATGAGAGTTTTCTACACTGTCTGAGTTGGGTTTCCACAGGTTTACCTTCACCGGTTGTAAAGATCTTTGATAGAATTACTTTTCATCTTCTGTTATCAAATACTTGTAACGTTAAACTTGCGTGAAGTTCTGCGTCTGCTGGTAAAACAGGAACAAACTCAATTGTGTTTGCAATAATTGAAGCTGTTTTATATTCTTTTATATATGTTTCCACATGATTTTACAGTCACTTGTTTGTTAATACACACAACATTGCTGTTATTCCTGTTTTATGTTTAATGTAGTATCTCTTCAGTTAAAATCAAACATTCATACTGTCCACCCAAGTGGAAGTAAGAAAATCTCTTTGAAAAATGTGTTAAAATGTTTTTTAAAGGTTCATATCTTGTTTTTATTGCGCTAAGAGCAGAAAAAACACATAGTGGAAAACCTTGACCAAGGTTATAATAATTCATACACGAAAGTGTTAATTTGGGGGGTGGGTGGATGACGTGTACAGTGAAGAACGAGGAAGAAACAACTCACCCCTTGTATCCGATAAGTTCATTTTAGTCCTATTTCTTCTGAATATAATTTTTTTGGCGATTTCTGGGAATAACACAGGTAAAACCATTTAACATGATATTTTAATTCCGCAATGTTAACATTTAATTATCAGACTTATGGTTTGATGTGCATTTATCAATAACAATCCATCACAGATTATTGCCAGTCTTTTTGCAACTTTTAATCTGAACTCATAATAAACGTCACGCAAATTATCACGTTAAATATCAAATGCCATATTTACATTCGTGGCTATTCAATGTAAAACAACACCAGATAATATTCCTCTTCTAAATAAATATGATGTGCCGGAATGTTCATTTACACAGCTTTTTCTCTTTCTCTTCAAATACTGCGATACGTGTCTTAATTTAGTTTAGTTTAAACACTAATCCTTTATATGGGGATCTTTCTTTAAGTGAGTTCCCATCACCGAAAGTCTGTTATTCGAGATCTTTCCGGCCGTTTCCGAGTTTCGTTTGCATGAAAACAAAAAAGCGCGCTAAAAGTTTTCTTACACAATGTACATTTATTTTTTCCCTTCGTCTTCGTACTCCGTACGTCTTCGTGTAGTTTTTATGACATACAAAGAAGTAACGGGACAGACGGGAACACCAAACGTCACACAAATTAATACGCAAATTGACTTTAATTTTTGCTTAACGTTACAAAAACATAACACCTGTCTTATCTCCTGCGTCTTTAAAATCAAATGCATTACCAGCATGATATTTTAATAGGCTGTATGATGATATGGACAGAATAAATGGTACATATGGTGGTAGATTTTAACAGAAAGGATGACAAAAATGCTTTCAGTTTATTAATTAATGTTTGTTGAACAAAAAGGTCTTACATTTTTTAACACAACCTTTACATTTTGCTATAAAGTAAACATGGAGGTGACTATATTAAATGTCGATAATTGCAATGATGTTTAACATCTATCCACAGATTTTAATGAACATCTGAAGATCCATGGCTTTCCAGATCCAATTACCATTTTCAGTTCCACTTTCAATTCCAGTTCCAGTTCCGGTAATACCTAGAAAAACAGATCCTCTAATACAGTGCATCATAGACAACAAATTAAATAGACAAACAATAAGAGGCAAATTAATAAGAGGCAGAGATATTAATGGTTTGTACCCTTCTGAAGTTTGGAACGATGATGTTACACCATTAATTTCAGCAGTTCTTTGCAGAAATGAAAAAATCTGCTCATATCTACTTCAAGAGTCGGCTGATCCTAACAAACACTCAACAAATGGACAAACACCTCTACATTATGCAGCTTTCACAGCTGGAGTTCCTTTAAGTATTGTGGAAAGATTACTTGCAGCAAAAGCTAACCCAAATGGACATGGATTACAAATGTTTACTCCATTGCAATGTGCTGTTCAATATGACCGTGAAGACATCGTGAAAGCACTTATAAAAGCTGGAGCTTCACCTGTAAAGAAATATGGGATGAATCCAGAAATTGATGAAAAGATGGAGAAAATGATGGTTCAACTATTTTCTCAGGGTGAAGTGTCTGAGAAAGTACATATATCTTTCTCTTTTACTTGTGATGTAAAAAATAAAAATCAGAAGGAAGTTTACAGAGACTTTAAGGAACATTTCTTTCAAGAGGATCCTTTTGAAAATTTGATTTATTTTGAGCAATACTATAGTGTCATTGGTCTTGGTGCAGAGCAGTACCGTCAGAGCGCCATCAAGTGGTTAAAAGACACAAAGAGTGCAGGCAAATACATTGAGGGACTCATTGAGCGATTTCCAAGAATTTCTCAGGATCGCTGGCCATTTGCTCTGAACTGCTTAAATGTTGCTTTGTGTGTCAGTGAAAGCATCTCTCCTCAGGTATTCAGTGAGCTTGTGCCAATTCTAACACACAGTCTTCAGCACATTAGAAATCCACAAGTAGAAGGAGTCAATCATCTGATACTAAAGATACTCAATGTCATGATACAGAAAACGACTGAGCAGAAACTGAGTTCAAACAATTCTGTCTATGAGAAGTTATGCAAAAGTCTGCTGCCTCTCACACGTCCAGGTTATTCAAGTCTGATTGGAGTGTGGACATATGCACTGTTCGCCAATATAAATGACTTTGCTCCTGAACTTGTTGCATCGTGTGGATTGTCTCCCATCCCAGAGATGACACTTATAAAAGCAGAGACAGAGGTGGATGAAATCATGAAAAAAAAGCTGCAGAAGTTTGATGAATCACTGAGACATCCAGCAAGTTCAACTGAAATGGATAGTTTATGTAAGGAGGCTGCTGCTCTATCAACAAGCAGAAAGAAGAAAAAGAAAAAGAAGAAGAAAATCCAGCAAGAAGTAGCATCACAAGAAGGTGAGCTGCAAGATAAAGAGGAACCATATCCAGACACTGTAGTGAAATCCATTGAGGAATCAAACTCAAGACTTCAGCTGTTCACACAGTCTGTTGAGAACCCAAGAAGGTGGCATCAAACCAGCCGCCGTTGGAGACCAAAGCTTGAGAAGCTAGCAAACATGGAAGCTAAAAAAACATATAAGCTGGGAAGTCTTACTCTTGTTCTCAATCCTGAATTTCTGATTGCTAGAGGAAGTGATGGAACACAAGTTTTCCTTGGATTGAGGGATGACGGCACAGAGGTGGCCGTGAAACGAATGGATAAGTTTAATTACCAAGACCTCAAAAATGAGGAGGAATTTCTGCGACTTCCTGAACTTGATAGTCCCTCCATTGTGCGATATATGGACTTCGCTGAAGATGACCATTTCGGATACCTTGCTCTTCAGCTTTGTGAGTACACACTGGAGGAATATATCCAAGAGCATTTACCAGATGATAATGCAGAGAGAAGTTTGGTTCTGAAGAATCTGTTGAAGGAAGTTCTCTGCAGCTTAGAGGTTTTACACCAACCGAAAACCAAAATTCTTCATCGGGACATCAAACCCCAGAATGTTCTGATTGGTAGGAGTTAAACCTGAGTTGATGCATTTGTGTAATTTAAATATCATCCCATTCTTTCCCCCTTGAAATAACAAGGACTTTCCATTTGTTACAGATATAAATGGAAAAGCTAAATTGGCTGACTTTGGCATAAGTCGACGATTAAAACAGGGTGAAACCACCGTACGAACAAGCATTGCTGGAACTAGATGCTGGAAGGCAAAAGAGACAATAAAGGAGAAGGTCAACACTGGATACAAGAGGAGCTCCGACATCCAAGTTTGTTTTCATTACTAATAAATTAACACAAAGTGTATTAGGTTCGTCAACATTGCCTGTCATTTTCTTAGTTTTTTTATTTAATGTTGAAAGTAGAAAAATAAGAAAATGGCTGTGCAGCGTGCAGGTGGGGTTCATTAGCATTATTCTTATGGCCCTCTGCCTCTGCCTCCGCTCCTTTTCAAACTTTTTTTTTCAAAAACAAAAAGGAAACAAACAATAAAGAAAGAATTTGGCTTAATTCCCATAATCAGTTCTTTCTCATTTCAATACAACTCTAACTGATGCCCTGATACAGTTTGTTTCAAGCCATTTGTTAGTGTTGTTTGATGAGAAAGAGATTAACTGTATTTGAAAAATCACTTGAGAATCCCTACAAATACAGTCAAGGCCAAAATTGATGGCACCCCTGACATTTTTCCAGAAAATCAAGTATTGCTCACAGAAAAGTATTGCATTAACACGATTTATTCCCTTTGTGTGAATTGGAACAAAACAAAAAAGAAGGAAAAAAAGCGAATTTGACAATTTCATACAAAATTCAAAAAATGGGCTGGACAAAATTATTGCCACCCGTAACTTAATATTTGGTTGTACATCCTTTGGAAAAAATAACTGAAAATCAATCACTTCCTATAACCGTAAATAAGCTTCTTACATCTCTCTCTCGGAATTTTGGACCACTACTCCTTTGCAAACTACTCCAGGTCTCTCAAATTGGAAGGGCGCCTTTTCCTAACAGCAATTTTAAGATCTCTGCACAGGTGTTCAATGGGATTTAGATCTGGACTCATTGCTGTCCAGTTCAGAACTCTCCTGCGCTTTGTTGCCATCCATTTCTAGGTGCTTTTTGAAGTATGTTTGGGGTCATTGTCCTGCTGGAAGACCCACGGTCTCGGACATAAACCCAGCTTTCTGACACTGATCCCTACATTGCAACCTAAAACCATAGCATTTCATTTCATTCAAATGTCAACGGATCGTTTGTGCTGATGCTAACACTGATGCACCCTGAGCCTGCAGGACAGCTTTAATTTCTTCGGAACTTGTTTAGGGCTGCTTATCCACCATCCAGACTATCCTGCGTTTCAACCTTTAATCATTTTTTTCTCTTTCGTCCACGTGCAAGGAGATTAGCTACAGTGCAATGGGTTGCAAACTTCTTGACAATGTTGTGCACTGTGAACAAAGGATCATATAGGATCATCTAGATCTCTGGAGATGGACTTGTAACCTTGCGATTGTTGATCTTGAAGTCCTCAAGACAGTTCTCTTCTCCTCTTTCTGTTGGCCATGCTTAGTGTGGCACACACAGACACACAATGCAAAGACTAAGTCAACTTCTCTCCTTTTTATCTGCTTTCAGGTGTAATTTTTATATTGCCCACACCTGTTAATTGCCCCAGGTGAGTTTAAAGGAGCATCACATGGCTTGAAACAATCTTATTTATCCACAATTTTGAAAGGATGCCAATAATTTTGTCCAGCCCATTTTTGGAGTTTTGTGTGAAATTAAATCAAATTTGCTTTGTTCTCTCCTTTTTTTGTTGTTGCTTTGTTCCAATACACATGAAGGGAATAAACATGTGAAAATAACAAATTTTCTGTCAGCAGTACTTGATTTTCTGGAAAAATTTCAGGGGTGCCAACAATTTTGTTCATGACTGTATATGGACTATTATTCTGAAATGAGAACTGATAAAAAACTGATATCGGCACGGTTTGACCTTTTGTTGACCAATCCTTTCCTATACAGTGGTACCTCGGTTTACGAGTGACTTGGTTTACGAGAAAATCGGTGTACGAGCATGGAGGGTCAAATCGGTGTACGAGCATTGTATCGGAGTGCGAGCAAATTTTTCCCTCACCCACGCGCATTTTTGTCCTAACGCTCAGCATCTTCGCAGGCATTTTTACTGGAAATATCCTAATGACAGCCTCTCATAACACAGTCCCGCAGTTCCAACCCCTTTATCACCCCTTAAAGCATTCATTCTCTCAGCCTCGAGTTTGGCTGCATCATTCACCACAGTGATACTTTTAGAAGTGATAACATTAATTAATTAAGTTGGCTTGAGAAAGCCAACTTAGTGATATTGTATCTAAACTTATTAAGTTGGCTTGAGAAAGCCAACTTAGTGATATTGTATCTAAACTTATTATTATTTTTTTTTATTAAGTTGGCTTGAGAAAGCCAACTTAGTGATATTGTATCTAAACTTATTATTATTATTATTATTATTATTATTATTATTATTCTTACCTAAAATTCTCAATGCATCTCCTCCTAGAGCTTTAAAGCTACAACCACTAAACTCTGCTCAGACTTCAGACCTGTTCTGACTTGAGTTGCTATCCCTTTTCAGACTGATCAGACTTATGATTTTTGATAAAACTGAAGATTAAAGTCATAAAATCTCCATAGACTTTCACTAATGAAGTGAAAACTGAATTTTAGATAGAGCGTCCACTCCATCTGTTGGTAACATCACAACATTACACCTGATATATAATACATTTCAATACAGTATGTGTGAACATGTCCATTCCAATGGGCATGCATTTTATTTTTTTAAATCCTGAAAAAAAACTTGCAGGTCTACAATCGATTTTTTACTTTAATTAGTAAGTTAAATCTCTCTATTTTACATTCATAATATCACAAAATTACACCCCTGTCAGTGAGAGCACTGAAGTTTGAACGAATCAGAGCGCTGCAATTCAAAGCCTCAAAGCTTTTCAAAGACGCCATTACTGCTGGAGAGAGAGATCATAATCTCCTAAAATAGATTTATGTGAGAGAGTTTATGATCAAACGGAAATTGTTTCCGATTATCAAGTAACCGCTGCAGCGTGTTTCCTTGAAGATTTATGCACTTATATGGCCAAATTCTGACTCTCATTCGTCTTTACTCGGCAACGGAGTACATTACTATGGGGAAGGTAAGTGAAGTTTAAACGCGCGTCCTCCTGGACTCGCGCCAAAGCATAACCGTCTAAGCACCTACGTTTATTTATAGCGCTCATTTATGTACTTTATTGCCGAATTCTGACTCTCGCTCGTGTGTTCATGGGGAAGACACATGTAAAAAGGCTTCCCTGAGCAGCGCGCGCGCTGACTCTCTTCAAATGCAGCGTCTAACAGTCAAAGTTATTTATAACTAATTCTTGAGTATATAGTTACATTGTGTTAATTCTTTTATCTGCTTTTAACTAAAGTCTGACTCCTGTTCTCGAGTTCAAACGCGCTTCCTGAGCAGATTCGCTGATAGATCGATGTTTTGTGAACACTTAAACAATAAATGAAATAAGGTATTTAAAAGGATGCAAAAACGATGGCAGATCGATTCAAACTGTAAACTGCTTGAGATTAAAAAAACTGCATTACTCTGCTGCATTACATGAGCAGGAATTATTAAAAAAATACTAATATTTAAGTTATTTTGTTTCCCATGGAGGAAGGCTTTATACAAATATTACATTGCGTTGATTCCTTTATCTGCTATAATTGCCGTGTTGAACTGAAGTCTGACATGGCAGATCGAGTCAATCTGAAAACTGCTTGAGATTAGAAAAAACTGCATTACTCTCCTCATTGTACTTTAGCAGGAATTATTTTAAAAATACTAATATTTAAGTTTGTTTCCCATGAAGGAAGGATTTACATATACATCTAAAAAGTATGTATTAGAGGCTCCATATACGCGCGTCCTCCCGCATTCGCGCGTCCACGCCTAAGCGCCTACGTTTATTTATAGCGCCTAAATCTATTCACACACATACATGCATATCTATCTACATTTATATTGTAAATATAAAGGGCTCCATATACATGCAGTGTAACTGCTGTCTGTTTTGAAAGTGGTAAGACTACATAAATAATGCTTAATTACATCTTTAAAATAGAAATAAAACAAAGTATTATTCACAGTATCACAGTACCATTTATTTATATATATATATATATATATATATATATATATATATATATATATATATATATATATATATACACACACATCTATTTAGTATATATAAAAGGCTACATATAGTGTAACTGTGGTGTAACTGCAGTCTCTTTTGAAAGTGATTAGCCTATATTAATAATGCTTAATTACAGCTTTAAAATAGAAATAAAACAAAGTATTATTCACAGTATCATATATATATATATATATATATATACACACACACACACCTCTATACATATTATATATATATATATATATATATATACATACACATCTATTTAGTATATATAAAAGGCTACATATACATGCAGTGTAACTGCAGTCTCTTTTGAAAGTGATTAGCCTATACTAATAATGCTTAATTACAGCTTTAAAATAGAAATTAAACAAAGTATTTTTCGCATTAGTGAAAACTGACCGTTAAAAGCCAAGGATGTAATTAAACCGTAAACATTTTTTTAAACTAATTACAATTTTCCAACACTTTGGGGATCAAAAAGCATAATTATAACTTATTTTTAAGTTTAAACTCTCAAAACTTTTTAAGCTAATTAACGATAAATCTTGCTAACAATATGCTAATTCAGCAAATTCTTGCCAGCAACATGCTTATTTATGTTAAATGTTGCTAATGACTTCAGAATTCATACTAAATCTTGCTAGCAACAAGATAATTAACATTAAATCTTGCTAGCAAAATTGATCATCAATTGATTAAAGATTAAATTATGATCAAAGAACATAACGACACCTTAGTAACTGCCTAGAAACAACACAAGGCAATAACTAACAAGAGTATATATGCTCAAGATCTAATTCTTTCCATCTATCCATCTGTAAACTTTCAAAACTTTTTAAGCTTTTACAAATAAATTTAACTTTCAGGCTAGGCTTTCTCAAGCCAACTGAAGTTTATATCATAAACTTCCTCTATCTAGTTATTATTTTTCTTCTTACCTAAAATTCTAAAAGAATCTCCTCGTACAGCTTTAAAGCTACAACCACTAAACTCTGCTCAGACTTCAGACCTGTTCTGACCTGAGTTGCTATATCATTTCAGACTGATCAGACTTATGATTTTTGATAAAATTGAAGATTAAAATCATAAAAAGTTCCATAGACTTTACATTGAACTAAAATTCACCAATCAGAGGGCTTAGATTACTGAGCCCGCCTTAAGGCTTCAAACTAATCAGAGCTCTAGAAGGAGCGTCCATCACTGAAGATTGAACGAATCAGAGCGCTGTTAGTCTCTGCCAGAAACTGATAGAGCCGCCATTACTGCTGGAGAGACAGAGATCATAATCTCCTAAAATAGATTTATGTGAGAGAGTTTATGATCAAACGGAAATTGTTTCCGATTATCAAGTAACCGCTGCAGCGTGTTTGCTGGACGTTTTATGTACTTCTATGGCCGAAATCTGACTCTCATTCGTGTTTACTCGGTAAAGGCTTTCGCCCGCTGAGCAGATTACTATGGGAACGGCGACTCTCAATGAACTTCAAACGCGCGTCCCCGCGCACTTGCCGTCAAAGCGCCAAACCGTCAAAGCGCCTAAGTTTATTTATAACTTATGCCTGAGTAAATATTACATTGCGTTGATTCCTTTATATGCTATAATTGCCGTGTTGAACTGAAGTCTGACATGGCAGATCGATTCAATCTGAAAACTGCTTGAGATTAGAAAAAACTGCATTACTTTCCCCATTGTACTTGGCAGGAATGATTTAAAAAATATTAATATTTAAGTTATTTTATTTCACAGGAAGAAACACTTTATATATACATATATCTCCTTCAGACCAGAATTAGGTTCCAGGTTTCTGAAAAAAAAAAAAATTAATATCCCATTAAATTAGGCATCTATTAATGAGTAAGAAAAAAAATTCATAACTCCTTCATAGCAATTTTTGTTGTCAATTGCAGTGGACATTTGGTCTTAACAGCTGTGAATATCAAACTAATATAAACCAATATAAAAAAAAAAAAATAAACATACAAAAATCCCAAGGTCAAGAACTTGAACAATATAACATTTCAACTTTAATTTTGAGGTTTTTGTTTTACAAATTGCACATTTAATAAAATAAACCTCTAATAGAAAATGCATTAGAGAGTCAGTGCAGTCACTTTACACACACACACACACATTTCCTGTGTGTATCTTTCAAGGTATTCCCCAGTGGCACAGAGCAGTAGTGCACTTTGCACTAATCACATTAAATAAATAATTGTATATTCTGCATATGACATTTTCTCAAAAATGTATTATTACTGTGATAACTGTAGTATTTATCTCATATGAGAACATTACATATTTGCGTCTTGACACAATAATAGTCAATTCTGTCAATATTTGCGCTGTTGGCCACTTTTGAATAGAGTGTCCACCCCATCTTGTGGTGACATCACAACATTACACCCCTGTTATTATGAAAAAAATATTTTCAATATATATATACATTTCAGTAAAAACTTTTAGATCTGAAACCCCAGATCCTGAAAGAAAATTGACCCAGGTAAAAAATCTATTCAAGGTATTCCCTCGAATAAAATATTCAAATTATATGAACGAAACAAGTGTATTTATGTACAATACTGGGATTAAAATTTGACATATTTTAGAATGAGATTTGAATTTTGACTAATTATTACCCTACTGGCCATAACAGCAAATAGCATTATGATACCACATGAAGACATCTGTACAATACCTGTACACATTTTTGGGGGGGTTTTGTATTTATTAGGTCCTACATATCTCAAATAGCAAGAAAAATTACAAAATGCACATCAGGCAAACTTGTGGGACTCAAGAGGATATATAATAAATTTCAATCAGCATGTGCATTGAGTAGCAGTCATTGGAACCCAATGTCCATTGCAATGGATATGCATTTTTTTAAATCCTGAAAAAAGATTTGCAGGTCTACAATCGATTTTTTACTTTAGAGAGATTTAACTTACTAATTATTTTACATACCAACTATGAAATACTGGCAAACATATCAAAGATTGCAAATATAACTGTAGAAAATGCTGCTTACTTCTGTGTGTGGGAAACAAAACCACTCACTGACCAACTGAATCATCAGTAATCTCCAAATAAATCTTGTTAGCGAAAAACTCTCAAAACTTTTCAAGCTTGAAGCTTTTACAACTAATTTAAACTTTCAGGCTAGGCTTTCTCAAGCCAACTGAAGTTTATATCATAAACTTCCTCTATCTAGTTATTATTATTATTCTTCTTACCTAAAATTCTCAATGCATCTCCTCCTAGAGCTTTAAAGCTACAACCACTAAACTCTGCTCAGACTTCAGACCTGTTCTGACTTGAGTTGCTATCCCTTTTCAGACTGATCAGACTTATGATTTTTGATAAAACTGAAGATTAAAGTCATAAAATCTCCATAGACTTTCACTAATGAAGTGAAAACTGAATTTTAGATAGAGCGTCCACTCCATCTGTTGGTAACATCACAACATTACACCTGATATATAATACATTTCAATACAGTATGTGTGAACATGTCCATTCCAATGGGCATGCATTTTATTTTTTTAAATCCTGAAAAAAAACTTGCAGGTCTACAATCGATTTTTTACTTTAATTAGTAAGTTAAATCTCTCTATTTTACATTCATAATATCACAAAATTACACCCCTGTCAGAGAGAGCACTGAAGTTTGAACGAATCAGAGCGCTGCAATTCAAAGCCTCAAAGCTTTTCAAAGACGCCATTACTGCTGGAGAGAGAGATCATAATCTCCTAAAATAGATTTATGTGAGAGAGTTTATGATCAAACGGAAATTGTTTCCGATTATCAAGTAACCGCTGCAGCGTGTTTCCTTGAAGATTTATGCACTTATATGGCCAAATTCTGACTCTCATTCGTCTTTACTCGGCAACGGAGTACATTACTATGGGGAAGGTAAGTGAAGTTTAAACGCGCGTCCTCCTGGACTCGCGCCAACGCATAACCGTCTAAGCACCTACGTTTATTTATAGCGCTCATTTATGTACTTTATTGCCGAATTCTGACTCTCGCTCGTGTGTTCATGGGGAAGACACATGTAAAAAGGCTTCCCTGAGCAGCGCGCGCGCTGACTCTCTTCAAATGCAGCGTCTAACAGACAAAGTTATTTATAACTAATTCTTGAGTATATAGTTACATTGTGTTAATTCTTTTATCTGCTTTTAACTAAAGTCTGACTCCTGTTCTCGAGTTCAAACGCGCTTCCTGAGCAGATTCGCTGATAGATCGATGTTTTGTGAACACTTAAACAATAAATGAAATAAGGTATTTAAAAGGATGCAAAAAAGATGGCAGATCGATTCAAACTGTAAACTGCTTGAGATTAAAAAAAACTGCATTACTCTGCTGCATTACATGAGCAGGAATTATTTAAAAAATACTAATATTTAAGTTATTTTGTTTCCCATGGAGGAAGGCTTTATACAAATATTACATTGCGTTGATTCCTTTATCTGCTATAATTGCCGTGTTGAACTGAAGTCTGACATGGCAGATCGAGTCAATCTGAAAACTGCTTGAGATTAGAAAAAACTGCATTACTCTCCTCATTGTACTTTAGCAGGAATTATTTTAAAAATACTAATATTTAAGTTTGTTTCCCATGAAGGAAGGATTTACATATACATCTAAAAAGTATGTATTAGAGGCTCCATATACGCGCGTCCTCCCGCATTCGCGCGTCCACGCCTAAGCGCCTACGTTTATTTATAGCGCGTAAATTTATTCACACACATACATGCATATCTATGTCACAAGGCGCAGGATCGTGTGCGATGCGGAGCATACGCGGAGCCAGAAATGCAAGTAAACACTTTATTCAATAACAAAAACAAAAGCACGCGATGGTGCAAACTCAACAGAAATAACATCCACACACGACTAGGGAACATAACATTAACAATCGACAACAGGGGAGTGAACATGGAGAACTTAAATACTGACTATGATTAACAGAAACACAAAACACCTGTGACTGATAAGTGCTAATGGGAACTGGGTGAGGTGAGATCAGGAACGGGGAACATGTGACACAGACAAGGTAAACTAAGAGTCCAGGGTGAAAACTAACATAAACGTGACAATCTACATCTATATTGTAAATATAAAGGGCTCCATATACATGCAGTGTAACTGCTGTCTGTTTTGAAAGTGGTAACACTACATAAATAATGCTTAATTACATCTTTAAAATAGAAATAAAACAAAGTATTATTCACAGTATCACAGTACCATTTATTTATATATATATATATATATATACACACATACACACACATCTATTTAGTATATATAAAAGGCTACATATAGTGTAACTGTGGTGTAACTGCAGTCTCTTTTGAAAGTGATTAGCCTATATTAATAATGCTTAATTACAGCTTTAAAATAGAAATAAAACAAAGTATTATTCACAGTATCATATATATATATATATATATATATATATATATATATATATATATATATATATATATACACACACACACACACCTCTATACATATTATATATATATATATATATATATATATATATACACATACACATCTATTTAGTATATATAAAAGGCTACATATACATGCAGTGTAACTGCAGTCTCTTTTGAAAGTGATTAGCCTATACTAATAATGCTTAATTACAGCTTTAAAATAGAAATTAAACAAAGTATTTTTCGCATTAGTGAAAACTGACCGTTAAAAGCCAAGGATGTAATTAAACCGTAAACATTTTTTTAAACTAATTACAATTTTCCAACACTTTGGGGATCAAAAAGCATAATTATAACTTATTTTTAAGTTTAAACTCTCAAAACTTTTTAAGCTAATTAACGATAAATCTTGCTAACAATATGCTAATTCAGCAAATTCTTGCCAGCAACATGCTTATTTATGTTAAATGTTGCTAATGACTTCAGAATTCATACTAAATCTTGCTAGCAACAAGATAATTAACATTAAATCTTGCTAGCAAAATTGATCATCAATTGATTAAAGATTAAATTATGATCAAAGAACATAACGACACCTTAGTAACTGCCTAGAAACAACGCAAGGCAATAACTAACAAGAGTATATATGCTCAAGATCTAATTCTTTCCATCTATCCATCTGTAAACTTTCAAAACTTTTTAAGCTTTTACAAATAAATTTAACTTTCAGGCTTGGCTTTCTCAAGCCAACTGAAGTTTATATCATAAACTTCCTCTATCTAGTTGTGATTGCTATTGTTCACGTAGTGAAATATATATGTGGTTCATGAATTTATTGTCTCCTCACTTCTCTCCGGAGCTCGCGGTGGTCGCGTGCGCGTCTCCCGGAGCTCGCGGTGGTCGCACGCGCGTCTCCCGTTCCACGACTTTCACTCTGGATTATCACTTCGTTTGTTTTCTGCACTATTATAATAAATTCACTCATTTGCACTTGAATCCAGGTTTTGTGTTTTCCTCCTCCTTCCTCTCTCTCATCTCCTTCATGCCAGCAGACGCTGCTCAAAGTGAGTTACAGCAAATTGTCAAATATTTTTAGAGTTTAATTGTCAATTACTAAGTAGTATTTATATGAGATCTTAACGGTTATAATTTTAACTGTAATTAATAGGGTAAAATAAAAACAAAATATTTAAAATGGGCATTTATGGTCGTGTGGAACGAATTAATTGATTTTTAATGCATTCTTATGGGGGGAATTGTTTTGGTGTAAGAGCATTTTGGGATACGAGCTCGCTCTTGGAACGAATTAAACTCGTAAACCGAGGTACAGTGGTACCTCGAGAAACGAAATTAATCCGTTCCGAGGCGGCCTTCGTATAATGAGTTTTTCGTATCTTGGAACACATTTTACATGTAAAATGGCTAATCCGTTCCAAGCCCTCCAAAAACACCCCATTAAATTTCATAATAAAGCTAAATTGACCTATAAACAATGAAATAACGTAAAATGTCGAAGCCTCACTCAAAAGGTAAGCTATCTCCACGAAAGTGGCGGCAGAGGAGGAGGAGGACAAACGGCAGACAACGTATGTACGTACTACACTACATTTATATTGGGTAAGGCTCCTTTAAGGCAGAGTGCTCTTTCACTCTCTCAAGTTCAGAAATGAGGTGGTTCGAACTGAGCGCGAGCAGGGAAGCATTGCATGTATGCGGAGTGAGGTTTTTTTCCCACTGTTTTCTTTTTTTTCTGTTGCTCTTACTATTGTTGTGTTGTTTGGTAACGCGATGGTGAGTGAAGCATTGTTTTTCATGCTAGCACGTACGTATAGAAGATGCATGATGGGAGGGATGCTCTCCAATTAGAGAGAAGGATCTCATGGCTTGGCTAGCATCAGGAACCAATGGGAGAGCAGGAGGATGGTGGCGAGTCTACTATAACTAAGATGGCGGCGTGCGGCGCAAGTTTCAAAATTGTTATGGGGCGAATCTCGGACTTTCAGAAACCTTTCGTATGTAGAGCAGTAAAATTATTTGTCTTTGCTTTCGTAACTTGGATTTTTCGTAAGTTGAGCCTTTCGTATCTCGAGGTACCACTGTATTACTGTACTTGGAAATCAAATATTCAAGCTGTTTATTAATTTTCTACCACTGAATGCAAAAACAAAATACAGTGGAGTTCACTTATCTCGAGTCACGGTTAACTCGCCAATCCTATTATGTCGATGTTTTTGAAGTGGAACCGCCAAACTCCCTATTTGTCTTAATATTTTCGATTCTTTAATGTCGATTCCTTAATGTCGCCGAACACTAATATCTCGAGCAAATATCTCTGACAAAGTCGTCACTTCACATGGTTATCTCGTGAGTCATGAGCGTACCTAGTTCACTGCACATGCGCTGAGTTTGCGTTGCATGTGGATCGCTTTACTCACAGTGCCGCGCAGCCGCAAAAGAACTCGCGGAAGTGGCGGGTGTCTAAGACTCACGGAAGTCTAAAGCCTTCTAGATGCTATCTTAGAAGAGGAAGCGCAGCAGTTGAGCCGAGTAGAGCGCGTCTGTGAGTGCGTGAGTGTGTTCATTGAGTCGAGGATGTCTGCAGTGAGTCTGTGTGTTCAGTGAGTCGAGTGTGTGTTCAGTGAGTCGAGCGCGTCTGCAGTGAGTGTGTTCAGTGAGTCGAGTGTGTATATATATGTATATATATGAATACAATGTATATATATGTATATATGTAATGTATATATATATGAATGCAACATAAAGCTAATTCACAATGCACAGATAAGTGTTTCCCCTGTCGGTGTTGGTAATAATAATAATAATAATTCATCCGACTGAGTCGACTTCAATCAGTGTTTGTCAGTGTCTAACCTCAGTGTGAATTGGCTCAAACACAGAACCATTTTTTACTGAAAACTCTGGATTAGTGGTAACTGTACCTGTTTGAAGGTTGCTGGGATGTTGGTGTACTACATTCTCTCTGGAGGACACCATCCATTTGGTGAAGATGTGGATTGTGAGTCCAACATTTTAAGAGGAAAATACTCACTGGAACATCTGGATGATGATGTAGCGAAGGATCTCGTCGAGTGGATGATCAATGAAACTCCAAACAACAGACCAACTGTGGAGCAAACGCTTGCACACCCCTTCTTCTGGACTGATGAAAGGTATACTGTGATTTTGATTGGTTAAATACTGTAATCAGATTGAATGAATAATCGAGTGCCCATGCGCCATTAATCCCAATATATTCTTCTTAAATCTAAGAACAATCTCTGTTTTAATCACAATTTATTTGTATATAGCTTTTAACATGATGTCACGAGGACACTATTAGAGACACTATAGAGATGATATAACTGATGAAATTGCTGATTATATAATGTTTCTGAAATCGTCGTAGGAGAGTACGGTATATGAAAATATTGGGGAATGAGAAAGAGGCTGAGAACTGTCGTAATGTTGACAAGGAGCTCCTTAATGCCATTGCAAAATACACAGAAGGGAAAAGCTTCTCTGAATGGAAAACTAAAGTTAGTGTAACCTCAATGCAGTCCATATTACTTATGAATATATACAAATTAAGATAATACATGGCAGCTTCATAGTTTTTTGTTTTTTAAATTTCTAAATATTATTTTCTCAGCTGCCGTCTGAGCTTGTACAGAAACTGGATGGTAAGAAGAAACCTTATCCTGAGAACACACTGGGTCTGCTGCGTTTTATACGCAACCTACATGAGCATTAGTGAGTTACATGTAACGTGATGCACAGTATTTGTTCAGTAGTTTTTATCAGTATTGTGTTAGATCATATTTTGTGTTGTCTCTTTTCTCTACGTAGTTCAGAGGATGCAGAGAGCATCAACCTGATGGATTCATTCCCTGATCTCTTTGGGAGTTTGTTCAAAGTTGCAAAGGAGAGAGGATGGAACTCCAGGACGAATCTGAAAACGTTCTTCAGCTTAATTCCACAGATTTGATTGTTATTTTTAAGTATGTACATTGATTTTGTATTATGAATGTATATTATGAATGAGTTTAAATGTAGGGACAGATGGAAGATGAGTTAAGATCCATTGTTTTTCCAAATGAATCCCTGACAAAAGAAAAAAACATTGACAGTTATAGAGGCACAATATAAAATAGTTATATTTTACATAGTACATTTTTAAATTGGGTAATTTCACTTCTTGCTTTATGTTCAGGTAAACCTGATGTAATGATCACACTTTAAAAAATAATATAATAAACATCTGGATGTGAACATAATAGCAGCAATGTATGTGTGAATAATGAGTTTACTTACATAGATAATAATTAAATTGACATAAGGAAAAGCACTACATTACTACACTTAATTACATTCTAAAAACCAAAGAGTGTAACACAAAGCAAAAGGAAACAACAGATCTAAACAGCTATTTAAATGAAAGAACTACATCTCTGTGGCCGTGACCAATCAGACAGGGATGCTCTAAATACACTTTATTGAGGTAATATTCACTGGGACATTTTACATTTTATCCAAAACCATGGCAAAGCCCAGATCAACCCACAGTGCACTATCTATTTGTTGTTTGTTTTGAAATCAAACTTTCAAAAGTTTGGATTTTATTTTGAAAGAAATATACAGTGATACCTCGGTTTACGAGCGACTTGGTATATGAGCAAATCGGTGTAGGAGCATAGAAGGTCGAATCGGTGTACGAGCATTGTATCGGTGTACGAGAAAAAATTTCCCTCACCCATGGGCATTTTTGTGTGGAAAAAGTCCTAATGCTCAGCGTGGTGGCGCGCATTTTTACTGTAAATATCCTAAACACAGCCTCTCATAACACAGTCATGCGATTCCAACCCCTTTATCACCCCTTAACTCCTTCATTCTCTCAGCTTAGCTTGGTTTGGCTGCATCATTCACCACAGTGATACTTTTATAAGTGATTAAGTGGTTAACATTAATTAATTGTGATCGCTTTTGTGAAATATATGATGTTTTATTAACAAAGTTCGGGAGGAGCACGTTCAAATGATTAACAAAACCAACACGTCATCAGCAATTACACCTCATCCTATCAGCAGGAGAGGAAGCATGTATATATAGACATGTTTGACTCACCTACAGCTCTTTGACATTTTTCGGCATCCCTCCACCACCCCAACTCCTCACACTTAATCGTTCCTATCAGTCAGGATACGGGGGGAGTGCTCCAGGTTCGGGCTAAATACCGAGCTCGGAGCCCTCTCCTCGGACAGCACGCCAAATATGCTTACCATTTATTGCTCCTGAATCATTTGTAAGTGTGAACTCGTGAAACACTTACAGTGCCTCTAAGCAGTAACTGTCACGGTTCATGAATTAATTGTCTCCTAGTTCTGCCTGAGTCTGTATGTATGTGTGTGGTCACTGAGCACCTGATTCTCATCTCATCTGCCTATCTCCCCGCTTTCGTTGGCTCCCGGGAATTTGTTCGTTCCTACGCGGCTCCCGCGAATTCATTTGTTCGTTTGTTCGAGGCTTCCGCGAATTCGTTCATTCGTTTGTTCGAGGCTCCCGCGAATTCGTTTGTTCGTTCTTTCGCGGCTCCCACGCGTTAGTTCGTTCCTTCACGGCTCCCCGTCTCACGACTTTCACTCTGGATTATCACTTCATTTGTTTTCTGCACTATTATAATAAATTCACTCATTTGCACTTGAATCCTTGCTTTCCCCGCTCCCCCCTCCTCCCTCCTCAGCTGAAGTGCATTACAGTAAATTGTCAAGTGTTTTTAGAGTTTAATTGTCAATTATTAATTAGTATTTATATGAGATCTTAATGGTTATAATTTTAACTGCAATTAATAGGGTAAAACCCCCAAAATATTTAAAATGGGCATTTGTGGTCGTGTGGAACGAATAAATTGATTTTTAATGCATTCCTATGGGGACATTTGTTTTGGTGTACGAGCATTTTGGTTTACGAGCTCTCTCTTGGAACGAATTAAACTCGTAAACCGAGGTATTACTGTAAATTTAATATAACTTTTATGTCAAAAAATACTATTTCTATTTTATAAGTGAACTTCACTGTATATATATATAATTACTATTTATAATTTAAATGTCGCCCAAACAATTACAGAAAACATTGTTTTATTCAGGTAATCGTGCAATGTTCAGGTGATTCTGCAATTTTCATGCAAATCTGACAAGTATTTATAATGCCATTGCACTTAAAAAGTAAGAAGTTACAGGTTACTTGAGTTCTTAAAAAAATGAATCGAGCTTGTTTCAGTTGTTTTTTCAGCTTTACAGAATGTACGTGTGTTAAGACACAAATTGACTTGTCCAGCATAATATTTTAAAACCTATATTAGTTGATAGTTGATCAACAATGAATAGTTGATGAAAGTGGACATCCCAGTCATGAAGCAGACATTAAAGTACCAAACTGTATTTAGGGCCCAAGCACCAACTGTGCGAAAAACCTAATTGCTCCCTTTATTTTGAATGTTATTTACTAGTGTTGTGGTACTCATGGTTTGAAGGTCTTGGTCTTGTCCCTTGTCTATATGACAAATTATAGTTTTTGTGTGAATTTTGTCCTCCACCTAAGATTTATATCGTGTTGCTTTATGTGTTGGTTTAACAGGTGAACAAATGAAAACTTACAATGTCATAGTGTTACGATGACGAGCTCCGTGCTTCCCCCCTCAGGCCACCGGAGGGAGCTATCACACTTATACTGACACACACACTACATTTCCCACAAGCCCATACATAGGACTGATTATCACACCAGCTGACTCTGATTGCAAAGTCTTGTTTTGCTACAGCTAACATTTCTGAGCGTTTCTACCTGTGTTTGATTATCTGTTACCGACCCTGTTATTTCCCGCTACTGATCCTGTCTGCCTGTCCTGATCTCTAATTTGATTTATTTTGAGCAATACTTTGGTGTAGTTGGTTCAGGTGCAGAGCAGTACTGTCAGAGCGCCATCAATTGGTTTAAAAATACAAAGAGACTCATCGAGCGCTTCCCAAGAATCCCTCAGAAACACTGGCTGATTGCTCTGAACTGCTTAAATGTTGCTTTGTGTGTCAGTGAAAGCATCTCTCCTCAGGTATTCAGTGAGCTTGTGCCAATTCTAACAAACAGTCTTCAGCACATTAGAAATCCACAAGGAGAAAGAGTCAATCATCTGATATTAAAGATACTCAATGTCATGATACAGAAAACAGGTAGAAGAGCAGAATCTGACTTCAAGCAATTCTGTCTATGAGAAGTTATGCAAACGTCTGTTGCCTCTCACACGTCCAGATTATTCAAGTCTAATTAATAATAGAAACCCGGAACCTGGCAAAAGAGAAAGAGAGAGAGCACAACAACAGGGACTCCTGCCCACAATTACAATTTTTCCCCAAAAAATACGTCAGAGCACGTAACATTCGTCTTGTCAGCTGTTCTCCATTATCCTGTGCACTTAAAGTCGCTGTGTTCCACGTATTTTTGCTCAGGTGTGCTGTTTTGTTTGTATTTAAAGTCTTGTTTTATTAAAGTGAGTTCAGTTCTAACCTGCTCTTCCTTGTTACTCTCCACATCCCACACCGTGCTGACAGTCAGATCATGTTTTTTTGTTGTCTCTACATAGTCCATTGGATGCAGAGAGCATCAACCTGATGGATTAATTCCCTGATCTCTTTGGAAGAGTGTTCAGGTTTGCAAAAGAGAGAGGATGGAACTCCAGGCAACAAACAATAAAAGTTCTCAATCTGAAAAAGTTCTTCAGCTCAATTCCACAGATTTAATTGTTATTATTTTAAATATGTACATTGATTGAGAGAAGCAGCAGACATTGACTCTATAATATACTTTATTGGAGTAATATTCACTGGGGCAAGAGTTTGTCGTAAACAATGGCAAAACTCAGAGCAACCCACAATGCACAATCTACCCAGAATGGTTGAGAGTATCTCAATAGCAATTGGCACATCAAACCCTAAAAGTAAAAATTCTTTGGAATCAAACTTTCAAAAGTTTGGAATTGATTTTGAATATCATTCACTAAGGCTGCATTAAACCGAAAACGATTCATGTCCGAAAATACTATTTGATATATTATTTAAAATACTATGTTTTAAATTAGTGTTGTGTTCGTTAAAATGTAATCAGACAACTTCAGCTATGAAAGCTCTAACCTATGAATTACAGCAGCGTTTATCAGGATCTCATATTTTTTGTAGCTTTTCAAACACATGAGACTGGCTTGTTGAGAATTTCTTACAGATCTTAAAATTAAGCTGCTGTCACAAACCACCTCAAACTTTATCTTTTTCTAATCATACTGTAAAATATAACAGCAATCTTAATGTTGTTCTGTCCATTTTTTTTGTAAAAATTCAAAATACTGTAGGATGAGTTCTGCATACTGTAAAGTACATTCAAATACTCTAAGTCACATTAATATAATACACTGCTTTATTCAAGCTTATTTCTGTACCCACCACACTAACATGCACGATATGGCTGCAAGAATACAAATTTCAGAGCAGACATGTAGATTGATTGGTAATACTGGTGACAAATGCAGTCTATTATCTTTAGAGACATTAAGGAATAATTTTACCTCATTGTTCACTAATTTTCGAAATAATTTCTCTCTTTTGGTCAGTGGTCTAAGTTGTAATGTTAAGTAAATGGCCAGTAAAAAAGATCCGCTTTTAAAAAAAATTTCCAGTGCTGGAGAGACCAGCAGTTGTTTCACAACTGAAGAAGAATGAGATTGAATTATACAGTAATAAACAATTCAGATTAATCATCTGTTCACAAAACTACACTTCAGCTACAAATGTGAACAGAATCAGAATAATCATCTAGTAAGGGTAAATCAACATAATCTGGTATACTGGATGGAGCATGAGAGTTTTCTACATCGTCTGAGTTGGGTTTCCACTTGTTTGTACCTTCACTGTTGTTGAGACCTATGATAAAATATGTCTTTGTATTCTTCATGTTGTTATCAAAGTCTTGTAAAACCTGCGTGAAGTTCCGCGTCTTCCGGTCAAACAACAAATTCAATTGCGTTTGTAATGATTGAAGCTGTATTATATTTTTCGGATATGTTTTCAAATGATTTTACATATCTTTATTCAATGGTGTATTAAATACACAGCATTACTGTTATCCCTGTTTTATGTTTAAAACAGTATATTTCAGTTAAAACCAAAAATGCATACTGTCCAATCAAAGTGTGTAATATATGTTAAAAAAAACGAAAATAAAAGTTTACTACTTGTTTTTCATGCCCTAAGAGCAATAAAAACACACATTATAATAATTCATACATGAAAGTGTTAAATTGGGCGTGGGTGGATGACGCCTACAGTGTGTAAGAACGAGGAAGAAACAGAACTCACCTTTTCATCCGATAAGTTCATCATAATATCATCGTCTCTTCCGAATAGAAAGTTTTTTTTGTTGCGATTTCTGGGAATAACACGGGTAAACCCATTTAACATGATATTTGAAAGCTGCAACGTTAATATTTAATTATCAGACTTATGTTTTGATGAGCATTTATCAATAGCAATCCATATATATTGCCAGTCTTAGCAACTTTTAATTCAAACATAATAAAAATTACGCAAACACGTTATATATTAAATGTCACTTTAACATTAATCGTTATTCAATGTAAAACAACTCCAGATAATATTCCTCTTCGATTAAGTATGTTGTGAATGTGCCGAAAAAATTGTTTAGACTGCAGGTGAAATTGTTCTTTACTAAGTGTTACTTTTTCTCTTTCTTTTCAAATACTGCGAGTCGCGTTTTCATTAAACACTTATAATTTCAACTCATTTACTTGCAACAAAAGCAGAACACGCTTGTCTGATCACTTGCATCTTTAATACATTGCTAGCATAACATTTTTACAAGCCATTTAATGATATGGGCAGAAAGGTTAATGAAAGTAGGTGAGAGTGTCAATCATAAAAAACTTTAAAGGCCTGGAGAAACCAAACAGTTTCCATGATATTGAATGTGACTGGCTCCATTAAATAAAAGTGAAACTATTTCTCACTGATCCAAATGTCTGATAACAGGAGAACAAAATGACAAAGGGAAGGGACAATTATATGGGCGTAGATTTTAACAAAGGATTACAAAAACTTTTTCAGTTTATTAATGAATGTTTTTTGGTCAAAAGGTTCTTAATTTTTTTTTAAATAACCTTTACATTTTTTTCTATAAAGTATGTGGCTGTACACTCTAAAAAAAAAAAAGGTGCTATATATAGCACTAAAAGTGGTTCTTTGGCTCATAATCATAGGGGAACCATTTTTAGTGCTATATAGCACCAAATGTATGGAATTTTTTTTGTGCCATTAATATTCAACGAAATATTAGTGAAAACGAACAAAAATACTCTCCGCGAACGAAAAAAACTAACCTCACAACAAAAAAATTAACATTGTCTTTGAATAAACTGCATTCTTTGTTGACAGTTCCCTAAACTGCAGTTTTGCTGACTGTGGTATATGAATGCACTGCCAGAGTTTTCGTGTTCGCTTTCAAAGTTTTCGTTTACGATTCTCAAATTTACGTTCGTCTTTCTGACTCAAACCTAACGTGTGGGCGGGGCTTAAAAAGGTTCGCTCTAATTGGCTAGTGCCATTTTGATTGACGGCTCCTTGAACCTGAAGTAGTTGATGCTTCAATGACGCGATTTTCAGAGCACCTGGGCCTGTATACAAACACACACGCGAATAATAATAGTTTATTATTGAACACTAACAGACATGAGAAACGTCACCAGGAGCGGCACCAAGCCTCAACATCCTCCTCGCAGCCTGAGGTGAGTTTAATACCGTTTTATTCCTGTTCTGTATGAAAGTTATGTCTATATTTAGCATTGTGAGAGAAGATCAGGTCACATTGGTTGTAGCGGCGACCTATAGCCGCTGAGAGGCTAAGCAGCCAGGAGAAACTGTATGACGCGTTCACCTTCAATGCATTTAAAACCAAGTACATTTATTGTTGTTTTGATTAAATATAGTCCATGAAGAGGAAACACTTGAAACTGTAGACAGGTTGCAGATGGTTAAAAACGGTCAACAGAAAGTGAGCATTCCCAGCTACTCACCCCCTCTCTACGCACCCATATTCAAAAACAGGAAACACTATTACTTAAATACCTGAACCTACCACCACATGACCAACATACCCGGAAGTACATACCAAAAAAAATACAAAATAAAAGACATACATTTTCTGCACTTACATACCAGCCCCTGATTATTACATAATAAACCTGTAATAATCACTAACACAATCAAAATACAATACAAATACAAGCAATATAAACATGCACATTTCATAATTCATTGTTGTACATTTCCTTTTTTTTTTTTTTCAAACATACTTAAAAATATGAAGTGTGCGCGTGCGTGCGTGCGTGTGTGTATGTCCAGAAAACTCAAATGTTCATTTAATTCATCCTTGAAGCGAAGTAAAGTTTATGTCCATGTCTAGTATAAGTCAGTCGTCAGTAATTCAGTCAAGTCTAAGTCAGAGTCGAGTCAAAGGGTCAGTTGAGAGCTCTCATATGTCACTGTCATAATTAGTCTTTAAGTTTCTCAGCTTCAAGAATGCGACAAATCTTGGTAATTGGCCTTGTCAAACAGGTACTCTTAGTTTTGATCTTAACTTGCCGTGTGAATCCTTTTTTATCCTCTATTGTGTGAACAATCTTGCCCATAATCCAGGAACTTCTAGGTGCATTATTGTCCACAACCAATACGATATCTCCTACCTGAAGGTTGCGTGTCTTTACCATCCACTTTTGGCGTTTTTGTAAAAGAGGTAGATATTCGCTAATCCATCTTTTCCAAAATAGGTTAGCTAAATATTGAATTTGACGCCATCGTCGACGGACATACACATCATCCTTCTCGAACGATCCAGGTGGTAGTGCAAGCTCTTGTTTAAGGAGAAGAAGATGATTTGGCGTTAAAATTTCCAAGTCGTTGGGATCCAATGAAGATCTAGTTATAGGTCTATTGTTAAGAATGGATTCTACTTCACACAAGAACGTTTGAAGTCCCTCTTCATCCAGACTTTGGCCTCGAAGAATGGAATTCAGTATCTTCTTTATTGATCTAATGAGCCTTTCCCAGATTCCTCCGTGATGTGATCCAGTAGGAGGATTGAAAGTCCATTTTAGCTTCTTTTGAAGAAGAACATTGTTGATCTGATTATGATTCCAATTTTGTATTGCTTCCTGTAATTCACGCTCAGTCCCGACAAAGTTTGTTCCATTATCTGAACGTATTTCAGCCACTTGTCCTCGTCGAGCAATAAAGCGTCTTAGAGCATGAATAAATGAATCAGTGTCCAGTGATGTGATCATTTCAATGTGAACAGCTCTAATAGCCAAGCAGGTGAAAATAACCCCATAGCGCTTTAAGATGGTTCTTCCTCGCTTCACCTCAAAAGGGCCAAAACAATCTACTCCCACATGAGTAAAGGGTGGTTTGTCTGGTGAAACTCGATCTTGAGGCAAATCAGCCATTTGCTGATGTCCTGCAATTCCACTGAACCTTCTGCATACAACGCATTTTGATAGAATTCTTCTTATAGCTGCACTCGCTCCTGGGATCCAATATCGCTGTTGAAGTGTTGCCAACATGAAATTTCGGCCGCCATGTCCTACTTCTTCATGAATTTGATGCAGAATCAAGTTAGAAATGTGTAAGTCTTTAGCTAATATGATTGGGTGTTTAGAGTCTTCGGGAATCATTGCTTTATCAAGACGTCCACCAACCCTGATGATATCAGACTGCAAAATTGGATTAAGACTATAGAGTGGACTATTTCGCTTGACTACTCCATTCTTTCTTAGACTTGACAATTCCTCAGAAAATCTTTTTCTTTGAGAAAGTCGGATGATTTCCATTTCAGCCTTGTCCAATTCTTCCAAAGAAAGCAAGTCTTTACACACAGCAGATTTGAACTTCTGCATTTCCTTGTTAAGTGTCATTCTTTGTTGATCTGGATCTGAACCCGGGCAAACAAGAACAGTCTGTAGTCGTTTCCTTTCCTTGCTAAGATCCATCAGGATTCCTTTTAGACGAAGGATCCATGCTACAGATTTCTTTAGTCGAATCCAAGAAGAGAAGTAATTGATGAGAAGTGATACAGAATCAAATTCCTTTTGGATTTCTACCATGTTTACCACAGCACTCCTTTTGATCTCAGGATCATGAGACAAGACTCCATCCCTATTGGTGGGATCCACTGGCCATTCTTCTTGTGATCGAACTAGAAATGGGGGACCAGAAATCCACATTTCATTCTTCAAGAATGAATCTACTTTCACTCCTCTAGATGCCAGATCTGCTGGATTGCTTGAGGAATTCACGTACCTCCACTGTGATGCAGCAGTAGCCTTCAGAATTTCAGACACTCTGTTAGCCACAAAGCACTTAAATCTTGAGGTCTTATTTCGAAGGTATTTGAGTACTGAAGTGCTATCAGTCCAAAAAATGGAATCCAGGAAGGGCATCTTGAGTTGTTTCATCCATATCCTGTCAATTCGACTAGCAAGCGTAGCAGCTGTAAGTTCCAAGCGAGGGATTGTAATGGACTTCAATGGTGTAACTCTTGCCTTACTTGCCAGAAGAGTAGAATGTGACCGGTTTTGCTTATTATGAAGCAACAGGTAAGATACCACACCATATCCTTGCTCGCTTGCATCTGAAAAATGATGCATTTGAGCAGATTTTACCTCTCCAAACTCATCAGGCTTCACACATCTTCGAACCTTAAAACTATCCAGGCGATGCAAATCATCCAGCCAGTTTATCCAACGCTGAACATACACCGGAGGAATGACGTTGTCCCAGCCTATTCCCTCTCTACACAGATCCTGCAGTATCCTCTTGGCTGATAGAATCACAGGTGACAAGAACCCAAGAGGATCATAAATAGAGCTTACCACTGAAAGAATGCCTCTCCTTGTAAGAGGTCTGTCTTTGACTACCACCTTGAAATGAAAAGCATCCGATTCAGCACACCATTGGACTCCCAATGCTCTTTCAAGAGGCAAAGTATCACTATCCAAGTCCAAATCCTTTACCTTCTTCTCTCTGTCCTTTTCAGGTATAGCACCCAATACGGCACGGCTGTTACTCATCCATTTTGTTAAATGAAATCCTCCATTTGCACACATATTAGTGAGATCCTTATACAGCTGCACAGCGTCTGATTCAGAAGGTACAGAAACGAGGCAGTCATCCACATAGAAATTATTGAAAACAACATCAAGTGTCTTGGAGTCAAATAGATCCTTTTGATCCATTGCACATTTCCTCAATGCAAAACTTGAGCAACTTGGTGATGATGTAGCTCCAAATAAATGCACCATCATTCTGTATTCCTCTAGATTGCCATTTACGTTACCTTCTGGCCACCACAGAAACAAGAAATCACAATCTTCTGGGTGAACTCGGACCTGATGGAACATGGATTCGATGTCGGCCATCAGTGCGACAGATTCCAGTCTGAATCGGACGAGCACACTCACTAATGAACTGGTTAAATCAGGGCCTTGCAGAAGCTTACTATTCAGTGATATACCCTGATAAGAAGCTCCACAATCGAACACCACCCTGATGTTGTGCTTTTTGGGATGATATACACCATGATGGGGTATAAACCACAGACGTCCATCACATCTCTCCAATTCAGCCTCAGGCACCCTTTCTGCGTAACCCTTATGAATGACGTCCTTCATAAAGGTGGTATATTCTGCATGAAAGGAAGAATTCACTTTAAACTTCCTTTGAAGAGTTAAAGCACGTTGTTCTGCAATTCTCCTGTTCCTAGGCATGACCACTTTAACATCTCTGAATGGTAGACCGATGTAGTAATGACCATTAAACAACTTTGTTGAATGGGACATATAATCCATAAACTGTTGATCCTCCTTTGACATTCCTGTCTGCTCTTCATGAACAGTCTCAGGAAAATCAGCCTTAAATTGCTGCTTCCACAATTCCTCCAATTTCATTACTGAAATTCTATTCACAGTTACAGGATATTGGTCAGCAGCATCATCCCCATTTATAGTCACTCCTTTAAGTGGTCCGTTAACAGTCCATCCGAACATGGTCCTTACAGCATATGGGCCGTTATCTTGACTACGTATGATCTCCCAAGGCTCTAATGCTTCTGGAACATTAGCTCCAATCAAAAGCTCGATTCCAGCATTAATTGTAGGCAAGCAGATATTACTCAAATAAGGCCAACATTCAAGGTCTTTCTGTGAGGCAATGTTTTCTATAGTCACAGGCATAGTCTCCTGTGTGTACACTTCAGGCAATGCACAATAAACATCTTGACTCAACCCAGAAACCTCCAAGTCTTTCAGAACATAACTACCAACTGATTTATCTTGACTCATAGTTCTGAGAAGAATGTTAACTCTCTTTCCAGGAAGGTTAAGCTTGTTCATCAAACTTTCCGTACAGAAAGAAGCAGAGCTTCCAGAATCAAGAAAAGCATACGTCATCACCACGTTGTTTCCCTTTTTCGACTTAAACACTGGAACAATAGATAATGCAAAGTTATCTTTACCAGCCCCAGTAAGACCACTAGTTTGAAGAGAGACCATGGCACTGCCTACTGCTGGCTTAAATTCAGCTTTCTTCTTATCTGAAGCATCTTCCTTTTCATAAGAATAGATGTGAAGAAGACTTGGGTGTTTGAGACTACATATATTACAAATGCTTCTCTTTTTGCAGTCCCTGCTAAAGTGTCCTGTATGCAAGCAGCCAAAGCAAATTCCTCTTGTCTTCAAGAAGTTAATCTTTTCACTATGACTTCTTCTGGTAAGCTTATTACAAACATCCAATGAGTGTTCACCACCACAAAAGAGACATATTCTGTTATTTGTTATCTTACGATGTTCTTCTATTTCAGGCATAGCAGTGATAGTGGTAGCAAAACTGCTTTTAGCTTTTGGCTGAATTGTTCTTATATACGTCTTCTTACCTCCAGCGGATGTTACATCCTGAATATTACCAAACACAGGATCTGAAAGAATTTTTACTTGTCTCTCAATAAAGTCCACAATATCAGTAAAGGTGATCTGACTGTGGCGTCGCTCCTTTAACTCATATGCAACGACTCTCCATTTGTCTTTGAGTTTATAAGGAAGCTTTGAAAGGATAACATGCATATTAGTGGTAAGATTCAGCTCATTCATATAGTTGATGTCTTGCATAGCGTTACAACAACTCCTTAGGAAAAGACCATATTCTTGTAGGGCCTTAGCATCTTCAGATCTTATAACTTTCCATGAAAGAGCCCTCTCCATATATGATGCAGCTATTTTTACCTCATTGCCAAAATTTTCCTTAAGCAACGCTTTAGCCCTTAAGTAACCTTGTGAAGGAGTCATGTGCTGGCAACTTCTAACAAGGTCTTTCGGCTGTCCTCGTGTATATTGCTCCAGAAAATGAAGACAATCCCCTGGACTATCTGCTTTCTTTTCCACCACCTCCTCAAATGAACACATGAACTCATGAAAACGAAATGGATCTCCATCGAAGTAAGGGATTACTCTGGGTGGAAGTGAAGACAAGTTATGCTGCTTAACCAATAAAGTAGCGATTTCATTCTGCTTACCAATGAACTGAAGCATGCTTGTGTGACTCACATCGTTTTGAAAGCTTGATCCATAAGCATTTCCCATATTCTGACTTTCCAAAGAAGACGTGTTAGGCAATTTAAAGGAGGTTTTATTTTAGATCTTACTGATGGTTGTTGTACCGACTGGGATTGAGAATTTGAAATCCTTTGTGTTTTATCAACATGTGACGTACGAGATGCAGGCAAGAACTTTAATGCCGTTGGCACACTAACTGAAGGAACGAATGATTCCACGTCAGAATGAGGAGGTTGAGACACAATTCCATTAATAGATACATGCGATTCTGAACGCACGTCTTTATAAACCTTTACTCTGGCCATTGACTCTGCCAATTTGGTTTCCAAGTCCAGTTTTTCCCTCATTTTCCTCAACTGTTGCTCTTGTTCCTCTAAATCATGTTTCTTTTGTAGCATTTGTTGAGAGGCCAATAAAGCAGCCAATTCTGCCTCAGCCTTAAGACGAGTAGAAGAAATGGAAGATCGGCTTGATCGTGATCCATGAGATACCACTCCAGTAGATCTTTTACTGCTTATATTTGAAACACTGTCCATTGGTTGAATTTCATCACCAGAATCCATTCCAGCTTGTAGATGTACATTAGGGAGCCGAGTATCATGTGTTGTAGACACAACTTCAACAAAAGGTGAAATATCAGATGCACGAATCCCTTGAAATGTTGCATCCACTTCAATTAGCCTGGGTTCATGGGTATCAGAAGGAGCAATGCAGATATTTGATTTCCCAGTTTCAGTCGTCCATTGTTCGACATCCTTTACAAAGCCATTATAGTGTTTAGAAATTGAGTCAAACCATTCATTTTGTTTAGTTTGTTCCTCCAGAGGCAGTAGAAGCAGTACACTTTTATGTAGTACAGATGCATCATCCATCAACAATTTCATAGTTTTCAACATTGAACACACTTGAGATGCGTTGTCATCGCATTTCATCAACTCTTTCATTGTCACAATCATACTCTTCACTTTATTCACATTACTCTTGCGATCCTTTTGCAGGGTTTCAATTCTTGCTAACAAAGCTTTTGCCGTGGGCTTATGCTCTCGTTTTCCGCTATCAGCAGCGTACTCCATATCCTCAGAGTTCATTCCGACAAACTCAACGCGATGCATAAAGCCACAATCCATTTAAGCCACTGACATACCTCGTAGGCCTTTAGTATATGCGTCGTGTCCCATTGATCCACTTCCCGGAGCGCGTCCGCAACCGCATGTGGTGTTCAGGTACAACCATTTCTAAACTGCGTCCAGATAGTCTTCAAACGGCTTTTCTGTTGACTAACATGTAGCGGCGACCTATAGCCGCTGAGAGGCTAAGCAGCCAGGAGAAACTGTATGACGCGTTCACCTTCAATGTATTTAAAACCAAGTACATTTATTGTTGTTTTGATGAAATATAGTCCATGAAGAGGAAACACTTGAAACTGTAGACAGGTTGCAGATGGTTAAAAACGGTCAACAGAACGTGAGCATTCCCAGCTACTCACCCCCTCTCTACGCACCCATATTCAAAAACAGGAAACACTATTACTTAAATACCTGAACCTACCACCACATGACCAACATACCCGGAAGTACATACCAAAAAAAATACAAAATAAAAGACATACATTTTCTGCACTTACATTGGTCATCACGATCCTTCATAAATCATTCTGATTTGCGGCTCAAGAAACATTTCAGATTATTGTTAGTGTTGAAAATGTTTAACATTTACTTAACATTGTTGTTATATTTCATAATACTTTAAACAGAAAGAAAGAGCATTTATGAAACACATTTTTAAATAACATTATAAATGTCGCCTATAACATTACACTATTTTACTGTATCATCTAATAAATTCAGATTTAATCACTGGAATAAATGAAAATAACATTATTAAAATAGAAAGTTATGTAACATCCTTCTCGCAGCCTGAGGTAAGTTTAATACAGTAATCAATACAGTTGTATTTCTGTTCTGTATGAAAATTGTTTATATATTTTATCTGCAAGGGATTTTATGAAATGTGTCTATACTGATAAAGTTGATAAGCTCAGATAGATAAGCCTTTACTTAGGCTGTCTTATATGCAACCTAACTACGCATTGTTTGTACCTGCAGGAACAAGTGCAATCTGATATATTGCAGCGAATGTTAACCTGCACCATTGTCTCTTGTTCATGTGGATACCAACCATATACAGTCAGGTCCATAAATATTGGGACAACGACACAATTCAAATTTTTGGCTCTATACACCACCACAATGGATTTGAAATTAAATGAACAAGATGTGCTTTAACTGCAGACTTTTAGCTTTAATTTGAGGGTATTTACATCCAAATCAGACGAATGGTGTAGGAGTTACAAGAGTTTGTATATGTGCCCCCCACTTTTTAAGGGACCAAAAGTAATGGGACAGATTAACAATCGTAAATCAAACTTTCACTTTTTAATACTTTGTTGCAAATCCTTTGCAGTCAATTACAGCTTGAAGTCTGGAACGCATAGACATCACCAGACGCTGGGTTTCATCCCTGGTGATGCTCTGCCAGGCTTCTACTGCAACTGTCTTCAGTTCCTGCTTGTTCTTGGGGCATTTTCCCTTCAGTCTTGTCTTCAGGATTCAGGTCAGGTGATTGACTTGTCCATTGCTTAACATTCCACTTCTTTCCCTTAAAAAACTCTTTGGTTGCTTTCATAGTATGCTTTGGGTCATTGTCCATCTGCACTGTGAAGCGCCGTCCAATGAGTTTTGAAGCATTTGGCTGAATATGAGCAGATAATGTTGCCCGAAATTCTTCAGAATTCATCCTGCTTCTTTTGTCAGCAGTCACATCATCAATAAATAGAAGAGAATCAGTTCAATTGGCAGCCATACATGCCCACGCCATGACACTACCACCACCATGCTTTACTGATGAGGTGGTATGCTTTGGATCATGAGCAGTTACTTTCCTTCTCCATACTCTTCTCTTCCCATCAGTCTGGTACAAGTTGATCTTGGTCTCATCGGTCCATAGGATGTTGTTCCAGAACTGTGAAGGCTTTTTTAGATGTTGTTTGGCAAACTCTAATCTGGCCTTCCTGTTTTTGAGGCTCACCAATGGTTTATATCTTGTGGTGAACCCTCTGTATTCACTCTGGTGAAGTCTTCTCTTGATTGTTGACTTTGATACAAATACACACACCTCCTGGAGAGTGTTCTTGATCTGGCCAACTGTTGTGAAGGGTGTTTTCTTCACCAGGGAAATAATTATTTGGTCATCCACCACAGTTGTTTTCTGTGGTCTTCCGGGTCTTTTGGTGTTGCTGAGCTCACCGGTGCGTTCTTTCTTTTTAAGGATGTTCCAAACAGTTGATTTTGCTATCTCTCTGATGGGTTTGTTTTGTTTTTTCAGCCTAATGATGGCTTGCTTCACTGATAGTGACCGCTCTTTGGATCTCATATTGAGGGTTGACAGCAACAGTTTCCAAATGCAAATAACACACTTGAAATTAACTCTGAAACCTTTTATCTGCTACTTGTAAGTGAAATAATGAGGGAATAACATACACCTGGCCATGGAACAGCTGCGTAGCCAATTGTCCCATTATTTTTGGTCCCATAAAAAGTGGGGGGCACATATACAAACTCTTGTAACTCCTACACCGTTTGCCTGATTTGGATGTAAATACCTTCAAATTAAAGCTAAAAGTCTGCAGTTAAAGCACGTCTTGTTCGTTTAATTTCAAATCCATTGTGGTGGTGTATAGAGCCAAAAAGATTAGAATTGTGTCGGTGTCCCAATATTTATGGACCTGACTGTACTTATGTGAGTATTTGCACTCTAAGTTTGACTTGCATGCACACACACACACATACACATGCAGAGTAAGTCAGAGTAAGTACATCCAGATGTACACTGAAGAGTTTAGTTTAAGATTAATTACTAATAAGCCCTAGAAAGTTAGACATTACATAATTTAACATCAATTTTATGAAGTGATGCGAATGCTTTACCTTTCAGTTGACTCTTATTTAAAAAAATGGTCGTTTGGTCGTAAACGGTAATTTTAGTTTTAGAATTTTTATAATAGATAAAAGTTTAAAGACCTTTTTTTAATGTATGATAGTTTTTACATCTGTACGTTTTTTTATTTGCCATGAATATAGCCAGGATAGCTAGTATGATAACCCGTTCATAAACCCTAATAATAATAGACCATTGATACTTTCTTTTCAACTGTCATTTTGATTCATTGACATGGCAATAGCGTTCTTAACGTTGGCCCTCAATGTTCACTTTCCTGCAGAGCGCCAATTTTGGTCATGAGTTTATCTGTAAATGAATAACATACTTAGAACATTACCTGAATATAGCCACATTGGGATAATATAATTCACTAATTTATTAAACTGAATAGTGTAGGTCATCCTTTGTGAGTTCAAAGCAGTCAATATTTATAAACTGTGTAATGGTTTCTCTTTTCTGATAGTGAAGCAACTGAGGAATCTGCTGATTTTGACCCAGTGGACAGTGTGGTGGGGCCAGAGAGCCATTGCCTCTTAGCAGAGCAAACACTTGCTGTTCTGCATGGACTGAACAGTCCCTTCAATCACCGCTGAATGACCGGGACCTCGATCTCCAAACACTTCATATAATCCAAAGACTGTGCTCAGTTTAAGTATTTTAAAAATTCAACATGTTAAAAAAATCAAACATAGACATTCAGTTCTGTCAATTTTAATCAGAAAATAAAACAATTTACTTTGTCTTTACACACATAACATGTTAAAATCAATGTGATATGCTTTAAGAGGAACTGAATATCCACATCGAAAGTTCATTTTGAATGTGAAGCAGATGCCTGTGTGCTTGACCAATCAGCCACTGCATCAGCTGTGGGACAGAGAGCGTCGCCTCATCCTGAGTGTCTCCATCTAAGGCATTAAAATAAACAACACATTTTTAAAACATTAAATTGCATCACTGCATACAGTCATGGTACTATGCCATGGTACTCTCAACTATTTTGAAAATGTTAAAAAAAGTACAAAATGTAATTAATTGCTGCTTTAGAAAACTGAGTATACAGACAAGTTTTAAGAATAACACTAGCTGTTTCTATCACCCTTTTCATGCTCCATTTCAATGACATTAAAATACCTGTCAAAAATTTGAAAGCATTACAATTTATTAATTTTTTGAAAAAACTCTTACCAAGCCTAAATTTAATCAATTACAGTAAAGAAAAGTAATATTGTGGCACATCACTACACTTTTAAATAACTTTCTATTTTAATAGTTATTTTTATTTATTCCAGTGATTAAATCTGAATTTATTAGATGATAAATACAGTAAAACAGTGTAATATTATAGGAGACATTTATAATGTTATTAAAAAATGTGTTTCATAAATGCTCTTCCTTTCTGTTTAAAGAATTATGAAGTATAACAACAATGTTAAGCAAATGTTAAACATTTTCAACACTAACAATGCTCTGAAAAGTTTCTTGAGCCGCAAATCAGAATGATTTATGAATGATCGTGAAGACCAATGTGACCAGGGGCATATTCTTCGTACCTCGCTAACTCACTTAGCTGGATTAGATTGTTGACGATTTCGCATGATCTTGGATTGTTCGGTTCTTCGACGCTCATCCGGGACTTGTTGTCATAGTAACAGGTCCGCTGAAGTGAACCTGCTCGGAGCAGGCTTACTTCAAGTTAGCAGGATTAGTTCACGCAAGCGGAGGTGAAATGGGAAGTTTGTCGCAACATGTCCTGTCCGATTTTAAGAGAGAAACCTGTTGCTGAACGTGCAATATAATATATTTAATATAATTATAATATATATATATATATGTATGTTTCCCCTTCCTCTTTGTAGGCTACTCGTTTATTTTAATAACGTACTAAGATGTAACATCGAAGGAGGGGAAAACCAAAGGTTTAAACCCTTTTTAGGGGTTATTGAAACCTCAATGCAGGAGGCCAACTGCAGATTTGTGTCAGGTTTAAGGGGTTTTTCGACAAATTAGCTTACAACAAAAACAAAACACAATGGCCGGTCTGAACACTCGTGTCGTTAATATCGGATGAATTGCCCGAATAACATATGTATAAGCTATATGAGCAGAAAAGATAATGAAAGTAGAAGAGAGAGTCAAGGACATTCCAATCATAAAGACTTTAAAAGCAACAAAAATGTTTCCATGATATTGAATGTGACTGACTCCAGTAAATGAAAGTGAAACTATTTCACATGGATTCAAATATCCAAAACAGTAGAACAGAATGATAGAAAAACAAAATGACAAAGGAAAGGGACACTTATATGGAGGTAGATTTGAACAAAAAGGATGACAAAAATGTTTAAAGTTTATTCATTTATGTTTGTTGGCCTAAAAAGTCTTAGCGGTAATTTTTTTAAACATACCCTTTACATTTTGTTAAAGTAAATGCCTTGAGGTGAAGAAGCACTAATGACTGAGATGTTTAAATGGCAATGTTGTTTAACATTTCTCTACAGATTGTAATGAACACTTGAAGATCCATGGCATTCAAGATCCAAGTACCATTTTCAGTTCCACTTTCAATTCCAGTTCCAGTAATACTTCGAAAAACAGATCCTCTAATACAATGCATCATAGACAACAAATTAAATATACAAACAATAAGAGAAAAGTTATTAAAAGGTAGAAATATTAATGGTTTGTACCCTTCTGAAATCTGGAATGATGATGTTACACTATTCATAGCAGCAGTTATATGCAAAAATGAAGAAATCTGCTCATATCTACTCAAGGAGTCGGCTGATCCTAACAAACCCTCAACAAATGGACAAACACCTCTACATTATGCTGCTGTATCAACTGAAGTTTCATTGAGTATTGTGGAAAAATTACTTGCAGCAAAAGCTAACCCAGATGGACATGGATCACAAATTTTTACTCCATTGCAATGTGCTGCTGATCATTATCATGAAGACCTTGTGAAAGCACTTATGAAGGCTGGAGCTTCACCCACAATGAACTATGGGATGAATCCAAAGGTTGATATAAAGGTGGAGAGAATGATTTTTCAACTGTTTTCACAAGGTGAAGTCTCTGAGAAAGTACATACATTTTTCTCTCTTTCTTCTGCTGTACAAACCAAAAATCAACCAGAAGTTTACAGAGTCTTTAAGGAACATTTCTTTCAAGAGGATCCTTTTGATCATTTGATTTATTTTGAGCTCTACTTTTCTGTAGTTGGTCCAACTACAGAGCAGTACCGTCAGAGCGCCATCAAGTGGTTAAAAGATACAAAAAGTGCAGACAAATACATTGAGGGACTCATCAAGCGCTTCCCAATAATCACCCAGGAACGTTGGCCATTTGCTCTGAATTGCTTATATGCTGCTTTGTGTGTCAGTGAAAGCATCTCTTCTCAGGTATTCAGTGAGCTTGTGCCAATTCTAACAGACAGTCTTCAGCACTTCAGAAATCCACAAGGAGAAAGAGTCAATCATATGATACTAAAGATACTCAGTGTCATGATACAGAAAACGACTGAGCAGAAACTGAGTTCAAACAATTCTGTCTATGAGAAGTTATGCAAAAGTCTGCTGCCTCTCACACGTTCTGATTATTCAAGTCTGATTGGAATGTGGACATATGCACTGTTCGCCAATATAAATGACTTTGTTTCTGAACTTGTTGCATCGTGTGGATTGTCTCCCATCCCAGAGATGATACTTATAAAAGCAGAGACAGAGATGGAAGAAGTCATGAAAAAAAAACTTCAGAAGTTTGATGAATCACTGAGACATCCAGCGGATTCAAGTGCAGTGGATAGTTTATGTGAGGAGGCTGCTGCTCTATCAACAAGCAGGAAGAAGAAAAAAAAGAAGAAGAAAAAGAAAAAAGCAATCCAACAAGAAGTGGGATCACAAGAAAATGACCTGCAAGATAAAGAGGGACTGTATCTAGAGACTGTAGTGAAATCCGTTGAGGAATCAAACTCAAGTGTGCAGCCGTTCACACAGTCTGTTGAGAACCCAAGAAGGTGGCATCAAACCAGCCGCCGTTGGAGGTCCAAGCTGGAGAAGCTAGCAAACATGGATGCTAACAAGACATATAAGTTGGGAAGTCTTACTCTTGTTCTCGACGATGAATTTCGGATTGCTAAAGGAAGTGATGGAACACAAGTTTTCCTTGGATTGAGGGATGACGGCACAGAGGTGGCCGTGAAACGAATGGATAAGTTTAATTACAAAGACCTCAAAAATGAGGAGGAATTTCTACGACTTCCTGAACTTGATAGTCTCTCCATTGTGCGATATGTGGACTTTGCAGAAGATATGCATTTTGGATACCTTGTTCTTCAGCTTTGTGAGTACACACTGGAGGAATATATCCAAGAGCATTTACCAGATGATAATGCAGAGAGAAGTTTGGTTCTGAAGAATCTGTTGAAGGAAGTTCTCTGCAGCTTACAGGTTTTACATCAACCGAAAACCAAAATTCTTCATCGGGACATCAAACCCCAGAATGTTCTGATTGGTAGGAGTTAAACCTGAGTTGATACATTTGTGTAATTTAAATATCATCCCATTTGTTCCTACTTGAAATAATGTGGACTTTCCATTTGTTACAGATATAAATGGAAAAGCTAAATTGGCTGACTTTGGCAGAAGTCGACGACTAAAACAGGGTGAAACCACCAGACGAACAAGAATAGCTGGAACTAGATGCTGGAGGCAAAAGAGACAATAAAGGAGAAGGTCAACACTGGATACAAGAGGAGCTCCGACATCCAAGTGTGTTTTCAATATTAATAAATTAACACAAAGTGTATTCGATCTATCAGTTTTCCGTCATTTTCTTTGTTTTTTATTTAATGTTGAAAGTAGAATATGACTATGAATGCAACATAAAGCTAATTCACAATGCACAGATACGTGTTACACCCCTGTCAGCATCTGTCGGTGTTGGTAAGGGTGTGTTTTCATCCAACAGCCAACTTGTTTTTTGCCGTTTGTCTGTGTGGTGTGAATTGACTCAAACACATAACCATTTTTTACTGACAATTCGGGATTAGTGGTAACTGTACCTGTGTGAAGGTTGCTGGGATGTTGGTGTACTACATTCTCTCTGGAGGAAACCATCCATTTGGTGAAGATGTGGATTGCGAGTCCAACATTTTAAGAGGAAAATACTCACTGGAACATCTGGATGATGATGTAGCGAAGGATCTCGTCGAGTGGATGATCAATGAAACTCCAAACAACAGACCAACTGTGGTGAAAACGCTTGCACACCCCTTCTTCTGGACTGATGAAAGGTATACTGTGATTTTGATCACATTTGACTTGTTAAATACTGTAATCAGATTGAATGAATAATCTAGAGTGTCCATGAGCCATTCATCCCAATATATTCTTCTTAAACCCAAAAACAACCTCAGTTTTAATCAGTTTATTTGTATGTAGCTTTTAACATGGCGTCACACTATTAGAGACACAATAGAGACTTTATGCATTTGGCAGACACTTTTATCCAAAGCAACTTACATTGCATTCAAGGAACACATTGAATCAGTTGCTTTCCATAGGATTGAACCCATGACCTTGGAGTGTTACAAACACCAATGCTCTACTGATTGAGATGCAGGAAAGCTGATGACATTGCTGCTATGATATAACTGTCGAAATAGCTGATTATATAATGTTTCTGAAATTGTTGCAGGAGAATGCAGTATCTGAAAATATTGGGGAATCAGAAAGAGGCTGAGAACTGTCGTAATGTTGACAAGGAGCTCCTTAATGCCATTGCAAAATACACAGAGGGGAAAAGCTTCTCTGAATGGAGAACTAAAGTTAGTATAACCTCAATGCTGTCCATATTACTTATGAATACATACCAATTAAGATAATTTGTCCTACAGTCATATTCTACTGGTGTTTTTTAATCAGACACATTTGAGAAACTTAAATTGAAAAAGCCATCAGCTGCTTTTGAAATCTGCAATTATTGTCCAGATGAAGACTTAAATTCAACTTTTCAATTATTGTTAAAGTTGAACTTATACATTGCAGATTCATTGATAAGTGGCAAAATTTCTATTTTCTCAGCTGCCGTCTGAGCTTGTACAGAAACTGGATGGTAAGAAGAAACCTTATCCTGAGAACACACTGGGTCTGCTGCGTTTCATACGCAACCTACATGAGCATTAGTGAGTTACATGTAACGTGATGCACAGTATTTGTAAAATAGTTTAATAGTATTGTGTTTCAGATCATGTTTTGTGTTGTCTTTTTTCTCTACATAGTCCAGAGGACGCAGAGAGCATCAACCTGATGGATTCATTCCCTGATCTCTTTGGGAGTGTGTTCAAAGTTGCAAAGGAGAGAGGATGGAACTCCAGGACGAGTCTGAAAAAGTTCTTCAGCTCAATTCCACAGATTTGATTGTTATTTTTAAGTATGTACATTGATTTTGTATTATGAATGTATTTCATGAATGAGTTTAAATGTAGGGACAGATAGAAGATGCGCTGAGATCTATTGTTTTTCCAAATGAATCCCTGACAACTGAAAAACATTGACACTTAAAGAGGCACAATATAAAATAGTTAGTAGTACATTTTTAAACGGGGTAATTTTACTTCTTCCTTTATGTCCATGTAAACCTCATGTAATGATCACACAAAAAATTAAAAAATTATTTACAAAATGTTTTATCAGCATATGAACATAAAAGCAGAAATGTATGTGTGAATAATCAGTTTTTACATAAATATTAATACAATTGACACAAGGAAAAACACTGTTATGATCCTAAGTTTTTGTCAAATGTCTCTCTCTCTCTCTCTCTGTGTAGATGTGTTCCAGATTGGTTACTCCCTTGGTTAATCACTTGAAGACTGTGATTGGTTCTGCCAAGCACCTGATCCGGATATAAGGACCACCCCAAAGATTAATTCTCTGCTTCATGATCCTGTATCTGATTATCCTGTTTTCTGACCATTGTCTGTTCGACCACGACTTGATTGCTAAAACTTTGTATATATTTGTAAATAACTTTTTGGAATTATTTTGCCTTGGGATGGTAGGGGGTTTGACGCCGTTTTATTTGTAGGGATGTGCCAAACGAAGCTTCTGAAGCAGTGAAGCTTTTACATGAAACTGTGTTGGTGCTTCGAAGCTTTTGACACAGTGCTCTGCTCTGCCATCTGGTGCTCAATAAACATTCCTACACCAACTGTGTCATTTTGAAGTTTTGTTCATTGGGAAGGTTTATTTGTATATTTAATAAGTTTAATTGTATTGTTCAACCTTTTTTTGTCTGTGTGTATTCCTTACAAAACAACACAAAAATGCATATTGTTTTAAAACAAACAAACAAATACACAATTACAAATGCATTTAGTGTATTTTCCGCACCATGAGGCAAAAGGATTATAAGGCGCAGTCTCAATTACGGGGTCTATTTCTGTACTTAACCCATACATAAGGTGCATGCTAAAACATACGGTCTACAAAAAAAGGTAACGGAAGCAAAACAGTGAGTTTAGTTGAACTTTATTCTACTATTTAACTATAGGCTACACTCACATTAAGTTTTAATCAATCCATCAGATTTCAATTCAGACGCAGAAGATATGTCCTCATCTTCTGCGTCTGAATTGAACAGCTGGGCAATTTCGCCATCAAACATGCAGGTGAAATTTGACTCCCCGCACAAATCTGACTCCCCCCTCGCATGCATTCATTCATAAAAACTTCCTTGAGTATATTCGCTTATCGCTCAATATTTTTTTCTACACAGCAAACATCCAGAACATGCAAACACCCACCTATAAGGTGAAAAAAAATATTAAATATTATTATATTTAATATAATGCATGCACAGGTACAATGAGGAGAGTAATAATTTTTTTCTTATCTTCTTGCAGCAGGAACATAATTTCAATGTGAAATCAACAGTTTTGCTGGTGCAATCCATCTGACATGTTTTTTGCATCCTTTATACACATTATTTCATTTTCTATGTATTAATTTGTGTACTCAAACATCCGTGCACTACGGGACGGCTCAATCTATGCGCTCTGTGAGTCCGTCGTGACGTGTAAGTGAGGTAACGAAGCTTCGTTCACACAAGTCACGTGACAGCCCCATTTCAAAGCGATGCTCCGAAACAGTGTTTCGAAGCACTAGTGTGTCGAAAACTCGAGACGTGTGTCGACACAGGGTGTCGAGCTACCCATCCCTATTTATTTGTGCTTCATTTTGCACCTAATTTATGTAGAACGGAGTTAGGGAAGTTTGTTGTATTTTTGTTTTCCTTTATTTTGAGGTAATTTAGTTAACAAAAAGTTGGTTTAGTTTATTCTGGCCTTATCTGCCCTCGACTGTAAAAAAAAAAACATTTATTAACACTCATCTCTCTGGTTTTGCCTCACTTCTCCTTTTCCTGTTACTGCTGACCCTGAGGGGTCGTAACAACACTTTCTCATTACATAAAAAAACCAAAGTGTGTAACACAAAGTCAAAGAAGCAAAAGGAGACAACAGATCTAAACGGCTATTTAAATGGAAGAACCAAACAGGCAGGGATGTTCTAAATACACTTTATTGGGCTAATTTTCACTGGGGCAACATTTTATCCAAAACCATGGCTAAACCCAGAGAAACTCACAGTGCACATATCTATTTTTTGTTTGTTTTGAAATCAAACTTTCAAAAGTTTGGATTTTATTTTGAAAGAAAACCTGCATTAAACTGAATAAAATTTATGTCACAAAATACTATTCCTATTTTAAAGAACAGATGTGTTCTTCAAAATTTGACCAAACAACCAACCACCTTATGAAAGCTCTAACCTATGAACTACAGCAGTCAGTTTATCAAATCTGATTTTTTTTAGCTTTTTAAAACACATGAGACTTGCTTTTTGAGAATTTCTTACAGATACAATTAAAATTGTTCCCACAAGCCAACTCAAACTTTGTCCTTTTCTTGTCACGGTTCACAGGTTCATTGATTCCTTCTCCGTGTCGTGCGGTAATGTTGGAGGCGTGGTTTCTGATTACTTTCTCATCTCCCGCTGCAGCTGTAACTCATCATCTCTGACTATTTATGCACCGTCCTCACACAGGCTGTTGTCAGATCGTTACAGGCTTTCCCTCCGGTTGGATTATCCTGCGCTGCTCTCGTCCTTCCTGGATTGTCTGCTCGGAACCGGCGCCTTCTGCTTCAGCCCACTGCGTCCCTGCGTCACGCCCGCCCGCTGTCTGTTCCTGTTTCACTTCACTCGCGTCGGAGCGCGGATCGTCGGGACGCTTCTCTGATCATCTCACCTTTTGTTAATAAATTTTCCTGTTCACTTGCATTTGGATCCTGTTATTTTCCTACAGCACCGTGATATTTCTAATCATACTGTAAAATATTTTTTTTTTTAATGTTGTTCTGTCCATTTTTTTATTTGGATAACATTTTTGACCATCACATACTAGTATTTATTAACAATATACTATTTAGCAAAGGTACTTATATTTAGTAGAATGTCTATAGTTGACTATTGAAATAATGTGTAAGCCTAACATCTTTGAAACATTTTACAATCGTCTCGTAAAATTTTTGATGGTGCACTTTACATATACTAACTATAAGTAATTTTGCAACTACATGCCAACTATCAATCATTAAAGTATTAGTAGACTGTCTGCACAATTTATTTTGATGCTCCCCATCAGACATATGTAGACATATGGAGCAGACATCAGTAACTTTTCAAGTACAGTACATATCAACTTCTCATTCTGCTAACTCTGATCTAACAGTCTCCCAATACTCTGATGAGAGTTAGTTGACATGTTGTTGCAAAGTTACTTATATTTAGTAGAATGTCTAAACTGGACCATTGAAATAATGTGTAAGTCTAACATCTTTGAAACATTCTACAATCATCTCTTCAGTATTGTAGATAAAACTGGTTTGGCTTTTATTTTTAAGTTTTCTAAAGGAGAACTTTGGACAGGTCTGATTTGAGCAGCAAAAAATAGCAAATATTTGATGATTGTCACTATGGAAAGGTGGACACAGATGTAAGTTCAACAGACTTTATTGTTGGCAATAAAGAAAACTGAGAACTGGTGATAGTGCAACAGGATGAGTCATAGGCAACAGTCTTTAGGTGGCTTATCTGAGTGTAGTCGGTGGTGAGTGATTCCAGGCAGGAAGGAGTACACAGGAATTGTACGGAAGGAGAATCTTGGAGTACACAGGAGGAGACTAGCACAAGGCAGAAACATGGAAGTCTCTAGGTTTGAGCCGTGGTGTACAAAGACGAGACCAGACAATGACTGGAGTGTGAGTGCTGGTGATCATGTGGGAGGAGTCTGTGAGTCTGGTGTGAGGGGCGCGGCCAGATCCGTGATAATGATAAGATCTAACTCAACAGCTGGCAGAGCTGAAGCAGGTGAGCAGTTTTCTGTCCTATTGTTATTTCATTTTTATATTTGTGGTAACCAGTCCTGTGAAGATGTTGAACTGCAATGTGTTCCAACAGATGTTAGAAGACTTTCATTTCCATGCAAATCTGAAGAATATACAGCATAATGCCATTGCACTTAAAAAGTAAGAAGTTACAGACTACTTTAGTACTTTTTCTTGTTTTTAATCAAGCTTGTTTTGTTTGTTTTTTCAGCTTTACAGAATATAAGTGTGTTAAGACACAGACTTGTCCAGCATAATATTGTAAAGCCTATATCAGTTCATGAATGAATAGTTGATAAAAGTGTAAGTGCTAGTCATGAAGCAGACTTTGAAGTCCTAACCTGTACTTATGGCCCAAACACCAACTGTTCGAGAACCCTACTGGAATCGCTCCCTTTATTTAAATTTTTATTTATTAGTGGTGTGATACGGTACTCAAGATCAGACTTGTTCTCGAGACCGGACTTCTGACTGTTTGAAGATCTTGGTCTTCCATCTTGCCTATATAATGAATTACAATCTTTTTTGTGTGAATTTTGTAATCCGCCTAAGATTCAAATCGTGTTGCTGTAGGTGTTGGTTTAACAGGTGAACAAATGAAAACTTACAATGTCATAGGAAAAGGTCAATTACGTGGAGGTCAACTAAATGTATAACATTTGTTAACTACAATATTTGCTGTCCAACTGTCACAGTCCTGTCGCGTCTGTCACATCCGGGTTCCTCTGTCTCCCAGATCCTTCCCCCTCCTGTCTTGTTAGTCATTACCCAGTTAATCATGACAGCTGTTTCCCATTTTCCTCGTGTATAAATCCCCTTCATTTTCCCCGTGTCTTTGTTGGTGACTGTCAGTGTTAGATGGAAGTTGTATGCATGTGGATGTCTCTCCCTTGTTCCCCGTTCGAGAGTTTGCACCCTCGAGTGTCTTTTGTTTTCAGTTATTGATTAAAGTGTTTTTGTTGGAAGCTCCGTGTTCTCTCGTTTGCCTCCGCATCACAAGCACCTTCGGTGTAACACCAACAATGGTCTTGGATTTTATGTACATTAACTTTTACATTCTTGTTTTGTGCGACTTCTGAAAAACAAAACTTCTGGAGGTGAAAAAGCATTAATGACTGATCTATTAAATGGCAATAGTGTTTAACATCTCTCCATGGATTGTAACAAACATTTGAAGATCCATGGCATGCGAGATCCAAGTAAAAGTTCCAGTTCCAGCTGTACTTAGAAAAACAGAGACCCTAATAACATGTATCATAGACAACAAGGCAGAGAGACTTCAAAAATTATTAAAAGGAATAGATTTATGGATGGTTGACTTCTGCAATCTGAAATCTGCTCATATCTACTCAAATCTTATATTAGTTGATTTTAACAAACGGACAATCACCTTCACATTATGCTGCTTTTAACAGCTGGAATTCCATTGAAAATTATAGAAAGATTACTTGCTGAAAAAGCTAGATGGACATGGATTACAGATTTTTCTCCATTGCAATATGCAGATGAGCATGACAGTGAAGACATTGTGAAAGCAAGAAACTATGAGCTGAATCCGGAGCTTGATAAAAAGTAGAAAGAATGATTTGTCAACTATCTTCGCTGGGTAATGTGTCTGAGAAAGTATATACAGTAATACCTCGGTTTACGAGTTTAATTCGTTCCAAGAGCGAGCTCGTAAACCAAAATGCTCGTACACCAAAACAAATGTCCCCATAAGAATGCACTAAAAATCAATTAATTCGTTCCACATGACCACAAATGCCCATTTTAAATATTTTTTTGGTTTTACCCTATTAATTGCAGTTAAAATTGTAACCATTAAGATCTCATATAAATACTAATTAATAATTGACAATTAAACTCTAGAAATACTTGACAATTTACTGTAATGCACGTCAGGTTTGAGCAGCCTGCTTGGAGGAGAGAGAGGAGGGAGGAGAGGGGAGCGGGGAAAGCAAGGATGAAAGCAAATGAGTGAATTTATTATAATAGTGCAGAAAACAAAGAGTGATAATCCAGAGTTAAAGTCGTGGAACATGGGAGCCGCGAAAGAACGAATTCACGGGAGCCGCAAACGAACGAATTCGCGGGAGCCGCGAGAGAACGAATTCGCGGGAGCCGCGAGAGAACGAATTCGCGGGAGCCTCGAACGAACGAATTCGCGGGAGCCGCGAACGAACGAATTCGCGGGAGCCTCGAACGAACGAATTCGCGGGAGCCGCAAGAGAACGAATTTGCGGGAGCCGCGGGGCACAAAGTAACATAGTAACAGCGATTTTTTTAGATAGTTGCAGGGGCATAAATGTGACGTGCTAAAGGGCTTTTCATCACACTGTTTGCACACGTCTTCTGGCCATTTTTCGAGAAATTTCATAGAAGTTTGAATGAGAACCACAGGAAAAAACTCTTTTGGCAGCATGTAAATATTTTTTGTTATAGTAGTTGTTTTTCGATTTTCAAAGAATGTGTGAAAGATTGTTAGTCTAATCTTATATTGTTATGATTACCATCTTCTTGGCTAAAAGATGGTACCATTTTGAAAGACGTGAAAAACACATAGTGGCTGCTATCCGGTCCTGAAGTAAACAAGACAGCGCAGGGTTAGTTGTAACACTAAGCGGCATTGAACAAGTTGCATCAATAATAATATATTTTGCATTGTATTAACCTATTAAAACGTTTTTCATGTCATTACATTGTTCAAAACACAACAAATGTAAAAAGTAAAGGAAAAAAGTTATGCTTATGATCATCAAGACGCAACTTTTTTAAACAAATAAAAATACGTGAATGAACTTGCATTGGATAACATGGTGTTACAACTAACCCGCTGTCTGTTAAAACGAGCCCCGCTCACGGGGTAAGAAGACACATTTTACTCCTTGCGCTTTTGCCGATACTGCAGAGAAATGGCAGGTCCGTCGAACATGAAAACAGTGCTCATTTGTAGGAGAGGCTTATATGTTGTTTGTATAAAAATATGGTTTGTCTAACCCTATTACTTTGTTTAATTTTTGGCTAAAACCGTGTATATTTCACTACGTGAACAATAGTGATCACAATTAATTAATGTTTAGAATATGAGGTAAAAACTTCTGTAAATCACTTATAAAAGTATCACTGTGGTGAATGATAGAGCCAATTAATGAGTTAAGGGGTTATAAAAGGGGTTGGAACCTCCTGACTGTGTTATGAGAGGCTGTCATTAGGATATTTCATGTAAAAATGCGCACAAGGATGCTGAGTGTTAGGACTTTTTCCACACAGAACTGCGCATGGGTGAGGGAATTTTTTCTCGTACACCGATACAATGCTCGTACACCGATTCGACCCTCCTTGCTCGTACACCGATTTGCTCGTATACCAAGTCGCTCGTAAACCGAGGTATTACTGTATATCTTTCTCTTTTACTTGTGCTATATGGATGAAAAACATTCAGAAACTGAGTTCAAACTAATCTGTTTATGAGAAGTTATGCAAAAGTCTGTCGCCTCTCACACAAACAGATTATTCAAGTCAAATTAGACTTTGGACCTTTTTTTTACTGTTCGCCTTAATAAATGACGTTGTTCCTGAACTTGTTGCATTGTGTGGATTTTCTCCCATCCCAGAGATGATACTTAAAAGCAGAGATGGATAAAGTCATGAAAAAAAACTGCAGAAGTTTGATGAATCACTGAGACATCCAGCGGATTCAAGTGCAGTGGATAGTTTATGTAAGGAGGCTGCTGCTCTATCAACAAGCAGGAAGCAGAAGAAATAAAATCCAGCAAGAAGTGGACCTGCAAGGTAAAGAGGAAATGTATGCATATTGAAAAATGAAGAGGAACTTCTGTGACAATCAGACCATGAAAGTCTCATCCATACATCCACACAACTCTAACAATGGTTGAATATTATTCTGATTCACGGAACTGAGTAAGAACTGATTGCGGAAATAAGAGTTTCATGTTTGCCCTATACTTGGAAATCAAATGTTGAAGCTGTTTATTCATTTTCTACAATTGAGTGTAAAAAATATTTTTATCTATTTTTTTATTGAATTTTTTTCTTTCAATGTAGAAAAAGGAAAATGTCGGCATCTGTTGGGATTGGTAGGAGTTGACTGAGTCGACTTCAATCAGTGTTTGTCAGTGTCTGTTAGGGAAATGTGGACATCTCAGTTATTTTTCATAAAATTGTAAATCCAATTTGTTTTTGTTTTTTTGTGTATGTTGCTGTTTGTCTCTACGGTGTGAATTGGTCTTTGCATCTAGCCAGATTTTTCTGAAAAATCTACATTAGCGGTAACTGAACTTGTTTTGAAGGCTGCTGGGATGTTGGTGTCCTACATTCTCTCTGGAGGACACCATTCATTTGGTGAATATGTGTATTTTGAGTTCAGTATTTTTATCTTCAGTATCAGTATTTTAAAATAGCTTTAACCTAGTTTCCAATGTTTTCTTCTTTGGACTTGTCTCGTAAGCTCAAATCTACAAGCTGTTCAGAGTTTCCATGGTGGAGCATCAGTAATTGGTACATTAGGACAAAAGATCTTATTGTCCATGCCACATTCCCTAGCCCACATTCTACCCAGTATGTCATTCTCAGTTTTTCCCTTCTAAGATCTGGAAGCATCTCTCCCATTTCTACCCCAATTGCATTAAAGGAGTTTCATGTTTTATCTACTCCTTTTTCCCAGTACAGACTTGGTTGCTGACCCACAATGATCTTTTTACATTTTGATTAAATTGTATCAGTATGAAATTTCCACATTAAGTTTTCATCAAACCATAAACCAAGGTATTTAAAAACAGGTAATCTTTAAATAGTTTGATCATGCAACTTCAGACCTAAATTTTCAGTCTTCTGAAACATATAAAAAACATATATTGTGTTTTTAAGTCTTTAAACTTTAGACCCCAACCCAGTGACCATTCCTCCACTTCTTTAATTGACTCCTTCATTTAATTGAATCTATATTTGTAATATTACAGCCTCTCTTCGATAGTGTTCAGTCACCTGCATAAAGAACTAATCCTATTCCTGTTTGTTTTTACTTTATCAAAAAACATCATTAATAATTTAATCAAACAATATTGGGCTAGTTTTACGACCAGCGGAGATCCATTCCATCTCCAATTTTAAGCCCATTTGAATTAATTCAAAAACCCAATTATAAAATGTACAGCTATTCCAATTTTACTTTTTAAGTTGGCTGAGAAGCAGCCAACTTACTGATGTTGTTATAAACTTATTATTATTATTAAGTTGGCTGAGAAGCAGCCAACATATTGAAATTCTAATAAACTATATAGTTATTATTATTTTTAAGTTGGCTGAGAAGCAGCCAACTTACTGATGTTGTTATAAACTTATTATTATTATTCTTCTGAGACCCTTTTTCTGACTCTAACTCGACCTACAGCTTTGGTGCTACAGACCCCAAAATCAGAACAGGCCGCAGGCCTGTTCTGAAATAGTGTGCTATATCTTTTCTAAGGGATCGGACCTACGGTTTTCCTAAAAATGGCGAAAAAAGCCCCCAAAAAAGTCCCATTGACTTTGCATTGCGGAATGTTCAGATATTTCAAACTCCAACTGTCTCCAAATTCAAATCTAAACACTGCAGCTGCTGAGAGTCAGTGCAGGGGCGGTTCTATAACTGTCTCTCATCCAATCAGAATCAGTGATGCTGCCATTCTACCTAATATGGCAAATGACAGGAAACAGGAAGTGCTTGCACTTCCTGTTTCCTGTTTCATTCCCTTCATGTTTCATGGTAACTTGCACAGGGATTTTGTATTGAACATAACTCTGTATCACAGTATCGTACACTCAAGGGGGAGGGCTCTTTTTAATCAGGTAACCAATGACTGTCTCAGGATCATTATGAAGCCACTCCCTAACAACCAAACAGAGTACCCTAGCAACCGTTTAGCCAGACCTATATCTCTGGATCCGAGCATCGTAGAGACATGGGGGTTGGGTCTATTGACTCATGCTAGCAAACAGGACTTCCAACATGCTACATATGCTAGCAGTAAATAGCTACATGCTAATAGTGGTTAGCTAAGTGTTAAATTGTGCTAGGAATGCCATAGTAACTACCCAGAAGACCTCACAACTACCTAGTAACATCCTAGCAACCACCCTGGATACCCTAGCAACTGCCTAGTAACCACCCCAGTTACCCTAGCAACCACCTAGCAACCACTCTGGTTACCCTAGCAACACCCTAATAACCACCCCGGTTACCCTAGCAACCACCTAGCAACCACTCTGGTTACCCTAGCAACACCCTAGCAACCACTCTGGTTACCCTAGCAACCACCTAGCAACAGCCCCGGATACCCTAGCAACCGCCTAGCAACCACCCAGGATACCCTAGCAACCACCTAGCAACACCATAACAACCACTCTGGCTACCCTAGCAACCACCTAGCAACACCCTAGCAACCACCCAGGATACCCTAACAACACCCTAGCAACCACCCAGGATACCCTAGCAACCGCCTAGCAACACCCTAGCAACCAATCTGGTTACCCTAGCAACCACCTAGCAACACCATAGCAACCACTCTGATTACCCTAGCAACAGCCTAGCAACCACTCTGGTTACCCTAGTAACCACCTAGCAACACCCTAGCAACCAATCTGGTTACCCTAGCAACCACCTAGCAACACCCTAGCAACCACCCCGGATACCCTAGAAACTACCTAGCAACACCCTAGCAACCACCTAGAACACCTTAGCAACCTGTTAATTTCTGGATTCGTAACGTATTTTGTAGTTAATGTTAAATTGTGCTACCAACATGCGAAATTAACGTTTCCGGTGCGACCTTCTCAGCCAACCACCTAGCAACCACTCTGGTTACCCTAGCAACCACTTAACAACACCCTAGCAACCACCCTGGATACCCTAGCAACTGCCTAGCAACCACCCCGGTTACCCTAGCAACCACCTAGCAACACCCTAGCAACCACTCTGGTTACCCTAGCAACCACCTAGCAACCACCCCGGATACCCTAGCAACCGCCTAGCAACCATCCCAGATACCCTAGCAACCACTTAGCAACACCCTAGCAACCACCCAGGATACCCTAGCAACCACATAGCAACACCATAACAACCACTCTGGTTACCCTAGCAACCACTCAGGATACGCTAGCAACTGCTTAGCAACACCCTAGCAACCACACTTGTTACCATAGCAACCACCCATGACAGTCTAGCAACCATCCCATTTACCCTAGCAACCGCCTAGTAACACCCTAGCAACCAATCTGGTTACCCTAGCATACACATAGCAACACCCTAGCAACCACCCCGGATACCCTAGAAACTGCCTAGCAACACCCTAGCAACCACCTAGAACACCTTAGCAACCTGTTAATTTCTGGTTTCGTAACGTATTTTGTAGTTAATGTTAAATTGTGCTACCAACATGCGAAATTAACGTTTCCGGTGCGACCTTCTCAGCCAACTTCTAAAGTTTGTCTCGACGAACTTTATCCTCTCTAGTTACAATTGTTTTTGAACAACCTTCCCCTCCACAAAGTATCATAAACCTTTTTTATGTCAAAAAAGACTACAATCATGTATTCTTTCATCAATTAAATTATGGCTGTTTATTAAGTTCATTTAAATTAATCAATCTCATTAAAATTACTTCAAACCAAGAACCGTTCCTGTTTTGTTATTTTCAGAATCTGCTGATTTTCTCAAAATAAATCCTGTTTCTGCAGACAAATCACTTTGGTAAATTATCCCACGTTACCCATGTGCCCTTTCCATACCATGTCAGAGCACCCAATAGACAAATATATAAATGCTGTGAAATGACTTCTATATCTGTAATGAGATCAATTCAGCTGTAAAGCAGCTCTGCAAAAACAGTGATGCCATCATTCAGCTCAATAAAAATCTTGACAAACATTATAGGTATAAGTATGACATGATCACCTTAATTAAATGCTTTCAAAGAATAGAAAACAGGTGTGTGACACCCATACATAGTTATGTTTTAAAACATGTAGAATGAATCAGCCTGTTCATTTTCATTCTCATTTTATTAGAAATATTCAGTACTGTACATTAATCTCAGCCAAACACTGTAAATTGCTCCTACACATTATTTTTACTGGGTTGTTCTATGAGAAAGTCTCAACTAAACTGAAAATCCCCATTACTGTAACTGATGGGATGAGAAAGACTGCCCTCAATACATGTTTGACTGGCTCTGCATCATGGATGTCTTACAATATTTTTTACTCTGAAAAGGCATGAAGTTTATTAGGGCTGGCGACACCAATGGAAAGTTGTCGTTTTGGGGGATTTATGGCCTAACATACATAATTGTTCATAAATATTGCATTAACAGAGATTAATCATACTGTTTAAAATGATAAAATAAAATAAAGCTTCAATAACCATCATGACACCACGTAAAAATACATCCTTAGACACCATTACAACACCATAAGACTTTAACTGTTTCTGAGTGAGTAACACTAAAACACAATCTCTAATTCATTTTCAATGTGAGACACGCGGGAAGCGGTAAATAGCACGTGCTTCCAGTAAATGATGGTGTGCACGCGGTGCTCTTACACCTGAAATCTCGCCGCCCGCATGCGCGGTAGGGATGGGCATATCGATGCTGCAGTATCGATATATTGATACTCACAAGCTACTTACTTGGTATCGATATCTCCACAAAAATATCGATAAAATAATAATTTCTGCATCAATTTCTGCAAAAAGTGTTTTCGGTACTTCTGTTTAATGTTTGTGCTAAAACTGAAATCCCCCTCTGACATTTAGCTCACCCGTGTCACGTGATGACTGTGAGAAACGCGAGCAACGTGCCCTGCCCACGTCACGACACGGCACGCGTCGCGCATATTGTCCACGAGCGTAAACAGAATGGCACTGTGGCAGAAAGAAAGCGTAGCGTGGTGTGGTGCTACTTTTCAACGGCAGAAAAAAGTATTGCGATATGCAATATTTGTGACATTTTATGATGTATTTTATTTAATAAATATTTTTCGTTAAACACTGTATTATTTAAAAAAATTATTTATTTGTTGTCAAATTTACTTTTGTAATAAATTTATTAATGGCCAATATGTCGTATGTGTCATGTGTGGATGTAATTTGCCTGTAATTTGCCTTTAAGTGTAATATATATATATATCTTTTCTTTTTTTTTAAATCACATCCACATTTAAGAAATAAGCGGTATCGATATCGGTAAAATTTATACCCAAAAATATCGGTATCGTATCGAATTAAAAAGTCAGGTATCGCCCATCCCTAATGCGCGGTCACATCTCTTCGTGGTGATTTTAAATTTTGAGTTTTGATTTTTTTTTTCTCTCTTTTATATTCATGTCCGGATAGTTTTATTTGTTTTGATGATATTTTCGCAGGTATACGCACTAATTGACGCCGCATCTGTGTGAGCGATTCGAATGTGAGTTGCTATGGCGACGCGTGTTATGATTTCTGAGCGCAATTATAAACACTGAACCGATCGCTTTCTGTTGATGAGAGACGAGGCGGATTCTGAGACTTTGCTAAACATTTTCTTGCTGATCTTGAGATTTTGAAGCTGCTCGGAGGACTTTTATTCTAGAAGGAGTTCGGAGGCTTTATTCCAAGGACATTTATTTTATTCTTGTTTTCTGGTTTTTGAAGGAGTTTTGAGTTTTATTTCATTTTTATTATTTAGTTTTTATTATTTTTATTATATTCTCCTTAGTTTTGGGTGGTGGGGTATTTCAGAGTTGTTGTTCTGTTTATTCTGTTTTGTGTTGTATTTTGTAGTGTGTTTTTATTGCAGATTGAAGGAGGATGTCTTTCACTCTCAGGAGTGAAAGAGAAGGTGAATAATCTAGTGTTTAATTTGTTTATGGTTTGTTATGGAATGATGTTATTCAATGATTGACTAAATTAATGTGAAGGAAATCGAAGCGAGGAAAACAATTTGATCACCAATTTTCCCAGCTAAGTGATCACTGAATCCTTTCAATTTGACTAACTATTTTAACAATTTGTAACTGACCACTGACACTGATTATTATTAAAATATAACTATGTGATGTGTGAAATATTCCCATCTCAGGCTCCAGATCCAGGAAAGCTGCTTCCACTGAGACGGATTCACCGGCCATCCTGTCCAGATCATCTTTGTCCATCTCTGAGGACTTTATGGAGAGGCGGTTCAACAGAGAGTTAAGCCTCAGCAGCAGAGGCTCATACAGCGTTGAGTGGAGGTGGAGTGGACACGGACCGGACGCCCCAAACCAACAGGACAGTTGTGGCAGCGGGAGTTTGTCCAGTTCGTACAGCCTCCAGGAGATGGTGTGTCCTCCACTGCCAGGTCAAGTTCATGTTGGGCCGACAGAGACTTCAGTTGCCATGCAGGCGTCTCATGTGAACAAGAGATCAACAGGTCAGACTGAAATAAAGCTGGAAGCTGTAAAGCGTTCCAATAGTGCTTCAAGTTTTTAACAAGTTAAGGTCTGGTCATATTTGCCAATGCTCTGTAAAATTTCACTGAAATTCTTAAATACAAGATGTCAATATTTAGTATTGTGAAATAAGACTTTGGGACATTTATGCAGAAAGCAGGGCCGTCATATAATATCATGATTTGGATTTGTAACATTATAGATTAGTATCAAACAGTAAAATGTAAGTGTAATAATTGCATTGGTTCATTTGAGGTCAGAGATGTTTCTAATAGTTGTCTTATCAAACGTTTTTTTTTTTTTTTTCATTTCAGGACAACCTACGAGGAAGAGAATTTGTCCTTTCTTCCAGAACCTGTGGAAGACGATAAAACGTTCTTTCAGCTGCTGTTGCAACAGTTGTGCTGTGGATGTCGTGGAGCCTTTTGTCCCTCCAGCACATCTGGAGCCGGAGCCTGATCCCGATCACTCCGGCGTCAGGCCGAGCAACGGTAAACGGCAGTCATTATTTCTTCAACATTATTTTAAACAGTATTGCTGTCTTGTTTTCTGCTAAAAATATCTTAAGGCTTGATTTCAGAGAATATTAATATTATGTTCTCTATATTAAAAGTATTAATTTGAATAATCTAGCTTATATATTTGTCCTATTTTTTAGAGTCCTTTGAGTCTCTCTTTACCGTGGGAGAGATCATTGGATCCGGAGGATTTGGAAAAGTGTACGAAGGAACGCGGAAATTTGATGGCAAAAGGGTAAATCTTACACAATTATACAAACATTTTGTTCTTGCGAACATCAAAACATATTTAAAACAATTCACACATGGTTTTATACTTAGTGCAAGTTCAGGTGCTTGAATACTGTTAATGAAAGGTTTTTGTTTGTTGTTGTTTTTCCAGGTTGCCATCAAGGAGATCCGCAAGATAAACAACAATCGTTATCTTGATATCGTAAGTTGGTCAAACCTGAATGTGTATTTATACTGTAGTTAATGCACCTGTATGAAGATTAGCTGTAAATTTGACAAATAAGCCACGAAACACCCAAAAACTTTGAGCTGAAAAGCTTCTGTTAAACGAATCTACAAATATCAAAGAAAAGTGCACTTAAACATCATATGTTTTCTTCAGATTTTTTCCCAGCTAACCTTCATTTTGGTATTTTTCTCTAGCCTGGGCATCCCGAACCTCTCGTGACGGAAGTGGCGCTGCTGCTACTGATGAGGCGAGAACCCGTGAGCCCCTACGTTATCCGGCTGTACGAGTGGTTTGAACATCCCCGAAAGTTCATTCTCATAATGGAGTTCCCTGAACCTTGTGAGAGTTTGCTGGACTTCATCACTCGCAACCCTGAACTGGATGAAGCAACAGCGCGGGTCATCATGAGACAGGCTGTGCTGGCAGTCCATCACTGCATCGAGCACGGCGTCTTCCACAACGACGTTCATGCGGAGAACTTCCTGATCAAGAAGGACACATTAGAGCTCAAGCTCATCGACTTCGGCTGCGGTCAGAAACTCAGTAGTGACGGCTACAAGAGTCAAACTTACTTTGGTGAGTGTGGAAACCTGAATGTAGTGACTTAAATATTTTTGGACACTTAAAAGAAAAACTCAATAATGTGCGAATGTCTTGCTTACAGGATTACTGTATTACATCCCACCTGAAGTCTTCACAGAACCCGGATTCCACGCCGTCCCCGCAAATGTCTGGGCTCTAGGAGTGTTGTTGTACGAGATGGTGAACGCATGTTCTCCTTTTCGCAACAAAACGGAAATCACACAAAATGACGTTACATTTCGGAACTCCAACTTGTCCAAAGGTGAGTGAATAATATTGGTAACTTTGATAAACGCACAAATAAAGCAAAGGATCTGTGGAGAAAAATATGTTGGATCTGAAACACGCTTTCACAAGAACCAGTAAGAGCTGCGTTTGTGATGTCCGAGTAGGAAAGGTGTGAGATTTCCCAAGGTTTAAAAACATATTTTTTTGTAACAGCATTATTGTTGCAGAAACGACATACTTCACCTTTAAAGTAAAGATAGAGAACATTGTACATTATATGATTCTGGTTTAAGACGATCTTTTCTTAGATGCGAGTCACATGGTCATGACTAACCAGCTCTCCTTATTAAAATGTGCACAGAATGCAGTGATCTGATCATCCAGTGCCTAACCAAGGATCCAGCTAAACGGCCGACGTTAGAGCAGATGTTGAAGCATGAATGGATTAGAAACGATCTGTTGTAGATTGAAGTTCAGGTGTGAGGAAGTGTAACAGACAGAGTGGGATTATTGTAATTGATCAATTCTGCAGTATTTGTAGTAAGATTTTCAATTTTGTGAGTTCATCTTAATGTTCTTCTTATAGTCGTCACCATTTAAATACAAAACAGCTTCACGGTAATAAACAAGGAAATAATGATGCAAACAGAATTCAGTTCTGCTTTAAAGAACCTCTAAAAAGAACCTCTTCATTTAGAAGTTGATAAGTTCATATAAGCTTTGCGTCGTATAGGAAATCACACACTTGCTGTCTGTGATGGAGGGCTTGAGCTCGAGAACTGACCCGAAGCCCAAAATTCAACACGTCCTGACAGGGAACTCAAGCCGACGATCAGAGCCATTCCACGTCTGAGCAAGAACATGAGAGATTGGAAAGACGTCATCACAGCCATATGTGATTCGTTTTAAAAGTTAAGACAATCATCTTTAATGAACAAAAGATTTAAGATGCAAAACAGTTTATGAAATTCTTAGCTTTTTATTGTGCTCCAATTAATCATTTTTCCCCAATTACCTTCCTGTGCGTCTCATTTGAGGGTCCAATTCTGGATGATGATGATGAAGATGATGATGATGGAGGGAAGGATCTCATCGAGTGGATGATCAATGAAACTCCAGAGGAGAGACCGACTGTTGAGCAAACGCTTGCACACTCCTTCATCTGGACTGATGAAAGGTATTGATACACAACCAACATAAGCATTAGTGACTTAGAAGGATAATTAACAAAGGACTGGTAATGTGTTTACAACACAAGGAGAACAAATAAAGTAACACATGATCAACAGCCAGAAAGAAAGAAATATGATAGATTTGTAAGAAATGAAGAGTTTCTTCAATAATTGTGTTGTTTGTGTGTCGTTCTCTCCACAGTAAAAAAGATGCTGTGAAAATCAACCTTATGATTAAATTCCCTGATCTTTTTGGGAATATCTACCTGATTGCCAAGGAGAAAGAACGGAAACGCCAGAGAAAGTGTCGGATTGGACATCAACTCGGCACCGTGATTTATTAATCGGAGATCAAATGTAATTTTGCAGTCACCAATAATTTAATAAATTTGATAATTTAACCAATAACACTGACTGATTAGTATTTTATTACAAAAATCTTGAATCAAATATTAATGTAAAATATTTTATAACTGCATGTAATTGAGCTCATGGATCATGTAAACCTCTCAGTGCTGTTGTGATGTTTGTTGCTGTTTTGGACGAATACGAAATAAATAAAATGTGAATGAACATGTGATTGACAGAAAAACAGTGTCATATGTTCATTTATCATTATCACATCTTTTGATAATCCTTTGGACAGATATAACAGGAAGTAAATAGTTTTGGTTCTGCTTGTTACATAATGTATATGAAAACTGCACAATACAGAACTGTAAAAAACATCAATGTACATCTGATGTATCATGCATTTTTTGCTATTGAATTAACTAGTCATTAAAATGACTATTGAAGAAATCAAAAGAAAATAATGGTGTCGAGTTTTGTGATTAAAATACTAATTGTTAAATAAATAATGCAAATATTATTTAAAAAAAGTTATAACTAACAATAATGAATATAATCTGTGGATGGGTGACCATTGTGGAGGAACTATAATGAAACCACAGCAGCTTTTTAATCGTTTGACAACTGAGAGTCAAATAATCTGTATAATATTATATATATTCAGCTGAATTAAAACAAAGAACAAATGTTATTCATCTCAAATAAACATTCTAGTGTGTCTTACACATAGTTTGTGTTCGCCATCTACTGGTTGGGCATGTACAGTGTCTCTTATAATAATAATAAACTGAAAACTATAGGCTATCGTTGCACATTGTTTGATAAATTCGCCACTAGAGATTCCTAGTTCCTCGCCCCGCCTTCGGTAACTGTGAATATCGATGCTGGTTCAGGGTTTCATAAACCCGGATCTTGAGCAGCAGCTGATCCAGAGTAAACAGCGCCTGAGAGGAAGGGTGAAGTTTCTGCCTCTCCATAAAGCTCGCGGAAACACTAGCTTTAAACTGGCATAACATTCAATATTTCAGCCAAACGCTGGGAGATATGAACTCGTCCAAAAGAAGTGAAAGTGACTGGCAAGGTTTAGTGAGCGAGGTGAGTGCTGCGTTATTAAAACACAGTGATGAAGATGATGATGATGACGACGGATGTTTCCATATGGCACTGCATCGCTGGCAAACCACCTGAACCGTCAACACAGATATAACACTCTGACAAAAGCGTCTGTTATATGCATTACTCGTGGAAATTCAAATGGGCTTTGGCAGTGAGTTTTAAGTTGTTAAAAACCTAGTTTAATATCTAGAAATACATACGTCTGATGTAGAGCGCTTCTTCTGGAAAGCGTCTGCTGTGTGCAAACATCTGACAAACGTCTTTAAAATGTCAGATTTACATACATTCTATATCATAAACATCTTAAAGACATTTTCTAAATGTCTGTTTAACATCTGGCTGGAAACGTCTTAGAGACATATTGCAGATGAGCAAAAATGCCAAACACAGAACGTTCCCATAAAGTTCACGTTTGGTTATTTTTATGAGGGGAACCAAATAAGAACATTCTGGGAACGTTCTCTATTGGTTATTTTTGTAATGTTCTGGGAATGTTCCCCGCCTAACTTAAAGGGAACATTCTATTTACGTAATAACTTTCCTGCTAACCTACAGGGAACGTTCCCAGAACATTCTGGGAACCAAAAATTGTTATCTGGGTGTAAACGCGCACATCAAACAGACGTCTCTGAGATGTATGTGTGCTGTCAGGGTGTAGGTCGAATGTGTTCTGTTTTAAAACCAGTAAGACTGTGGGAACTCTGGTTCCTTAAAGAAAAAGAGAAATGGCTTTATTTGTAGTGGTTTTTGTTCATTATAATGCTTGTTTTGCCTTGTTCTAAGTCATATTAAGGCCCCTTTCGAAGTCTGCTGAGGGCCTCTGGTGTAGCACTGGTAAAAAGGTTTTTTTGTGTAGTTTTTAGTTTTTTCCTGCCGATCCGAGATGAACTACCATCTCTTACTAGTCTCACCAGCAGATAATTGATCATTTAGAGCAGAGACCAGCCATGAGAAATTAGTGACTACAAAGGACCAGCTAGAAATCATGTTTAAACCGTTTAAAGCTGTGGTTTTACCTAGAATTTTCATTAAAGTTTTAGCAGTTACAATGAAAAAAAAAACCTAAACTAAACAAATCCTGCATGAATAGGTTTGATTGAATGCGTTTTTGGAATCTGATTATACACAGTTTTGGTTTGCCAATATGTTTTCTTGTTTTTAGTTTAGATGAAATGTAACAAAAGCTTTGCTTCATTCCCACTAAAAGTGTTTATGCCACATTACAAATGAATGCTCATTTAACTTTTAACTGCTGGCCCTATTGAAACATAATGAAATGTATAAAGCTTGTATTGTTGCTACTATTTTGCTGCTTCTTTATTTTTTTTCGCTCCTCACCACACTACCAGTTGAAATTCTGAACTAATTACAATTAAATTTAAGACATCATTATGCTCATTAAGACTGCATTTATTTAATCAAAGATACAGTAAAAAGTCATAATCTGAAATATTATTACAATTCAAATAAACTGTTTTCTATTTGAATATATTGTAAATTGTAATTTTTTCAGTGTCATTACTCAGTCTTCAGTGTCACATGATCCTTCAGAAATCATTCTAATATGCTTATTTGCTTCTAAATAAATATTTCTGACTATTTTATTGTGGAAACTGATTCTGATGTAACTCTGAATTTTAACATGTATTCAAATAGAAAATGGTTATTTTAAATTGTAAGAATATTTCACAATATGATTGTTTTGACAGTATTTTTGATCAACTAAATGCAATCTTGGTGAGACTTCTTTCAAGAACATTATTTGATTTGTTCAGGTCCACACTGCTACTTTTCTTGTTTCTGCAGTTCTTAATATGCAAACGTAAGCTGGAGAGCAAGAAGGATGCCCTTCTCATTCTGTCCAAAGAGCTGGACACCTGTCAGCAGGAGAGAGACCAGTACAAACTAATGGCCAACCAGCTGCGAGAGACACACCAGGGCTTGAAGAAGAAATACAGAGAACTAATTGTTTGTCATCTAAATAATTACCATTCATTATTTGTTATATTTAAAAGTGATGATCATTTCTTGGCTTTGTACTTCTTCAGAGTGTTTTATCATGAATTTCAGGATGGCGACTCTTCACTTCCACCAGAAAAACGTAATCAGGTCAGTTGATTTATACATGATTGTGTGTAATTTAGCTTTTCAAGTTATTCCAGGTCATTACTTTCCCTCTGTCTGCTTTTCTGTCTTTCCCTTCGTCTCAGGTGAATTTGGCTCAGTTGTTGATGGATTCGAGGGAGAGAAATAAGAAGCTGCTTGAAGAGGTGAAGGAGCTGACACAGAGACTCAGTGAGACCCAGGGAGACAATAAGGTACCCATAAAACTCTTCAAAAATAGCTATGTTTGCATAGCTTTTGAATTAAACTTATTTGGAATATTGTATAAAACATTTGGGAATAAAGCTGTCACCCTTGGTCCTGTCTGTCTATGTCTTTGTCACTTCCTGTCTGTCGGGTCTTCTTTGTCACTTCCTGTCAGTAAGGTCATTGTACACTTCCTGTTTGGTGTGGCATTTGTCACGTCCTGTCAATCGTGTCATGTGTTGGTTCACTTCCAGGTCCCTTCTGTGTATCCTCTCGTGCCCTTCCTACACCTTTCTTGTCATCACTTACATCGTTAGTTTACCCAAGTGTTCGTCATTCCCTTGTGTATAAACCCTCTTGTGTTTCCCTTGTCTTTGTCGGTTGTTGACGTTGTCATGTTGTTGCGTCTTCTGTTGGTTTGTAAGTAGTTTGTAAGTGCGTGGTCTTTCCTAGTTCCCCGAATTACGTTTAGTTCAATTTATGCACAGGTGTGCTGCTTTGATTTTGTGTTTAAATTGTTTTATTTCTGTTTTGAATAAACGTGAGTTTAAGTTGGAACCTGTCTCTCCTCGTCATGTTCTCCGCATCGCAAACATTCCTCAATCGTAATAAAACCACAGTTTTATCCCATGCGTTCAAGAGTGCAAAGTCTTTTCTTTCTGGAAACTGGTGCAAAGTATCATAAGTAATAAAATAATGTTGAGGCAAAATCACATTACTTTTTTTTTTGTTGCGCATCCAGAAGTTAATCCTTTTTTTTTTTTTTTTTTTTTTTTTTTTTTTTTTTGCATTTTTAAATACACATTTGGATTTTATGGTTATCTTAATTATTTTAAGTCTATTCTGCTCATTGAGGCTGCATTTATTTGACCCAAAATACAGCAATAACAGTAATATTGTGAAATATTATGACAATTTAAATAACTGGTTTCTAAGTGTGTATATTTTAAAATGTTATTTATTTCTGTGATGCAAAGCTGAATTTTCAGCGTCATAACTCGTCTTCAGAGTCACGTGATCCTGCAGAAATCGTTCTAATATATTCTAATTGAGCTCAAGAAACATTTCTGATTATTATGAATGTTGAAAACAGTGTACAAATTTTTTTTTTCAGGCTTTTTGAAAGAATTAAAGTTCAAAAGAAGAGCATTTATCTGAAATAGAAAGCTTCTGTAACATTGTAAGTGTCTTTATTGTTGCTGAATAAAAGTATTACATTTACATTGTATCCAAAGCGACTTGCATTCAAGGTACTCACTGACATTCTAATCGGTATTAATCTCTTTAATTTCTTTCCCAGAACAAAACTCTTACTAACCTTAAACTTTTGAACGGCAGTAGATAAAGCTTTCTATTTCAGACAAATGTGTATTGTTCTTTTGAACTTTCCATTCTTCAAAGAATCCAGAAAAATAATTGTATTGCTAATAATAAGAAATGTTTCTGTTTGCAGCCTTAGTAAGCAGAAGAGACTTATTAAAAAAAAGAACATTACAAAATCTTACCGATCTGAAACCTTTGAACGGTAATGTATGTGTTATTTTCTCAACCCTGTGATCTTTCCTTCATAGCTGTTAAGAATGACCATCACAAAACAGAGGCTTGGAGATGATGAAGCCGGGTTCAGACATTTCCCTGCTCATGAGCGAGAGGATCTGGTCAGGCAACTGGAGAAAGCAGCCCTGCATGTGCGTCTTTAAGTATTATATGATTCCCATCCTAATTAATTGCTCTTCTCCAGTTCTAGTGAATGGGAAAACATATTGTTCTGCTTCTATTTTGTGTCCTAATCTTATATTTTCACTATCATTTACATTTATGCACTTGGCAGATAAAGTGACTTGCATTGCATTCAAACAACAAATTGACATTCTTATAAGTTCTTGCTTAACCTGGGAATTGAACCCATGACCTTGGCGTTGCAAGCGCCATGCTCTACTGTTTGAGCTACAGGAAAGTCTACTATCATATAATATCCACTGGTACGGTTTGTTTTTTTTAAGAGAGAAGAACTTGAACACAGTTTGAAGACGGTGAGCGACGAATTGCAGGATATAAAGGCAGAGAGGAGCGTGTTCAAAGAGAAAGCTGAACGTCTCAACCTCGAGCTGAACCACATCCTGGGTGGCCAGGAGAAGCGCATCATCGATGTGGACGCCCTCTGCATGGAGAACAAGTTAGGGAGTGTTAATGGAGCTTATCAGATCTTCATTATGTTTAATAATGCAGCGGTTCCAGTGGTTTTTGGCTCAAACGCCCCTCCCCCTCTCTTTTTTACAACAATATTTGAAGGCCCACGCATGTAGGCTAGGTTACTAGGTTTCATCTGCTGTAATGAATGAGTTTATACTATAATAATGCATCAAACCTTTTTAATTTATATCATTAAAATCAGTTACAGAATTCCAAAACATTAAAGCTGCAAGTATTTGTTTTTATAATATGTATCATTTTTACTCACAATTTTTTTTAAACTCTTTTTGGCCAATTTGGAATTTCCTGGATAAATAAAAAAAATAAAATAAAAAAATTACCCACTCTTTTTAACCAATAAATTGGAGTTTTCCAAGATTTCTTTAAAAATTATTTTTACTCACAATATTTTGGAGCTTTTGTGAACTTAATTTACATGACATCTAAAAATCGCATTTTTAAAATTAGCCTTCCAAATATATCCAAACCAAATATCTTGTTGTTTTTCTTTCTTTCTTTTTTTACTTTTGGATTTGTCTTATTTTAAATCATTTTAAGTCATCTTGAGAAAGAGTCACTGGTCATTTTTGAAACATTGTAAGTGGTTTTCCGCTGGTTCAAGCTGCCGATTGATCATTAGACCATCACAAATAGCTAGTGACCAAGAAGGACCAGCTGGAATCCATTTAAAAACCATCTGAAGCTGGTTTTAGCTCCGTATTATATCCAATATATATATAAAAGTATATTTTAGCTTTTTTGCAAACCTTAAAATAAGACTGAATATGTTTTGTAAGCAATTTTGTTTTGCAGGTATATTGTCTTGTTTTCATCTTAGATGAGATGTGTTTTTCCATGCAACAAAAGGTTTTGTCATTTTGCAGATACTTGCATGAGAGATTAAAACAAATTCAAGAGGAGGTCGGCCTGTTGAAGAGTAACATACAGAAATATAAAGTAAGGCAGAGAAGTCTTTTACACAGCCTTAATATTGTAATATTTCTCTGTATTTGAAACATTGCTGTCGTCCTGGATATTTTGCAGAGTGCTCTAGATCGAAGAAGAAATCCTGAAATTGCCGGCAAGTCTAACAGCAGAGCTCTTACTGGAGTCCTTTCTCCAAAACAAGGTACTCGGGTCCCAGGGTAGCTTTTTTCTTAGAAGGCTTGACAAACTGAACTGAACTGACAAAGAAATGTGGCTATACAGCATATCAAATGACTGCATAGACTTGTGTGTTTATTCACTCAATTATACCTCTGTTCCTGCTGTTTGCAGTGCAAGGGTTGCTGTCAGAGGAGAATGGCTGCAGTTTACCAGCCACACCTCAGTCTATCTCCGACTTGAAGTCTTTAGCCACAGCCTTACTGGAGAACATTCATGAGAAGAACATAATCATTCAACACCAAAGACAGACCAACAGGTTTGTGTGTAACTATATTTGCGCTGACTATTCAAAGTAAAGGTGTAGAAACAGTTTTGAATGAAACGCATTGAATTTTTATGTGAAGTTCAAAGACTGAAATGGTATTTTCTTGTAAAACATACTCAAAAAAAATTAAATAATAATAATTTATTATTTTATAATAATAAATATAATATAATATATATATAAATTGTTTTACAACTTTAAAAAAAAAATTTTTTAGTATTTATTTTCATTTAAAGTATAGTTCAACCAAAAATAAAAAATTTGCATGGAAAAACAATACTATGGAAGTCAGTGAGGCCCAACAACTGTTTGGTTATCCATATTCTTCAATATGTCATATTTTGTGTTCAGCAGAACGATACCTGCAGGTTTCATACGCAAAGTTTTGAAATAAAGATGTCTTATGCATAAGTCTGTAATGGTGAATTGATTGTGCATTATAGAATTCTGGGAAACAGAGTTGCTGATTTGGAGATGAAGTTGAAGACTCTGGAAATTTCAGGACTTTGGAGTCTCCCAGGTAAAAGTTTCTTGCGTGTTGATCGTGCTTTTGTGCTTTCCATTTTCCATTTGTTGATATTGTTACCACAAATGAACTGTCTGTAGACACTCACATTATCGGATATATAGAATTGTAGCCTTTAATGCTATAGTCTCACTCTATTCTATATTATAGTCTTGTTTGTAGCACAGAAAGTTACAGGTGTAGACCAAAACCATTTTAAATCATTGTTTTATTAATAGTATTTTGTGTTGTTTTAAAGAACTACACTTATTTTGATGTGCTAATGCACTAAAGCACTAGTTTACTATCATTTGAACTATATAATTATACTATACTATATTATTATCGTTATTTAATATTACAATTAAAGTTCATGTATTTGAAGTGAACTAAATGGCAACTTAATTACAAATGTGTAATTAATTACAAATATATTTAAGTACATGACACGTTTAGATTCTATAGAAATGTCATTTAAAGTGTATTATATCCTGCCCTAGTTTCATCCATTTTATTGTCCTCCATGCAAAAGTTGATCACTTAGAAAAGTAACAGGGAGAGTAGTTACAGTTAGGGGTTGTTTCAAATCTCAAACCTCATGTATGAGCCATTGTTAAAGTGATGGTTGGCTTGGCAGGCTTCACTAATGAAACGATTTTAGCTTAGTTTCAAGGTCCTCATTTAATTTTACACAGGCCGTTTAATGGTTACATTGGCCTACTTTTCTAAAATAGCAGTACAAGCACCAGAACAAGAGAAGTACTTCCTATTGCCATCCACACGAGGGTAGTAAAGCACTGTCACTGAAGCACAGATCAGACTCACATGTCATTCTGCCGCCATAAAACTGACAAGCATCCATTACTGAAACTGATTGCCCACATTACAAACACATTTGGGGAATGTGGTATTATTAGGGAACTTTGTGGATGAGGGAGAGAGGATCACAACTCAGCCTTTGAAAGTGATCGAATGGCGGAGTTGGTGGCCTTGCAGAAATGAACAGGGAGAATCAGTTTAAAGAGCACTCGCAATTTTTTGCCCCTCATTAAAGAAGTTTTAACTAAAGAAATGAGTAGTACTTTCGGTAAAAATGTTTAAAATCACTCACATGAGATAACTGATTTAGTGAGTGCCACCACGCCAATAGGTGTCAGTAGAATACATATTGGCCAACGTGACACTTGTGAAAAAGAAGTGCACTTAATTGTATTGATCGTGTACTTAAGATTTGAAGCACAGTTTAAAAAAATCCACTTAAGATCTGAAGTGTTTTTTTTAAGTTCTTGAAAATGAAAGGCCACTTTTGTATAATTAAAGACTCTGCATTTCTTAACGCACTTAAGGACAGTAATACCTTGAGATACCAGCGTCCCGACATACGAGTATTTCGAGATACGAGCAAGCCTTCGAGCAAACTTTGCTTTGAGATACGAGTAAATATTTGAGATTCAAGCAGCTTACAGACGCGGACGCTAGGTAGTTGAGCACTCGGAGCAGCTCAAGCGCCTCATTTATGGGTAATTGCATATGATCTCCACTAGAGGCCACCTTGGTTTTACAGCGGGAGGTTACCGGGGGCGACGAGTGATTCACAAGTATTAAGCTGGGAGCAGCATGAGTTATGTGTGTTCAATAATAATAAATATGAGGTTCTGAGGATATCCAAAACACAACACGGGAAGAAACACTACACTTCCATATAACCTTCGTATATCCTATTTGCATAATGTCTTGAATGTAAGAACTCATAATTAAAACCTCATTTTATTTTATATCACAGGAATCCTTATATACTATAATTTGTTTTGTGTATGTCTCTATAGCAATTAAAAGCATGTTTTTTTCATTGTTATTAGCACTAATAAGGGAGTTTTTTAGAGGGCCGGAACGAATAAATGTATTTTTTTGATAAAATGATTTGAGATGAGAGCAATTCGAGTTACAAGCTCAGTCCTGGAACGGATTATGCTCGTATCTCAAGGTATAACTGTACACTTTTAAGTTAATTTTATTAAATAGTTTTAATAATCTTTTGTCATGCTTTAAAGAAATACACAAATTTTGATACGTTGACTAACCTAGTAAAGTACATGTAAATTACTTGATTAAAATTTGATCTGTAGTGTGTTGTTCAATATTATATTTAAAGTTAATATTTTTTTAAATGTACAAAATTGCATATTCATATTACAAATGTGTAATTCTAAATGCATGGCTTAAAGGTTTCAATATAAATGACATTAAAGTGTATTTTACTTCCCTATAAATGATTGCCTGATATTTAAAAAGTTAAAATTGCATATAAAGATAAGTGCTATATAAGTGGGTCAAAAAGCCCTCAAGCTAATTGCATTTTCATTTCATTGCCAATAATGTGCAGTTAAGTGTCTACAAACATTATATTCAGTCATTCGATTAAGTATTTTAAAGTATGCTAAAGTGTATTTAGCATGCACATAGTGAGTGCATTCAAGAAAGAAAATAGAAGAGACATTCCTGTCCTTCTTTCTTGTTGTCTAAGTGACAGGTTGTACTTGTTTCCTTGTTGCCTACTGCAGTCCTGTCAGAACAGCCTGTCTGACTTTAACTTGTTTTCCCCTTACGACTCTTTTTACCTGTCATCGCAATGACAAAACAACAAGTGAGAGAGATCATTTCTTGTCTGAAATGTGCCAGAAGTCACCATGAGAGGAAATTAGCAGTCTTCTGCTGCGACTTCTGTGACTTCCAAGCCGTGCGATGTGACGCAAAGCTCGATTTGTCCATAAAACTAGATGGTTTTGTTCCCCGGTGTGAGGCAGGGACAAGCAGTGAATGAATGGATGGATGGGCAGCTGCCAGGTGGGATCGCCTCTCATCCATCCATCCTGTTTTGCACAGCGGGCTGTGAAGCAGCCGCAGTGAAGCTCCATGCTGTTCGGCATACAGAATTAGCCCGGCTTTTTAATTAGCTCAGAAGCCAGTCTCCATAACACAACAATGACCTTTTCAAACAAAGGAAGTTGAGTTTAGAGCCGCTAAAGGATCATTTCAGTGCCTCTTAAAAATAAACCCTCTCTTGAGATTTTTTTCAAGTCATCACCATATGGAGGTGGACGGCTGCTGTCAGCTGTCAATCTAGGATCGTTTCTGGAGAATTGCATAAAGTGTATATATAACTTATATACATAATATATATACATAACTTGTGCTCAACAAGTTTTAGGCTAGTTCCCCCAAAAATTGAAAATTTTGTCATTGTTTACCCATTCTCATGTTGTTCCATACTTTTATGACTTTATGCGGGACACAAAAGAAGAGTTGTTTTTTAATTTATTTATTTTAAATTATGTCTTTTATGTTTTAGAGTTCATTGACTGGTTAAAAATTGGTTAATTTGTTGTTGTTTTTTATTGATCCCATTTGGTTGGATATTTTATTATCTAAATGCAATGACTTTAAATTATAGTCAAAAACCTTTTTTGAACCTTTAGATAATGTTTTTTGTTGAGCTTTTCTTGCACATATAGTAACAATATAGAGCTTAAAGAGGAGAAAACTGAGCAAATATGTGCAATTTGGTGCAGTTGCCAATGTTTATATGGCCAAAATTATGAAACCCTGATAGCTTGTAATGTAAAGTCAATGAAGTACATTATAGCAACTTGCAGAAAATGCATATAAATATCAGTTGTCACTCAAAATCTCTAGCAAAATAATATTTAAATGCTTAGTTTTACGATCAAAGCTCTACAGTCTTTATGTAATGCAAAACAACGATTAAGAGAAATGAGCAAACAAACATTCCTCAAAATACTGATTGATCATATTTGATACTCACATTTTAACATGATTTTTCTACAAAGAAAATGCTGTATGGATAAACAAGTAACCCTATTGCCTCAGTCCAGTAAGTGTTCATCTTGAGCACTTGATATAAAAGCAATTCTTTTGTTTACTTTATGTAATCTGTAACGATTTTACAGCAAAAAGACACTGTAGGAGGACAGTTTGTACAATACTAAAAGGCCTTTTACTTGAAAAGAGCATAAACTGTCAATCAGGCGATAGAAGGAATGCAGTTGATTTTCCACAACCTTTTAATCATATTGATAATAGGCCTTAGGAATATCTATATTAAATTTGATACAGTATAGGGATAAATATGACTTAAGTAACCAAATACTTTTTGTGGCAACACGGCGTACAACCCACACTCATGTTGATCTCTTAAGCTCAGTGCTGCTCTACGCTGCCGTGGTTCCTTTTCTCCGCAAGACTCTCTTGTTTATTATATTTCATACCACAGTGGCCCTAGAAAGTGGTGTTTAAACTGATCAGACAGTGGAAACGTGTAAGCACCGGTGGTCAGTGTTATGATGGCACGAGCATATAGTGCTCAGTCCCCTGTGGGCAACATATGGCATTAACCTGTGATGCATGCAGCCAGTACTAATGAAGACAGATGAGGGGAGCTGTAGTCGCTTTCTGTGTGCGAGTGCATGTGACCAGTCGGATGTTTTTCAGTCTGCATATGTACCTCTATAAAATGTCACCTTTTGTTTAGGAGAGCAGTGCAAATTTCTGTGTTTGGGTGAGATTTGGGATTTATCTGATTGTATTTTCCCTGGTCACATGATGATTGATCTTCAAAGGCAGAAGCTGCATCTGAAGAAGGTGCATTTACACTCCTGTTAAATGCTGCAAATAATGCATTTACACTGACATAAGAAAGTATGATTATAGTGATAATCAATTAGGAGTAAATCTAGGAAATAAAATAATTACTTGACTTTTTTTGTGCTGCTTTTATGAATTGACTATTTCTATTTCTTATTACACTGTATTATTGAAGTTTTTGTTTTTATTGCTTTAAAGGTGCAGTAAGCAATTTCTGAGAAATACTGTTGATATTTGAATCAACCTAAACAAACACAGCCCTCCCTTCATTGCTCTGCCCCCAAAATGCACAGACACGCAACGCAAGAGTTGAGTACTTTCCTGTAACTCAAACAGTAGAGTGTGACGCTTGCAGTGCCAAGCTCAAGGGTTTTAAACCAAGGGAAAGCAAGAACTGATTAGAATGTCAATGAGTACCTTAAATACAATGTAAGTGGCTTTGGATAAAAGCGTCTGCCAAACACATAAATGTAAAATACAGAAATACAGTAGAACCCCGACTTATGAAAATAATCCGTTCCGAGGTTGGCTTCGTAACTCGATCTTTTCGTTAGTCGGTCAGGCTTTTACATGTAAATTGCCTAATCCGTTCCAAGCCCTACGAAAACACCACATTTAATTTTATTATAAAGCTATGCTTGTTAGGTATAGTATGACAAGCACATCCCAGCTTCATACTTCTCAGTTATCTCCCTTTTCGTCTCCATGGAGAGCATCCTCTTCTTCACTTTCATCGTGAAATGAAATGGGAGAGGAACGCCGCTACGCAGAGGCTGGTGGGAGCAATGCTGATCAATATAAGCTAGCGTTAGAGCCGGGAGCAGTGTTGCCTAATTGGGTGGGTTCCTGGCGTGTTTTAAGCTGTAGTTGGGCCTGAGATCTTCAGTCCAATCTGGCAACACTGGCCGGGAGACAGCCAATGGGAGAGCGGGACGATTGGTGCGAGTTTCCGGGTCAGTGGCGGGCGAATTTCAAAACAAAACTCGGAAATCGTCGCCTCGGCCGATATTTCATTTTTCGCATCTCGATCATTTTGTCGTTACTCGGGCGGAAAAAAAAAACCCAGAAATCTTTTATCGTATGTTGAACTTTTCGTACGTAGAGCGTTTCGTAAGGCGGGGTTCTACTGTACCTCGGTTTACGAGCAACTTGGAATACGAGCAAATTTGGAGGGTCAAATCGATGTATGAGCATTTTATCGGTGTACGAGAGAATTTTTCCCTCACCCACGTGCATTTTTGTGTGGAAAAAGTCCTAACGCTCAGCATCGTCGCGTGCATTTTTACTGGAAATATCCTAAACACAGCCTCTCATAACACGGTCACGAGGTTCCAACCCCTTCACTTGTTCATTCTCTCAGTGTTTGGTTTTGTTGCATCATTCACCACAGTGATACTTTTATAAGTGATTTACAGCGGTTTTACCTCCTGTTGTTAACATTAATTAATTGTGCTCGCTATTGTTCACGTAGTGAAATATACATGTACAGTACCTCTAAGCAGTAACTGTCACGGTTCATGAATTCATTGTCTCCTAGTTCTGCCTGTGTATGTGTGTGTGAAAAAGGCTCTGACACACCTGATTCTCATATCATCTGCTTATCTCCCCGCCTATCTCCCATGCATTAGTTCGCGGCTCCTGTGCGTTCGTTCGTGAACTATTATCACTTCGTTTTTGTTTTCTTTACTGTTATAATAAATTCACTCATTTTCATTTTGGTTTACAAGCTCACTCTTGGAACGAATTAAACTCGTAAACCGAGGTATTACTGTATCTTTTTATCATAGCTGACGATCGAACGACAAGGAAAAACCAAAAAATTAACATAGAATACGCAAGAATATATACAGGCAAGAATTAGTTTTTCCCCAGAAGCACAGCAGCTCCAGATAAACAATAACACTCAAAACTGTTCTTACTGTAGCTAACATAACAACAGCTTATCTTGGTTCTGTGAAACAAAGGAAAAACCAATGTTCCTCACATGTGGAGCAGAAACAATGCGACCTCGGCATCCATTTTCAGACCTCTTCGCTTCGGTCTCTCCAGTGCTGGAAAGCTTTTTTAATATTAATGTGGGTCCTAAAGCTCTTGCCTGATCATAACCCTTCTTTTTCCAGTGATGTTCTTCTGAACCTTTCTCTTTTGTAATGTCTCTCGGCCATCTTTCTGTCTACAGTCTTTAAATCTCCCTCTTGCTCGCTCACTCTCTTTTCCAATCATGAATGTGTACGCCCCCTACTGCTGATTAACTACAAGTGTGTTGTGCTGCTCCACTTTCAACAGCATTTCTCAGAAATAGCTTTTTGCACCTTTTAAGTGTTACATCTGGTTATAAAAAAAGAGATTCATTTTCTTCATTGTCAGTTGGTAACAGTCCTTTCACGCTGTAAATTATGTCAACTTCCTCTCTGTGGCGTTCAACAGGAGGCAGAGATGCCATCACTCTGAGTGCCACTCCTCTGTGCTCTATTGACCATCAGCATCAGCCAGGAGCACAAAAAACCACTAACCCACGACCTCCAGCAGGTGAGCGTGTGTAATTGTGTGTAACCAAATCTGCCATTTGCTAATCATCCCGCCAAGAGGCTAAAGAGCTGTAATTAGCTAATTCTCTGACCAGCCCACCCCTCTTGTCCCTCTGCTATCACGCCTATCCTTCATGCACACTCTTATTGGTCAGGCCGGCTGAAAGTCCAATCCCTTTCAAATGCCATGGCATTTGGCAAATGCTAGTGAATTCCCGTTCGCTGACATTCACCAACTTTTGGGGCGTGTTTTGCGGTCGGAACTGCCCATAAATATGGATGCTGCCGTTTAAAGTGGTATTTCGCATTTCTGTTGTTCCACAAATAAGCCGCATGCAGCGTTTAACCTTTTAGCTGAATGCTCTCAAATATGGGTCAGCAATCCAGCAGAATAGGCACCAATGATGCAGAGGAGAGGCAGAACTAAGCTGTTGCCATCGCTGACAGGCCGTCACGCTCCTTTTCCCAGCTGGATGCCTTTGTGTGCGTTTTATTTGTTGGTGTGATATTTGAAACTTACACTTTGGCACTAAGAATTGTGAGTGATTTAGAGTCTCATAACACTTATTTTACAAGATTATCTTATGTGTTGTTATAGTTAACACTAAAAAGTTCCACGCCAGTGAGTGTGTGTTTGAAATCAGGAGTGGTAAGACATTGTCCTTGGTACTTTTTTCGTCTTCAAACCAAACTTGGATCTTCACCAGAAAAAGTTTAAATCCCGTCTGGTTATTGCACTTAATGTTTACACATTAGATCAGTAGGCGGAGAGCTTGCGGCTGTTCAAACACATTCAACCACTTGAGCATTATCACTAAGAAAGCAAACCGGTTTTATTTGTTTTTGACTACCTTTGAAAGTGGACAAACTAAAAATGTTTTAGATCCCATTTACACCTGTATTTACCTTCATCCACTTGTGTTACAATCACCCAAAATGCATCTTAATACCAGGTGTAAACAGGCCCTGAGTTAGTATGCCATTCATTGGTTTATCTCCCCTAAAAGTGTAAACATTAAGCTCATTTAAACATTGAGAGCATATCTGTCAATTGCTTTCCAGCTCAACTTATAGTGAGATTTTGGGCAGAACCACAGGGTGTTTAGCTGGTGTGGGACCATGACTGACGTGTTACATAAGACAAATGTATCAGGATATATTGTTAACTTTAATGCATCCAGTTAGACCGCATCAAACAGTTGTGGTCCATTATGTCAAAAAAACTCAGCCAGTGCAGATGCTCTGAATGTGTTTATTATAAGCAAGATGTTTACTCTAGAGTTTTCACCTACCCAATTGTTTACTTATGACACATAGCTACACAGCTAAAAGTATTCTTAATACTTTGGACCTGTTTGAAAGTAGCCTATTCTCACCCGTTGAGACATGCCATCAAAAGCAGACGTTGACCCTTTCGCATGTAATTTCTAAATATTCTCTCTGAAAAAGTGTTGTTTTTTTTTAAGCAATTGTTATTTTAGAATTTCCCTTATTGTTTCCATGGCGACGTGTAATGCTTGTCACGTGACACACCAAGACACCCAAAAAAAATATTTTGAGGGAGCCTCAAAAGCGCTGTATGACACATTTATTTAGTGTTTGTTTTATTTATTCAAAATATTAACCAACTTGTTGGCTATCTCATCAACTACCTGATATTCTGATTCTCAAATATATGGAAGTGAATGTGTTTTGTCGTTTAAAAACCTTTATAATGATCATGTTAGCTGATCTATGATGTGCGATGGGCGCTGCCATGTTTGTTTGCGCCGCAGTTCGGAGAATCTGATCGGTCTGATTTACAACACAAATTCAGTCACCTCCTGAAATACATGACAGTAAGTGGCCGGTGAAGTGGGAGAAGAATACAATGAACTTTACAGTTACTATGCAATGAGTATCTCATTTATCCGATCAATTTATAATTGAACGATTGCTATTTTTGCTTTTATCAACATCAGTGTGTATTTTTCAAACTATAAATGTATTGTTTTGCGAGTACTTATGACTATTTAAATGTCTGAAGCTGAAAATAAACCGTATGTGGTTGAAAACACTGAATAATTGGGATGTATGACAAGCTCTGAGCATGCGCCTCTCTGGATCAGCACCAGATGACGTGCAAAAACAAGTTTGATTTTAGCAGTTGATCACGTGACGCATGAACGTTCTAATCGCACCGGTGTGATCGTACCCTTCAGGGCCCAGCCAAGACTGATAACACGTGTGATCGTACGTGCGAACAGGTTAAAGCTGTATTTGTAATGTTTGAGTTGGGGAGGCATGACAAGCAAAAGGGGCATATGCAAAGTTGCTTAATTTTTGTAATTCCGCTAGGTGCCTCACATGTTTGCTTCACGGCCTCCCTTTCATTATCATGGCACTAACACAGTGTCCATTAATCATCTTTGTCCCCCCGATTGGCTTAGATGACAGGACAGGAAGAGGAGGGCCATCGCCATGGGAGCAGGACACAGCTGGCAACGACAGCTTCCCGAACATGTGGCGCGGCTCCCGCCCCTGTCCAGATGGAGGCGGAGAGGAGGTGGACACACCTGTCACCCCTGACAACAGGGAAGAGATCGTCTTGTGTGGGACAGACATTGTGAGACAGACTAATGGGCAGGTCAGGACCAAGGTGAAGGAGGGTCCTGTTGACAAAAAGACAGGCGTTGTGGAGGAGAGCCCAACTGTGAACGAGGGTGAGATTTCAGGGGTGCTGTGCATAATAGCAGAGGAAGCTGAAGATGCAGCTTTGGCTCTGGCTCCAACAACATTTGGACAATTTCAGTTGACGGAAATGTCTTCAATTACTCTTGACCGAACCGCCTGTGGAAGTGTCGACTTTCAAGCCTCTGTGGGAATTCAAAGAGCTTACTTTGAAAATATTTTGGAAGGTGCCTCCATAAAGAAAGAGCCTATTGAACCAAGTGCTTCTTCTATTCTATAATAGGCAGGGAAGGGTCTTTTCCTTCAAAAGGTCTGAAATGTGGTGATTTATTGGTCATGAATAAATATCCATAACACAATCCAGATTACAAATAAAGCAAATAAACCCCTCAGTTGTCCATGTTTTGTCAATCATTTTCTTATGTAGTATTTTTATTAAGTTCAGAAAACAATATGAATTCATTTTGACCTCTCTGAAGGATTATGACCTAACACATACATAGACTTGTATAATTTATTGCTTTCTGTCCCTGTCACACATATTCATGTGTATATTTATTGGAAAGCGGCACTCGCACCTCTCACAGTGGACTTAGCTGGCAGCTGCTCCTGACTGCAAATACATCAAGAGGCAAGGTTTGAACTGCTTGTTCTGCAGAAGACGAGCTTTTTCACTTTTAATCTCTCTCAGTATTACACATACACAGGCACGTTGGGCGGCATGATGCCAGGCAACTGATGCGGTATTAGGAAGGACTTTTGGGAAACAGATGGGAGCCAGAGCTAATGGAGTTATGAGGCTACAGTCTCTGCAGGGTGAGGTTAGTCAGGTTACCCAATCACTAGTTGATGTGTAATTAAGCAGAAGAAAAAAATAAATAATATTTTTCATTAAAAAATGAAAGCTTAATTATAGAATAGCATGCTGCGGAAGGACCGTATGGCAGTTTTTTTGAACTGACAACTAGTGGTGTGGCTGCAGCATCAAAATAAAAGTTGTTGGTTAAAAAAAAAAAAGATTTTTACACCAGTCGTGATTAAAATCTGATAATATAAGAAAGTCTGATAATATATTTATAGGGATGAGCGAGTAAAGCATTATCTGTATCTGTTAACCATATGAATTATCTTTATCTTTACTCGGACTGGGTGGGGCTTTAACCAGTATGTTATTTTTAATCATGCAATTGATATGGGTTGATCAGAAATTGTTATATTTATTGCTGATTAGAAAACTATTTACAGGACAGCATCAGCATTGAGCTTCAGATCAATGGTTTTGATCACAATAACAAACAAACTATATACAGAACAAGTTTTGCAACAATGAATACAACACATGCAGTTGCAATTATGAAGAAATCCTAATTTGAAGTAAAAAAAACTGGTTAGAGTCAGGAGACAGTTAAAAAAAGAAAAAAAATCTCCGACAGGCAGAGACGCAACGCTAGTCGCATTCTACCAAGAACCACGTCCGAACAAACCCCACGCTTACCAGAACTCTACTGGTTAATAAGTACTACAAACAAACCGAAAGCTGAAGAAACCCTAAACATTAACGGAAAACAGAAAGAGAAAGAGAGCTGTTCTCTTCTCAGTGTTCTGTGCGTGAATGAGCAGAGCGGAACACAACAAATCTGCATGTGTAGGGGAGGGGCGCTGTGACTAGCCTATCACAGAACGCAGACACAGTCAGCTACCCAATGAGGATTTTTATTCAATCCGAGCACAGATATTGACTCGTATTACTCATATGATACTCGTACTCTGTAAAAGTGCTTTATCCGTACCGGATACTCGAGTATCTGGCTCAACTCTTAATATTTAATATATTTTACTATTCATTTCATAAGGGTTACATTTTTGTTTAAATGAAGGAACAATTATTGAGTTTAAGCACACATCCGTTTAATCCCCACTTGAAAAAAAGCTAATATATGTAATATTTATTTATTTATAAATGATAGATTATTCAACTTGTAATGTAATACTTGACTAAAGGTAATGACATTTTATTCAGAAATCAAATGGAAGCATTTTTTATTTACTGTATTAAATTAATGTTAAAGAAATGTTAATTACATTTTTATACTTAATTTTTAATATTGTACAGTAGGCCTACTGAAGAATTAATTAAAAAAAAGTTGAATGAGCGAGGTTTCCGGTGTGAATCACTCATTATTTATAGCTTTAAAACCGCTTGATATACTGCTTAATATCGCAAGTGGGTAGTTCTCATCATAATATTTTAATGTATTGTTGTAATTATACTGGTTTTCAGCACAAATAGTTTTACCGTTTACTACACTTTGTTAGTCTAGTTATTTACCTGTAGAAAGCAATTGAATCAGAATTCTGCACATTTTGCTTAATTAAGAGTGGTAAAATAAGGTGAACATAGAATGTAAAAGTAAGAGAAAGAATGAAATACTTCTCGTGTTACAGTGAAGCACAATGGGGGGCCTGCATTGTAGGATCTCTCCACAAGCAGGAGGCAAATCTTTTGAGTCACCCTACTGTCGTCTCCACCCTCTCCTGTCACAGTCCCCTGCTTCCACTGACTACCTTTCACTCTAGTACTGTAAAACTTCTTAACTAGGACTAAAATCAGAAGTTTGACGTGACACACCGATTGACTCCACGGTGCACTGCTTCGCGCGCTTGCCTGCCATCTCCCTGCTGCCTCATGGCAGGTCGTCAGTCACCATCTTCCCACTGCTACACATATTCTCCAGCTGCTTTTTCACGCTCTTTGGTCCTATTAGACTAGAAACGCTGCATTTGTACAGGAGGATGCACAAGTACATTGTTGCATTATTCATTGCGAAACATAAAGAATATTCAGAAATTTTGTGCATTTGAACAGCCTGCGAGTACTCTTCAGTTCTTATTCATGAATAATGAAAAGAATGGAAGTTACTTCTGTCATCCACATCTTTTTGCTGAAGAAAAAAATTATAAGGGAAAATAATTCTCTCCTGGTAAAATATAAAACTTTTTACACTTATACTTAGTTATACTAAGCATGCTAATTTATGCTAATTTGGCTAAAGCTAATGCCAATGTTTCGTGACCGGTCAACAATACACAGCAACAGGTAAAATGAAACAGTCTGGAAAACCTAATACTGTGTTATTTTGGTGTCTGTTGTAATCAGTTAATTATTACATACGGTATATTAACAAAACCTACAAGTAAACATACTAAAATAGCTCAAACTTACATAATAAAACCTGATGCTTCCATGGGGTTAATAACCTCAGTGCTTTCCAGGATATTGACATTTTCTTTCCTTTCACATGCATTTATTTATTTAACTTTTTGGACACATTTGGACTGAATTTAAGTTTTGCATGATGGATAAATTTTCATCTAAAGGTTCAAATGCTAGACCAACATACATTTTTGCATCCTACTTCCAAAACCAAATTTAATTTGTTCATTATTCCTTTTAAAATGAAATGGATAACTGCACACCCTCCAGTTAGTGTTGTTAAAAAATGTTGCACATACAGTAACAACTCACAGGGCTTTAGAGTTTTGCCCTGAGCTGTGATCTGAGTAATGGAAGCAGTAAATACAGTTTTGCTTATAAGTTTGTATCTCCCAATATTTTAAGGAGCAAAACGCTCCAACCAGAGTAACTCTCTCATCAGGCATGTGGAACGTACATGACACAGAAAGTGTATAGTCCTACAACTCACAGCTTTGAATACATCAACGCACAGTAAAATATTATAATTCCTTTCAGTTCCCGATATCAGGCAAACACTAGAGCAATCCCGATTTAGACTTTATGCATAAACATTATTAGTTCAAGCATAGCACTAATCCTAAATTCAAATCTGTTCACTTAGCCCATGGCGGCCTCTCACAGCAGACATCACATCTCCCTTCTAAAAGAAATTCATTGCATCCAATTATTTCAGCAGTTCTCCCTTCAAGAGCAGTGTCCCAAACAGACCTTAAGAGGAAGCACACGGCACATTGCATTTTATGCCCTTATTTATATTCTGTTTGATTTGTTTATGCCTTGGGAATTGAGGCAGCTTGTCTGTCGGTGGTTGTTCAGAACATAAATCATGAAACCGGGCCAGGGAAACTTCTGGATTTCTGATATTTACTAGTGAGTGGAAGTCGTGTCACTTCTGATGAAATGTGTGTTAAAGTAATCACAAAACACTGGTTGCGATAGTCTTTTCTTCCATATTGCTACGTATATCTGAGTGAAACGGCTTCTAGTGGGACTTGATTTTGTACATGGGGAATTGATTGGATGGTTTTGTTTGCTATTGGTCGATCTTTTGTGAGTGACAGGTTGTCCCGCCCTCACACCAGTAAACAGATAATCAGAGAAGAGAAGAAGGGAAAAACAAGAATTGTCCATTTTGATTTCAAGCTGACTTTATTGTAGCAGTTATATGGACTTCCTTATTCTTATAGGATTACAATGGTCTGTCTTTTCCAGTGGATAAATGCAATTAAGACATGCATGTATATGTACAAGGTTACCCAAGAAACACAAAAGTCTCACAGGTTTAGGAACAAAGGATATGTTAGAATCTTATTGTTTATTTTGTATGCTTAAACAACAGAGCTTTGTAGTATATTTGCAGGAATAATGTTTTAGCACTAATGTTAATACGGTATTAACAGTTACACAATGTGATATTTAGCCCTGTTTCAGATTATCTACTCAAAATACTTTTGCATAATGGGAACAGAGACAGCTTTTGTCATGGTACAGCAGTCTAGACTGCACCTTAAGGCCTGAAATTTTGTGGCACATTTATGATCTCCAATGGCCTCCGTTTTGACCATTAGAGAGATTCATGCCCTAAATAATCTGGGCTTTGTTTCCCAATAGGAGTTGATCATAGAACAAATAGCCACCAGTGGTCAACTTAGGCTCACTATGTCAGGTTGAAAGGGCTTTTTATTCAACAAAAAAAAACGAAACTCACGGTTTCCAACTACCCTTTGGGGAAAAAACAGGACCGACATACTAAAACTTAACTGACAGACTAACGGGCAGAATAACAGGACAGGGATAACAACGACGCGACACAGGACAGCAAACACAGTGGGAATAAATACACACAGGAGGAAGGGTAATTGATCAGGAAATAGCTGGAACAAATCAAAGTTAATCAGGTGAACAAGGTGGGAAGGGTATACAATGACAAGACACGAACACGCAGCCAATGCGGACGCGCATCGCCGCGTGTTCACATTAAACAAAGATGACGCAACACCAAAACACAACATGAAAGCACGCGGCCAAAGTAAACACGAACCGCGTGCTTAAAACACTGCACAAAGACCCGAGAGCACACGGTACAAGCAGAGCTTGAAACCGCGCCCACTCACATAACGTAGAGCGTGAGAACGAGCAACAAGGACGAACACACGAGTTATGAATGTCCGAATCCCGACCTAAAACTGAACCAGACCAAACTATTGGGACCATAACCCATCATAACCCGCACACAAGGCATTACACAGACAAGAGCGAGCGTGGCTCGAACCGTCAAATCCACACGCACACACACCAAACATTAGACATTATGGTAGTATCAGAGCTCTGCCACAACACCAAGAAATTGACCAGACAGATTGTGGCAGAACCCTGACACACTATGCATTTGGGAAACAAAGCCCTATTTAATTGAATCTTTGATTTACAGGTATACATAAAAGTATAAGATAATAATGTATCTGGTTTCCTGGACGTTATCATGTGATCGTGTTTCCACAAAAATCATATTTTTCTTATGTATGATGGGTAAACCCAACTGTAAGATTCTAGCCCCGACTTTAGAAATTGCAGAAAAATTTGAGTGTTCATCTGAGTGACAGTTGTGTAGTGTATACGAATCAAAGTTGCGATCTGACCAAAGTAGCGCCCATGCGTTGCTAATGCCTGTGATATGTTTAGCATACTAATTATCTGGACTTGTCTGTGACTCAGAACCTGTCCCAAATGGAACCCTAAGCCAATTGCAATCTTTCTCAGAGTCTATACTTTCATGACCTAATGCCAATTTGACTGTCGGGCAGAAGTCTGCTGTCATTAATTGATGGATGCCAGGAAGTCATTCAAAAGCACTGAAAGAGACATTTAAATCAGTGTTTAATGGCAACAGATCGAGGGAATTTCTGGGTGTAAATACTACTTTATTAAATGTAGGACATAGACATAGGTAAATCATTATTATACTATTTAATTTATAGTTATCCGTGATTGCTAGTGTAGTATCTGCCCTTTAACCACGTTCAACCCTCTCATCTTTGACTCTCGGTTCCCTCCTCCACATCTTCCCTGGGGAGCAGTTCAGTCTTCTGCCACAGACTTGGAGTAGTAATGCCAATCACACAGCCAGCAATTCTCTTCCCAGCATTCCCACTGCGTTTACTCTCTTCATCTGACCCCATTCCCAGATCATCCTCCTTCTCGTGAACCACCACCGCACGTCCCAAAATGGATTGAGCCCCAAAGAGCCTGGCCTCTGGGAGCTTCAGGAACTGCCTTATAACTCCTTGCTCGGAAACAAAGTTGCCCAGGTCTCCAGGATGACCAGGGTGGTCAACGCCCTGCGGATTGTAATGAGGACCGACAGTGACGCAGCCTTGACTGAGGTCTCCGTACTGATGGATGTGGATGGCACGCACTTGACGATCAATGGCAGGCAAGCCACGGAGGTTGATTTTCACTTCTAAAGTTCCATTGGGGAAGAGCTGCTTGAAGAGGACTTGCCCAAAGATCTCCGGCTGGTTAGGCTGTAAATTGGGGACGGGAGTTACTTCACAAGTGGCATAGATTGTGTTGTTGAACTCCACGATTTCTGGCTTTGGAGCTTCTACAATCAAAAGAACTGGATTGTCTGAGAACTCTCCACTTTGTATATGCAGTGCCAGCAATATTAGAGGGAGTTTTAGGATGATTTTTTCCATGTTGATCTTTAAAGCCTACAATGAAGAATGAATACAGTAAAATCATGTTCTTTTGTTTAAGAATGTTGTATTTTTGATAGAATAAAGTTCAAAGCTTTGTTCCAGAGAGCTTTGAGAATGGAGGTTGCATTAGGTAAAACCAGATTAGTTTGTTAGGGAAAACCATACAAATGAAATTATATTTACTTTTGAATTGCTATGTACCCTTGTGAAAGAGAAGTGTGCTTAATTGTATTGAAGTGCACTTATAGTGTACAAAATTGTAGGTCTACTTTCAGATAATACAACATTGATTAAATAAAAAGCCACTTAAGTGTACATAGTACCTACAGTTCCCTTTCATAAGTATGTTTCGTAACACACAAGTCAAGTACACTTAAAAAATGCACTCTGCAATAATGTTAAATATAAAGTTAATATATTTTAAATCTACTAAATTGTAATTTTGTCTTTACAAATGTTTCATTACATATACATATATATATATATTTTTAATACATCACATATAAATTTCAATAGAAATAATATTAAAATATATTTGAGTTTACCAGAAATAAACAGTAAATGTCAATACATTCCCCAATTTACTTTAATCATATTTCAAAGACAATAGAGGTACTTCTGAAAATACATATAGCATTAGTACACAAAGCTAACTACATTTAGAAAACATTTAAACAATAATATATTGCATTTAGTTGCAATAAACACATAATTAAGTCTGAAAACATTACATTCTTGTACTTCTTCCTTCACATACCTTCAGTAATACCTTTTTAAAAGCATGCTAAACTTCTTTCACAAGGGTAAGTAAAACAAAAGATTAAACTTTTTTTATTAAACTGTAACTTTTTTAAGTTGTACTAAATCTTGACAGCAAAATGCTGTTCTTTGACTTCATATTGTCATATTTGCTACCAAAAACAAAGGATTCCAAACCATTCCAAAAAAGCCATCGTTGATTAGTCAATATTTCTACCAACGAAAAAAAAAACCAGAACACACCAAAAGTATATTACCGTATAACTGTAATGTTGTCCTTAAACCGTGTGCAGACTGAATATTGCAGTCACAAGATTACTGTGTGCAGCCCTGAACTGGGGTTGAGAGAATGTTCTCTGGCAATCAAACTTTGTATTATTGATTGGCTGCTCTTCTGGGAACTCACATGGTGCTACAACTAAACCATGTTAACTTCCCTTGTTTGTGTGTGTATATTGAGTCACTAATTAAGTTCACCCGGATTTCATTTAACTCCCTTTGTTTGCCTGTGCATAATATAACCGATCCTACTCTATCCGCTCTGAGCAGGATTCAAACTGGTGTTTCCGGTATCTAACAAGGATGCTAAAGATTGTAGCCTCTAGCGTCAGTCGCTAGGGAATGAGGTTCACTTGCACAGCTCTTAAAAGCCTACAACATTTACATGTATAGATAACTCAGTTTGTTCAGTTCTTTGTCTTGCATTGCACCTCTGTTGAGTGTAGATTATTGCCATTGGTTGGTTTATTAAAAGAAGTACTGCTATACATCCCTCTCCTCTTCATTTGGTGACTTAACTGTTACATATTTATTCTTAGTTAACATACATGAATCTGATATCATATGCTCTGTAAATGCAATTCCCCTTGAAGTTCATGCTTGGTGCCATTTCTTATAGCAGATATTGCTCACATAGAGTACGTGAATATCTGTCTTTTTCATGAAACCATTTTTACAGCCTCTGTCCCAAGCCTGACGCACCTATTTCACACACAAGTGGACTATTATTTAATTGTGTATAAAGGTGGAAGTAAAAATGCCCTGTATTTCAGATTTATACAGAGAGCAGTGCAAAGTCTTGTTAACGTTAACTTTGTTTTTCCCATCACCATCAATTCCCAACCACGACCAATGATCCAGTTGCTATTATGTAGCTTGTTAGCCATGCCTAGGCTGTGTAATTACCTGTGTCGGTGGCAATGATTGTCTTCTGCACAAGCTGATTCATTGCAGTAAATTATCATAGTCAAGAGCTCAGTACATTCTGAGACTTGATTTAAGATTCTCTCCAATGTCAATAAAGGTTTTGGGGATTTACGACTCAAATAGGCCTATTGAAAATTAGCTTTTGACTAAGCATTATATAAATACTGTATGTTGAAAGATGAGTAATACAACTTCACATCTAGTGTGTTCCTTTGTGTAGCATTTCATCATACTTGTGACAATATCTTTTAGTGCCATTCTGAAAGGGATTGTTATACAAAATGGACCATTATATTATTTACTCACCACATGTCAATACAAATAAGTAACTTTCTTCTGCACAAAGTTAAAATTGCAACATTTTGTGCATTGCACAGAAAAAAATAAACATTAGTTTGTATAAATAATGACAGAATGTTTGTTTTATGAATCCCATTACATTGAAAATGTCCTTTACGAAAAATAAGTGTTTTCTATACCGAATGTGCACTAGTGTATTTAAAATTTTAAAAGTACTTTTCTTTACAAAAAAACTGTATTGCATGAATAAAATACAGTGGAGTTCATTTATCTTGAGTCATGGTTAACTCGCATGGTTATTTCGTGACTAATTTGCATACCTAGTTCAATGTGCATGCGCTGAAATTGCCCTGCACGTGGATCGCGGTCCGCTCGTCTGAGGGATGACACGCTGTAGCATTCCACACGGTTTTTTTGTTTGTGATTTTGTGTTATATTTTGTGTTTGTGTTTTCAGTTAAACCCAGACACTTATGCAATTATAAGGTCTGCCTATGACCAAACATTTGATTTACATACATTTGATTTATTTATTTATCCAGGAAAATCCCAAATAGATATCATAATCTCTTCTTCCAGGGAGACCTGGTCAAAAAACGGTAGCACATTATGGTTTCAGACAAATTATAACAACACAGAAAATCCAACAATAGTTGGATATAGTTGAAAGTCCCATACATTTCAAGCCAATACATTTATTACGAAGTTAAGTTAGTACAATCATTATATACCACAAGAAAATGTACATTATACATACACAATGTATCACACAGCACATCTGTAATGTATCTGATTGTTTGATACTCTTTGGCCACTAGATGGTTTTGTGAGCAAATGAGGCTTCGAGAAATGAACCCTTTTGTGAACACTTGGGTAAAAAGGTTCAATGCTTCACGAGGCTTCATCTCGCCATCGCTGGTCGGGCGGGACTCGGCATGCAAATCTCACTAGCCAATGTTCATTGGCGCGTTTTGTTGAATTTAGAGGTGATTGGGCTCCCAAGCGAGACCCCATGACGTCAGTCCGACGTAACGTCGAACGTGCCTGACTGATAGGGAACAGGTGTTGCCGTTCATCTTCTCTATATTTGCTTAAGTTTGAGCTGCTTTCAGACAGTGAACTCTACACATCTACAGCCATGGCAACTGTTGAACTGAAAATACTGTGCGGTCTTCTCTTTGCAGCGTTCGCCTCTGCTGAAGTTACTCCCATGACTGACTTCGACCTCGACCAGGTTCAAAACTTTATCCATTTCACTGCAAAATACTATAAGTTAAAGTGTCTCAATTTAATTAGAGACTTTTGGGGAATTCCTCATCTTAAGCGTAGTTAAAATAGTTCTAGATGTGTTATATTCCTGTTTCAATTTTCTACAGTTTGCCGGAAAGTGGTATCGTGTTGCCATGGCTACAAACGTCACAAGTTCAATGATGGCTGAAATGAAGATTGGAACTTCTATGATTGTGCCTACCGACGATGGAGACTTTGATTTAACTTACACTCAGCTAATGTAAGATTAAGTTATCTTTATTGTAGTGTTAAGGCAAGATGAGGGTAAAACAACTGGTAACTAATAGATGAACTGTCACTGATTAGAATAATATATCATCACTGTACATAAGACAATTGTATATTTAAATGTTATTTGTAAATAACTATCCAATTAAATATTCACTAAGTGTGGTACGAAATTATAAAAGTAATGAGTGAATAAATACAAATTTGCCATTTTTAGCAATAAAATATATGAATCAGGCAAGTGTTAAATGAATAAATTCTTCTGTAACAACCTCACATGGATGGATGAATAAATGTGCTTACAAAGGAATTAATTTTAAGTGCTTCACTTGTTTCTTAGGAGTGATGGTTCCTGCTTCAGGCGAAATAATTTTTTCCAGCACACCGAGATTCCTGGGCATTTTGTCACCACTAATGGTTAGTCTTACTGATTTTGCTTTTACATGTGATTGCTCTTCATCATCAAGCTTTTTAATCTTTGATCTGCTTCAGCTGGGAAAAAAGGCAATGACTTGTGTGTGGTTGATGGCAAATTTGACGAGAGTGTCATCGTTCACATTATCATGACCAAGGAAGGGAAAGCTGTGGTTCTCAATGAACTCCAAAGTAAGAGTTGACTTTGTCTAAATTTCACAATATAGTTGAAATGTTTTTGTGAAAGGATTCTGAATGTGTCACGGTTTCAGGCCGTACCACAACAACCACTGATGAATTGAAGGAGAAGTTTAGGCAGTTCTGCCTGGATACCGACATCCCTGAGGAAAACATTTTCATGCTGGAAAAAAATGGTACCTTTTTTTTTTTTTTTTCAATCCTCACCATAACTGATTTTATTTTTTAAAACTAACTTTTACCCACTACTTGTGTTGTAGGTGAATGCTGAGTTGCTTAAGTGTCTCATAAACCACAGAAAGACGCTAGAAAACATCAGTTGGTCTGATCGTTTCCAATGACTGCACTGCAGTACTTTCTTTGAAAATAAAGATCTTTGCAATTGAAAAACTAAATCTCCTGTCGTGTTTGTATGGAAACATTAGCTTTCTTTACTGCTGTTTATAAAATGACTAAATGTTTGTTAATTCTATTTGCATTTCATTTCCACTTAAACAATGTAATTATGGCTCAAATTTTTTTTTATAACTATCTTTATATTAAAATTGTTTTGACTGTTTTGTACACTTCAACCAGTTTATACATGTTTCGTAAGAACAATACACTGATATAAATAAAGGGAACACTTAAACACAACACAACGCAACTCCACATCAATCACACTTCTGTGAAATCAAACTGTCCACTCAGGAAGCACCACTGATTCACAATTTCACATGCTCTTGTGCACATGGAATAGACAACAGGTGGAAATTATAGCTAATTAGAAAGACACCTCCCCCCCACCCCAATAAGGGAGTGGTTCTGCAGGTGGTGACCACAGACCAATTCTCAATTCCTATGCTTTCTGGCTGATAATTTGGTAAATTTTGAATGCTGGCAGTGCTTTCCCTCTTGTGGTAGCCTGAGACGGAGTCTACAACCCACACAAGTGGCTCAGGGAGTGCAGCTCATCCAGGATGGCACATCAATGTGAGCTGTGGCAAGAAGGTTTGCTGTGTTGGTCAGTGTAGTGTCCAGAGCTTGGAAATGCTACCAGGAGACAGGCCAGTACATCGGGAGACGTGGAGGAGGCCGTAGGAGGGCAACAACCCAGCAGCAGGACCGCTACCTCCGCCTTTGTGCAAGGAGGAGCACAGCCAGGGAAAATGACCTCTAGCAGGCAACAAATGTGCATGTGTGTCTGCTAAAACGGTCAGAAACAGATTTCATAATGGTGGTATGAGGGCTCGGCGTCCATAGGTGGGGGTTGAGCTTACAGCCCAACACCGTGCAGGAAGTATTTGCCAGAGAACACCAAGATTGGCAAATTCGCCACTGGCGCCCTGTGCTCTTCACAGATGAAGCAGGTTCACACTGAGCACGTGACAGAGTCTGGAGACGCCGTGGAGAACGTTCTGCAGTCCAAATCACAGTCCAAGATACACAAGCACATTCACTGCCCTCTGCACAGTTAAACCCAGACACTTATGCAATTATAAGGTCTGCCTATGACCAAACAATTGATTTACATACATTTGATTTATTTATTTATCCAGGAAAATCTCATTGATATATCACAATCTCTTCTTCCAGGGAGACCTGGTCAAAAAACCGCAGCACATTATAGTTTCAGACAAATTGTAAAAACAATGAAAATCCAACAATAGTTGGATTTAGTTGATAGTCCCATACATTTCAAGCCAATACATTTATTACGAAGTTAAGTTAGTACAATCATTATTAGAGTTGAGCCGGATACTCGGCTGAAACGAGTATATGGTACGGATAAAGCAATTTTACCGAGTACGAGTATTATACAAGTAATACGAGTCATTATCTGTCCTCGGATTGAATAAAAATCCTCATTGGGTAGCTGACTGTGTCTGCGTTCTGTGATAGGCTATTCACAGCGCTCCTCCCCTACACATACAGATTTGCTGTCCCGCGGCTCCTCCCTGCTCATTCATGCGATGAACACTGAGACGAGAACAGGTGTCTTTCTCTCTCTATCTATCCCTCAGGTTCACGGGTCTTCTGTTAACGTTTTGGGTTTCTTCAGCTTCAGGTTTGTTTTTTATTTCGGTTTATTTGAAGTACTTATTAACCAGTAGAGTTCTGGTAAACGTGGGGTTTGTTCAGACGTGGTTCTTGATAGAATGCGGCTAGCGTTGCGTCTCTGCCTGTCGGAGATTTTTTTTTTTTTTTTTACAGTCTACTGTTTCTATTCAGTTTTTTAACTTTGTGTACTGAGTGTCTGACACTTTCTTGCTGTAAAAAAAATAAAGGAATGCAGATCTTAAAACCAGCTTCAGACTATTTGATCGTAGAACACACAGTTCCCCCCCCCCCCCCCCCCCCCCCCTCTTACTCACTCACACACACACACGCATACCTGGTGTGGAAATCACACTGATTATAAAAAAAAGTTAAAAAAAGAAACTTATGTTTAAATGAAAACTGTTGTTCATTACATTTTTCTTCATAATTGCAACCGAATGAGTTGTATTCATTGTTACAAAACTTGTTCTGTATATAGTTCGTTTGTTATCGTGATCAAAACCATTGATCTGAAGCTCAATGCTGATGCTGTCATATAAACAGTTCTCTACTTAGCAATAAATATAACTATTTCTGATCAACCCATATCAATTGCATGATTAAAAATAACATACTGGTTAAAGCTCCGCCCACTTCCGGGTTAAATCCCGCCCACTTTTGGTTAGGCCCCGCCCAGTCCGAGTGCAGCTACTCCTACTGGGACAGATATCTGTACAGATAAAGATAATTAATATGGTTAACAGATACAGATAATGCTGTACTCGCTCATCCCATACATTTCAAACCAATGCATTTATTACGAAGTTAAGTTAGTACAATCATTATATACCAAAAGAAAATGTACATTATACATACACAATGTTTCACACACCACATCTGTAATGTATCTGATTGTTTGATACTCTTTGGCCACTAGATGGTTTTGAGAGCAAATGAGGCTTCGATAAATGAACCCTTTTGTGAACCACTTGGGTGAAAAGGTTCAATGCTTCACGAGGCTTCATCTCGTCATCGCAAATTAAAATATTATAATAGGCTGGAATATATAAACTGTAAAGTCTAGCTAGCAATGTAGAGTGAAGGAAATCCAAGGACACAAACTCAGTGCCGCGTGCGGTGAGAGCAGGAACTGCAGCTCTGTGAGGAGTGGGAGGAGGGGGCGCTCTTCTTTATTTCGTGCTTGATATAATATCCTCCGGGTACTTCATGAAGACCATTCTCAACGTACATTATTTTCCATCCTTCTCTTTTAATATTTGACAAAATACACTGAGAACTGCAATGAATGATAGAGATAAACAGAGGCGCAATGGTGTGTTTATCCTCAAACACTTGAAATAATAATGATGAGGTAAGTGCTTCCGGTCGCCATCTTGTAGATTAGCCGTGTGTGTGTGGAGAGAGAAACGGCTGCGTTGGAGTAACCGACAAACTCTTTCCTCTTTTATCTTATTATTCTTTCTATTACGATATGTCAAAACGGCATCGGTTGGATTTAGGCGATGATTACTCGTCGAACAAGAAGAGGTCCTCGGAGGGGTATGTTGAGCGCGAGGAGGGTTTTATCTGTGCGCTAAGGAGGGAAAGAGCGGCTAGGTTGCGCTAGCATGTTCACGCTCTCGTGCTGGTGTGGCTTTATTAATGCACGGGATCTGATATAATTGCTAATAAATGCGTTTAAAGCGCGCAGCTGGTGTTATAACGCTTTTTGGAAAGCGCGTGGTTTGGACAACAGCGCGCGAGTCTTTGTGACGAGTGCCGCGAACACGTGCGCGCTCCTGCATGTTTCTGCTCTAGCGCACGACCTCAGCTTGACGTTTAACACACATCATGTTCATTTCACATGCTTTTTTTGCTTCGTTACTATTTAGTTCTGGTATGCTGTAAGGAAGCTGACAGGAAACCTGTTTGGAGCACAGATGTATCTTAAAGAAGGCCGTTAAATGAACGCTAGTGGAAATATGTTGTGTAATTCTGACTTTGCCGGTGTCTGAATGCGGCTCTGAAACTGTCCGTGAAGAAACTAACTAGAGAAAGTACATTGGTATTAAAAATTGGGGATGTGAACATAAATTCTGACCCTTTTTATTTTGGTTGTACACGGTTAAAGCGCGGCCTTGTTTCTCTTTGAATCGTGGAGTTGAAAGTGGCGGTTTTATTTATTACGAATTAAAATGAAAACCAAATATTATAATTGTCTTTTACATTATTTTTCAATGATTGCTCGTGGTTACATGTGAATAGCGTTGTCCCAATCTCAAAATAAAAGTTGTTTTATATCGAAACTAATCCTGAATGTTGTGAATCGATTATTTTACTTATGGTAGCGAAAAGTTACTCTTAACAGCAGAAGTAGCTTAAATGTTGAGAACAAAATGCACTATAACTGTAATTACTACTCTTGTGTTATATTCAAAAGTTTATTTATTTGTATTTATTTCATAAGACTTTAACCTAAAATAGTTAGTGATTTACTGCAATCCCAACCCATCCTTTAAAGAGATTATTCACCTGAAAATGCAAATTCTGTCATTTTATGCACCCTCAAGTTGATCCAGACCTGTATACATTTAATTTATTTTGCTGAATGCACAAGATATTTTGAAGAAACAGTTGATGGACCCCCTTTTTATCATATTTTAAATGTCCACTCACTTGTTAATATCTGAAATCCAAAGTTTTTCCTGGCCAGTAAGCGACTCTTTCATTATTTTATGTGCTGAACAATCACCAACAGTCAAGCTTCCTCAATTCCCAACGCATGAACAAATTAAACAGAATATAAAGGCATAAAACACAATAAACCTTTTGAGTTGCAACCCTGTCTTGAAGTTGCCATTACATTAGTTAAATAGTTGCACAGATTACCTACAATGCTAAGTAGACATTAAGCTCAAATCCAGCATCATTATGTAATTATCAAAATCTCTGCTTACTTTTGTTATTATTACTTTTCTTCTCATCAGAAAGGACCGGGACAGAGATCGGGACGATCGGTCGAAGGATCGGGACCGCGACCGAGACAGAGACCGTGATCGGGACCGAGAGAGAGACGGCAAGGGGTCCAGCGCGCCCCTCAGCGTGCCTGCTGGTGGGATGCTTCCTCTGAAGCAGACGGCCATGAATCAGCAGATCAACCCCTTCACCAACCTCCCGCACACACCGCGCTTCTACGAGATCCTCAAGAAGAGGCTGCAGTTGCCCGTTTGGGAGTACAAAGAACGTTTTAACGACATCCTCAACCGTCATCAGAGCTTTGTGCTCGTTGGAGAGACAGGCTCTGGAAAGACCACACAGGTCAGACCGCATAAAGTTTTCCTTGTTCCTCTTAGCTTCGAAAGCTAGTCAAGTTTCTGTATTTATTAGTATTTCTGTATTTTCAGAATATGACTTTGGTGAGTTGTTTCTGAAGATAAAAGGAATTAATTTTAAGTTCAAAGTTCATGAGAATGCGATGTGGCTTAGTGCAATTATCAAACCACAAATTCTGGGATTTAATTTGGTAAACTTGTAGTACAGCGTCCTAAATTACCAACTACCAGCAGCAGGTGGCTAAACCTCCGACATTAAAACAGACCCAAAACCGCTGTAATAACATGAAAAGATACCCAGCAAAGCTGTTATTAACGCAGTTTCAAGGTTATTTCACCATTCACGGATAGTTATCGACTAGCATAACCAAGAAGTTGGGAAACGTCTGTGCGCCGAAACTGGTTACGGTAGGCAAATTCCTGCAGATACGACGAGAACACTGTCTGATTCTCGTTCCAAATTGCCTTCTCAGTTTCTGCTTCGCTCTCATCCACATGTTTTCGATGTTCTGGGTATGCACATCGCTGTCATCAGGATCCACGAAATTACGCTCATGAACGACAACAGAATGCTCGTATATTCTATAGTTTATAGAGCCTGTTTTAGGCTTAGCCCCCTGCTGGTGGTAGTTGGTAATTTAGGACGCTATATTACAGGTTTACCTTTAATTATATTGCTTCACTTCAATCTGTCTGTGTTTGGGTCAATTATAACTTTCATTTGAAAAGTCAACGTGCACTGACCATCTCAGAGTTTGAGCTACTTTTTCCTCCAAGGAGGACATGTGCTTGTGCGTTAAATATAGGAGCGCATTAATAAACTTTTGGGGCGCAATGCAAATCGATCAAATAATGTTTTACCTTTATAAAGGGACTGTTACTAGCAAAATTACATGTCGCAATCGCTGAAGCTTTCATTAGATGTTGTTCTCATAATATTGTAATAAGTTTTTATTTTTTCTTCTAAATTTCGTGCTGTCTCTGACTGTCAACAGAACTCAGACAGGCAGTCACATGCTTGGATACCACTTTTCCACCAACACGGTTCTGTCGCAGGTTCTTGCTCTGTATCCGTTCTCAAACCGTTCGATAGTGATGCGTGGATCATGGTTATAATGCCTGGGTCAGGCTGGTCAAGTAATAAAACTTTCTAATTAATTGCGGGTGGATGAGAGAGAAATTATTCTGTTGTTTTTAATAAAGACAGAACTGTGGCGGGTGGATGATTTGTTTTTAACTACAGATTCAGATGAGGTTACAGCTTATGCACACACTTGAGTCATTTTTAAGGTTCAGGTACTTTAGGTTCTTTTAGTTTGCACACTGAACACGAGTTGTAGCTCTTAATGACTTTCTTTCAAATGTACATTTTCTTCAGCCATGATCAAGATTTTACCACTTCCACCTTGTTTTGAGTCAGGAAAATCCTGAATTAAGTTGCAAAAAAAGTCTTGTCCTTCTAACAGGTTTAAAAACTTTCTTATTAAACAAATTGTGAGCGCAAGCAAGACTGTTCAAACGCCTCCACAGGCGCCGTTTGCAGCAGCTCACGGACCGGTCCGCGAATGCGCTCTGCGGCCCGGGACAATTTCATCTACGGACCGGTCCGCGAAATCGCTCCACGGCCCGGTGCCACTTCGTCCGTGGACCGGGGGTTGGGGACCACTGGTTTAGTGTTTGAAAGCAAATAAATTAGGATCACCATAAATATTAGTATTATTAATCTAGGCTGTTCTGAAAAATCAAACTATTGTTTATCTTAACAGATTTAATTTTACTGTGCAGTAGTAATAATTTATTTAATGTTTTAATTTCGTATTTTAAGTAACAGTAATAATATAGTACTGTTTTATATACAGTGTGTATATACTAATATATTCAAGATAAGAGCACGCGCACCGATGCCGACGCACGTTCACTTCACGTGTTCGCTGACTTCTGTACGCATCGCCCATGAGTAGGTGATTTTCTCTCTATTTTATGAGACGATGGAACATACGCAGGTGTTGCAAAAGATCAGCAGTGGCGAGGAGGAGGAGGGTGAACCAGAGGAAAACATTTCTTCAAGTGAAATTAAGGAAGTGATGGCTATGTGGCAGAAGGTTTCTGATTTCATTGAAAATAAACACGTGCCTTACTCATTTTGAAAGGGAGACAGAAATAAATCTCCCTCAATAGGTATTTCATTAAAAGGTCTGTGTAAAGTGAGAGTAGTCAGGTGAAAAAAGGGAAGTAAACAAATTGAAAAAATCAAAACCAATAATTTTTTAAAAATACGTAAGCTAAGTTCAGTTATGTTAGTTTAAGTTTACGTAAGTTACGTAGTGTTTGTGTAAGATAAATGTCAGCATACCTCCTCCCTCCTCCGCACCTGCTACTACTGTCTGTAAAAACATACAATTAAAACCACATTTTATGATTTCACACGAATCATTATACTGTATACATATGCTGTAATTGTGTGTGTGTGTGTCTAGACCAGTGCTTCTCAATTATTTTCTGTCACACCCCACCAAGGAAAAAGTAAATATTTCGTGCCCCCCCTCCCCCCATTTTGGAAGTTTCGCTTTATTGTTTCCATGGCGACGTGTCATTCTTGTCACGTGACATACCACACTCACAAAAATAGATGTATCTCATTCATTTAGTTCAAATTTTTTTTGCTCCATTATCAACTACCTGATATTGATATTCTCAGATATGTGGAAGTGAATGTGTTTTGTCGCTTAATTTTTATAATGAGTTCATTGATCTGTGATGCGTGACGGGCGGCGCTGTGTTTGCTTGCGCCGCAGTTCAGCGCGTCTTTTTCTGGATCAGTGCCAGATATCGCATGAAAACACGTGAATTTAGCGGTTGATCACGTGACACATAAACACCGGTGTGATCGTACACGTCAAAGGGGAGTTTGTTATCTGAACTTCATATCTGCTGCTCTTGTTCAGTGCAAGAAAACCTACTCCCTGGCAAAAAAACATGTTCCCCAGACAGTCACGCGTGCCCCCCTTGGAATCGCTCCGCGCCCCACTGTTTGAGAACCACTGGTAGACTAATAAAAAACATGTTTTTTTCAGTTACGGATCTGGAACGGATTAATTTGTTTTCTATTGTTTCTTATGGGAAAACATGATTCTAGATACAAGTAATTCGAGTTACGAGCTCTGCCCTCGAACGTATTATGCTTGTATCTCGAGGTATTACTGTATATATAAAAATTAGTGATACTGTCAAAGCTGTCGTATCCTTTCACAATCTTGAGGAAAAAACTGGGACAATGTTGAAGAAAAGTCCTGGGAAAAACACATTAGAGCGTTATAATGATTTAGCCGTGTCCTCTTTTTCAGATCCCTCAGTGGTGTGTGGACATGGTGAGGTCGCTCCCTGGCCCGAAGCGCGGTGTGGCTTGTACGCAGCCACGTAGGGTGGCAGCCATGAGTGTGGCTCAGAGAGTGGCAGACGAAATGGACGTCATGCTGGGGCAGGAGGTTGGCTACTCAATCAGATTTGAGGACTGTAGCTCTGCAAAGACCATTCTGAAGTAAGTGATCAAAAAACAAAAGATTTTGATATGATGTGGAGAGAGAGGGAGAAAGAACATCTAATAATGAAGAGAGAGTTAAAAACGTGTCCTCTGTCTACAGGTATATGACAGACGGTATGTTACTCCGCGAGGCGATGAACGACCCCTTGCTGGAGCGATACGGTGTCATTATTCTCGATGAGGCTCACGAGCGCACATTAGCCACAGATATTCTGATGGGTGTCCTCAAAGAAGTGGTCCGTCAGAGGTCCGACCTAAAGGTATGTGCTGCTGATGCTGTGCGTTTGCACCACCTTGTGGTTGTTTTAAAATCTCATTTAAATTGGGGTCTTAATGAGGTAGGCTTTATTTTAAGATGCCTGTGTTACCGTGTAATTGTACAAATAAGTGTTGAGTAATATTAAAGGGATAGTTAATCAAAAAAATTGTCATTTACTCACCCTCATGTTCTTTCAAACCTGTATGAGTTTCTTTGTTCTGTTGAAGAATAATAAATATGACATTTTGACCCATAGTTACGTCAACTTTCAGGTTACCAACATTTTTCAAAATGTCATATTAAGTGTTCAACAGAACAAAGAAACTCATACATTTTTGGAAAATTGTCATTACTTTCTCACCCTCAAATTTGACATTTTTGGTTGATCTATCCCTTTAATTAGCATGCACATAGAATATAATTAGGGTTTGATTTAGGGTTATTTGCACTTTATATCGCAGTCCTGTTCCGTATGTGCATACGATGTAATTAGGTACTTGCCTAAAACTATCGTGTGTGTGTATATTCCATACATTAAACATACAAACAGGCTTATTAAACATAAACCTATTGCGTGAATATGCATACATTTGATATGCTTCCATAGACTTTTTGGCACAATGATGATTTCTGTTTGAATAATCTGTTACATAAACATGCATTCGAAGTCAGAGAGGGCTTCAGTTTTGATGCTGAATCAAGCTGAGCCAGGAGAAATCGTCCTCTTAATAAATGCAAATCATTGTGTGAGTGTGTCTGTCTCTCTGTATATTCCTCACCGCACTGTTGCCGGTTATGCCGCTCACACCTGACAGCTGTGTGTCCGTTTGTTTGAAGACTAACGCGGCCATTCCACTCAGAAATGCACAGCCAGTCGCTTTAGTGGAGGTAAAGCGACTGCTGCTGGGTCAGCCCATTTGAAAGCCATCAGCCCAAGGAGAGCAGAAGCGCGGCGAGTTTTATGGCTGAAATGTGCTGGACCGATTCTCATAAAGCAGATGGGTAATGACTACTTGTTGTCAGGAACAAATCAAAGGTTATACATGTGTTCAGAGACTGTTAAATAAGGTCTAGGTGACTCTAAGCGATCCCTCGGCCCCGTGTCCCCATCCAGCTTTGAAGTTTAATATGCTTTAAGAGCAATTATAACGTGTCATGATGTGGAAAGGTGCCGTGTGGAGCTCGAAATGGCTCTGCTTTTTTTCCTCCATTAGAGTCATGATGTCCCCAGAGAGGATGAGATGTGTTTGCAAAGAGTAGCCGCTTTTACCAAGTGCTGTGTGAAATGATGTCCCTTCCAAAGCCAATTCGGTCCATTTATTCCTCCCCAGGTCATTGTAATGAGCGCCACTCTGGATGCTGGAAAGTTCCAGGTTTATTTCGACAACTGCCCCTTGCTCACCATTCCCGGCCGTACGCATCCCGTGGAGATCTTCTACACGCCCGAGCCGGAGAGAGACTACTTGGAAGCGGCCATTCGTACAGTCATCCAGATCCACATGTGTGAGGAAGATGAGGGAGACGTACTGCTTTTCCTCACTGGACAGGAGGTAATGTTGCTCAAGTCCTGGTGGATTTGTTTGGAAAGTTCTTCATTTCAACAGTTATGTTTTTAAGGTCTTTTTTTAGTTTTTTCCTTAGTTTAATATAAACGTTTTCTTCGCACTTGGAAAACTTCAATTTGAAGTCTAAGCGTTTTACGTATTGTATTGTTATCCTAGTAAAGTGATCCTTTATCTTTTTTTGGGTGGGAATCAAACTAGATTCTATTGTTAAACATATAAAAAAATTGTTTATCAATTAATATAACGCTGAAATAAAAAACATTAATGAAATAATATAAAAAAAGTTCAAAAATAAACTTTTTTCGAACAAGTCCAAGCGTTTTTCTTATTGTATTGTTAGTACAGTGATGCTTTTTCTTTTTTGAGTGGAAATCAAACTAGATTTTGCTGTTACTGTTAAGTAAAAAAAAAGAAAAAGTTTATCAATTGATGTAAAGCTGAAATTACAAAAATTACGTAATGAAATGATAATATAAAAAAAGTTCAAAAGATCTTGGGAACTAACTGAAATAAGTTTACTTGGAGTACTAAAATGACTAAAACTGAAATAAAATCCAAATATCGTCGAAGAAAACGATAAAACCCAACTGTGGGCTCTTCCTGTTGTTTTGGTTGTGTGTGGCTTTGACTTCACATTCAAGATGCTCATTATGAGCCACATTTGTCATTTGTGACATTTTTCAAGCTGCCTCGCACAGAACAGTTAAATAGTGCAGAAGAGATCAATGCTTAGATTGATAATGGCCATGAACACAGCTGGCCTTGGCGCGAAGGCAAAAGCCTGTGAGAGATGGCAGAGAATGACCTAGATTCAGCCCTGAAATTAAGCCATTTATTATTTCACGTCTCCTGCAACCAGTGCTCACCTGAGCGCAGTGGAGGGTCAGGGACCCACCCAAATGATAAATACGGTCACAGATGGAGAATCACCAGCGCTCCGTGCTTGTTTGTTATCTTCCTTTTCTCCTTTTGCAAGGATCAGAGACAAATTAACTTAATTTCCTTGGATGCTTTACATAAAGATAATGAGAAGACAAAGCAAATTGCGCACTTAAAGTCATCCAATCATTCAGAAAATTCAAAACCGGAGAAACTAGTGATCTTTTATGCCACGTTGAGTCTGAATTGCCGACATTTTACTTGCGTTTGTCTCTCACTTCCCGTTTCAAAGAGAAGTCACGTCTTTGCACCATCCACCTAATCAGATAATTTGACACCCTATTTATTAACGACAGACTCCCGTCATTAGTTTCTCCAGTGGGTCTGGTCGTGTACATCCGTTTTCATTTGCAGGTGTGAGATTGATCGCTGGCTCGTTGCGGAATGAAAGCCAAGTAAGTTGCAGTTGGAGTGTCTCCTCCACCATTGGATGATAATTGAGTGGAGATTTATTGATGCGCACGATTGTTCTCTTCGCTGTGAACTAATCGCTATCAAGTCCAGAATGTCAGCGGATACAAGGAGCTCATCTTTATCATGAACCGATCAATTCAGCGTTTGCACTTGTGATGTTTAAATGTATGTTTTCTGCATTGCTAGTGGTTTTAAATGCAGTTAAAGTTATTCTAAACACTTGCCTATCTAACATTGTCCTGCTCCAAACTCACGCCATTGGTTGAGCAAGCAGCCGCTGTCTTGAGACACAACCCAACTGAACGGTGTTGGAATCGCCAACGTTTCTAAACGGGAAGTCAACCTACGGATGACATTCTTAATCAGCACTTCCGTAAAAGAAGTGACAACTTGTGACTATTTACGATTTTGTTTTTAAATCGCGGTTTTAAATAAATGTTAGCAAGTGTTACAAGGAGACATGTTGACATCACGGCAATTATAAAACTGGTAAGAGAAGAAAATGATCTGAGCACATGATGGCGATCGCCACACTTGTTTTTTTTTTACATTTACACCAGTCATCACTAAAATGTGTGGTGAACTTGGAATGGAATGGATGCTTAATAAAGAGAATGTCGAATTGTTGGAGTTATGTTTTTAAAGTAAAAAAAAAAAAACTAATTAATGAGTCAATCGTTTTTGCCATATGGCCTTTTGCCATATGAACCGAATCAGGCCTAAACACAATTTTTGTTTGGTTCGAAACAGCTTAAAGCATTTGACTGAGTAATTTCAGAAATCGCGTTGAAGGTATTCGCTTGGGTGGCTCGTTAATGTGCGATTTAACGGACGTTTCCCGTCTTAAGCATGTGATGAGACTAATGATCTCTGTAGTGGAGTTGACCGTTATATATTTCACCCTTTAAAAAAGATGGAATGTGCTAAAATCTAGACTTTTTTTTTTTTCCGCTCCGTTTGCTGCTTTAGATCAATTAAGGCACCTAGTTTTAGTTGAGCAATTTACGCTGTTTGTCCACTCCGTTTTAGGGAACAAAAAGGTTCTTTATCTTTCCGGTTAACGAACAAATGACTTTCCTCTCTAGGCTTTTTCGCAAACAGCAATTAGTTTTAAACCACACCATTTTTCAGCAAGAAAAAAAGTTGCCGTTATTTGTTCAACTTTACCCGTTCAAATCAGGTCTAAATTACCACTGATTAAGATTAGTTTTCTCCTTTAGATCCGTGCCAGCTAATTTGCATCTGCAGCATGTAGATTAAAGGGGCCATTTAAAATATTTTCCTCCAGCATTGTATCGTGCCCGCTGTGAGAAGCGAGGGATCTGGATTTGGCGCCCTGCTCCAGGTGCAGGCTCTTCTGCATTGGCACAGCCGTGTGCCCCTCTCTCCCCAGTGCCTTGGCAGAACGGATAGCAGTCCTCCTGACAGCTGCCGCTTCCCAAGGGCTGATGGACTATTAATACTTTGGCTAATTTGATCAATCCATTCAGATTTGCCTTGTCCTGCTCCGTTGTGGCAGAGCTTTGATTAAGATGCACATGGCCACCGGCGCCATTTTCTGCGCATATTGTACCCCGGGGAGCAGTGCAGAGCGTGCGTGAACTACCGTGCCTGGGATATCAGCACGCTTACGAGCTTAAATGCTTTTATGGACAAATGATCAGCTATGGCTGCTTAGATGCGCAATGAAAGCGTTTCAAGTAAAATGTCTCGGAGATGTTTAGGGCCTTTTGATGTCGCACTGCGTGTCTTGATATTGATAAATGCTTTATTATAACGGCCTGAAGTTTTTGTAGAGATCATTGCTCGACCCGTTTATCATTTTCCTCCTGTTTAAGTCTCAATGCTCGCTTTGACCTGAGGATGGCAGTACTACATAAGCTTTGACTTTGAAGTCATTAGCTCCGTTCCACTTGTGTTACAGAGCGTAACGTGCTCATGCGTGAAGATGATGCTTTGTAGTAAATACTGAGTGAATGTACTGAATATTTTCTCTTAACTTGCGAGAGGAGGCATTTAGTAGTAATAGCGGTCTAGATTTAAAACGTGTAGCTTGTTAATGATTTGCTCTTCAGCATGTACACATTTGAGCTGGTTGGATCTCTAATTTGCTCTGACGACTGTCATGTATTTCTAGGTCTCGAGCCCATAATGTTTGTGACGTTCAGCATCACTTAACTGATCTGTTGTGATTTGCTTCTGGTTATGCATCATCTCATCTCACATTAGGCCAACTACATTGCCATCTGGAATAATAAAGCTTGCGTGTGAGCGTACACATGCCCTTGTGACTGCTGCTGCTGTCGATGGCACAGCCATAGGGATCTTACCCAAGCACCGTACACGCCATGCACTCCAGCTTTCGTTTTCTCACTTGGTCAACGCAACTGGCATGTCAAGTGTACCGCAGCTAAACCACCCAAGCTTCAGTGACGCTGGTGTTTCCAGCATCGAGGAATTGATCCAGCAGTTAATGATGTTTGTGAAATTAACCAAGGGGGAGATGAGTGGATAGCTGATCCAGAATCAGTTGAAGATGGATGGTAGATTACACAACTCACTGGTCTAGAGTGTGTAATGTTGTAAAATCATATGAAAATAATCATTACTGTTTGTTTAAACGCACTCCAAACCTGTGACTTTTCTTTTTGTAACTGTATGATGAGACTCCAGTGACATTTGCTGTATGGACAAAAATAGTTAATGGAAACCTCCTTCAAAATATGTTCTAGTCTCGGGGACCAATGGAACCAGTCACACAATCATAAGGGAACTTTCTTGTTTTGTTACAAGCATCTTGTTGGATGGTTTTTGGGTCAAATTGAATAGGAGGAAAATGCCATTTTCCAAAAAACAAGCCAACCTAGATAACCTCTCAATGATAAAACCACATAGGCTCATTGGAAAAAAAAAGTGCCTGTGAAAAGTTCTGCAAAATTACGTTACTTGCGTGGTTCATGCCACTTTCAAAGTGTCAAAGTATCAGTTTACAAATGAATCGCCATGGTAAAAGTGTTTGAGGTCATTAAATAGTATTGTGCAAGGACCTATGCTAGGATTTGTCTTTATTAAATAATCTGCACCTATACAGTAATCCCTCGATTATCGCAGGAGTTAGGTTACAGGCACCCCCACATAGCCGAAAAACTGCGAAGCAGATATAGAACACCGATATAGGTAGATGTATAAGTAGATATAGGGATACTGAATGCTACTTGAAAGAGATCATGCGGTCGGACAGCCAATTAGGAGCCAGGATACTGATCAGTGTGCTCTGATTGGTACTGTCTCCTCTACCGGCCAATGGCGTGCCTTGTACGAAATCGCATGGAGAAGATATGCTATCCTGAGTTTCATTTTCTATAGAGACGTGATTTTATGTACCGCATCTTTTTAACGACAGATGTATCTGCCCTCAGAAACTCGCGATATAGATTTACATGTAATACATCTATAAATCCGCGATGTACAGAGTGTGCGATAGGTGAACCACGATATCGCAAGGATTACTACAATCATAATTTGTGTGTTTTACATAAAAAAAGCTGCAGGTAACATTTTAAGGAAACAAGACTCAATAGAAAAACTCTGAAATTACTTTTTAACGATGTAGTTATATTTTAAGTAACGTTACTATTTGCTAGCATTTTACTAGCAATTTCTGAGTGAAAACAGTTTCAAAGGAAGCCTACACTTTTTCTCCACCATTGTAAATGCAAATTTTGTTCCTGATGTTGAGTAGTTCTCACTTGATTTTCCTAATGCTCAATCTTTGGCCTCTAATGTCGTTGTGTTTACATTCTAGGAAATCGACGAAGCCTGTAAACGAATCAAACGTGAGATTGATGATCTCGGCCCCGAGGTTGGCGACATCAAAATCATTCCCCTCTACTCTACGCTGCCACCGCAGCAGCAGCAGAGGATCTTTGAGCCGCCTCCACCCCGCAAACCAAGCGGCGCCATCGGCAGGAAGGTAAGCTCCATCGCGCGTGTATCTGATGTTGGGTTTTAAGCTGCTGCAAACAAAGCGTGTTCATGAAAGCTATTGCTTTTACTCCCTCTAATGTGGTTTCCTTTGAGATATTTTGAATCTTTGATACAATATTCACAAACAGAAGTGTGGGATAGTATTAATCCTAATATTAAGTAACGACCTTAAAATGCAAGCATATATTACCCAAGACTTTCATTCATCTTTGAAATGCAATAAAGATCAACGTTCTGTGAATTTGTGTGCATGCAATGAATGTCCGTTTTAAGCAAATCTTCCATGCATCAAGAAGTCGTGAATGAAAGTCTAATAAATATGGAGCAACACGAGGAGGGTAAATGACTTTCATTTTTGGGTCAACTACCTCTTTCGCTTTGGTCAGTGGAATATTGTATCCAACAATAGATATTCGTATTGCCGTAGTAGCCTTTTCAGTCCATTTAAAGAAAGAAAATGAGTCGTCTGTAGACGGCGGAGCAAGGAATGGTGGAAGTTTGCTTTTCTTTCCTCCCCTTCCATCTTTAGCGTTGGTAAAGCAATGACTCATAACATATGCTGCTTTTGTCAGCAAATGATTCTTTGCTCTAATTTTGGAAAGGAAGTTTAGTCATCCTTCCATCATTCGAAAAGTGTTAGAGCAATAAAACAAATGTTTGTCTCTTTGGACCGTTTGCATTCGCTCCCGTCTGTCTCCTGATGGAAATTTGGTCATTTGCCATTTTTGGCATGTTGGCTTTGAAAGAATGAGATTGACTGTAGATGTTTTATCAGAGCTCATCCATTGTAAGCGTTTCATCATCTGTCATCCTTTGCTCTTAGCAGGAGGTTGTGCAGACGCAATCGTCCTTTTGTTTTCTCTATTCCCGTTTCACTTCTCTCACCAACCCTGACGATTACAGTGTGGAAAGCACCTGGACGTCTGCGTGACTGGCCAAAGATCTGACAGAATATCACAACTGATCATCGGCTATGAGTTTGCAAACATTTAGCTGAACATCTGATGAGGACTTGATTAATGAGTCATCGCACAAGCTTCCCCTACAGAAACCGCTCCGCTTGTCATTATCGCTGGCAAAGATTACTGATGTCCTAATGAACGAACGCAAACGTTCACTGATCCGGAAATTTCCTTTTCGTGTTCCTTCAACTTGATGGCTGTATTTGTAGCCGTAGCCGACGCGAAGTCTTTGCAGCTCCACGCCTGGTTTGTGTTTTGATGTACCGAACAGCTTCAGATATCAAGTATCTGCCTCGTCCATTCCTCTCCACGAGGGCATCGTGTCATTTCGTGTCTCCCCTGACCACTTCCATGTTTAAAGAGGCTCTGGGTTTCTCTGAGGTTTGATTTCTCGTAAGCCTGTGCATAAGCTGTTTCATAAGTTCAAATATTCTCCACTGTTTGCCTGCTCTGTTCCAGAGAAAATGAAAGTGAACATGGATTCACAGGGGCTGCTGTGAATATCCAGCAAACCCCTGTGATGTTAGGAACTGCTTGTTCAGAAACAACCTAAAAACAAATGATTTTCTTAGCTAAGAATTTTTTTTTTTTTGTCAAAAGGTTAACCCTCCACCGAGAAGAACTGTGAGATTCAAAGAACACCACAAATGTCTGATTTTAAACTAGTTTAAAACTAGATAAAAGTGGGCTGACAAACAGGAGAAACTGTGCAACGGCTTTTTAATCTTCAAAATCGCCATTTACCGTTGATTTTACTGTAGCATCACTAACCGTACCATGGTATTGTGGCAAAAATGTGGGATATTCATATTGAATTTAATTGTTATTAATGTAGACGTGTTATGTTTTAAAGAGCATTTTAATATTTTATTTTCGCTTAAGCTATAGCATTTGTGCATTTATGCTGAATGTATTTAGATTGCTACTTTTCATATAAATACAATATAAACCATGTAATTGCATTATTATTAGCTATGTTAGTGAGGTGTTTTGTGAAGGTTTAACTGGTTATCACGATCTAAATTTATGCTACTATGGATGACCAATGGTTAATAACTCACTCGCAGAATATTTAAATTTTGCCATATAAAAATGAGGTTGTTACGATTTTTAAAGATGTTACTGTTTTTGTTTACTGAACAAATTTACATCGGCATCCTAATTCAAGCTGCTGCTACTACTGTCAACTCAAACTACTGTCAAGTGTGCATTTCTAAGAGACAAAACATTGCATTATTATTAATATTGCAGTCTGCTCTGCAAACTGAAACGGTCACATAGGACTGTCCACTCGGGAAGATAGTAGCACACTCAAAAGGCCTCGGGATTTTTTCCAGTTCCTTTTAAATCAAGGAAGCACCCTCGTGATGTGTGACATCAGAATCTGAAAGAGTTGCTGTCCCAGGCCGACTCGAGCAGGCAGCTGATCGTGTGCGCTGTACTGGTCCATCTTACGGATGCATCTTGTATTAGTGTATGCTCGGGTGTACCCATTTGTTTTACTTACAGCGTTGTGGTGGCCTGCTCACAACACAACAGCCCTCAGTGCCCTGCAGGAACCTTTAGAGCAATGTTTCCCAATCCTGTTTCTGGAGGCACACCAACACTACAGATGTTCTAACTCTTACTAATCATACACTCCGGATTCAACTCAAAAGCTTGTTAGACCAGAAATACATGGGTCAGATAAAGGAGACATCCAAAATGTGTACTGTTGGTGTGCCTCCAGGAACAGGGTTGGGAAACACTGATTTAGAGCACAAATTGAGAAGTAATTCCTTGGTTTTCCAAAATCAACAGCAGCAACATTCGCAGCACTATCGTGTACAACAACCATTACATTGGTCATGGATAGCTCAAACTTCTCAGCTGCTTATTCTACCCATGTAGCAATATTTTCAGCTGTATGCCGATCTTCAAGTGACATGCTGGTCAAAGTTGTATTAAGCTCCCAGACTTTATTTATGAAGTGGCAGGTCACACCTAAGTATATACTGGTCCGTGCATCTTTGTTGAGAGCGAGTTATTATTTTTTACTTCATTGAGTAAAGCTTTCACTCTCTCAATTCTCCTCACATTTCATTTCCATCAACTTACTCTCATGTCCTTGACTATCTTGTTGAATGCTATTGTTAAATGATTCTTGCACACAGCTGTGTCTCTTCATGAGAAATAAATAATAACATCAGTAAAAAATTTAAACATGAAATCTAACACAATATATCAGTTGTATTTCAAAGAGGGCAGTGTCTATATATTATTTTTTACATGGAATCTATGAATAATGTAATTGAATTTCAGATAATTTTGAATTTTATTGGATTTTAGTTCATAATTTTATAATTAAATATATGAACACTAGAAGGATTTTTAACTAATGATACTATTCATCATAAAATTTAAGATGTATAATCTGTTAATTACTGTAGTATGATTTTGGCTTGTGCCCATAGTAAATGAAAATGCATTTGCAAGGTTCACACATACAGTGATCCCTCGTTTATCGTGGTTAATGTGGACCGGAAACCCCCTGTGATGGGTGAAAATCCACGAAGTAGCCCCCCCCCCCCCCAGGAATTCCGTATATGCGTGTGTGTAGATACCAGAATGTTTATTTATACTTTATATATTAAATCTGTTTAATTATAAAACCTTAATATTATACATTTACTCTCTCTCATATGATACGTATTATGGTGTTCTACACTCATCAATGACAGTAGTATTTTGAGACTCCAGTAATGACAACGATGACAGAACTGTGCGGTTCGATGAATGTGATGATGGTGTTATTGCACTGGTATAATGAGGCCTTTAAATCAGTTCGGGAAGCGTCTCCTCGTCAGATATCGGCGCTAAATCGTCAACATTTGCTTCTGAGAGAGAAGAGGCTTCCACTCCACTCGCGCTCTCATTGGTCGATCTTGCGCCGGGAACCAATCACGTGTCTTGTCTGAGTGCCCGTTGGCGTGTACAAAGCCTCTGAGAGAGTTTCTCTCTGTCTGGCATTCTGGGAAACCGTTTCTCTCACATCACGATGAAACAACGCTGCTTTCCGCAATACCGCTGTCGATATGGCGGTATTTTTTTATTTTTATTTTTATGTTTAGATTAATATCTTTTTTTAAATCCGCGATGCACTGAGCCGCGAAACTTGAACTGCGAAGTGGCGAGGGATTACTGTATTAGCTTACAGCGTAGTGTTAATGTAAATATTTTGAAAGTCTACATTTGCCAGTGTTAAGTAGTCGTTCATATGTAATGAAAGTGTTGGTGCCAGGCTAAAGTTGAAGGTAAATGTTAAAGTACACTAACCTAATAAAATTAATTGTGCTGTTATCGATTAACATTAGCATGATAGGACATACTAGACATTGGGTTCTTGACTGAAACACCGCAGGTAAGAACGCAACAACGACTCCTAGAACTCACTGTAACACATACTTGGACGGCTGGCTCGTCGTTTTGAGGTCGGAGAGTTGCAGGATGTTTTCTTTTAAGGTGCTTGAGCATAGCATTTGTTCTCGCGTGGTATACCACTTCAGCAGATTGAACAAAGCACTGTTTTGTTTGGCCTTTGTTTAAATTATTCCCACAGCTTTGACGGTCGTGGTCTGCCACCATTACTCGAGATAAATGTAATGCATTTCATGCACGTTGATGTAATCGATTACATTGTTGCAGCCCTAATTGAAATGAGATGGTTAATTATTACCTATAACTTAATTTTTTTTCCTGTTTGTGGTTATTGCTCCTTGAGTGAAGCAACACACATTATGGTTATGTAGCCCTATATAGCCTAAATTAAGTTGTCAATTGTTCAAGGTTTGTTGCATTAGGTTATTTTACAAAGTAATTTGAACAAGCAGCAAAAAATAATTTGTGCATAGTCTTACATTTATTTGACTTTACTGGCACCTTGTTTTTCTGTCCTTCAGTGGCAGCAGTACATGAGGATCGGCTCAGATTACCTTGTAAAAATGTCAACTCTTCACACCCTCTGGCATTTATTAAACACAATGCATATAAGCCACTTTTGGCAGATACGGGGCGCGTGTGTGGATATTGAGATCCTCACCTGTGCAGTCACATCCTCCAGGACAAATCCAACAGCCCTATTGCGCTGCTGATGCATGGATTTATTAGATGGGGTTTAACTTCATGTGACTTATCAGTCACATGTATGGAAATCGAGGACTCTGGCAAATTTCAGCTGCAACATTCTTGTTGATCCTTGAGTTAATTGGGATGTGGAAAGATCTCCCTTGTGCTGACTGTAGGAGTGGAGGGTTTTGGAAGAATTAAGGAGATGGTGAGGTTGGTGTGTGTTAACCACCTAAAACGCCCCTTAATAAATACCTGTTTTTACCAACTCTTGCTTGTTAATAACTGTACCTGGTCTTCCTCCAGTTTAGACCCTTCCAATATGATGGAGACCATGTTCACCCATACCTTATCGTGTATTATGTCACTCTTATGCATTGTGATAAAGCATTATCTGTTGTAAGTCCATTGGTTTTAAAGGTTGTCAATACAGCCCAGTAATGATGAATTTTGAATGATCTTCCCTTCATGCTGCTTAAAAACCCTGAGGCACCATTGAATTGTGCTATTGCTGACAAAATGTCTCTTTAGCTCAATATAGAAGCAGGCAAACGGGAACCATCTCGGTCAGTTTGCAATTGCCATGGTTTCCATAGTCACTTTTAATTCAGTGTGATTGAGGGCAGGGTTTCCCTTATTGTGAAAAAGAAATCTGAGCGACTGTCTGGTCCTTTCATAACTGTTTAAAGAGAATTTCTTCTAAGATAAAACCGTCAGCATGTTTATAGCTAATTGCATGAATAGCAGCACATCCGATTTAATGGCACTGCAAAAATGCACTTGTTAAAGCATTTATGACCGTTTGCAAACTTACACTAGCAGTCATGTTTGGGATAATTAAGATTTCTTTAATGCTTTGAAATAAGGCTGATGTTCACCAAGGCTGAATTTATTTGATCAACAAAAACCAAACCAATAATAACAGTAATATTGATGAGCTTTCCTGTAGCTCAAGCAGTAGAGGGTTTGGTGCTTTCAACGCCAAGGTCATGGGTTCGATTGCCAGGGAAAGCAAGAACTGATTAGAATGTCCATGTGTTCCTTGAATGCAATGTAAGTCGCTTTGGATAAAAGCTTTTGCCAAATGCATGCATGAATGTAATATTGCCAAATATTATGACAATTTCATGAAGCTTAATAAAATTACCTACATTTATTTGCGATACTCTTCAATATCGCATGATCAAGAAACGATGAAAACCGCTTAATATTTTTGAGAATTAATACTGTAATCCCTCGTCACTTCGCGGTTCAAGTTTCGCGGCCTCGGTGCATCGCGGCTTTTTCAAAAATATTCATTGAAAAATAAAAATTCAAAAATACCACCATATCAGCAGCCGTATTGCGGAAAGCAGCGTTGATTCATTGTGATGTGAGAGAAACGGTTTCCCAGGATCTCAGACAAAGAGAGAAACTCTGAGGCTTTGAACACACCCACGGGCACTTAGACAAGACACGTGATTGGTTCCTGGCACGAGATCTACCAATGAGAGCATGAGTGGAGTGGGAGCCTCTTCGCCTCTCATAATCCTACTTCGTGGATTTCCAGTCTACATTAACTGCGATAAATGAGGGATCACTGTATAATCCTTATATTCAAGAACACATTCAATTGACCCGAAGTGTCAGTGAACCCATTTATAGTATTGCAAGTAAAAAAATAAAAAAAGGTTTTCGGCATTAGTAATAAATGCTTTTCGAGTGGGGTTATGACGCTGAAAATTCCTCCCTGAATGCATTGCTTTTTAAAAGGTTAAATTCGAGAACGGTTGTTTTAAATTAATATTTAACATGGTTTTTGTTTTAACGTAATTTTGCTTAAATACATCCTTGGTGTATAAAAGAGACTTTATTGTTGCAGTCAGTGACCAGTAGGTATGTGGTGCATGTGTCTACCTTAAGGTATTTTACCAAAAATGAACATTGAATGAGAGGCTCATTCGAGAGAATTGAAATCGCACTTATTCAAGTGAAATGTTGGTGGTATTAGCCTTGTTCAGTCTGCCCGCCAACTTTTTTCCAGACCACTTGCGCATGGATCATTGCCTCCTAAAAGATGCAATTTCTCAACACCTCATGGTTCAATGAGTATGACTAAGTACTTGTAATGCATTTAGTGTTTTTGCTCTGAAATTCATTCCATTGGTGCTCACCTTTCGATAATTTCCATGGCTACCACTCTGGAATATATTTCATTTCAATGGTCTTTCCCAGGTGGCCCTATTTTCTGAAAGGATGCAGACTGGTTAGGAGCCTTCATTTCTTTTTATCGTATGTCTGGAGCACTCCGGACCCCGCTGTCATTCAGTGGTCTGTTAGGAGCACGCTCTGTGGGCATTGGGTCGTGGCCCCCAGTCTCCAGACTCCAGATGGCCTTTTTTCAGTAAATTCACCCTGCCTTTCTATGAATATATAGGTAGATGATTCTTTTCAGCAGCTGAATTACATCAGGTCAAAGGCTCCATGAATGGAGTAAAAAAAGAAAGAAGAAACCAAACAGAGCATTTTGTGGCTAGAGAGAAATCCACTTATAAAAGTAGGGTTTAAGTGCCTGGAAGGCTGAATTGCATGAAATATAAGCTTTATCTACATTATTTGTTTTCTGTTATTAATAGAGGCAGGAAAGTTTTATGAAACTCAATTTACATTTAGCAAATTTACAGAGCAAAACCTTCTTTAGTGGAGCTTTCTAAAGCAAGCTCTCATAGTACTATTGCTCCCACTAAGGGTTACGCTTTTAAATAGCCATCTAATCCACTGCTTGCATGCGAGCAGCATTCAAAACTATTGTTTTCTATGAATGTGCGCCGCCTTTTGTCATCCATCGACAAAATCCTTCTGCAGCTCCGGGGACAGATTTTTTCCTGGGCCAATCACATAGTTTTGAATTAAACAGAAAAACCTTCTAAAATTATAGAGACTTTGCTTGACTCAGATTGCTGTTTCTCGTGCTGTGATGCATGACACTCCCATTTGGCTTTTTAATTTTGTTTTTTAATAAATGTGTGACCGTAAGCCACCCTTACTTATACAATGTTATAAAGCTCTTCCGTCTTCTTGGACGCTGTCATCTGAAGTCTCTAGCTCAAAGATGATTCAATGTCACTATACCACACATGATGAAGGCCACCTGTACTGTAAAGGGACGGAGAGAGTGAAGGAGCGAGATGTGGCATTAATAATACAGTTTCTTCGAGGTGGGCTTCTCCAGGGAGTGGAAGATGGCTGCGTGCTGTGCACAGACATGTATCTTTGCCGCCAAAAAGAGCAGTACTAATGTGTCTGGACGGGTTGCTCGGCGGAAAGCAGTCCGGCTCAGCCAGTACACTCCCGATTTGACTTGATTGCAGCAACTGTTGCCTTACTCCCCTGTTGGGTTGTATTAGTCTTCCAGTTTGCGACAGCTCACTGAAGTGTCTTTAAGGATTTAATTCCTACAGATTTTTCCCCCTTCCTTTTTTTCCATCCCTTTGCAGTTACCACGTAACTTCTTTTTCCTTTTAATTTGATTTTAATTGAATTATTATTATTTTGCCTTGAGCAGTGCAGAACAGTCTCATCACTAATGAAATGTACTATAAAGAGCTACCCCGCTTTGTATAGAGTTGTTAGAAATTTGAATAAACCCGTTATGTCAAGTATTCAACTAGTCCCACTCCAGTTTTCCAACTCTCAAATTGTTACTTGAGTAAAGTGATATTTAAAGCTATCACTAACTATTGTTTTGGTAATGGAGTAATCGAATATAGTAATGCCTCGAGATACGAGCATAATCCGTTCCAGGGCAGAGCTCGCAACTCGAATTTCTCATATCTAGAATCATGTTTTCCCATATGAAATAATAGAAAACATTAATCCGTTCCTGAGCCGTAACTACCAATAATAATAAAAAAATATTCTGTTTAGACACGCACACATTCACACACAATTATTGTACATGTATACATTTGGTTATATATTAATGTGGTTTTTACAGACAGTAGCTGCATGTGCGAAGGAGGGAGGGGGGAAGAGGGTTGGTACGCAGACACTTGATTCCGTATCGTACCTCACACGAACACTACGTAAACTTAAATTAACAACTGATCTTCGCTTGTTTTTTTTAAACTTCTATTTTCTAAGATTGTTTTGCATTTTTCGATTTTTCTTCCCTTTTTTCGCCGCAGACCTTTTAACGAAATGCCAATCGAGGGAGATTTGTTCTGTCTTTGTTTCATCCTCCTCGCTACTGCTGAGCTCTTGCAACACTTGCGCATGTTCCATCATCTGCAGCTCGATCAACTCAGTCGACAGTTCCTCTTGATGCTCCTGCTGCTAGATGACTCATGCGGGCATAGTGCTCATATTTATCCACAATTTCATGCTTCATTTCCATCGTCATCATGCGTTTCTTCTCACTCACTTTCTTAGAACTCATCGCTATTATGAAGAATGCACAAAATAGAGAGAAAATTAGCTACTCTCGGGCGTATGGGCGCGGGCGTTCTGTATGACTTCCATACAGGAGTCAGCGAACATGAACGTGCATCGGCGTCATTACGCATGCTTGTATCGCGAATATTTACTCGTATCTAGAAGAAACGAGCAAGCCTTCGGGCAGATTTTATCTTAGAATACATGTAGAGACGAGGTATTACTGTATTTTTATTGCAATGAAGATGGACCAAAGCAATCCATAGCCTTTTAAAATGCATGTATATCAATAGGTGCAGATTGTTATAATCAACCCAAGCTCTCCTTATATGCAGAGATGTTTGAGACTCGCTGTGTGTTTGTGAATGATAACCGTTTGGCTGGAGCAACATTTACTGTGAGCTGTGCATGTAAAATAAAACGCAAGCATATATTAAACCCCCACGGCATGTATTTATTTAATTGAATCACAGCCTTTATGAATTCACAATAGCACTGTGAATATTGTGCAGCCTTAAACTGTCTAATAATGCTTTTCAAGATTTTTGTTTGTGGAATGCGCCACTTCCACTGGAATGAGTGAACTAATATAATCGTGGCAGCTGTAAGTGATATTATTCTTAAGTATGATGGAAAAACCTAAATGTGTAGAGTGCAGAAATGTTGTGCAGACATAAGTGTGGGCTCTTTTGTTCGTTCGTTCCTTAGCAGAGGTCTAAAAATCAGAACACCATAGCAACCACAATGTGCTAAAACCTCACAGAACATCCCAGAAACATAGCAACCTCTCTTTTATGCCATGCAAGTGAAAAACACTTAGCAATGTTCTAAAACCCACTAAGTGCGTTTATAAAAACAAACCACCCAAGTTCCATTGTGGCAGTGAGTTTTAGCTTGGGCATTTTCTTCATAAATGTCAATTTTCTTGCTGCTTTTTAAGTGTTTAAATCATCCAGGTCATTTTAAAGTGTCTAGTACGACTTGTCAAAAAGCAGCTGGTTTTTGACAAGCTGTCTGGTCAGTTTGATCTCAATCTTGACTCTCTCTCATAGGTTGTGGTTTCTACAAACATCGCTGAGACGTCCCTGACCATCGATGGTGTGGTGTTTGTAATTGATCCTGGCTTTGCCAAGCAAAAGGTTAGTCTTCTCTTCTCTGCCTCACTTGTCTAATCTCACCCCATCATCTGTTTCTCTTGCCTCTGAAATCCCCAGATAAACCCAGTGGCGGGGCTCTGACAGCGACTCGAGATGGAAAAGCTAGTTATTTATTCTGCTGACATTTCCCTAGCCCAGCTGCTGCTGTCATACATGTAGTCCAGTCAGAGATGAAGGATGGCTTCGCTTTGGCATATTGCTGTGGTGCAATGGTGTGCATTTATTATTCACACAGCTCTTTTTTTCATCGCACAGGTGTACAACCCTCGTATTCGAGTCGAGTCGCTGCTCGTAACAGCTATTAGTAAGGCTTCGGCCCAGCAAAGAGCCGGTCGTGCTGGACGTACGCGCCCGGGAAAGTGCTTCCGTCTTTACACCGAGAAGGCCTACAAGACTGAGATGCAGGTTTGTGTAACGGATCATTACTGCTGGAGGCATCTGGGAAGCGATTTGATTATATGCCACTGTGTTGGTTGGGTCATTTGTTGATCACACAGCAGATGGACTCAGTGGTGAAGTCAAGACCCTGGTTCCTTCACAAGTCTTTTGTACTTCTAGTCTCCTTTTTGTACACACTGCATTGAAAATATTTCCTCAGGAGCAGCAACTTGAGGGTATTAATGGAGAACATCAGCTAATTTGTTTTCCTGTTTCTTTGTTTATCCTCATTTCTCCTATCAGGACAACACGTACCCTGAGATTCTCAGGTCGAATTTGGGCTCTGTGGTGCTACAGCTCAAGAAGCTTGGTATCGATGACCTAGTGCACTTTGACTTCATGGACCCACCAGGTATAGAATAAAGTTTTGAGTTTGTTCCTCAGATTCTAGAAAAGGGTTCAGTGTTATGGGACAGCACACTTTCTCACAGAAACGGGGCAGTAAATTAAAGTGTAGTTAGTGACTATATAAACCTATACAGTAATACCTCGGTTTACGAGTTTAATTCGTTCCAAGAGTGAGCTCGTAACTCAAGATGCTTGTACACCAAAACAATTTTCCCCATAAGAATGCACTAAAAATCACTCAATTTGTTCCACACAACCATAAATTTCAATTGTACATTTTTTGTTTTTTACTCTATTAATTAGTAAAAATTATAACCATTAAGATCTCATATAAATACTAATTAATAGTTGACAATTAAACTAAAAGTACTTGACAATTTATTTTAACGCGCACTTTAGCTGTGAGTAGCGTCGCTGCTGGCGTGAAGGAGACGAGAGGAGGGAGTTACTGCTTACAGGGAGAACTTCATCCCTTCTTTCTTACTCATCTTGAGGTCGTTGTCTATATGCTGTACTGTACGTATATATTTCACTACGTGAACAATAGCAATCAAAATTAATGATAACAACACGAGATAAAACCGCTGTAAATCACTTATAAAAGTATCACTGTGGTGAATGATGCAACTAAACCGAGCGACACTGAAAGAATGAACGAGTGAAGGGGTGATAGGTTTGAGAGAGGCTGTCGTTAGGATGTTTCCAGTAAAAATGTGCGCGAAGATGTTGAGCGTTAGGACTTTTCCACAAAAAAATGCGTGTGGGCGAGGGAACATTTCTCTCACTCCGATATAATGCTCGTACACCGATTTGTTCGTATACAAAATCACTCGTAAACCGAGGTATTACTGTATAACAGTGAGTTTAGTCTCTCTCACACAATTGTGTATATATATATTTTTATTACAGTATTTAAAAGCTTAAATCGTTAATGTTTTTGATGCTGATCCTAATATAGGTCTTTTAAAGTTCCTAGGGTAGCATAGCTTATGTATTTATTAACCTGTATTGAGTAATTATGGGATTAGATGCACACGAGGCCAAATTAAAACCGCAGGAATTTGTAGCGCTGGATGACGCTGATGGAAGCCATTTTCCTGGTGACATTTGCCAAATTCTCATACTTTCCTTACCTTAATGGTACTTCCAGCTTTTTCTCTTATTGATTTGCCTTCATTTAACACGTCGCAAGTTCCCTGCTATAGTTTATTTCTGATGTGGTGTCCACGGTGTGTAAATTACTTTTCTAGGCGGGCTCGCTGCATGGCATCTATACTTGATTATTGGCCAAAACGGATTACTTGTCTTAGCACAAGTAATGCTACATCCTTTCGAAATAAATAGGAAAAAGTGTGTCTGATATACGAGATCAATACTTGCTCATAATAACAAACTGACCAATGCACTTTTAAATAAAGTTTTCCTGACTCATTGATAAAGACAGCCACAGTCTTTCATTCTATTCAGCAAACTCCTCCAAACCTTAGCCAATGCTAATTTTTAGTTAACATGCAACTGGTCATTAGAGCCAAACTCTCTAGAGCCAAAGGTCAGTAATTGAATTTGTTGGTGTGTGACCAGTGTTGATGCATTAAGTAGAGGTTCCTCCCTGTAATTGAATTAGTGGCGCTTCTGTTTGGAACTGCTTGCATGTCAGATGAAAAATTAGCCCCCTTTGTCTTAAATTAAAAGTTAGTTGTTGTCGACAGCCGCAATGTTTTTACTGCAAACCAATGGCTTCTGTTTGCCTCTCATGTCCCTTTTATTTACAACATGACGGGTGGGGCCAGTCGCCTCGTACCTCAAGCACTGTCAGTAGCCCCACTGAGCTTCCTTAACATGAGCCTTAATACGCCTCCATAGAACCCCACCATTTCACTAGCCGGATCGCAAAATGAGCATGACAATGTTTGGTCTATACTTGAAGACCAATAATATTATTATTAATTGTTAAAGCAACGGTAATTTATTCATTTGTCACATAAATCGTGCTGAATCAAACTGCTATTTTCCATTTCACATAAAAAGAGAATTAAATATATTTGTGATCACAGTAATCCACAAAACGACTCCATTTAATGCTTTTAAGTCCGAAGGTTTATGCATTTAGAAAAATATAGATATATGTTTACATCACATTTCTTTAGAAAGAGTAAGCATTTCTTTTAGTTTACCATGTGCGATCTGAGGAAGTTTGAGCAATCTCTCACAACTCACTATACTGTTGTCCTTTCGGGTAGAGCAACAGATGGAGCTCACGAACAGAAAACGGTAGTTATGACTTATACTAGTTAACTGGAGTGCATTTTTTTTTTATAACGGGTATTTATGCGGATGCATTAGTCCACTGTCTAGAAATGTACAGAAGGGACAGATAAAACCTGAAACTAAATAAATGCACTATACTCAAATATACTCAAACTATAATCAAATATGATTTGTCTACATGCTTCAAGCCGTCTCTGGGCTAATGCTTTTTGGTTGTTCCTTTTGAACATTCTGTTGAGTAACACATACATTACAACTTATTCTAACCCTACCAGTCTACTAATCTTGTACAAACACTAAAAGTCCGCCTGTAGTCAATTTTCGTCTTTGATCTCTAAAATGACATTTAAAAGTTTGTCATGTGAATGAAATTGCTTGAATATAACTCTACACCCTTGATTTATTTAGTGTTTGTGGAACCATGAATGTGCAAATTAGCCCTGCCTCCACTTGCTCAAGTTACTGTATAAAATGCTACACACAGGTATCGCTCTTTACATTGTTAATAAACTATGTTATATATCATAACTGTGATGATTATCATTTTGCTTGACTGTTCATACAGCTAATGTGTTGCTAAGGTTACGCAAACCATATTCCCGTTCGCCATTTCAGTTTGCTTTAAATCAGCATCCTTAGATCCGCTTTGAAAACTTAGAACGTCAGCAGAGAAAAGCAAATAGTTCATCATAACTTAATAATATACATAATATCCATACATGAGATAATCTGGCTTCTCTTGAGACTCCTGTTTCACAGAATAGTAATAAAATGCTAAAGCCTGCTTGCATGTTGACATGATTGGCTACAAGGTAGTTTGTTTTTAAAGATGCACCAGTGATTTCAAACCATGTTTTTGTCTTTTTTTCCACTGCAGTTTTAGGAGAAAACACTTGACTTATGAATTTACTCATGGATTTTCTAAAAGCATATTAAAACACTACATAGACATACAAACCGCATTAAAACTTGAACTTTACCACAGTGTTTAAAGGAGTTAAGGGCCAGTCACACAGCGAAAACGCATGAATCACGCACGTGTGCGTCGAATGTTTTTGGAATACTTTGGTCAATTTCTCGACACACAAGCACGCACAAACGCAATCTGTGCGTGATTTTTGAGTGATTCGTGCGTGATCAGCTGTGTGACTGGCCCTTTAGGTGATGTAGGTGTTACTTATAGTCAATATAATGGGTAAAGGGACTATGAAAATAAAGTGGTACAGTCTCTGGTATTTTCCATATCAGTATTTTTCGCAATTCGCATAAGTAGCCTTTTGCGTAGCATATAAATATACACTGTTCAAACATTTTTAGGGAACACTTCAAATCATCACAGTATAACAGAAAGTCCATTAAACTTCAGAGATAAATTAGAACACTTAAGTGTTTGGAAATCAGTTTCACCTGCTTTGTTGCAAATGAAGGTGGCAACAGGTGCACTGGAGAGGTAACCGCAAGACGAACCCCCAAAAGAGATTTTGTAGCATATGGCTATAGACCAGGGGTGGGCAAACTATTTGTCTCGCAGGCCACAATGGTTTCTTAACATTGACAGAGGGGCCGGTGTGAAGGTCGTACCTGTGCATTTACTTAGAAGAAATCCTAGAAAACCTGTAAAAAGTATAGTTTGGTCTTAAATCACTCGACTGGGACACGTGAAATTACAACAAAACAATATTAATACAATTTAATCGACAGAAAAACCATAAAAAGCAATGTGACTGAATCTTATATTTGCCTCAGCTCTAGATTGACAATCACAGGCGTCCAATCACAACTGACCTCTGGAAAAAAGGGAACTAACCAATGACGTTTGATGTTACTATTACAAGAGCAAGCCCGGCACCACGACTGACAAAAATGAAAGTGCTCGCGCGAGGAAAAACAGCAGTTAAGAGCGGGCGATTGTTCGCGCGCGCGAGTGATTAAAACAGGGTTCGTAGCTGTCATTGAAAACTGGAAAAGTCAGGGAATTTTTTAGTGTCTTGAAAAATCATTGAAATGTCATGGAAAATTGTAATTTGTCAAGAAAGTCATTGAAATGTCATTAAATTTGTCTTTCGTCTCTATTTATTTTTCACTTCGTCCTTTTTTCTTTACCTAAATCCATCCGAAATATTTTTATTTCTCACCGGTCGGCACTTCCGCGTTTGTTAATTGACGAATGACAGTCAGCGCCGCCTGTGAGAAGCGCGGGGAACCTCATTCAGCAGTTGCAAATGGCGCATTTGACCGTTGCGTTCGACTATTGTCATTCAAATATAAGGTCTTCACACGCTATGCCGGGGCGTCAGTGTTACACAAAGATCGGCTTCAGGCTGTGGATGGCGATCCTACATTGCTAGAGGTACGTCAACACCTTCGCCAGGTTTTATAAGCTGGATGTTCCATCTTTGGCTTCTCAAGTGCTTTCGGCGGGTAATTGAATAAATTATTCCTGGGATGTTGCTACTTTTCTCATGATACAGTTGTTACCGCTTTTGCTGTTGACGCTGGGGTTTCGTGCTTATGTGCTCACTGTTGCCGCTTTGCCGTTGACGCAATGCTCTCACATTAGTTTTGCTTAAATGCTTTCTGAATAGTCGTATCTAATGATGTTACGTCTGACACCGACGCTCCGAAGCTTGCTTCAAACTGGAACGGTGCTTGCAATGAACCACTGCTTCGGAGCTTGTGTCATTACGTCACTAGTCACGTGAAAATGACGGTTTTTTAAGCAAACGCACTGCTTCACTCCGGCAGTGAACCACCTGACTGCTCTGACAGCCCGATCAGTGTTGACGGGTTTGAAACCGGGCGGCTGTATTTCTTATAAAAGTGAAACCAAACCATGGGTTGTAGGAGACGGTGTTTGCATTGGCGTTATTGTTGAGGAGAGTGGATTGAGTTTATTTTAGTGTTGTATATTCAAAGCAATGTATCCTCATTTATATCTGCTTCCTAAACTGTTTTTGTGTACTCCTGCATCATCTGTTCCATGCGAGAGGGTATTCTCTAAAGCTGCTGATTTTTTTTTATTAAAGAAATCGCCTTTCACCAAAGACTGTGGAGAAAATAATATTTCTGAATAAAAACCATACCGTTTAATGAACACTTTGTCTAAGCCTTCTGAATGTATCCAAAGCACACCCTCTATAAGGTTTCAGAAATGACGTGAAGGGGAGGACTTCCCAAATGGGAATGTGCATTTTGATGCACATTTGATTTTTTTCCACTTTTGACCCCACCAGATATGCAGCTTGGGATCATTTTGATGCAGGAGAATTTACTAAAAATGGTCAAATTTTGCAAGAACAAAGATAAATTTTGTCATTTGTATTTTAAATATAAAATGGCTTTGACTTCATTTTAGTTTATTTTCAAGTGTCAAATAAGTATTTATTTTACTAAGTACTAAAGTTCTCTGAATAAAAGATAGGACAATCTGATTATGACCCCTTGAAAATTGTCAACAAGGGTCAGATGACCCCTGGTTTTCAAAAGCTATTGAAATCCATGGATGGGACTTCTGACTGTTTTAAATGTGTTACTAATTATTTGTATTGTAGAGTATGCTATTTTTCAAGGGACTATCAGTCTGTTGTTTTGAATGTGTTTGTTCCTGTTCTGGTTTTTGCCACTTAATTGTATTGCAGTGTAATTCTATACACATTTTTATGGGACTTGGCAGACTGTTTTGCCCATTGCTGTAGACTGCTTTTGTTTTTAAATGCGTTTCTTCTGGTTTTGATACAGGTACGTGTATCATATTTTTTGACTAGGTACAAAATAAAGCACCAACAATCATTAAAATGTCATTGAGAATTATAACTTTGTCATTGAAAAGTCATGGAAAAGTCATTGAATTTTTTTTAACTGATGTGCTATGAACCCTGTTAAAATGAGCTCGCGGGTACCCGTACCCGTATTTACGTGTAGCTCTGTTTTCCGCTCGCGGATGTAATTTACGCGCGCGCAAACATCAGTTTTGCGCTCGTTCCTTTTTAGCACGGAATTAACGCCATAAAGGGGGGGGTGTAGAGGGGTTTGCGACACACGCCTATTCTCCACCGCAGCTTCAGCGCCACTGCCGCTTGCAGTCGCGACAGAGTGAGGGCCGGATTAAAAAGCCCAACGGGCCTGATATGACCCGTGGGCCGTAGTTTGCCCACCCCTGCTGTAGACCAATGTTCTCTCCTTATTCTTCCTGCCGGATTAGTCTTTAGTTTTGTTAGGGTCCTTGTCACTGTCTGCAGCATGAGGCAGTTCCTGCAATCCAATCAGGTTTCACAAGTAGTCCTGCTCCTCCAGCATGGCTCTGCTTGAGCCCTACAAAACGACATCCAGCAGGATTCTGGTGTGCATGTTTCTGACCAAGCTGTCAGAAACGGACATTATGAGGGTGGCGTGAGTGCCAGACGTCCTCTAGTGGGACTTGTGGTCACAGCTCAGCAGCGTGCAGCTCGATTGGCATTTACCAGAAAACACCAGAATTGGCAAGTCCGCCATTGGCTCCTCTTGCAGGTTCACACTGAGCCATGTGACAGCCGTGAAATAATCTGAAGTTGTGCTGCGTGCATCATCCAGCATGACCAATTTGGGGGTGGGTTAGTAATGGTCTGAAGAAGATTATCCTTGGAGGTTCGCACAGATCATTATAACAGATTACTGCTGTTAGGTACCAGAAAAAAAAAATCCTCAAAGCCATTTCCAGACCATATGCTGCTGCAGTGGGCCCTGGGCTCCACCTAGTGCATGATAATACCGGTCTCATGTGGCTCAAGTGTGTAGGCAGTTTTTAGATAAAGGCATTGATGCCATTGACTGGCCCTCACGTTCCCTAGACTTGAATCCAATTGAGAACCTCTGGGACATTGTTTATCAGAGTATCCAAACCAGGCAGTAGCATTTCAGACTGTCCAGGAGCTATTTTATTCTTTGAGGTCCAATATGTGATTTTAAGTGTTCCCTTAATTTTTTTCCCCAGCAGTTTATTTCTACCTCATATGGTGATCGAAATGCCAAGGAAGTTTTCAAATCCTCACTGGTGTCTGAAAGTATTGAGCTTATAATTGTTTAAAATTTTGTTTACAGTCTCCTGACTCGGTTACACTCCTCATTTGATCATGACTGCTCAAGTCCCAGTTAGCCTGCTTTGGACCAAGGGGGATCAAATGCCCCTGTCTGTTGGCTCAGAGGAAGTTCTGATGAGGCCCGATCGAGCCCCGGAAGTGACTGAAAACGCGTTATATAGTTTAAAACCCCCTTTTTAATAACAAAGTATATTTGTAATTGTAATTTTGTAGTTGAAATTGATTAAATGTAAGAATTTGACATTGACACTTGTATTTAATAATTAGAAACAAATGCCTTAAAAAAAAATTTAGGTAGCAAAAATTGTGAAAAGTATGAAAAGCTTAGTGAGATAAAGCTTTGGGAGTCTGACTAAAAAACTCACAACTTTCAAAACGGTTTTGTCTACTGAAAGTCTTTTGTAAATGGTTTATTAGCTAATCAGTTGGAGTTTTGTTGAACATACTATATTTGTATCCCTCACAGCCTCATTTTCTTCATGTCAGAAATTAAATACGGCGCTAACCAGACTAAGGTCCAAGATGGCACTAATTGTTAAAATAGGCTTTTTCATGTAACTGCTTAATTCACAAAAATGTTATTGTAATATAATATTTCTCTGGCAGCTCCTGAGACCTTGATGCGCGCCCTGGAGCTGTTGAACTATCTTGCAGCGCTGAATGATGATGGTGACCTGACGGAGCTGGGCTCCATGATGGCTGAGTTTCCTCTCGACCCCCAGCTGGCCAAGATGGTCATCGCCAGCTGCGAGTTCAACTGCTCCAATGAGATCCTGTCCATCACTGCAATGCTATCAGGTAGTATATGCTCATGTACACACATGACCCCTGCATATGAATTATTAGGACATAATGGCTATGAAATGTAATTTAATAGACTATGAAATATTAATTATTTGTAGCTCACTCATTTTCAATTAGAAGCATGTCTGAATATGCTCAGGACAAAAACAGTGGTCTTCCGTTTTATTGTCTACATATCCACATTTTCAAGTTGCCAGCTAAGTTAATCGTTAATGGTTGCATAAACAATCTGGTTTTCCGTTTAGCTGCTTGGCCGAAGCCATTATATAGAGCGACACTCAAAGGAAGGGCTCACAAACGGTCAAGTCTCTTAATGTTGCACTGCAAGACTGCCAAATCAGAACGGCGATCGAGCTGTTAAATGTCTGTGATGCAGAGGGGTGGGGGAGAGTAGGACATAGGATACAACCACTTAAAACAGGGGTGTCCAAATGTTTTATTTAAAGGAGCGTAGATGGATGTATATTTGTTTGTGTGTGTATATGTATGTGTATATATATATGGCTTTTGCTTTGTTTAAGGTTCCTCATTTACAAATTGTGATAATATACAATAATTTTTTTTTAAGTATTATATGTGGTGATCTGCATGGTATATTTGAAGTTCATCCCTGTGCTGTAATTGGCCTGCGGTCGGGACTGTGGACACCCCTGGCTTAAGTGTTCTCGCTTACTAGCGCTTTAAAGGTTCAGGGTTTGATTGTCAGACCTGAACTGACCTGAGGAACCCTTCAAACAATGCTGGGCTCCAGATCAGGTCATAATATAATAAAATAAAGTAATAAATCATGAACCTCACAGTTTCATATTTTTAAAAATAGAAGTATTTTTAAAATATTTGTATTTAGGTCTAAATTGAAGATGTATGTATTTCAGGAAATTAAAAAAGAAACACTTTTTAATCTTTAAAATAAACCAAACTCAATGTGATGCATATTAATCAGTTATGCTTAAATGGAAACTGGTAAGCTTTCTGCACTCAAATTGTGACTTATTGACAAAAAAAAATCAAATGAATAAACTCATTAATTTGTTCAAAAGTATGTCTTCCAAACGAAATTGAACGACATTTAAATGCAATTCAGATAAATCCCAAATTTAGGTCTGAATATTCTTTTTGAGTGTTATATTTCAGCATGCGTTCTAAGGTTTGACTGTCGAGTGACCTCAACCCCCAGAAAAATATCAGACCGCAGGTTTAGCTTAATTTCCACTGCAATTTCTCTCTTCCAAAAAGGCGAAAT